>CM055195.1:16847734-17447734 GCA_029224185.1 Karalla daura
TCATCGAAACAGACGCGGCGTTCCACTTTTGCCGAGCGTGTCCTCTGAAGGCATGGCGGCCTGTCGATGGGACTCCCTTTGTCCTTTGTCCCTCAGATTTAATTATCGCTATCGCTGTGAGGTGCAGAACCTGAAGCACTGGCACACGTATTATCTTTTTAGACACTAATGCTCAGGCATAAACTGTGAACTGTGGGGGGGAGGGTGGGGGCGGGGGCTGGGCTCTGAAATAAAAAAAGACAGTAATATTACTTAGGCCTAATTTCAACTTTCCTACTAATCAGTGTTACTTTTAACGAGCCCGCGCTGGTGTGAGATAGCACCAGTAATGATGATGCTATAAAGAATGTGTGCACCTGCAAAGTAAAACAGTACAAAATGTGCTAATTGCTATAAATATTTTTAAAATGTGTGCTCTGTGCCTAGACAGGTTGATAATTAAAGAAGGTCCTTGTTCCAAGGACCCCCCCCCCCCCCCACCTCCCCCATTGTCGCGTGATAGAAAAGACTTTTTAATGTTATTTTAAATTCTTTAAAAACATGAGACTCTTTAATGAAACTCGCGAAGTTAGAGGGGCTGCCTGAGAACCAGGCCGTTCACCTTTTGCCATCAGAATCGTCACACGTCACACTGCCCCGTGCACACTCCCATCCCAGTGGTGACCCGTGGCTTGTCCACACAGGCGAAGCCATGGAGCAGGGTCTCCGGGACTGCTGCCGCTCCATCAGGATCGGCAAGATCCTGATCCAGAGCGACGAGGAGACGCAGAAAGCCAAGGTCTACTATGCAAAGTTCCCTCCGGATGTGTACAGAAGAAAAGTGCTGCTCATGTATCCCATCCTTAGTAAGTGACAAACAAGCAGCGCTCGGTTGTTTTCCTCCCCCTCTGTCCCCCCGTTTACCTCCCCTCAGTTAGCACGAAAATGTCAAAAGATGCGCTTTTTTTTTCCCTCCTCCACCGGAGAATGTGAAAACAGGTTCATGTATTTATTCATTTCGAGAAATCTCTCTCGAGTTGACCTTCAGCTCCTCATCCGCATCTCCGCATCATACCGGCCCATTCACACTGTTCTGATAATTATAGCTCTCATGGGGGAAATTATACACTGCCTGGGAGATGGCCACCAAGCTGCTGAATAGCATAATGAGGGCTAACAAAAATAGTATCTTAATAGCATTGGTTTCCCAGTGTCACAAAGCAGCGGTCGGCACACAGCTGATTAATCTCAAGATGCTAACGTACTCCAAGATCATTTCGAGGCAAACAGTCGCCTTTAAGGTTTGACTGAGCACATTGTGTCGGGCTCCATAAATAAAGAGACTCTGTGTGTGTGTGTGTGTCTCTGCAGGTACAGGAAACACTGTGATCGAGGCGGTCAGGGTGCTGATAGAGCACGGGGTCCAGCCCAGACACATCATCCTCCTCAGCCTCTTCTCCACGCCTCACGGTACGGCCAGCCCGAGCCCTGCAGCCTCTTTCCTTTAGTTTAGCACTCAGAGGGAACAGTGAGCCTCTGCTGTTCAGCGCAGATTGGTTTCAATGAATGAACCAAGCCAAGCTGTAATGTCATATTGGGTTCCGGTAATACCGGGGCTTGATGGGCTTCTAGGCACAATATTCGATATGGAAATGTTGTTTTTTCTCTTAGGAGCCAAATCTATAATCCAGGAGTTCCCGGACATCACCATCTTGACCACGGAGGTTCATCCCGTGGCTCCGACGCATTTCGGGCAGAGGTACTTCGGCACAGACTAAGAACCCGAGGGCCACCCGGAGGAACATGACCTACGAACGTGCTTTCGAGTATGCGTATTCTCTCCTGTTTATTTAAAACGTACCTCATGTTCTCCCCGCCGTGCCAAACGCCTCGACTCGGCGAAGCCCCCGGGCCCGGCACCGAGCGACCCCGGTCGACTGTATTTATTATCATTCACCTCTGCTGTGTGCGCTCACGTCCGCCGAGACAGACGGGACTGGACCGTGAGAGAGTTCAACATGGATCAGTTTATTTTGCATGTTACAACAACGGATGGAAATAAAAGACTTTATATTTGTTAACAGACACGAAGGCAAGTCAAACAGTGTCGGTACTTTTGGATGGTTCTCGGGGTGGGGGGGGGGGGGGGGGGACACGCACTCCAAACACAGTTCAAAAGGGACCGCCCTGTGTGTGCTTCAGTGATGCTGAACTCCCATCTGCAAAACTGGATACGATCTGCCACCCTCTCACGTTCATAAATATCCCACGATTTGATAAAAAGCACAGTGGCCTCGACAGTTCATTGAAAGTGTCACTCCATGGAGCAAAATATACACACACCGCCCGCAGCAGTTACAGATCGGTAAACTCGAGACCCGGGAAAACGGTCCAGGATGGGGGACAATAAATAGACACGAGACGACATGAAACACTCCACATCCACGTCTTTTCCTGACACGTGGTGCATGCTTCCCAACACCGAACCACAGCGCAGGTAAAAAGAGCACACGCACACCTTCTTAAATTTCCAACAAACGGGCTAAGGATTTGATTTGGCTTGTCCGCGACCGTAGAAAAGCGGATCCAACGAGGCTGCGGCTAAGGGAGCGTCAAGGTCAGCTCTGATGGAGACCAAACTTCCTGCTCACGCTGGGTGAGTGGGGAGTCCATACGCTGGACGATCGCTGAGGAGAGGACTGCATCTCTACCAACCAGTGGACGAGGAACAGTCTCTATGTACAAGAACTGCAGCCTCCGATATGTGTTTTATGCCTATGATGAACACCGTTTCATACACCAATCATTTCGCATCCACTCTTAAGTTTAATCATACTCCAGTATGGTAGAAAACAGGCTTGTGATAATTAGCTTTTTTTTCTTTTTTTTTTTTAGAAAAAAGTCACAGTTTGTGTTTCGTATGTTCGTTCCAGTGACGCCAACGTACGGGAAACAACTGTGTGCGGTGTTTTTAAGATGACTTCACTGGAAAAAAAAAAGATAAATAATGATATAAAGTTTGCCCCAGCCTCCATTCTCCTCTGGCTGTGGAGCAAAGCTACAGTTTTAATGCTTCTTTCCAGTTATGTACTGTTATCCGTAGGGTACAAATGGCATTTTAAAGTCGTTCTTAATATGAAGTTACATCTAGCAAGAGGTCCTCTTATAAATACAGTAGGTGCCCAAAACGTCGGCGGCCTACCCACAAGTAGGGTGTTGGATACATTCTCAGGAGAAACTCACTCCCAAAACAACAAGAATAAATATATTAATAAGGCGCAGGTTAAAGTCAGGTATACTAAAATGCTAAAGTTTGCAGAAAAGTCTTATACTGATATGATGCAAACAGGCTGAGGCCCTCCGGATCACTACAAGACACCCCTGGAGCAGTATGGGTATGAGGTCAGGGACTAAGCTCAGAGCTCAGGGCCCGGCGTTGAAACAGAGGCATGAGAGAGCACAATGCCCGGTCAGAGGGCTTTCCAAACAGCGGCCATTCATAATCCCACGCAGGCCCCGGGCCAGGAGAGGGACAACCGGAGGGGAATACCTCGCCCGCTGAAGTAGAAAGCAGCTGGTTCTGCATGTGAGGTGACACCTGACAGGGCCTTTTAGCAGACTATTGTCCACCATGGGAGAGGGGCATGTTAGGTTAGGGGAGGGGAGGGGAGGGGAGGGGATGGTGCTGGTCGTCCAGCCAGTTCCTCTACACATCGCTATGTGAAACATCCGGGCAGCAGTGGGATCCGGCACGTTTGGCCTCCTTCAGATGAACTTCCTCTTGATTTGGAATGCATTCGCCTCGTGGTACAGTGCGTGATATAAATATACATCCTCTGTTAAAGTGTAAATTGTCCTTGGATTGGATCGCTATTCCTCCATCTCTATGGTAACGGAGGGGTCTTGGTCCTCGACTGGGAAGAGAAAGAAGAACATATGTATCAGTGTATTACACACACTGTGCCATCCATGAACTAGTCCCTGGAACTGTGCACGTTTCGACTGGAGGGACCAGGAACTAAATGTAGTTTTGTGGTAGAAAAACTCCCTTTTGAAAAAGGTTCAGTAACTGTGGTTCTGGTCTGTGACCTCTGGTTGGATTTTTAGCTTTCACCCAGCATTTAATTCCAGCTTTTTACAGTTTATCCATTTCATTACCCACGACCAGCAGGTGGCAGCAGAGTATGACGGCTGCAATCACAGCAGAGGGACAGCTGCCCAATGGGAGGCAAGCAGCCCCCCCCCCCCAGGTTTCTGAACTCGCTTCGAACGCCCGTGCCTGTTTATTTCAGTGTGGCTGAAGCTGATACACGGACGACTATTACACAAAGAACAGTTTGGGAGGAGAATGATGGAGACGGCTGTGTTTGCCACAAGTCAAAGTGCAGGGTAATCGGAGTGGTGAAAATTGTCCCAAAATAAAAACAAAACAAACGCATTAACCCAGCGCGTGACGAGGTCACATCCAGAAACGAGTTGCTTTTTGCCCGAGCTGTGCCAACCAACAGCGTCCGTAATGAGCGGCTGGATCATCAGTGCGGTGGCAGCGCCCCCCGCATCACATGAGCAGACTTATCTGTGGGCCTGTGTTAGAACGGCAACGCTCAATGTTCCATAGGAAAACAAGCGTTTGGCTGAGTGGGCCACATCAGCTCTATTAGCAGGCGAAGTGAAGTCCACGACCACATTGTTTATGAGCAGGACGTAAAGAGTCGAGAATCAATATTCCGTATGGGTTAACGATTATAGTCAATGTAGTGCAGCACCAAAAATAGCACGGTAACTAAGGATCTACGTCTGCACCCCTGCTGCTGAGAAGTATCGATCCAGTGTGCATACTACATTCAGCACTTGGTATTTCCATTTCACATTAGCGCATACGGGAGGCTCCTTTTACCGAAAGCTGTCGCTTCACTAATCACGCGGGCTTGTAAATCGGCCTGTGACACAATGTAAGTGACTCACCTAGGCTTCCTTCCTCAGAGCCGTCATCTGACTCCTCCCACATGTCCTCATTAGCTAATAGGGGGTTGTGGGACTCAGAACTCCGATTCTTCAGCGGGAAGTAATGGCCGTTCCCTTGGCTGACGTGTCCGTTGCACAAAAGAAGGGCGAGAGCTCGTTAGGACACGGCGGCCATTACCGGGCCGCAAAGCACTGATCCCATGCCTCGTCCCAGCCTTTCAGCGGAGAGTTACACAGGCAAAACGAGCAGCGCGGCTGGGCGAGGCGGGCGGCGTGTTCGGGCCGTCACACTCACCTGGTGAAGACGGGAACGAACCACAGTCTCCGGTCCTCCCCGAACACCTGCTGCAGGTTCCTGCGTATGCCAATGTTGAAACCATTTCTGTCTGGCCCGCCGACAAAGACGGGCGCTGAGAAGGCCTCTGGGAAAAAGAGGAGAAACAAACCGGGGGTCGGAACACGTTCTGCAGGACAGGCCGAATAATTCATGGCATTTTAAGCAACGTGAGCTGTTGAATGAGCAGAACAAATGGGGGTTTTCCCATCATTACGCGCGTCCTCACCTAAGGTGGATCTGTTTTTGGCCACCAGCCAGCAGTGGTAACCAAAGAGGAACATGAGACTGACAAAGAACATGAGTGCCACAAACATGAGGAAGAGGACGTGGAACTTTGCGGGCCCATTTGGCAAGTCCCCCTGGGAGAGAGAGAGAGAGAGAGAGAGAGAGAAACAGGAGAAGCAGAAACTTGAGAAAAACGGTGGGTTTGAGAATGGGGCCGCTTCGGGACACGGAGGCTTTAGCTGTCATATGACTCCATTATCAGATGCTGAGCCTGAGAAATCAGTGGGACTGCTGACACTCACCACCCAGAATTTGAGGAAATACTGAAAGACGGTCGCCGCGATGAATACGCAGTACAGCATGGAGTAGGAGAGGAAAAGCAGGAAAAACTTGTAGTTTGAAAAGCCAACACAGTTGTTCACCCTGAAAAACAAGGAATTCAGATACTGCGACAACATTCGGAATTCAGTTCTTGAAATTTTGGAAACGCGAGGAAGTTGGCATTTACCAGGGACAGTGATGGTCCATCTTCAAGACGCATCTTTAAGAGACAGGAAAAACATGTCACAAAAGCCTTTATTTGAATTTCTCTTTTAGTGCAACTTTGTCCAGATATCCTGACGGCAGTCTGCCAATTCCCCCTGCTAAACTTCTGCTCCGATTAGACAAATGTTCCCTTTGAGGATCCGTGTGCTAACACAGCAACGACCTTCTAATTAACGCAACAGCTCCCGGCCAACAAATATCCCCTTGCCTTGGGGTGGTAATCTCTCCAAGGTGAATGGATTGAGGAGGAAAGAGGGACTTACGTTTCACAAACCGAGCAGTGGTGACAGCGGTCGGGCTTCAGCACCTGGCAACGGTCGCAGAACCTGATAGCTGGAGACAGGAGGATGGCCAGATGAGTGATTGACATTTGAGCCGAGCATACCCTCCTCTCACTTCCTGCTGCCTGGGACCTGCTCCTGGCAATCAGCACTAATGAAAAGAGATACGCTGGGCTGATTACGCTTGGATGGGAATGCTCAGGAGCGCACACGCTGAGCTAATTGCCCCCGACGACTTGCTTTCAACGCACGCTGATAACGTGCGAGATGACGGACTGTGGCTAACGTACCTCCTTTTTTTTTTTTGAGAGGCGGCAAATAAGTTAGCGGAACCATATGCGGGCGGGGAAGGGGGGCATAGAAATCACACGACTTGCCTCCGGATTGAGCTCGAGTAAAGATGGGCAGTTTCTTCGCGATCTCAACCAGGATTTGTTTCTGAGCATCCGGCCTCTCCTCCATCTCGTACCTCTGCTTGTCTGAATAGGACAGCTGGAACTAGAGGAATGCACAGACAACGACGCCACGTTTGTTTTTTTCATGCACATACGTATATCACCAAATCCATAGACGAGAGTCCACTTTGCCTCGTCTGATAGGCGGGCATACCTTTTTGCATGGTGATGATGGAGGGGTGAATATGGACTTCCAGTAGGTCCAGGAGAACATCACAAAACAAACATGAAAAACCAGGAGATAGGCAGCTGGAGGCACAAAAAAAAACAGTTACAATCATCATCAACTAATCTACAGAACAACCTTCAAGCTTTATGAGTGTAGTCGTTATAGCGCTGAAAAGACAGGTGAACTCACCTTTTTCCAGTGCGTTGGTTAGTGTAACTGGAAAAAAAAAGAAGATGGCAGCGTAATGAAAACAAGGATACAGGGCGACCAAGAAGAGGAAACTGTTGCTAAAAACACTGTTGTTTTTTATTCAAATGAGGGCTAACACGAGCAGCTAGTTTGACAGCTCTTGGCTGAACAACAATGGCCAGTCTTTGTACGAACACGCAGTCGACACAATAAGCCCGGAGTCACAAGAAGTCACATTGCATGGCAGCGTTGTGAAAGTCACGTTAAAAGGGTTTATCGCTGAACAGCAGCACACCCCGGCACACTTCCTGGTGCGCTAGCTACCGCTGCTCGCTCTTTTATCGTTATTTTGTCAACACTGCTGTGCGGCAAATCTGCGAGGGGTCCTCACTCGCGCCGTCTAAAAATCACAACACACGGACAGGCAGGCTCGTACTTACAGAGGCATAGCTCAAAGACGTAGGCGTAGTATGACCACAGCACCACCGAGGTGATGATAAGCACAGGTATCCAGGAGAAAACCCTCTGACAACATCTCAAACCTCTGGAGAGAGCCATGTTCAGCTCTCCTCCTCTCCGAGCTGCGCTCCATTAGTCGAGTCTGGATTCGTCGATCCGACGCATCGGCGAGCGATTCACTGGACTGTAGCAGCCAAAGCTAGAGCTCTGCAGATTGATCAGCCGGCGCCGTCACCTGTGCCATTGTAGGAAAGAGGGCAGTGTGAAATGTTGACACAGATTTGCGTATTGTGACACGAATGTCAGAAAGACAGAGTTGTAAGACAGTAAGACACAGGCGGTCTCAGCATAAGTAGCGCAGGCTACGCAAACTCAAAATCTTTGTTGTGTATTGACGACTTTGTTTATGCCCAGAGAAAAACCTTTCGTAGCATTTGCTATCACAATAGAATAAAACAGACTGGGAGAGTGCATAAGAAAAAAAACAATATAAAGGATAAGGAATCTGAATTGCACGGTTGAGGTTATACACTTTGTATTGCACTAATCAATACTGTGTGTGCAAACATAAAGTCAGTTTACATATATAGTATATTCCATCCACCATTTCAAATAGACATCTTGTATTTTCATTGTATTTGTCTGGTATTCTTGAGCAGAATTATCATCACAAGAATGCTTATGAGCATTCTTGTGATGATTGATAGGCATTGATTTTCATGTCTGTTGATGCTCGTCTTAAAAGAAAGACTCTTCTCTTCTCTCATTAATTAATCTCCCTAACAAAATTCCATTTGTGACCTCAGATATACCTGTTTTCTATTATCATAACTATTTTCTATATCTTGTTGTTGATGCACGTCCTACTCAGATGTTCCTCACAGTCCTTATATAAGCAAAGTTCCATCCCTGACCTTCTTTACATAATCTGCAGAACTGAACTGGATAAACATACTGTGCGTGTGTGCGTGTGTGCGTGTGTGCGTGTGTGTGTGTGCGTGTGTGTGTGTGTGTGTGTGTGTGTGTGTGTGTGTGCGCGCATGTGTATCTGAGCCACCGTCCTTTGTGTCTTCTGCTGACCTTGCTGTTATCTGTGTAAAACACAGAGTGCTCCTCCACTAAGAGCTCACTCACCAGATCATTTACTTGACAGTGAGACAAGTCCTTCAGCTGAAGGCTGAATTCACCCATCGCAGTAAGACAAATCTGACTTTGTTCTTCTTTGACAGACTTTCCACCACACCTCCAAATTCAGTTTGGCTTAATTATGAAAGTGTGATACCGTGAAGAAAGACAAACCCCATTATAACTGCAGATAGATCCTGTCCTAATTAAGAAATGTGACAGACTGGGTTGTGTAGTTGAGGTGGATGTTCTCATATTGTCCCCATGTTTTTTCCAATTATTTTTCTATTCACAGTCCAAAGAAAACTGCCGCTAGGTGCTAGTGAGTGAGTGAATTGTGCGTATTTGTGCGTGTGTGTGTGCCCCGCAATGGTGAACTGTCTCCAGGTGAACTATTCAACTGTCTCCAGCAGACCCTGCAACACCTCAGAGTATAAAGTAGGTAAGATGATGGGTCATATAAATGACCCAATTATATGCATGTTGTCTGTGAATGTGTTACCACCTGCCTTCTTTGTGATATTTCTTTCTCAGAAGTAACCAGAACTAACTAGAGATGTTAAATCTAAAAGCGTATGGAGAATTTTTCTGAATGAGTACAGTATCGACATCAGCCAAGCTTAAAGGCAATGAGACTAATATGTCTGTGGAGATTCTCATTAGTCCAAGTCCACACCTTCAACAATCTGGAACCATTCCAGCTGGCACAGCTCTACAACGTCTTGGATAACTAACTACTTTGAGCACCTTGGGCATGTATTAACTTTACGCCCACACGTGTAAACAGTACACAGGGAGCTTTTGGTGCATTGTATCTAACTAGACAATGGACAGAAAAACACAAGAAATGATGGAGGCAAATGAGAGATGACAAGCCATATACGGTAGGTCCCCAGCTGGACTTGAGCTGCATTAACTCAAACAGTCCTTTTTCAATTACCTGCTCTTGTTTACTCTTGTGTGCTTCGTTTGTCGGTTACACGACCAGCTGGATTTCTCTCAAACCTCCGCAGGCCACACACACACACACACAAACAAGAAATCACCTAATTGTGTTGCCCTCCCAAGAACTAAATTGGATAAGCATTCTTTGTGTATAAGCCATGAGAACTGCAGTTGATTTGCTTTTAAGGTAAAGAATAAAGTTCTCCTTTTCCCTCATAATGCTCAATGAATTACATCATCACGGTTGTTTCTTATTTGAATGTAATGTGATAATGCTGTGTTGAGTCAGTTTCACCCTTGCCTTCTCCAATTTGCACACTTAAACAGCTCAACCTGTAGATTTCAGGGGATTGAGTTAAGCTTTAATGAAACTGTGAGGTAGTTTTTGAACATTGCAGCAACTCAAAGTAACAAAACTCATCAGAGAAAACTGCATCAAACAAAGAACTCAATAAACACAGGCAATAACAGCACTCTTATATATCATTTATTATTATATATAGATGATACAGATCTAATAAGATTTTATATATTACAATAAAAGCATGTAAAAAAGGTAACTGTCTTTTACTGTAAGTGGCAAGAAATTCAAACAAGTAAAGACTATATCAGTATTTACACAGGTCGTGAGACCTGCACTACATAAGATGAACAGAAACAGTATCGTGTTGTGCAATATAAAGTGGGGCATTGCGGTTGTATAGGTTGCTGCCTGTGCTGCCACCTGGTTATCTTGGCCTGCGTCTCTCAGGGTAGGAAGTTGTGGTTGATATCTGCACAATGGCAAAAAAAAGGTGCACGCTGCCTCTTGCACGTCACAGAGGAGGTAAAAAGGATTGTGTGTTACTGTCTCGAGGGTGTCGGGTTCATCCCTATGACAGGAAGCCTTTTCTCTTTGTATACCTCGTCTACCTCCCCCGACGTGAGGATGCCTCCCTGATGCAGCACAGCTAATATTGCTCAAGGAACAACTGATGCCAACGACTGCTGTGCACTGGGAGACCTTCTGATAGCAGATAATTAGAGAGCAGTTCCTCTGACAGGAAACCACAGTTGGGGCGACAGGGTGGCTTGGTGAATAGCGCTGTTGCCTCACAGGAAGAGGGTACCCTGCTCAAATCCTGATCTCCATGATCAAATCCATGATCTCCCCATATCTGTGTTACTTTTCTCCAGGTACTCCATTTTCCTCCCACAGTTCAAAAGCATGCATGTTTAGGTTGAGTGGAGAATTTAAATTGGCCCCTAGGTGTGTGTGAACCTGTGTGTGACCTGTCTAGGGTGTATTCCTGCAGTCACAAGTCTTCTACAGAAAATGCTCTGAGAGTATTTTGACAATAGAAATGGAAATTATACTAATTATATGATCACATAAACCATTTTCCATTTTGCTTCATTACTGCATCCTGTTATGGCTCGCTAACTAAGAAATTCCACAGAGGATCGTAAAGTGGTACAAACAGCTTCAGTTATGACTTTGTGCTTTTTAAAGGTGAACAGGTGTTGTTACCCTAATGGAATGGCTTTCAGTTCAATTCAGTTTGATCCCATTGTAAGTAAAAAGACAACATGCTCTATACAGCAGTCGCCAGACGGAGGCGCTGTGAGACTGCTTGAAAAGCAGAGTGAGATAACCTCGCAGCCACAGGCGTCATGTGAGCAGCTTTCAGCACACCTCTTAGCATTGCTCTTCAGAGAATCTCAAATGTAAACATGAATGGGTGTGTAGTCTAACGTTAGAGGACAATGTGAACTCATTAGCAGGGTTTCATCCCCACTATGTAAGTTTTCATACCTGCATCAAAGGGTTCGCCTCATTGGGCCGAATGACAGTTTGTGTCAGCATCAGGGTTTCCAATCAGACACGTAATTAGGGCTGTTTGAAGACAGACTTGTGCTTTTATTGCTCACAGTTGTCTTTGTAAAGCCAAGCAGAAACAAAGGGATCCTACGTGAGGAAGACCAACAATGCTGATGTCACTATCAGCACTGATCTCGCTTTATGAGTGTGCGCCTCTCATCTTTAATACATCCCATTAATTCCTCCCCAGTCCCTTCAGAGAGATGCGGCTTCACTCATTTACCCCTTTTGTTCTAAAGATTTATTACATGCCGTCATCCTCTGACGTGGCCCTCCAACACAATGCGTAACAACCAGTGTAATAGTCTCTCCATTACTGGATGCTGTGAAACTTTTCATCATGTCCTGGGACTCCAGAGTCACTGGAGCATTTAACCGTGGGCTCTAATGGCCCAGCAGGACTGTTGATCACAGGCCGCGTTAGTAAGGCTTTGTGTTTTTCACACTACCACCTGCACTCGCCCCTCTTTTACGTAATGCAGACTCCCTCTCCGCACGGCCTTCAGGGATAGGGGTGTGAGGTGAGCTGCACCCAATGCTAACCCCGTCTCCTCCTTCACACATGTTCTTTCCTCTCCTGCTCTCAGCCTGCTGCTTTCCCTCACATCTTCTCCCACTTCAGCACCATCGCCTGTCGCTGCCTCTCCATCCAGTTCCTCCTCTCTCCCCCGGCTCCCTCCCTCCCTCCTCCTCCTCTTCCTTTCTTTCTCTTGAGGCAACAGTGTCGGCAGCCGGGCGATGACAGCTCCTCTCTCATTCAAGCGCTCACTGGAGGCAGGGAGCGGCCGTCCATCCATCAGCGCCGCAGCAAACCCCCCCTCCACTACAAAGCCATTGTGACTAGCAAAATAGTAACGGCCTTTTAATCAAAACATTTACCCGCGTGCAAAAGTGCAACACAAACGACTCATATCAGCAGGTCGAGGCAGACTCCTTGTCTCGGAGATGTATGCGAGCGCGGAGCCTTGGTGGTGCATTCCATGCCGCCCTGGTGGTAGCCTACATAAACAGACGGTAGGAGCTGGAGGAGAGCCTGTTTGGGGGGGAAGTCATGCGTGGCTGCAGAAAAGTGCGAAAGCACCCTGGTTTACAATGTGCCACAATGGCTGCTTATTGACTGGCGAGAGGAGCACAATGGCCGTGTTATTTGAGTTTGCTCTCGAGCTGCTGCTCAGTGTTATGCCTTGAAGATGAAGTGGCACTTAGAGCGTGCATTTCATTTGACCCCTGAGACTCTCATGTCATGCAGTAGTGCTCCACAGTCACGGCTGGTTCAGGGAATGCTGATGATGCTAAGCACTTGGGAGGGTGATTCATTTGGGAGGTGTGTGTTTCCATGCATGTGTCGGAGCAACAGGGCTCATGTGCATGTGCGGGGAACGGCGAGGGACGGTTTGTTTTGTATGTTCGCAGGATCTGTTTTGAGATGGGGAGCAACAATGCAAGATGATGCGGGATCGAGCTTGATAGGATTTCCATCTCATTCCCTGCATGCTTCAGCGTCTGGACAGGGAATTCATCATGTGTGCATCCGTTTGAAGTCAGCATGGAGCACATATTGGAAAGTCTGCCTTCATCATAACATATTGTCATTGGTGTGCATCCAGGTGATCATAGAGTCGCTGCTGTGAGTTGCCTAGCATTTACACAAAAGGTATGTGTGTGTAAAATTCAGACATGAACACAGGAGTAATTTGAGAGACAGACCAGTGCAAGAAAACACAGCTATGACTTCACAGAGCATGGTCACACACGTCATTTGCAATTTAGCTTAACACAGCACAGAAAAGGACTCACAGTAGTCCACCATTAACCTGCAAACACGGATGCAGTGCCATGAGAACTGTCTAGAAGTTTTTTTTGTTTTTGTGCATTAAGCGTGTATGAATAAGTCATGTTGGATGTCTCATCCGACTTTTTACGTCACGCGGCCGAATAATCTGACTCTGAGGAGGACCGCAGAGCCTTCAGGTCTGGCTCTCGCCCCGCCGATGGACACGGCGGACTACAGACGTCTGGAAAGCTGTTGAGCGAGTGTGACATCAGCAAACGGCACTCGGCGGAGCAGGAGAAGCCCTTAAACATATTTCAGCCTGGCCTCTGCTCATATTCACACTTAACAGCAGAACAAACAATGACAGGGCGGGGAGGAATTGCAGACACCTCACCCAGCATGTGTGAAAATAAATCTGCTCGAGGGTGGAGACCTGTGTGTCGTTGACAATCATGGAAATTGCAATGGCCACGCCATGAAGGCGGGCTATATGCGTTTTAATAAAGGCATTTCATTACACGGTGTGCGTGTCACGCTCTCGTGGACTTCTGTATCACATGTTGATTTGAGAAGCCATGTGGCGCTCTTTCCAGTGACTCGACGCAGACAGGATCTAAAGTGAAACTGTGTTTCATCAGTACCATTATTCTCTATCTGCGTCCCTGTCATCACGCAGATTAATTGCATTTTGCCAAGTGATCAAGTCTTACATTGTGTCGAACCGCATGATAATATTTTGGGTAGCGCATCAAAGGGCAGTTGTGGCAGCTTTGTCGCTTTCATGAGCTCTTTTGAAAAGCTAAACCGCCGCCTGAGCTCTGTCTAAACTCAACCGCGTCTTTGCCACTGAGAACACCTCACGGAAAATCTGATGAAGAGATAACCCTTTTCTCCTCAGAGATAGCGAGAACAAAAGGGAGCGCTCTCGCTCAGACTCACTTTCATCACCTCCGGTTGATTTTCCATAAATATGATGGGTGGCATCAATATGACTTATCTGGCTGAGTGAAAAAGGAAGTGGTTGTTAAGTGCCACTGCTGAGACACAAATAGAGGCAGGGGAGAAGAAAGAGTGCAGCCCCGGACAGAGGGGGCAGCTGGGAAGTCTATCATCTCACAGGTTTAGATGATGTTTGCCTTGTGTTGTGCACCAGCCTGCATCGTCCCCCAAGGACACTTATCTGTGCCGCTGCACTCTTTCCACAGACACAGTCACAATATACACAGTGCCTCACCCGGGGGAAGATTAATGACAAAGACAACCCTCCTTTGCATGTGCTGCTGCAGGATATGAATTTCAGTGGCTAAAGGAAAATGAGACATTTGTTTCCTCCTGCATCGAGCTCCGTCGAAACAGAACACATAATGGCAACAACAAGAACAAGGAATAAGCGAACATCCCTTTTTCCCATACCGCCTCACAAAACAGATTACTCACTGATGGTGCAGCTGGGAATAGACTGAGGGAGACAGTTCAAGGCCTCATTGGGTTCTGATGATCCAGCCCTAGTGACGCAACCATGTTGGGTTCACATGGGATCAAATCAGTCTTCTTCCGCTATGGGTGTCTGCCCCTCATCCTCATGACTACACACCTCTGTGCCTATGCACACACACAGAATGACCTCTCTCTATCATTCAGTCGCTCTCACAAGTAATGAGATGGAACTATTAAAGCACACATAAACTTTAAAGACTTATTGCACTACTGTATGAAAGGAAATAATGAGAAACCCAGGTGACACTTGGCAAAAATGAACAAATCTTATTTCTACTGGTTGTTCCTTTGATGGTCGTCCCTCGCTTTCCAGTTCACGTGCACCTGAGACTTGGCCCTGATGGATGAGAGGAGGGAGGTCAACTCAAGTGTCAGCACTCTGGTACCAGATGTGTGCAACTCTATCAGAACTGGATCATGCAAACTCCCTGTGACGGCTGTGACAGAGCAGTAATGTGGCATACAGAAAATCTGGGTGACAACTGCTCATCTGTCTCTTGCTACGGCAGCTTACACAGTAATTTATGTGCACCCCATTTGAACCATACACAAATGGTTGCTTTCCAGGATTGCGCGCTCATAAATATTCTGACAAATGCTTCAAGGACAGAGGTGACCCCATCAGTGACAATAATTTACATTTCAAAGGTCTAAAAAACAACTTTAACAGCTTGTTTTTTCTTTCCCCACTGAAAATTTGAGTTTGCATTGACTGTTTTCCCAGTTCTGCATGGAAAGGGTCTGGAGTTATCATCGCAGAGGAGGAGATTCCAGAGCAGGTACTTAAGGGAATCTGTTTCCATGCTTCAATTTAACACACAGGGGCAGAGAGTCAGAGAGGCAGACAGCGAGAGTGGAATAAATATAACAGAGAGAGATGAATGTGGGAGGAGGAGAGATGGAGAAAAAGACTGGATGGCTGAGGAGTAATGAGAGCGAGGAGCAGACAGGAGGGTAAACAAAGCATAGGTGGGGAGATTAAAAAGATGTGTGACTGCTGGGTGGTGGGAGTGTGGAGAAAGATATAAGAGGAAAGTAGAAGGTGTACGAGGGTGGAGAAGGGCTTATTGAGTTAGTTTTGTAGTCAAATTGTGGCACATTGCGAGTAAAGGCAGCCAAAGGTGGTGCAGTCACTGAGCTGTAAACCACTTTGCATCGAACCATTGCATCTAAAGCCTCTTGATAAAGTCTCTAATACGTTTCCATGCTCTGAGTTCCCAAAACAAACTGGCTGACGGTGTTTTGCTCAGTTTTGCCAGGAATGTAACAGATGCAGTCTGGAGCCATAGGGGGGCTCTTTTTGGTAGTCACAGCACATGTTACTGACCCCAAGAAACCTGGACCACAGCGAATGGTCCAGGCAAGTACGTGCATGCCTTTGAAGTACAGACAGACAGGCAGATAGGCTGCAGTGCAAACATGACACACGTGCCATTTTAAATCATTGCCCAGAGCAAACACCTCATTAGACGACATTGCTTATAAAAATAGAAAATAATACATAAACCATGTGTCTTGCAGGTTGTTACCATACTGTTAAGAAATTTCCTCTCAGTTTGTACCACTCTGCATCACGCCTGATTTCTAATCAGTTGTGCTGATAGAATTGAATACCAATAAAAACCTGCCTGTAGCCAACATAAACTGGAACTTAGCGTTTATTTTGCTCTTATTTCTGAATTTCAGCCTTTTTTCCATGGAAACAAAGAGGTTCAGGTAGATGGTAGATTTTGTCAGCGACATGGCGCATGAGTGGTCTGCATGGGTTTTCTCAGAGTGATCTGGTTTCCTCCCACAGTCCAGAAACATGCATATTTAATCTGATTGGAGACATCAAATTGAGCAAATGTGTGAGAGTGAATGATTGTGTGATGAGTGTGTGTGTGTGTGTGTGTGTGTGTGTGTGTGTGTGTGTGTGTGTGTGTGTGTGTGTGTGTGTGTGTGTGTGTGTATGTGTGCCGTGTGGTGGACTGGTGACCAGTCCAAGCTGTATTCCTTGGCTTCTCCCAGTGTGTGCTTGGGTAGATGGTAGATTTTGTCACAAAACCAAAGAGGTGATGAGGAGAGTTTACTGTATAGCCAATGCGATCCTGCTTAGAGTTGCAAAACTACGCTGTTGACCATCTTTGGTTAGTGCAGGAGTGACTCTGAGGATAGGAATGCAAAAGAATTTGATGATATTTGGTCATAAACCAATGTTGACAAATTGTTTGAGCTGGTGCTCCTTGAAAAGTTGCAGAATCATGAAATGTGCATCCTGAGGGGGCACTAATGTCTGTTCCAGATTTCAAGGTAATTCATCCAATAGTTCCCAGGACATTTCATTACAAACTAAAACTTTAAACCTCCATATGGCGCCAAGGAAAAACTCAACATCAGTATGATTCATCCTCTGGGGGACATGAATCTCTGTACCAGATTTACATGGATATCCATCAATATGTTGATGAGTTGTTTCAGTGAGGACCACCGTTCTGGACAGACCAACTGGCAGGCATCTTGATGGGAATAATATGTTATAATAAGTTTAATAATGTGAATGAAAACCTGCCGCCACAAAGCTGTGAATCAATGAGCAGGTCAGATTAGACATTTGTCAACAGGTCCTTTTATCAGTTAGGGAAAGCTGGTTCCATCGAAGATCTTTCCACTGATGTATTTTAAACTCTCCATCTTTCCATTGGCAGTGTCATGTAAACCCTGGCAGCTGACGTTGTCTCCCCTGCATTGGATCCAGTGTTACAGCCCACTGCTGTCAGGAGCCACCGGCCAGACCGACAGCTGCCTGGAAAGAGATTCTCGTGGGTCCAAACAGAACCCTAGCTGGGCTCCTCTGGGTCTCAGCATGACTGTAAATCCTCCTCCAGTCTATGAGATCCCAAATGTTCTCCACGCATACAGACACATTCACTCCCACAGACTGCTGACTACACCTTTTGTGACCCCAGCGCCTACTATGGCATGCCATTCCAGAGACAAATCTGACAACATAAGTAATCACTGTCCAAAGAGTGCAAACACAAATACCTCTTAATGTGTGCATGATTCATTTATGGGAAACAGTAACTGAGCGGGTAGAGACATGTTTCTCTTGGATTGTCATGTAGGGTTAATATTATGAGCAACTGTTGTGCGTCTGGCTTGGACTGCATTCAGGCTAATAAGAATGGCACTACTGTAGTTTTGCTTCAGTTAATCTTCAGCAGGTTTTTGTCATTAGTTATAGTGTCACAGATGCGTCACCTGATGCAGAATATGGGCATTTGTGCACAATCCCGAGCGCAGCAGTAAAACCCCTCTGCCAGCGCATGTTGTTCCCCCCGCAGACGAGATATGCGTTGTATATACAGCACTGTTTCCATCTCCATGACGACAAATTCATCTTGGCCACATGTCATCAGGTGGCTGATAATGGACGTGTCTTGTAGTGGTGATGTCACTACCTCCATACAAAGGAGCACTCCAGCATTAAAGAGTGTGGAAGAGACTTTTCATTCGCAAAAGAGCTCTGTGTTGAGTTAGGGATTAGGGGGGAATTAGAGTGCCAGTGTCACCTCCAAATAGTCCCTCCATCCTTTAAAGTCACATAAAAAGTTAAATATATGCACTTGGGCAGCAACAAGAACTTTGTTACATTGTATTTTCCATTCGAATTCAATAGCCAAGAAAAATATGGCATAACCAGCAGTGCTACATCAAAGTCAGAGACTGCAGACTGAGGAGAGGGAAAGGGAGAGAGGAGGGGTACAGTTCGTACCGCTCCCGTGTACCCCACTCCCACACTCCCGCCCTCTGGCAAGTAGCAGACACGCACTGCCTCGGAGCAGCAGCGCTAAAGCTAGGAGCTGGGACGGCGGCCTAACTATTTAGCCTCAGCAGCCATACACCCTTCACGCACAACACTTCCCCCTGCAGTCCCTCAGCACATTAGCATAACAAACTTTCCACTTGAGTTAGTTGTCCCACAGTTCTCCCTGGTGGAGCGGAGTCTTTGAGGAATGTCTGTTGTCTGGTGGATGGACGGCTGCTGGTGGGACAGCTGCAGCGGTCCACATGTGTCGCCGGAGGCCAGTCTGCCTCTCTGGTCTGGAGGGTTCTCGTAAAGTGTGAAAGGGCCTTTCATGTTACCTGGCTCAGAGCAGAGCTCCGTGGATCGTTCATGTTCATGAGTCTCGCTTTTCTCACATCCTTGCCACGCACTAATGCAAGACCTGGTACTTATCCATGTAGAAAAATTATCGAATCATAAATACTTGCTCTCAGTGTGAGTGCTATAAAATCACACCAGAGCTCCTATAATCAGTGGTTTTAGTGTTTCAGTCAATCACATGGCCTGTTGTAGATTCAAAGAGAGTGAATCACAGGAAATAATGAGCAAACTCCTCTGTTTCCCCAAAGTGAGATTGATTGATTGATTGATTGATTGGTGGATGGATGGACGGACAAACGGAAGGACGGACAGACAGAGAGATGGACGGACGGATGGATGTATGGAGGGACGGATGGCTGACTGGATGGATGGATGGGTGGATGGATGTAATTTCCAGGAGATTCACATCAGCAAATCACTGGAAACACAGCTCTCACTCAATCCTTTTGATACTTAAAATACTCTTAATTTATGATGACCTGGTTGAGAAGAAAGAAAGAAAGAAAGAAAGAAAGAAAGAAAGAAAGAAAGAAAGAAAGAAAGAAAGAAAGAAAGAAAGAAAGAAAGAAAGAAAGAAAGAAAGAAAGAAAGAAAGAAAGAGAGAAAGAAAGAAAGAAAGAGTCACAGCTGTCCAGATGGCCTTGCTCACAGTCACTTGTGCTGTGTCTAAGGACAGACACACGCCTCCTCATTCCGATACATACAGTAAAACAAAGCAAATAAACGACATCTCACGACACTCTCTGTCCTCCTGAATTCTGCCGTTGCCTCTGCAGGTGTTGCTCGAGGCACCGCTGCGACCTTGAGGGACAGATATGAGGCTGTGCTGTTTTGTTGTAGGAGGGGATGACAAGTGTCAACAACAGACACTCGCTGCTGTGAACCTCAGTGTCTGATCGTGCTGAGGACAGCCGGGGTCACGGCACTGGCTAGATAATCCCCATCCCCATCCCTGCGCGCAGCAAACGTCTGCGTTCATGCCCCTAATAGAAAACAGACACCATTAATAGCAGATTCCTGCCTGTGATTAATGATATTGATTCAGTTCCTCGAGCCTGTGTTTTTCTCCTCCTGAAATGTTTCATCAGCGTTGCCATGGCCAATTAGTCTGATTGCTGTGCGCTGGCATCAAAGAGCGGCTGGGAGGACCGGCCTGATGGGTCCCGGGCCGAGCGCTCGACATGCACAAGGAGGACTGGAAAACAAGCCTGATGTCTCTCATTAGAACCTTTCTCACGTAATCAAACAAGACCTTGAGAAAATGTCAGCTATTCCAGCTATGCTTTTACGTCTGTACGCATAAATGGTTACAAGGCCTAAAATCTGCCTTAAAAAGCCACCGGGGTGTTTGGATCACAGAGATTCCTCCTGAGGCAAAGGTTCAGAGGCAGGTGGAGTAAAGGACAGCTGCTCCATGTGGCACGATTATCCTTTATTACGCAAATTCAAATGCACTATGGTTGTTTAGGAGACATTATCACATGGCTGGAGAGATTAAAATGGAAAATGGAAATCTTTTCATAATTAAATCACTCACGGGGAAATGTCATTCTAAAACCAAATGTCATTTGACAGGGGATTCACAGCTGTGGCAACAAAAGGACCAGTGGAAACAATCAGGAAAAGCCGATGGAGCACGCACGCACGCACACAGTATTCTTCTTCTCTCAACCTTCACATTGTGCTGAACCCCTGGTGGGGCTGTATCTTGGGACACCTGATACAGGTACACCCTCTGTTCCCTGCATCATTTTCCTATTCCATTCAGTTCAAAGTGCGTCACAGACATGAATGTTATAAAAACAATATTCCACAAACTGAGAAGATACAACATGGTTTGACGTGACTGGCTCTGATAACTGCTTTTATGATCATAGCTAAAGGTTCTGCGCAATTACGGATGCACTGGTCCAACTTTTTCTCCCCCAAAAATGCATCCAATACCTCAGCTCACTTGCAGTAAGCAGGTGCTAAGCCAATACTGCTGCAAACTTTTTCCATGTCTGTATATCATACATTGCATGGATGTGGGTGGCCGACCATGACTGAGTGCATCCTTATGGAAAAACATAGAGAGGAGTATATCAAATAGAGAAAAAAATGCTGACAATAAAACATGAGGCAGTATATTTTTAAGACCGCACTAAACCATGTGTCATTGACAGAAATGGATTGCTAATAATAATACTAATAAGAATAATCACCCCTGAAACAACTTCATTATTTTAGGTCACTGTAGGAAACCAGTTTCAGCAAAGAAAAGAAAGCTCGAATGAACCAACGGCAGCCCAATGAATCTAACCAGCAGCTCATAAACTAAACAGCTTAGGAAAGAGATACGTCTTTGAGGAGTTGGGCGGGACGAAAGAATTTGAACGTGAGAGTGGTGTTTACACCTTGTTTCGGCTCACTTTGTTTCAGCTAAAAATAGCATATCAGAAACGGTGGGTCAGTGTTAGCACTGTCCCCTCACAACAAGATGGACCTGTGTTGGACTCCTGGGTCAGGCTGAAGGCCTCTCAGTGTGGAGTCTGCATGTTCAGTCTGTGCGGCTTGTTTCCAGGTACTCACAGTCCAGGAACGTGCACGTTTAGGTTGACTGGAGACTCTTAATTGCCTCTAGGTGTGGGGTGAGTGTGTATAGGGACTGGAGACCTATCCAGGGTGTATACACATGCATGTACTGGGAAAGATTATTCTTTTTTTTTATGCTTCACTTTGTGACATTGAGTCAAATGTTAAGCAGATGAAATTGTACATGTCACTCCCCACCCGCACTGTCAAGATTACGTTAAGTCTCAATTTACGGAACAATGCAATCGCATCTCTTGTTTACTGATCCCTGTTGCCTCTCATTACATTCACAGTCTCAGAGCATAGATTTTGCTTCTGTAATGTGCAACCAATTGGAGTGAATTACCTTAGCATACAAGCTGCAGCACATGACGCATGAACCGTTTCTATTGGCTCTGCTGGATGAGGCCGAGCGGCGTGTCGAGTGTATGAACAGAGACGGATATGGAGGTGGGGACTGCATGAAGGCAAGTTATAGCGTTCAGGAATGATTTGGGCCTTGCTTGTGAATTTGCATGGATTTGATAAGATAATAAATTAGTTTTGAAAGAAAGCAAAACCAGTCACCAACATATACGCGCTAATTTGCGGTCGTGTCTCTCTCATCTTGCAACCAGCTAATCGAGCTAATAGCCCCCAGACACTGGAGGCGACCAAATCTGCTGCTTCCTGACAGAATGATCTGTGCTTTACAGCCTGAGTGGTAACAGAGAGCACTTTAATGGTGCTGAAGCTTGTGCAACATGTGGTTCACAAGTAACATACCAGAAACAGGAGCGTGGGTGGAGCGGAGGTGGGGGGAGGTTGCAGGGGGGTTGTGGGGAAGGGGGTGGACAGACACTTCCTAAAGGCAAAATGGTGCACCGTCATGGTACAACTGCTCCCTCTGAGCGCAGGGCCTGCATCCAACCCAGCAAATTCACTGTTTGTTGCACACCGTGAGCTCAAACAGCTAACGGGGCTTTATCGATTCAGTAATGACATTCCCGTCCACTCTATCTCCACAGGGTGCCCCACCCTAACTCGATCCAGATGAGCTCCATCATGTCATACTTGGAGGGGAACCAATCTTACATGACAGAAGTGGGTGGGTATTTCTATACTTCTGATAAAAATGGGGAGAGTAGGAAAAACATTTCTAAGGGGACACTCTATTAAAGAAAAGGCATGAGGCCTTTTCCACAGCTGTTTTGCACATTGGCCTGAGTCAAGCGGCGCGGCTGGTAATGGAGTGATAGGCAGTGTGGAGGCTCGCTCCACTGAGGGCCATTTTATGCTTTTCAGGGTGTTGAAGAAGTACACGAACAGGACCGCACACACACACACACACACACACACATACACACACAGCTTTTTCTGTTTGTTTCACACACAAATGCAGACACCGTCCACACACGGTGAGGATCAAAGGCAGGGAAGAACAGCTACATAAACACATGAGAGACACTTTTCAAAAGACACCTGTAACGCATAACTTAACACTCCATCAAGACCTTGTTTTTGCTGACCTCCAATGGTTTTACTTTACGACTTGTTGTACTACAGGTGTACACCAGCACCCCGGGACATTGGCACGGGGTGTGGTTACAGGTGCAACAAATCTGCCAGGCCGCGGTGAAGCAGGCTACAACCTTTATAATGGACTCAAATCTTGCCTTTCAACTTTGCATTAAAACTACTATATACTGGTTTCTGTTTTTGCTCTGTTTTGGCCTCCATCAGCTGCTGATATCCAAACTACAGTAACTACATCAGAATCAGTCAGAATCACGTTAACTTGTTACACTTAGTTACCTTAGCTAGCTTAGTTAGCTAAGTGAGTTATCTTTGCTGTGAGGAATTTCTTTTGGTGACAGGTGCAAAACGGTACAAATTTCAATAAAAAGGTACAATTTCAATAACAAATACGCATATCAGGTGACAAGCTGGAAGCACTGTAACCTCAAAGTAAAAAGGTCCAGGGATCGACTACTGGTAGGACCGCTCCAACAGTGCAAAAACATGCATGTTAAACAAGAAGGATGACTCTAAATTGCCACATCACTGTAATGGTACAAACGGGGAGATACTGGTTGGGCGGAAGTATTTACATGCAAATACTGATTATGGTTGAAAGTCCAGCACAAGCAGCACTGTCTCAGTCCCTCTCAGCTAACAGTGGGGAACAAGGTTATACAGCAGCCCCACAGTTTTTACTGACTTTACACTCTTTACTACTTTATACGGTCACCGTTCAGAGATCAGAGACACGCTTTACTTTTCCATGACTGTTGCAGCTCCAGTCCTAACAGCGGCAGCAGGCCTCTAACAGCTCAGCCTGCAAACACCTCAGACAGCTGGAGAGGCCGCGTGGACTCGCTCCGTCCACCAGTGCCCGTAATTTAACAGCCTGGCGTGCAAGAAAACTCATTACACGAATGTGTACTTCAAAGTTCATTTGGATTCCTGAGCTTCACTCGCACTGATTGCCTCACTCCTACGTTGGAGTCATGAGCAATACTAAAACAGGCTGTAAAATTACAATGTGACTGTAATGTTTAATGCAGTTTCTGGTGTTTGCTGTGCAGTGCAAGACTTAATGTTTCCTTTCCCCACAGCCAAGCCTTATTTCAGTGCATGCTCCACTGATCACTTTGCATTTACACTCAACGCCGCTCTGCTCCAAACACAGACACACATCTAGAATCATCTGTGTCGCATGTGATTACATGAGCAGATGGAAACCGACTATGTAAATTAGCAGCAAAGGTTGAACCAGAGAGTGGAAAACGGTGAAATGAATCACCCAAAAGTGCTCAGGTTAAAGCAGCAGAGAGTTGCTGACTGACGCCTGGGGGTTCAGTGCCCCCTCTGCTTGCTCTGTTACACTGTTTCTCTTTACCGATCTGTTATTTTCACATGCTTGATTTGTTTCACCTGCTTCCGAGAAGCAAGAGAAACAGCCTTATCTTGCTTGTCTCTACCAGGCACACTTTATACAGGATGGATAGGCCGTAATTAATGGCCCCTTTAATTCGAATGCTTACAGAAGAGTTGGAGGTTATAAAGCTTAACTGCTGTAGCTCTTATAGTCATTACATGGACTTGGAAAACACAGTGTTAATTAAATTGTTAAAGGAAGGCAATTTGTGCAGTCTATTGGAGGGGGATTTCTGAAAGATTTCAGAGTGAGCTGAAAGGATCAAGTAAAGGTCAAATTAGGAGCTTTTTCCACACGTCTGCCAACCCAAACATTATCTTGGAAACAGTGTCTCACTGATCTATGAAGCATCATTTAATAAAGTCATGGGCTAGAGCCTGTAAACCTTTTATAAAGAGTACAAGAAGGCGTTTCCGAGAACATTCTCTCTTTAAATGGCAGATTAAGTTTATACATTGTTATTTAAAATGATGAGGAATTGATTTTATCCCTCGGAGACGGATGGAATTTGTTAAGTCATGCAAAATTGTGTAAAATGACACCAGTTGTACATTTGAGATTTTCATGCAGCAGGAATAATATATTCACAGACAGACGCTAATTCATTCTCTCTGCCTCATTTACTCTCTCTCTCCTTCTCCCACACACACGCACACACCATCGCTCACACTAACTTAAAAAGAAAACAGCATGAATCTGTGGTTTCTTATTGTCTTTGTATTCACCTTATGATGGAGGATTTATGCAACTGTGGCTATTTCATTTGACTTTATGGTGCCTGTGGGAGCACTTAAAGTCAATTAATATAGTGAACAATAAACAGCTTCACACAGCCATTTAAAAGAAGACTACGCCAATGGCCTTCATCAGTCCAGCACATAAAACACCTAAACGGTAGGCTTCACAAACCACTTTGACTTCTCCTGAGTAAAAGCAAAATAACAGACAATTATCTGCTGAGGTTAGTCAAGGTCCAAGGGTTCACTTCCAGTTTCCTCCTCTGCCAAACGCTAAGACTCTATTAGTTCACACCTTGTAGCGCAATGAAACATGCTTGTGCTAGTTTTACGGGTTTTGGCCAATGGTGCTCTGTATCCACACTGACCAGTAAAAATCACAGAGTGCACAGTGGAAAGTCAAGGTAGTTGGCCCCTGAGTGCAATCAGACAAAGACAGTCAGGATGGGAGAGATACAGGCTCTCACAGCTCACCAAGCACACAGTAATGTCACCGAGCGGAGAAATGAATCCATGGAAAAGACACATAATCCTCATTACAAAGGGTTTGGCATCTCTTTTTATGACACATGTGACTGGCGAACAATTATGTATTCTCTAATCCCATCAACCAGTCAGCAGCCAGTCTTCTGGAGGCTTAACCTTTGCAGTAATAATGGAATCTCCCGATCAAAACAGGAACATGTCAGGTTCCTCTCCCTCTAACTCTCCCTCTCTCTCCCTTTCTCTCTCTCTCTCTCCCTTTCTCTTCAGCTGACACTCCTTGCACACTCACTATCCTTATTATGTTTCACCAAGCAGCAGTCTGACAAATTAGCACAAGCATAGACCAGTATGTGAGGAACAATACATGTATCTATGCGACTGCACTTGAACAGCATAATAGCAGGGAACAGCTCCTTGATTTGATGTCATCTAGTAGGGTTGAATTTGTTCACAGCTCTCTGCTTTTATTGTTTTCTCCGTTTCTATGGTCACAGATTATTTGAGGCATTTCTCGTCAGAGAAATGAGGCTATCAGTGAGTGTCTTGCTTTGTTTTGAGGTGGAGGAGGAGGAGGAGGAGGAGGAGGGAAGAGGCCGAGAGAGCGGAGGAGAGGAGAAGAGAGGAGAGGCTGGCTGCCACGGTGGAAAGAAGACATAACACAGGATAACAGAGCAGTGAGTCTCCGCGCATGACGAGCTATATGTGCTGTAAGAGCGCACCAGCCCAGTGCCTGTTTCTGCACTAAAGTGCACGCATGAGTGTATAAGGTGCATGTGCGTATTGTCTTCCAGAGTCGTTAAGGATGGGGTTCGCTCAGTGACCCCGCGCAGGGCTCCTCCAGCAGCCTGTCAGGGCTGGCGGCTCCTTCCCTGGGACCTCTGCTTCTCTTATCCAAATTGCAGTCAAGCTTCAAAAATAAAGAGCCCCTGAGACCCATTCGCCTGAGCAGGCAAACCCCGCACCGACAATGCGTCACAAACTCCACATTGACACTTTCATGGCCGATTCTTTATTCTCTTTCTTCATTTTTCTCTCTTTTTATATATATATTTTTACCAGTGCTTTGACCTTTGGAGGATTTTCACAATTGTTTCCTGCCTCTCCTCGCTCGCTGTTTTCTTTCTCTACATTTTCCCCCCTCGATTATAGTTGTTTTGTTATTCTGTTTCTCACTCTTGATTTCTATGGTGACAGTGCGCTTCCCAGGAATACTGGAGGCTGGGGGATTAGGAGGCGTGAAGGCGGATGGATGGCTTTCTCATAAATAGGTAGGAAACTCCTGGAGCTGGGTGGATGGGATCAGCAGATGTGTGACATGAGCTCAGGCTCTAATTGGAGACTTTTCTATCACTCAGACGCAAACCAGGAAACGTTCACACGGTGAAACACAGGCAGCCTCCTGCACAGCCCTGCATATCAGCTCATCTGGACAGAGGGGCCACTCTGAAACACGGCTTAATCCCCCTCATAACCAAACATACATAACCCCCCACACACACACACACACACACACACACGTGGAAACACAACTCCTAAGCTCTGACATGGAATGACATCATCAGACGGCGCTCGCAGGCTTCATCACAGTGAGGCTGCACGCTGACAGGATCCCATCCAGCGCAGCCCAAAATGGCATGGGAACCACACACACCGCAAAAGCCCCAAGTCAAAACACATCAAAACACTCGCACACACACACCGGCGGCAGAACGGGAGGTCGAGGAGAAACAAGCTCAGAGTGTTTACAGTCCGATTTGACTTGTTTGGAAGATAAGTTTGGGCTATTGCTGGGTTCACGGGGATGTTTCGCCGCAGCGTGCAGCCGCTCTAACACGGCGTAATGAGGGAGTTGGATTTCGACAAGTGGTTTCGTCAAAAGGAAATGCCAACCTCTGCGGTGCAGCACTCTTGGCCTTTGGAGAGCAGAGGGAGTGTAGTTACCAAGTGTGAGTGCGTGTGTGTGTGTGTGTGTGTGTATGTGTGTGTGTGTTTCTTAGAGAGCATTTGTGTGTTTGAGAGCCTAAAACATCCAGTGGCTGCTGCGCTCCATACTTGCCTGACCGCGCTAACCACAGGCGAGCCACAGCTAAGCCTCCAAAGCCAATTAAAATGTTATGAAGTGGAGTTCCCTTTATTTATTTATTTATTCCTCCTGGCGGGGGAATAGCCAGACGGTTACTGTAACTGCACAGACCTGGCTGCGAGCGCGAGGCCTCCTTCGCCTTGCTGCTGCTTGCTGCCTGTGGGAAACGTGTGAGTGGAGGTCCCCCCGAGGCCTGGCGGGGCAGACCAAACCTCCAAGCCTTTTTTTTTTTTTCCCCCTTTCCTTTTTCTGAACAGGCTTTTCTGACAGACTGACAGCGGAGAGGAGAGGAGTGGAGAGGAGGAGAGGAGGAGAGGAGGAGAGGAGGAGAGGAAAGGAGAGGAGAAGCCCGGCTGCCTCGGAGCAGACATCAGACAGAGGTTACAGGAAAGGCCCCGCCGCTGCACTGAGGCCGACCCGTGCGCCTGCATACCGAACATATTGCGCAGTGACGCATGGTGCACTGACCACGTAACCCTGTGCCGTCAGAGCTAAAGCCCTGAGCACCTGTATATGTGTGTGTGTGCATTGTGCGGGAGGGGATCGCCTCCCTTATAAAAACATCCTGCAGGTCCAGCTGAACACACACCGGAGTCCCCAGCAGCCCCAAGCTCCACACAATCGACTGCATGGCAAGCACCCCAGGAACACACACACCCACACACACACACACACATACACATATACACATATTCAGGCCCCACCCCCACCTGCCCCCACAACTTCCCCAAGGGAACCACAACCATGCTTTTCCCAGGCTTGGGCTCCTATCGTGTGTCACAGGTGTTTAAGTAGAGAAACAGCGGCGAGGGCCTCGGAAATATTCCCGCTGCCAGCTGCAGGCGTGAGGGAACATGCTTGATATCGCCCTGACAACATGTTTATTTCTTTGCTGTTTCTGTTTCGACAAACCCCCCCACCCCCACCCCCTCCCATCCCCGAATTCACCGTCGTAAGTCGGCGTACAACAGCAACACCCTGCAGATGACAAGGCATCACCTGGAGTAATACCAAAGTCCTGATGTAATCCACCTGGCCTCGCTCTGCAGCACCGGGAGCGTGCCTCTGCTGCCTGTGCGTGTGTGTGTGTGTGTGTGTGTGTCTGAACAAGAGGAAGAGCTTGTTCTTGTGTCAAGTTCAAAGTTCTTGACAGCGCCTGTCTGTGCGTGTGTGTGTGTGTGTGTGTGTGTGTGGAGTGCGTGCTTGATCTCCCGCAGTGCAACACAAGGGATTACAGCTGATAGTGTCCACTGTCTCGTTGGGGGGGGGGGGGTACTGCTGTGAAATGACTCCTTTGTCTTTCTCCCACCACACACACACGCACACACACGCACACAGACGCACACAGACGCACACAATCCTTCAGGGCAACTCCAGCTCCTGACAGGAATGTTTTTCTCGCTCAGCCATCAACACGGGGAAATTGTTTGCGCACGTGTGTGTGCGTGTGTGTGAGTGTGTGCATGTCTGTGTGTGTGTGTGTGTGTGTGTGTGTGTTTGCAGGCTCAGGAGAGGCAGCGCAGAATACCTGTGAGCAGGAAGACAATATCTCATGTCTTAGCAGGTTGAGGAGACAAAGTAAACAACGAGGAAGCACAGCAGGAACATGACAACCTGTTCCTTGATCAGGCTGAGTGTTCCGCCGCACACACTTTAACCTCCCGTCAGTCGATCTAGATTTCCACTATCAGAGATCATATTTGCAGTCGTGGCCACGCCCCTTCATATGGCGGATGCATTGCACGGCAAGAGCAGCTGCAAACCAACAGTGGAAAAATGTTATTTTTCACTCCCACTAAAAAGCTGTGGTCTTTTCGATCATGTGCTGCATCGAAATGTGTTTCCCGGCTGCCACTAGAGGCCGTAGATTGCTCTGGAGTATAATTTGTCAAAATAAATAAAACACGCCTGAGGAGAAGGTTGAGAGAAGGATGCTCTGAGAGGAATGACGGAATTGGAATTGCATGATCAGAGGGAGACGGATCCAGCCCGAGCGGGAATGCGCTGTCCTCCGCTGGGTGAGGAATGACGGCGTTAATGGTGCTCTAGGTGGATGATGGATGCGTGAGGAGTTGTGTTTCTCCATGGCCCAAGAGGTGTGCTTCTTCACTCTCCAAGTCCTCCCCAGCCCTTTGATATCATGACTTCCCTGCAGCGTGTTCAACTCTGGCAAGAACACCAACACTGATCCTCCCCTCTGGAGGGAATGGGAATACGTGTATTTGTCAAAATGGTGGAAACATGGAAGCCAGAGCAAGGACGGTTCCCACAAGTCTAAGGTGCAACCTTGGAGACATGCTCATGCCGCAGCTGAAACCTGAGTGGAACCCTGTAGGAGCATGTGTATATTTGTGTGTCAATAAAGATACCGCTGATGAAAAACAGTTAGCGTCTGAGGAAGAAGTCAAAACAAATCCTGACGGATTGTAAAAGTGTCTGAAGATGGAGGGAGTTCTCCGGGCTTTGGGAGGAATTAAAAGGGACTCGTGTCCTCCAAAAACAGCTAACAGTGTGATCCAGGAAATACCACTAAGACATGGAGTTGTGGAGGAGCTGAGAGGCTTCCCGAATAATGCGGTCTGCCTCGCCGACGTTCCACTTTTGATTTAAAGTTCTGGGGAATCTAAAACAGCAAGTAGCTTTTTATGTGAATACAGAGCTAAACCTTTCGACTGAACTTTGACTCATTTGTCATAAATAAAGACAAATACCGATGGCAGAGGAGATATAGCTGCTTGTATTTTTTTCACAATTATCAAAGGGGGCTGCAGACTGCATTGGAACGGGGGGGTGGGTTCACTCACTTTTGTGGCGTGCACTCAGACCATCTCATATCACACAACCTCTTTGATCTCCTGTGGTAAAAGAGGAGACGTCTTTCCTTAGCTTGAAAAAACAAATAGTGGCATTCTTTCCAATCGACTGTACAGTATGTGTGCAGACGCGTATTTGTTTTCCCACCCCCTTTCTCCCCAATCCCAATCAATTCCTGCTGGAATTACTGCATTATTCCATGGAAACTGCCTAACATGAGCAGGTGTTTCGGAGTCTCGAGCTGATTGCCAGACGGAGCAGGCCGGGCTGCAGCTGACTGTAAGCACTAATGTGAAGTGACAGGGCCTCTGAAGCCGGGGAAAGAATAGCGGATCACTCTGCTTTCCAGAGCTGCTCCAGAAGTTTATCAGGTTAACCACGGGTTAAACACAAATCAGAGGGAATGCTCTGATCCAACATTAATTGTTTTCCTTCTTGACAACTTCAACTGCAATTTATTACACTGATCAAACAGCGCCGCAGCCCATTTTTAAACAATGCATCATTAACGTATGCCCTCAGCTGCACATCATATTCCTCACTTTTAAACAGATTTAACACTTGGAGTCAGGCTAGATCACTGAGGGGTTAGACTGGACTGTCATAGTAAAGCAACAAGATATATTGGACTTTGTGCCGGTTGTAAAGATAGAAAGTGCAATTTGTCAAGATAATACTTTTTATAGGGCATAAAGTAATGATGGATGCTGTTTCCCTTTCACTCTTAACATAGCCTAGATGGCACAGATGTATCTATTTTATGAGCATTACCAAATATTCACAAATTAAAAGGTTGTCCAAAAGATATTTTTCACTTTGAGTGCTTCCCTCTTTTACTTATTTTTGGGTTTGATTTCCCTTTGTACGTCAGTGTCAGAGTATCGACTTTGATTTGACATCTGCCCCGCCGCAGCAGGTGTTTTGAAAGCGGAGAGACACTCCATAAATCCAACGGAGAACATGTTCACAGGCAAACAAAATGTCATCAATCCGACCATCTACCAGGTTTTCGATCGAAAACAGAAACCAGCAGGAATCTCGCTCACATCTGTTTCTTGTGACGCCAGCGGACAAAAGTCATGAAATCACTCACTGGAGAGGCGAGGAGGGATGGAGAGAAAGAAAGAGAGAGAGAGAGAGAGAGAGAGAGAGAGGGGGAGAGAGAGAGAAGCCGCCGTCAAGGTGGTTCCAATTAGAGAACTATAGATAACCCGTCATTTATTTGAGGCTTGGCCGCGAAGAACAAAAGTTAAATTCACACCATTGGCTGATAGAGAGTCCTTTAATGAAAGCAGATACTTCTATCTGTCCAGCCTTGCTGACAGGACGCGGGGTAAACACCGGGGATGGAGCACGCAAGGCCCCAACCTGCGCTCCGTGGGCTGAACCTCGGACAGAGAACAACTGAACGGCTGCCACGGCCGCCTGGACGAGGAACAGAGAGACGAGCACATCTGTTAGGCTCATGACTGGGCTGAGCCGCGCAGCGTCTGTGCCCCTGCGCAGGAACTGGGACTAAAAGCAAAAGTCAGAGCCACTTTCAGTCTTCTCCCACACCTCGCCCACTCATCCCCGCTCATCCAGATCGAATAATCCTGCGCTCATCGCCCCCGAAAACACACCATTTCCCCCAATAAAGACCATGCTGTTTCTAAATCTCGCCGGCTGCTCACCGCGTCCAGACAATAGCACCTAAGAGCAGTCTGCTGACAGCCGACAGCACCGCTCACTCTAACTTTTTGTTTTAATATTCCGAGGCGGAGGACGTATGAGTGAAACCTTATGGGCCAGGTGCATCCGCAGAGCAGCGTCAGAGTCTCTGATTGAGACACAGAGGGAGAGGAGGCAGACAATAGACAGGCTTTGTGAAGACAATGAAAAATCCATGTGTCCACGTGGGCATTTCCAGACCCCGGGGTCAGAGATGTAAAGTTTCATAATGCAGTGATCACTCGGCGAAACCTAAACAAGCCTGCGATTTTAACATCGCCGCTCTCCACCTTCTCTGGAAAAGGGCTCATGTCTGGACCTCTGGAATGTGTTTATAGACGGCCGTCCACCTGACAAAACCATCGGCAGATATATGAACTACTGTCACCAGTCACTTCAAAGGTTATGCTCATATCTTCCAAAGAAGCAGCCGCTGTGTGTGTTCTGTCTGCTCCATCCTGATACTGCATGCAACAGAAGGAAATGTACTTATTACCACAGACCACCAGGCCCATTTCCTCTGTTTCCCACAACACATTAAAGTCACCCACTATCAGGGCTCCTCTTAATTCCTAACTGACTGCTCCTTAAATCCCTGCCCCGTGTTGTGGCTGTCCAACCAGAGCTTGGCAACACTGAGCGAACATGGCAGGCCTGTCGAGCTTTGGGTTTTTCCACGTATTGAAGTGGTGTGCGCGAGACTGTAATAGGAGCAACGTCTTAAGATTTGTGAGGGTGTTGTCTTTTTGGTGTTGTTTCCAAACCCTAAAACTCTAAAATGAAAAAAATAAAAACGTATGGAATTCGCTAGACATGGGGGTTGCTTCCTAGTGGAGCTCTCATCTACCTGTTGCTGTCCATGGACCACGCTGTTGCACCATTACAATGAGCGGCTGGAGAGGATGCTGATTTGTGGCCTGTGATCAGAGCTTTAGCTTCCTTACGTCTGGGCTGCAGTGGTAAATAAAAAAGTGGGTAAACTATAAATGTCTGCAGCAGCTGTCTCACTCCATAATAAAAAAATGTGGAAATGTAAAGTAGCCAATACACCATATGAGAGTAGTCCTATAAGACTGGAACCACTGAAACCATATCATGTGTCCCAGTAATACCAAAACTGACAACTATTGTTGGTATCAGCAGATAAAGGCAACAAAATATTCCATTACAGTTCAGCTTCTGGCCACAAGTGAGAAACGTGTTTCTGTCAACCTATGTCTGAGAGTCAATAACAGTGTACGAATGTGTCAAAGGTAATTGCAGCGTTTAAATAATGTCCCCATTGTGTTGGTGTGCCGCCTAGATGTGAATGTGAGAGGTGTAGAAACAGTGACAGAGTGAGGTTATGAATTTCAGATGAAAAACAAGCACATGTTAATCATTCAGGTACCTCATCAGCCTCCATTGTCTCTCAGCCACTGCAGCTCTGTGATGAAATGGCAGTTTGTGGGAAACATCACTCTGAGGCGCAAAGGTCTATTTCTGTCCCTCTCTTTATATACAAAGCTGCCTGCAAGTCCTCTATGAAACGCAGCTGTTGCCTTTACTAGAGCTGAGAGACCCTGATAATTAATAACCTCACTTCTGCCTCACACGCAAAAGCCAATAAGAGCATGTTTAAAGTCAAAATACACACAATGCCATGACAAATAGTTCCATATTTCATCCAAGAAGTTTCAGGCTGTGATGGCCAGCAGAGTCTCACATTCATTCTGCTGCAACTGGCAGTGAGAGGATTGTTGTGTGTTCTCTAATATTGATTTGTTTTAACTTTCTGGAAACATTAAATGAAGTCGATGATATCAGAGGATGATTTAAGAGCGATGTTGTCAGAGTTTTAGAACGTGAAAAGGGCGGTGAGACCAAACCACTTGTGGACTTGAGTGTCCTTTTCAAGTCTGGAAAGGCAAATACTCACGCACACACACATGCAAGTGCGCAAAAAAGCAAAAGAACATACTTCATCTCTAGGCCTTAAATTAGCGTGTGTGACTAGCCGTTCAAAGGATCTAGCCGCTGTCCTTTCCCCAATGACAGATTTGAACCTGTGCCCCCAGAAATGACAAAAGGCAGTCAAAGCGAACGTCTGCTTCCAACTGCAGATTAAATAGACTAAAGATGTGAACATGAGTCTTTAACTGAGTCTTTAACCACAGAGATGGGGCCTTGTAGACAGCAGACATTCATTTTTTTAACAATCTGAAACATTTTTACACATCAGGACCAGTGTTGGGCTAGTTTCTTCCAAAACAAAAAGTACAGACATAAAAACAGATCATATGTAACTAGTTATCATCATTTGAAAGTAATAAGTTATATTACAGTACTTTCTCTGAATTGGAATGCCTTACAAAACCTTTGCAATACTTTTTAGTTACTTTCACACATCACAGAGGTATGACTTTATGATTTAGGATTTTCCAAAATTTAGCCCATCGTAGGCTAAATTGAGGATAGATGAAGACACATCATGCTCAAAAAGTTGTTTAGGTTGTCATTTGTAATAGTTATAAGGAAGATAGGCTCCTTGTCAAACAGTCTGGATAAAACTGTTTGATGTTAGCTTGCAGTGTTGAGGCTGTTAAGGATTTTGTGTAAGCAGGTCTTCTAAAGGCCAGTCATTCTACTTTTCCCTGTACTTTTGTAGCTTTGTGTGCTGTTTTCTGTCCACATTCTCTTCAGCTCTCTCAGTTAGCATTAGCATTCACATTAGCATAGCAGCAATCCAGGCTAACCCATGTTTTTCCTCTGCTTCCAGGAAGGCACACTACAGGTGACACAACTTAATTTGTGTTATTCACATCTTGTGGCTGCAACTGATCTCATATTATTAATAATATTATTATTTTGCATTACAAACATTTCTGTGTCCTGATAGAAAGCAAGTAATTACTATAATGTCTCAGTGGTTAGCTTAGCTTAACACAAAGATGAGACACAAGGAAATGGCATCCGCTTGCAACAGGCGGTGATGGAGTGTGGACAGACAGGTCAGAAAATGATGGATAGATGAGTCTGGATAGAGAGGAAATTGAAAGCTTTCAGAGAGATGATGATGATGATGATGAGCAACAGAAACACATCAGCCGGGAACATCTGAGGACTTCGGCTGTGAGCGAAAAAAAAAAAAAGGCAGGACTTAATATTTAAGAGGTGGTTGGTTGAATGAGCCTCATGTGGACTTGAGCAGCAGCACAAAGCACAGGAAAACGAGCAGAACACACTCAACAGGTAGCAAAAGATGCACTTTTGCAACTGTGACACACTTATGTCTGCATTGTTTCAGCTATTAAAAGCAGTGTAAAATTACATGTCTGACAAAGAAATAGCATATATAGTTTTTGGGGGGGTTTTTGTCACTTTTTTCCCTCCAGTATCTCAAATAACCAGTAATCCTCCACTTCAATGATCAACACTATTTGCAAGTAGATGATAAATTCAGACACAACAAAGAAACAACAAAAAGAATATGAAACACTTTGGTAACAAGCAGGCAAAAAAAGGGAAATATGTACTATTGCAGTCATGAAGGTGTTTAATCAATCACTGTTTCGTAATCACATGATTTATAGCATCTGCATGATGAGCTCTTGTGTATGTTGTTTAATTTCAGTTGATTTATTTCTTTAGGGTGAGTTGCAAAAGTCTTTCTTTAATCTTGCCAATCGTTCTTTAAGCCTTTAATATATTACCTATGAAAATAAATAAATGTAATTAAAGTTTTAATTGGAAAAAGACCCCTAACCCTCTTGGACTCTCACCAAACAGCACTCCATAAAGGAACCGTTCACAGTGAAATGGAAAATCAGTGCGGCCGACAGGTAAACCAAAGAGCCTTTGTTCCACCACAGTGTGTCTGATAACTACTTTTATCTTTGCCCACATTTTTCCCCCTTCTAATCCTCTGCACGTCAACTCAAACAAGGAAATGAAAACTTCTATTTGATTCCATAAATCCATTTGGCACTTAAACAAGGCCTCCTCTCAGTGTGGGATCCCAGCAGAGAGGCAGCGCCTCATCAAATTACCACGACTATTCATATCTACCTCCTTCTACTGGAAAGATTTAGGCAGAAACCAATCCCATCTTTCCTCAGATATATTCAGTCTCCCTTAATTGTCCACTGTTTAAACAGTGTCGCACACACAGGCAGCAGGAAGGAGATTAGGCGTTCTTATTGAACACTAATTCCAATGAAAATAACTTTAAAGGGTGAAATTATTAAATGTCAATTCTTAACACTTGGTAAACATGTTAAGCGCAGGGAGATAAAGGGCAGAAGCCCGCTGTTTATTGAGATAAAAGCCTGTAATGGAATTAGAGTAAAGGAACTGAGGCATTGTAATTCTGCAAATTAGCAAAACCTTTTCAAAATGCCCCAAAACTTCTGTTTTTACAATAAAGTTTGGTTTTCAAACCAAACACAATCAAACCCGAGTTTCATTTGTTTGACTTGACTACGACTTTCTTCGCTGGCCTTCTCGAGCTGGCGACACCTACTCACCGCTCCCCCGAGCAGACACACAGTCGAGCAGTGTTGTCCAAAGGCAATCAAAGAAATTACTGCGCATGTCATTTCTCATCACAGACAAGGAGCGGGAGGGGAGGGGGGGGGGACAAACAGCCATGAACCAGGCACCGCTGCGTCTTTTAACAGCAACAAACTGAGATCATCAAAGCTTGGCTTCGCCTGCTGAAATGAATTTTAGAAAAAGGAAAAAAAAAAAAAAAAAAAAGCCTTTTTCCTATAATCGGGTCAAGGAGATGTCTGCTATGGGTGCATTTTTGACTCGGTTATCATTCTTAATTTTGACACATCCTCGGCTTGTTGAGCGCGGACCACAGGGACGCAGCCGGCAGCAGGCTCTTGGACGAGTGCTCTTCTCTGGGAGTAGCACAGAGTATTCCTGCAAGTATGAGGACAGAGAGTACATCCTGGTGTCCTGCAGCGCTGAAGTTTCCTCTTGCTTGGGAAATTTATGACCATACTACAAGCGACCTACAGCTTAGCGCCGCATTACTATTTTATTCATGTTGCAGACCGACAGCGAGTGGAAAATCATCTCTGGTTCAAACAGCTTCAGAGCCTGATGCTGAAAACTGTGTCATCTCTTCTTCGGATGTGGTGTCCAATCCCTGCGAATGCGGAACTACAAACATGTTTATTGTTTGTTTTTTTTATCCAATTCAAGGCGGCATTTGTGTTTGTTTGGCTGCAAACACCTAGACTGATTAGGGCTTTGTATGAGAGGCGAACAACAGGTGTCTTTGTGCATACGAGGCTGCAGCGGGCAGAGAGCGGCCGGCGCTTTGGGTTTCACTCTTTGAAACCGATATGGGTGAGCTGCTTTTCTCAGGCCTAACCTCAAATCTGCCGTTGATGGACAGACCACCCAACTCTCTGCTCTTATAGGCGCACAGTGGGGCCGCTCGCAGCAAAGGCAGCCCCCTGTCATTCCCCTTTGGGAAGGAAATGGATCAGCCGACTGTTTGTCAAGTACACTGTCAGAGTCTCCTCCACAATCAAATGGCCATATTTCCTAAACAACGGCGTTACACTGATGGATTCCACTGGAGTGCATGCAGTGCTTTACAAACCCAAACCTTCACATCAGTCTTAAAATGTGACAGCGGCAGCACCAACAGAAAAAAAGTACATTCCTCGCTCTTTGTTGAGGTGCAGAAAGGTATCTCGTAGGAAAAATGGGGCAGTGTGATCAAAGTCGAATCCCCAACGATAAATGACATTTTTATGGTGATCTGTCCCCTTCGGCTCTCCACTGAAGTCCGTGCTTTCTCTGTTTCACTTTATTGTGAAGCTTTATAGGAGGTTTCTGCCCTGTATTCTGATCAGAATAAAGATTCCCCCAGGATGTTGCAGTGCCAGAGTCCAGGATGCCAGAGCCATTGGTCAGAGGCGGAGGGCCTGGGGGGGGGGGGGGGGGCGGAGGGGGGAGGGTTTGGCCTTGCTGGGCCGCTCAACTGACAGCGCTTCGTCGCCAAGAGCGGACTCACAGCGAGACAAAGGATTCACACCCATCCTCTCCTCTCCAGCAGGATCCCATCCCCAAAGTCCTCGTGATCGGTCACAAAGTGAACAAAGCCACCGAGTGCCTCTCGGGTTTGGGTCTGTTTTCCGCTCACTCCGGAATCATCGCTTCCATTTTTAGGTTTGCGGCAAATGTTCACACGCGCCGGAGTCTCTGGGAAAGAGGTGGGAATTTAGCTCCGGTGTCCCCCTCTCCCTTCTCTCCGGAATAAGACGAAAAAAGCAAAAAAAAACTGCAAAATGTTGAGCGGAATCCCGAGCCAAGACGAGCTGCTCTACCTCTTGTCCTGGCACATCACACCCACTATCATCTTGGACACCAACCCCTGGATCTATCTCTCTCCCAGATCTTGTCTCTGTCAGGAGACATGTTTCTACATCCATAGTCGCGCCGTGCGCCCAGTTTTGCGCAAGAATACAAGTTTTGTTTGGCTGGTGTAGGGGGCAACCATGTATAAGTCCAAATCCCAAACATATGTTCCCCCCCCTCGCTGGAAGAGATCTGAGATACTGATCATTACTTTCGTGGCTTTTCTGGGGTAAGCTCTTATGAGGGAACCCCTCCCCAATTAAACTGGGGCCCCATGTGTCTTTCCAATCAATAAAATGGGAACCGGATCGAATAGCCCGGCCAACAAACAACACTATGTCAGCCACACAAATTAAAACCTACCCTCCAGAAGAGTAAGCACAATAGCTGGCCTCTGCTCGGTGCCCTTTATGTCACAATAAGTGAATTGTCCATAAGCTTATGAGAGCGTGAAATGTAACAAATATTTCATGGGTTGCGTCGCGCCTTCACTCTGTGACTTTCCTACCTAAATCCAGCGTTTCAGCGCTGATATAAATCAATCCGCTGCCACATCAATCACACAGTATATTAAAAAATGGGGTTGTGAAAAAATTAAGCTCGTGATTAATTTTTCTGCGGACATTTTTGTCAAAACGCTTACTTCATCCTACACTTTGTTCATTACTCAAACACATCTGGCTGACAGGTGCCCCATCTGTTAAACGTTGAGTAATTTCATTCCAGCAAAGAGGAGCAAATGGAGAGGAGTGGAGGATAAGGTACTCTATCTTCTATCTGTGATGACATCAGGCCTCTGAGAGCTTGTTAGAGATGGAGCGGCGTTGCTCAGATTCTACAGACAGTAATCCAGCCCACCGCTGTCAGTGCCCTTTCAAAGCACTGATTACTCCATTTCCAAGGGCCTAATCTCTGTAAACAATCTCTGTTTTCATTATCTTTTAAACTGATTAGCCCTATGAATATAACTTTCCAGCGCTGGACTCAGACAGAAAAAAGCCCTGCCATATTGATGCCAGCTGTAGCTCCGTGACCTTACAAGAGGAATAAAGCTGTGATACAAACACAGATAGAGGAGTGGACTGTGGAGGAACATATGTGACTGCGACGTGCTTGAAAAGTATGACAGACGTGCGGTGAAAAGAAAAAAAGATTTCCTGAGGGAAAATCCTTAACCTACTTGTGGTTTTGCACAATTTGCAGCTGGATATCGTACTCAAAACCTGGGAATAAACAAAGTCCCGATCGTTTTCTCTCGAACTAGATTGGCAGTCTTTGTGGTCACTCTTCCGACTACATATCACCCTAAACTGCAGCACTTGGACAGACAAATAGCAGAAATATAAAAAACCTGATTGATTCCTCCCTTATCTTTCTCTTCCTTTCTGCTCCGATGTCCTTCGTGCCATTGGAAATGAAATGTTGCTTTCCACCCCATCCTTTTTCTCTCCACTCTCTCTGGACAAAGTGAGTTAACGTTTGCCAGCACATGTCTCCATCTGTTAACAAACACTTCCAATATGTTGAGAACAACATCTTGGCCCTGGGTCTCCTCTATCAGGACGTGATGAACGCGGTGCACCTGTCTCAGCCTCCAGCCTTGTTTCTGGCAGCGGAGAGTCTGTCTCAACCTCACAACTATTCACCCCCATAACATCAAAGACGCAAGAGCTGAAGACTTCAGATGAAAACAGTGGGTTTCGCTGCTTTCTTTTCCATTTTAGCCTCCCCGTACAAATCATCAACAATGAACCCGCTGCCCCCATTAGTTAGTTTGCCGTTTCCTCATTTGCCAAAAATCACTGCTGGTCAATTAAAAATCTCTGGAGGAGAAACTGTTTAATGTCAATGTGCACGCAAAAGTCATGCCTTCTGTTAATTCTATTTGGTAAACAAACTTCAGGCAGTCACATGCACCGAGCCACACAACCACCACACGCTGTAAATCACTCTCGACAGTAAATTACCTCCACTAATATACCAGTTATGAGTGTTCGCTTAAGTCAACAACAGAGGGGAGAATAACGGCAAAACCACGTCAGCGGCTGAGGCGGCCTTGATTGCAGAAAGCGAGAGAGAAGTCATCCAATCACGCCAGGAGAGTCAGTGGGCTGGACTCGGCTCGGCCTCCGCATCGTGACACGCAGGAATGTTTAAGAACGAAAGCAACGAGAGGACAACCTGCGTCACCCCGCTCTGAACTCCCCACTTTAATTAACTAATGTATCTCCATTTGTCATGGCGTGACATTGCATGATTCTGAGGCAATCTGAGATGTTGGCCGGGCGTCGGGAGGGGAAAACATCAGCACCCTCTACTGACGAGCCGGCCAGCTTCAGGGCCCCGGCGGACTTTGACTTCATTTCCTTTCATTTGCATGAAGGTTGCTCATCTAATTATCATCCTGTGATAACGCTGCCACCGGGCCGCCTGCTAACGAGGAGCAGATGGGTCTGGACACCGCCGCGCTGTTTCGCATGATTTATGTCACGGAGACGTTTATTAAACCTAAAGGAGCATAATGTACTTGAATGTCAGAACCACACAAGAGCTACATGTTTAGGGGATGGCGCTAAACAATTGGATAAATAGTCATAAATATGGCCTGTCAGCACCGCGAGATCACAGCCAGGCTCCTGTTCTGAAGGCCTGGAGGGGAAAGTATCAGGGAGAAGGAGCAGGGGACAGAAGGGGGAGGTTGTGTACTTTTTGGTTTTTCCTAAAGGGAGAGAAGTGTAAATTTTGCAGGAGGGCTGGGAAAAGCGTCCAAGATGTTATCATATTCTCTCCCCGTGTGATTTATTGCATTTTTGAATTAAAAAAAAGTCAGAAAAAGGCCATTTGTGCATAGCTGCACGCAAGTCACCAAGGTGCATTTGGCAGCGCGATGACAACCCTGTCATTATTTTGGCCAATGCTGCTGGCAAAGCGGAAAATATTGTTCCACTAATATTTCAAGGTCACTTTTTTGTTATATCCATTCCAATTTGTACTTTGAGTTGCTGGTGACACGGTGGATTGGTGGATAGTACCGTCGCCACACAAGAAGAAAGTCCAGGGCTCGGTTCCCAGGCCTCTCTATATGGAATTTACATGTGCTCCATGTGTCTGCGTGGATTTTCTCTGGTCCTCCCCATGCAGTACATGCATGTTAAAGTCAGGTCTAAATTGCTCCTAGGTGAGAGTAAATAATGTGTGTGTCTTGCAATGGACTGGTAAAAGTATGTATACTGGGACTCTTGAGCTCCAGCAGACCTCTAGTGACACTTTACAAAACAGGTAAGGTTATGGATGGAGGGACTATTAGTTTCTCATCCTGAAAATAACATTCTATCTACTATTATATTACTTTGGGATATTGCAAAATGTTTGTGAGAGTGTGGAGAAAAATGTGTGAACACAGGGGAGTATTGTGTCATTTTTGCACAGTCCCTTCTATGCCCTGAACGTGATAGATGAGTTGAATAAAACTAAATAAATGAGCTTAACAAATGACTTTACTGTAGGTATGTTCATATCAAAGGCCATGCTATTTTATATCACCTCACAAGATTAGTGAGAGAGCAAATATAAACTCTGATTCCAGGAACAGTTATCATTATAAATCCTTCCCTCCCACATCTGCCTGGACCAGAGGGGACAATAAGTCAGCGCAGCAGGTAGAAACTTTTTTTGCGATATATTTGGCTTTTCTGTGCAAGGGAATGACTAAATATAAAGTGTGGGGTAAAGGTTTGCGTCAGCACCGAGATATTCTGAGATTCGGGACGCCTGGCCTTTTTCATCTCTGTGTAACTGAACCTGCATCAGTATGTCACTGTCTCCTCGGCTAAACAAATTAGGGCCTTTGATTGATCAAAGTTTATATGAGAGCGGGTATTTGATTTCAAACAGCGAGGGGAGAGAGGGAGGGAGGAGGAGAGAGAGGGGGAATGTAAATGTATAGACACAGGCAGAGTCAGGGGGCAAAAGCAGGGGAGGGGGCGAAAGAAGGAGAGAGAAGAAGAAAAAGAGAGACTGAGCAGCTGGATTGCCATGTAAATAGCTGTGCAGATAGGTAGGGTTGGGCTCTGTGCCAGAGGCTCTACAAAGGGCTCCTAACATCTGTTTGAGGGTAGATTCCTGCTCTGTGTTGTTGTAAGAATAATAGTCTCACTCTGAGGGCCTGTTCCCTCATCAGACAGGATCATGATCACGCATACACACTCCCTAACATCAGACCGCAGGCCTGCCGAGCTGAGAAACACAAGTCGGGCTGTCCGCGGTGTTATTACGCCGCAGCTCAGTCATCAGCGTGGCCCCGGACAGGTGGGACATCGCTCAGATAGAGAGGGCTCCTTCCTGCTCTTCAGTCACGAGGCGGGAGCCAATGTGAGACCGCATTTGAGTGGACTCGTTAGGGCCTAAACCGTAAGACGTCCACTTACTGATGAATAAGCGGCCGTGACGACAACCAGAAGAAGCAGCGAGTGCGAGCTTTGCTCTAAAAGCCGTATTTATACCACGGATAAGTAGAAAGTTGACACCATGAAACACAGCATTTAGTGTTCCAGTTTATATTTAAGTCAGCTGTCTGATGAAAATGGCTTAACCACAAGTTTGGAGTACGGATAATTAACTGCTAAACCAAAATGTTGGAGGCAAACTTAGAATATTCCTAACCGAGCTGTTCCCAGCGAGGAGAAGAAAAAAACAGAAAGCAAAAAAAAATAGTGGGACATCTCTGTTGGTGTGTCATGACAAGGATCTTTTTCCCTCTCCCAAGAACATATGCAAGCAATTTGTACAACAAATGTTGGTTTTAGACTGTGTTCCTTGCATACTAGTGGCTTCTCAAAACCTGGAGGGCTCCATTCGTTAGTGCTTGAAAGCAAAGCAAACAAATTAATTAACACTATCTTTACATGGGGTGGCCAAGCAAAGCAGGCCCTGAAATGTTACACCATTACCTAAATTCGCATGCATCTGTCTGTGCCCCCCCCCCCACCTCCACACACACACACACACCCGCCCACCCCCACCCCCACCCCCGCAGCACCGCCGGCCCCCGCCCCAGCGCACACGGCGCCCTTGAACAAGGCCGAAGGACCACCTGTGTGAAAGAGGAGACCCTCTCTGTTATGTCTCTGCTAGGGAATGAAATAACACGGAATCCAGCTCTGCAAATAACTCACAGTGAAGATCATTTTCCACATGCTGCTTGACAAAAGGTAAAATAAGAACAGATGATGTCCTTTCTCTCCTCTGGCGGGGAGTTTGCAGCCCTGCTCTGCAGCTCCACGCACACGTTGTTGTGCCGCCCGTCTCGCCCCAAGACGCAGGGGTTCCACTCCTTTCGTGGCCTTGTTAGCCGGGTGGTACCAGATATGAGCTCTGATTCCTAATCGCCCCTGACATTGAGTCAGCCAGTTTTTTTGGGGGCTTTTTTTTTTCTTGCCCTCGCTTGGCTCGGGTTAAGAGGGGTTCGAGGAACCTGATCCCAGATCTGATGATTACGTGTGAGACATCGGGAGCAGGAGGCCTTCTTCTAAACTGGGCATCCAGAGGCTGCGATGGAGGGAGGAGGGGGACTTTGTCTCCAGACTTTCACGTTCTCCCTCACACAGAAGATTACAGATTTGAGCATCATGTCGAGGAATCGATTTCATGTTAGACAAATTAGGCATTGTGCTTATTCATTTTCTTTAAAATGGAATTAGACACAGAGATCTGGTTAGCTTAGCCTAGCATAAAGGGGGAAAGTGGCTAGGAAGAACAAACCAGATGCATCAGGGACATGCATTTTGCTTGAGGCACACACTGGATAAGTGTTTTCCCCTGTCCCATCACAGCAGGGACAGTCCAAAAACATGCACGTATAGGTCTGTTGGAGTCTCTAAATTGTCTTGAGATGAGAGAGCGAATGGTGTGCGTCCTGTTATGGACTGGAGCAGACCTCCACATCAGGTACAAAGCAAGTGAGATAATGGATGCCTGACTAAGAAGTGTAGACGGGAACATTTTGCTGTAACACGCCTCTGCTGGTTCATCAGTGTTAGTTACTTGGATATATGAGAGAAATAAGGTGTGTGGTTTCAGTGTGAGAGCTTTAGAAAGTCAGGTTTTGCCATCCAGCAGAGCCAAGTTAGCTGCTCCTTCTCATCAACAGTCTTTAAGCTAAGATTTAACCGTCTGTAGCTTTGCATTTACTCATTTGCCTCGTTGAAAGAATGTTAAGTTCCCAAAATGTTGAGTTTTCTCTTCTTTCTTTCTGACACCGCGAAGCACTGACCTCCAGCATGTTCCGTAATCGACTCAAACGCATCTCAGTCGGCGCTGCACACTGGTTTTATTTGTGCAGGCCGACCTTTGCTCACCCCGCCGAAGAGGACACATATGAAGTTTGTCTAATCCAAACAAACAGGTGAGGCACTTATTAGCCCCCAATTCCCGCTGCAAGTGTAACTTCATTTTCAATTTCAACTCTCCCGCTGTGACTCATGGGAGAGCAACTTCAAAGCTGCAGTCATGCACTTGAGGTCATTATCTTCATTTGGATATCCTCTGCAGGTTCTCGGCATATGGGAACATTTTAACTTTGGATTTGTGTGTGTGATGTGTGTGTGCACGAGTGTGTGTGCGTGCATGTGTGTGTGTGTGTGTGTGTGCAGCCATAAATCTGCCATGTCAACTATAAAATATAGCTGACCAGCAACAGATGTAGCCCTAATAGCTACCAAAAAAAAATGAAATCAAAATTTACCACCTCTAGATTTTATCCCAACACTTAATAGTGATTAAGATTGATTTCAGTTTTGTGCGTAGGAGAGGGACAGCGAGTAAAAGTCAGAACACGCTTGTGACGGGGGAAGAAAATGGGGTTGGGTGTTTGCTTTCAATCTTCTATTTCTCCGTTTACACTTGCTCAATCGCAACTCTTTCTCTCTCCCCTTCTGCTTTTCCTTTAATCCTTCCCCTTCCACCCTTTCAGCTGAGACGAATCCTCCTTTCATCCTGGGCTGCAGCGAGGGCCCTGGTATCTGTTCTCACAAAGCCTGACCATCCCTGACTCCTCGTCAACCCCTTTGCCCAATTCATCAAGCGGAGGCCCACGGGCATTCATCACCCCCACCACCTTTCATATCCCGCACCAGCTGAAAGCCACTGTCCCTCCTCTGACTTCAATGCAGCCGTGACACACCCGTAAGATTTATAGTGGCATAATTAGTAGCAGTGAGAAAGGCCTGCGTGCTTTGGAGGGTCAATCATACTGTATCGCGCTCTGAGGAGCCCTGAGAGCCTCTCACATCTGCTTGGAAATAGATTGCGCCGTTAACCACAAAAGCTGATGAATTGGCCAAAAAACAAGAAGCCGAGAAAATTCATCAAAGCGCGACGGTGACATCGAGACAATTACACGTACTTTGGGTTACTTTAACGTACGATTTGTCACCATTCGAGAGCCTGTCACGAATCCCATGTCTCTACAGGGAGGCGGCTGCTGCCGCTGCTGCTGCTGCTGCTGCTGCTGCTGCTGGAGAGGAGCGGCTCTGAGGTGAGAACTCCCCCTCAGGACGGGGGATTCCGAAAAACTGCTTGAAGGAGGTCTAAAATAACATGCCTAATAGTTAAACAGTGTTATTGATGTAATCATGCCCTCCCCCTCCCGCCCGTCCCGCTGTCACTGATATCTCAAGAACAGGGAACTAATTAAAACACTCCTGGAAGTTTGTTTTCATTTCGATCCTCTCGCAAGAAATAGTCCTCACTAAACAGCTGCCTTTTTTCTTTCCTGGGTTTTTTCTCTTCTTTTCTTTTTTTTTTTTTCCCTCTCCTCTCGAAGCCACAAGTCGGGACCCGTTGCCCCAATGAGCACGGAAGAGATGCAAAATCCCCATTCAATCATAAATTACACCTATTATTCATTATTCCCGCTGTGGCTTCCTCTGGGCCGCCTTTCATGTGCATGATGGCACAGCTCGCCGTGCACCTGAAATATCAAAATGTTTGACATCAGTGGAGGCACGCTGGCGTCAGCTGACAGGAGGAGGGGGAGATCTTAAGAACAATTTTGAGGTACTTGTTACTTTATGTTAAACTTCTGCCTCCACGCTGCCGTTCGGGAGGGAGACGTTTGACTTTTCGCCGCGCTAAGCCCGCGCTCCTTTTGATTGTTCTAGCCCCTTATTCAGGCCACGATTTGTCTTGTGAACCATGTGAACCTCCATTTAAAACTTGAAATGATGGCAGTAAAGCAGATAAATACATACCTGCATATCTTTGTCTTCGCAGTGTGTGGTGCTTGCTCTCCTTTTAATGTAGTTACATAATTACTAAGCAGCAGAGGTCTCGTGGAGAAGCTGCAGCTTATTTGGATCAACGGGCGGGAAAACAACATTTTGGAGGATTAAAGGGGACCTAGAGTGAAAAACCACTTTTACCTCGGCTTTGTTGAATAGCAACAGTCTATTCCCGGCCGAAGATGTACGGCAGGTCCAAAAACATCATCACATCCACATTTTTGGGTGTTACGCAGCTAAAAAAAGCAAATCTGAACAAATACAGAATGTGATGGAAAATAAGTGTGACGCACTATGCCATATGCCTTCCCCACCTCCAAAATAACTTGCATATACTTGCTTCTGTTCAGGTTCTCAAGTAGGAATGAAGGCTGCGAGGCAGCTGTTTGGTGAAGTCTCTGGTGAAATGTTTGTCTGCTCTCCTGGTTCTTCCTCAGTATCTGATTCCTCCATTGCTACCACATTGCATTGCTACCAGTTAGTTGACTAAACTATTATTTAGCAAGGTCCCGTGATCATTATTGCGCAGGCAAGACAGCCAATTAGCGTAAAACCCATGTATGGTTGCCAGATAAGCATGAAAGGCACCAGAAATTCACCATCAAGTAAAACTTAGATAAACTAAGATTTATCTGAGGTAAACGAAGTAACCTAACTAAGTAAATACATTTTTTAAAGGGCTGTCAAGAAAAAAAGCATCTGAAGCATTGCTGATGAAACCATATCTTCCATAGCTTCTATGTTTGCGAGGATAAATACTTCTTAGAAACTCCACTCGACCCTTCCAGGTCTCCTTTAGTGCGTGAGAGGCTGAAAAACACACACACCTTTCATCAAAGCAAGGCTCACACAGCCTCTGCCCGAGTCAGGTTTGATACTACACGTCATCAGCACTTGGACCCCCCCCTCCCCTCCTCCTCCTCCTCGTCCCCTCTTCCTCCTCCTCTCTCCCTCTCTCTCTTCCACCCTCCTCCCCCCACCCACCCAGCCCTGTCCTGCCAGTAGTACAAGTGGTGAGGCTGCTGGTTTGCTGGAGCACACTTAGCAAAGCGAGAGGGGCAGAGGAGGCACCTGCTTCCATCAGGGAGGTTGGAGAACATGCCCATCTCGTGAAGAAGAAGGGAAAAAAAGACCCGCACTCAAAAACAGGTTATTCTGACCATTGTGAAGTTGGGAGGAGGTGGAGTTTCTCTTTGTTTTCTCACATCTTGCTATAAAGAGAGGAGAAAAAGTGACTTATGGATTGCCTGCGTGGTGGACTGGCTGTCAGATGAGCTTTGGCTTGGGACGGGCGATGCGCTTGTGTCAGACAGCCTGGGGGCGCAGCGGCAGCGGCAGCAGCCGTGAGGACACTCTGCAGGACCTGGACTTTTCTTCTGCTCCGGCTTTTGTGCGCCAGAGAGACGCGTAGACAGCGGCACCACAAGTTGGACTGAAAAGTGCGCCGATGCGCGTAAGAAGGGATGCCAGCCAGGCGTGGCTTGAGTCTGAATATCCAATGTGAGAATGCGTGGGGAGTATGTATATAATAGAGCGTTTCCATCTGATAAACAGAGATATGAAAGTGATGGTCCCAGCAGCAGCAGCAGCGGGTCAGTAGGCTGAGAGGACGGCGCAGTGCATGGACTGAGCTTTCTGGGTCTGCCGAAATGCCGTCGCTGAACCTGACAGCCGTGCACACCATGGCGGAGGTGGGAAGCTTCCTGGGGACCATAGACCTGGATTTACAAAGCTTCCCGGCTCTGGGCAACATGCCCCTGCCGGAGACCCCAGTGGGGCTGAATGAGCGGCTGGGCCAGATCGAGGGGCGGCTGCAGAGGGGGTCGCCCACTGACTTCGGCCACCTGAAGGGGATCCTGAGGCGGAGGCAGCTCTACTGCAGGACCGGCTTCCAGCTGGAGATATTCCCCAATGGCACCGTGCACGGGACACGGCAGGACCACAGCCGATTTGGTGAGGAGAGGGTTGAAGTCTTCAACTTCAACTTTTTTTTCCTTTTTTTCTTTCTTTTTTTAATATTGAAGTTTTTTTCCCCTTTAGAAGTAGATATGAAATGTACCTACCAGCAGAGCAGGGGCGTCCCTCTCCATCTTCTACAACTCCTCTGAGAGCATCTCCTTCCTTCTTCTCCCTTTACTGGTTTCTACCCTTCAGTAGTGCTTAAACCTGCTCTGCTGCACTTGCACTAGTTATTGCTAGGTATGCACTCTCTTCCCTAGAAGAATGTGGAGCAGTATTTATTGCCCCAGTATGTTATGAGGCAGCTTCAATATTTTTCCTCCTGTGTACAGTAAGTCAGCGTGGATAAAGAACGTAAGAAAGAAAGGTAGATAGATAGATAGATAGATAGATAGATAGATAGATAGATAGATAGATAGATAGATAGATAGATAGATAGATAGATAGATAGATAGATAGATAGATAGATAGATAGATAGATAGATAGATAGATAGATAGATAGATAGATAGATAGATAGATAGATAGATAGATAGAGACTTTCCTGTTGATGTCTTATGGGGAGGTTCCCTAAGGGGCACTCAAGCATCTCAAAGCATCAGCTAGATGACTGTGTACACTAGAGGAGTAGTAATTATCATGTTATAGGTTTGCTTTGAGGTGTCAGCAGTGTCCCAGGTCACAGCAGGGATCGTTTCCTCTGCTGTCACTCCAAAGACTGCGTCAGCGTCGCTTTAATTAAGCAGGTTTGTTCCTGCAGAGCATCCCCAGTGAATCCCCCGGCGTGCGTCACCGTCACCTGGTGCCCTCACGCCTTCCTCGCCTCCCTCACCTTCCTCCCTCAGTCATCCCACAGGTGCAGCGGAATAGCCCGGGATTAAAGCGTGACCACCGCGGAATTCGGGGAAGGTTTAATGTTCTGATCCGAGCCAAAACAAGCCGGTTTACAGGGATGGGTGGTCCGCATGTTTGTTTCTGGCTTCACTTAGCTTTAAAATGCGAGGCCTTTGTCAGAGCTGCGAGGAAGACATGGCTTTGATTAGAGGGATATGAAACACACACTTCACCCCACAAAAAAAAAAAAATTAGAGGGATGTTCTCTGTCATCGTCTGGCATCAGATGAGGTCGAGGAGATGGGGACCAGGTGGCTGTGAGCTGGGCCCTGCCAGCTGGATCCTCTGACAAACCTCTGCATCACAACAGCCAATAGCTTTTAATTTCACCAGTTGTGTGTGTGTGTGTGTGTGTGTGTGTGTGTGTGTGTGTGTGTGTGTGTGTGTGTGTGTGTGTGTGTGTGTGTGTGTGTCTGCCTGCCTTTGAAGCACATGTTCACTTTACTGTAACTTCCTGTGAGTCAGCAGCCCTGCTGAACAACCCGAGACACATCTCGGTTCCATAAAAGTGACTTCTCCGTCTGTATTGGGAAGTTCCAGAAAGACAGGATGAGCACATTTACTGACACCACATCCTGGGGTGGTGGAGTGGCTGATGTATGTGCTGCCAGGCTAACGAGAAGCCGGCGAGAAATACGGAGAAAATCTCAAGTCTATACATGAGTCCGTGCCGCTGATATCAATGGAAAAATGAGTCACACAGCGGCCCCAAGACAGCAGATCTTCAAACAGACAACAGAGACGCGTGGCTGTGTAATTTGTGACTTTAAAGATATGCATCCATCCATTACCCAACCTGCTTTGTACCTTAACGGTGTCACAGGGGTGTGATGGAGCCTGTCCCAGCACATATAGGGTGAAGGCAGGGAATACACCCCGGACAGGTCAACACTGAGTTGTGTCAACTGCTCTGCCTCTGGTGGACATCATGGTGGCCATGCGTTGATGGCTCTGCTGACCGGTTTCTTCCACTCTGTGTGTGTCTGTGTGTGCGTGTGTGTGTGTTTGACCTCAGGTATCCTGGAGTTCATCAGTCTGGCAGTGGGCCTGGTCAGCATCAGAGGAGTGGACGCTGGACTCTACCTCGGCATGAATGAGAAAGGAGAGCTCTATGGGTCGGTAAGTCAAAACAAAGTCATTCACAGCCCAGCCCGTACCCCCACCTGACAATGACAGAATAGGCAATTTTACAGCAATTCTCCAAAACAAAGCCCAGTTTTTTCCCCTCTCTCTCTCACTGTCTCTCTCCTTCTCTATAATATGTGTCATTGCTATCAAAACTGTGTTTCCAGGAGCGCTGAGAGCGGGTTTGTTATCATGGTTCCCGCGCATGGCAGATGGGAACACTGCAGCGAGACAAAACAAGACTCTGTTTCCTCTCTGCATGTGAGGGGATTCAAGGGAAAAGCAGATAGCACAGCTTTAGAGAGCGAGGCAACCTCTTCATTTAAGATGTGCAGAAATATTTACATATTTCCCCAAAGTGGGGGCAGGAACATTTGGACGAATAAGGTGTGCGTGTGTGTGTGTGTGTGTGTGTGTATGCGTGTGTGTGTGTGTGGGGGGGGGGGGGGGGGGGTAGCAGCTCAGTGTGCACAGCTCGAACTGCAGAGGAAACGTCCAGCACCTTTCAACAGCTAGCGGAGAATATCTCCTTCATGCTGACTGACTTTGTCTCACGTTTGGCTGCTATCTGGAGGAAAGGGAAGAGATAAAGACAATGGAAGGGAAATATGTGAGGGTTACCTGTATCAGGTGTCCCAGGGCATTACCTGAGGGCCTCTCAAGGCTCAGACTGCCCCCCCTTACCCCGACCCCCTTCCTCCAGGCTCTGAACATCTCGAACAGAGGCCACTTTTAAGCACGGCCATTATGTTGTGGAAAGTGCAGATATTGTTACTGCGTGCTATCAGAGTCTGGCATCCAGGGGCTCTGACCCTGAAGGAGGGGGAGGAGGATGGCGGGAGGCGGCGATTTGTGGGGGTGGGAGTGTGTGTGTGTGTGTGTGTGTGTGTGTGTGGGAGGGGGAGGCTGGGGGGTGGGGGTAATTGCACACCTGACTGAGTCACCTGACTGACAGAGGGAGCAATGCAGACGCGTCTGTCTGAGTCGGAGAGGCCAGGGGGCGGAGAGGGGTAACAGGTAGAAGGGCGCTTCCGTCCCACAACCACCAGACCCTGACGGGCTTTTGATCCAATGAGTTTTGGTGTGTGTGTGTGTGTGTGTGTGTGTGTGTGTGTGTGTGTGTGTGTGTATTAGGATAGAGCTGGCCCAGTCATGTGCCCTTGGGGCTGTGTTTACAGACAACAGCTTCACCACACAGCCGCAGCCAAGCAAAGCCTGACAGCCAATCAACAAAATTGCTGCTGGAATCGAAACCGAGACTCTTGCACAAACACTCGCTAGAACTACAACGTGTTTTATTAAAGGCAGGGATTGACTGATCCCTGTGCGGAGAAGCCACAGACATGAAAAAAAGAGAAAAAATAAAAGAGAGAGACAGAAGTTAGTCCAAGGGAAAAAAGGGTGTCTGGGAGGCTGGGCAGGGGCTGGGGGGGGGGGATAGGGACTGTTTGGGACACCATTAAAGCGGGGTGCACGCTTGGCCCCCGGTCTGGACTGAGCTGCTCGCAGAGCTGCTGCATGACTGACTGGTCTTGGCAGGAAAAGCAGCTCTAACCCCGATGTCTCTTATTGTTCTCACACGCTCACTCAGCCAGCACACTCTCACCTGCTGAACCCGCAGCCATCGCTCATGCTGCGCTGTCAGTGAAGGCCCAGGCTGCGTGTGTGTATATGTGTGTGTGCATACAGAGAGAGAGAGAGAGGGAGAGAGAGAGAGGGAGAGAGGGAGAGAGAGAGAGGGTTCTGCTCCTCTCGTACAGTGGGGACGGAAATGGTTCCTGCACAAGCAGAGGTTAACAGGTCTGGGGAAGGAGTGTGGGGCGTAAAGAGAAAAGCCGCCCGTAATGACTTCCCCTCTTTTGTCGTAATGAGCACCTGCCTAAATGAGTTTCCACTGGTTCACTTCAGCTTCCCAGCGCGGCCCAGCACAGTTAATGAAACACTTAAACTGGTGCACCAGGACGAGCGGAAGCCGCCTGCATCACCGGCGGCCTCATCCGTCTCCATCTCGGCTCCTAACATGTCGCTCTCCGTTGTTTTCTTTTTTCCTTCTTCTTTTTCCTCTCCTCCCTCTCCTGCAGAAGAAGCTGACGGCGGAGTGCGTGTTCAGGGAGCAGTTCGAGGAGAACTGGTACAACACGTACGCCTCGACCCTGTACAAGCACACGGACACGGGACGCTTCTACTACGTGGCCCTGAACAAGGACGGCTCGCCCAGGGAGGGCGGCAGGACTAAGAAGCACCAGAAACTCACCCACTTCTTACCCAGGCCGGTGGAGATCGAAAAGATCCCTCAGGCGTACCGGGACTTATTCCAGTACAGGTGACCAGCGCTTACGGTGGGAGGACAGGCCGCCGCCGTCGGAGGAGGAGGAGGGCGACTAGAAGCAGAGGGGGAGGGAGGAGAGGGCGTTGTGGATATTTCGGACCCGGTGCAGAACTGTTTACCCTCGACTCCCCCTGAGGTCGGCGTGTTTGCGCCTCAGCCCACTGCCGAGCACGCTGCATAAACATTGTGCTCGTTCCCGGACGTCGCTCCCTTGCCTCCGCTTTTGGACTCGCGACCTCAAGAGACGAGGGGAAGTGATCTTGTGAAACCACTGTGGACATGGACGGAGGAGGAGGCCGCGCAGCTGTCAGGTGCCATGCGCCCCCTCCCCTCCCCTCCCCTCCCTTCCCCTCCCTCTCCTCCCTCCCTCCCTCCCATTTTAACCACTTTTCAAAGGTAAACGCGCAGATACTGAAGCGACGCGCAGCCATGAGCGGAGCTGTGGCTGTGCGGCAGTTTTGCGTGGCGTACACTGTTGTGGAAAATATCGAGCGGACGCCGAGGAGAGACTTTTCTTTGGAGCTTGAAATGACGGCACACGAGTGTGCGCTCCACGCAGTCATGGCAAACGTCAGAAAGGGCACATTCCACATACATGGAGATAGAAAGGAGGAGGAGCAGGGTCAGTAATGCACAGGCCGTGTGCTGCATACACGCTGAGTGACAGGTTGGGACAGTCAGGTACTAAAGAAGAGTCTGGAAGGAGAAAGTCTGCGAGGAAGAACTGGAGTTTTCTTTTTTCTTTTTGCGTTTAAAGTCTGTCTTCAAAATCGAAGATGAAAGAGGGGGGAATCAAATCTCTAAGATGAATGTGTGATAGATGAAAGAGCACTTACTGCACATCCCCAATCCCGGCTGAAGGCTCACTTGTTCTGCGGCGTAATCACCAGAGTCAGAGGAACGATCTCATTCATCACTTTTAATTAAGACATCAAGCGGCGTCTTGTTGGAAATTGTATGCAAAATAAGTGATTAAGCTCGGGACAAAAGCACTTCTCTGACTGAGGCTGTAAAGAACAAGCGTTGGGTTGTTTTCTTAAAGGATCGTGACTTGTAATGTTCAGAGTGTCAGGAACATTATTAAAAATGCAAGCAGCTGAGGTGTACATATGGGTGATCCTATTTATGAGATGTACAATATATTTATTTTCTACATATAAAGTATAAATATAAATCTATATATTTATTTATTGCAAAGACTTTATTTTGTAATGAACTTGAAGTTATCTGGACTGTAGATTCTACTGAAATTACACCCCCTCCCAAAAGAAACCAAAACAAAACAAGACACACAGACAAAAAAACTGCAAATGAAACACGACAATGAAATTGTCCTGCTACGGAGAACTCACCGCGAGAGACCAGTTTTGCTTGGATAAACAAATGTGATGTACCAATTAAAACCAGATATAGAATCGATGTGGATGTTTGCATTTCTTTCCTCCTGCTTTCAGCTGTGTTAGCGGCAGCCCGCCGGCCCTCAGCGCTCGAAACATCTCAACCGCTGTCACGCCAATTTCCGTGAGGTTTTGTGGAGACATTCACGGTCCCCAGAGGAGGAGTTTTCAGTGAGCGATCCCGACCCCCCCCCCACCGGCTCCGCCATGAGGTTGACATGTGCGGTTTTCACCTGCCTCAGCGACATTAAAAAGCAGCTCGCTGTCGTCTGGGCAAAAAAACCATTTGGGCTCCGTCGGTGTACGATTACAGCCCTGAAAGGCCATTATTACGCTCTTTATTATTAAAATACCGCAAATGTAATAACTTTTAAAAAGTACCGGCCACATGGCATTTTTGCCCCGCTGTCCAAAGGAGAGAGAACATGAGATAAAAAGATTCAGCAGATTTTTTCCCATAAGAGTGAACTGATGCAATCTCATGCCAATTTGCCCTCATAAACCCTTTACCAAGTAATGTGCACAGACCCTCTCTTGTCTCCACAAAGTCTTAGTCAGCCTACATCCACCGTACAAAATCAGATTCCTTATGCAACTGGATCCCGACTCCTAATTGGCTTTACACATCAGCGTGGATTTAGGGCAGTGATTGGTTGTTCATTGCAGGGGCCTCACAGACCCCGGCGCGGGCCAGTCTGCACCCGGCCTGTTTCAATGGACAGAAACAGCTGCCTGCTGCACAGGGAACCAGCGGGGATGTGGCGCAAACCTGGAGCGGTGGTAATCTGGGGGCTGAGAGGGGATGGGATCAACATTTCAACATCTGCAATAGTTGTAATGTTTCTCCACTGGCAGATATCTGTAAGCTGTGAGAGCAAGCTCCCCTGGGGGGAGGGAATGGAAAAGTCAAAGACATGCAGGGGAAAACCCTGGCAGACTGAGAAATGAAAACAATACCGGGAGAGGGAAAAATAGATGAAAGATTGAAGGGAGAAGAGAGTGGGACAAAAGGCACTTAGTGCCGTGGGTGTGAATTACAGGGACACTGCGTCGGGATGCACCCGAAGATCTGCACTCAGCTGTTAGAGGGTTAACTCCAAATCTGCACTCAGCTTTCTTGCTGAGAGTTAAAGAGAGGAAGATCAAACTCGCCGTCATATCTGTACGGTAAATATGAAGCCGGAGGCAGCAGACTGTTAGCTTAGCGTCACTTGGTTTAGCTTAGTCTAGCTTAGCTCAGCTTTACTCAAGTGAAGAGAGGGACAGTGGAATCCTGGGCTCTGATCGCAGGCCTTATAAACCCTAAAAGCTCTGAGGTGAGCAAGCTTTAACTTGTTTGATTAACCCTGTGTCATTCACAGTCGCTCCTTTGATACTTTCAGAGATTATTCCCGCTCGCACAGGTCCCATTTCAAGGAGCTGCGAGTCGAGGGGACCGGACTTGTGGATTCTTGAAGATACTCGCAGAACAGACGGATGCTAGAAGAGTATTTGATACTAATCTATGAAGTGACCACTTATTTCAAACTCTGCATCAAATACGGCCCTCAACAAGTGCACTAATGTGTGTGAATGAGTCTCAGCATCCAGCGTGTGCCTGGCGCACATGCAGCCAGTCCATGAAGCTCAACTTATGTTTCTGTCTGATAGGAATCTGTTTCATAAACCAGCACCAAGGGCTATAGTTTGGTTAAGTGTGATTCGAGAGACTTATTTAGCCGTTATCAAACTAGACGAAGAGGAGGGGGACCCGGGTTCTCTGAGCCCTGCTCAGAGACATAAATTCACGAGTGCAGACGCATCCTAATTTTACATCTCAGCGGAGCCTCACCAATTCACCTGCCATGTGGAGGGATTATCGGCTGTAGGGAGGTATGCTGCAACAGCCCCGCAACAGAATTAGAATGGAGCGGGCGGGCCACACTCGTACAGAAACCCCAAGTGTTAAAACAGCCGAGCCGTGGTATCACAGTGGCTTGCGTAGGTCTGGGCACGGTGTGGAGCCGCTTCCGAATTTCTAGTCAACGCCTCAGCAAACTGAAAAGCGTCATGTCCACCAGACCCTAGCTCTCATCAGTGAATTACAAAGAGTCTGGGACTGCTCAGTGATTGTATGAATGAGACTGAACAAGGAAGCCCAAATAAAGCTGACACAAACAGGCAGAAGTCAGAGAATGGCTGTTCATTTGGAAACATAGTCACATGGGCGTTATAGGTGGTCTGTCCACGCAAGAAGCTTGGCCAACGTCCACACTTACCATCCATCATTTTTTATAATTTCATAATGTTTTTTATGCACTGGCCACAAACACCTCGTCTGGTTTGTGTAAACCCCTACTTCCTTCTTGCAGTTTCTCACTATGTCCATTCACCTCTCTGACCTGAGGAGCTGGCCAAGGGAAGCCGAGATATCTGCGGTCCAAGCGTCTCTCGTTCGACTTCCACCAGCTTCTGCTGTTCAAGCACGGAATAGAAACACATCAGTGGAGCCCTGCACTGCCTACTGTGGCTAATCTGAAGCTTGACGTGTGCTTTCATACTGGAACTCTTTCTTCTTCCAGTGCAGAGGGGAGCTGGCTTCAGGGCCCCCGGCCCTGGCCTGACATGGCCGGTCTGCGGAGATTAATTGATAGATAACCGATACTGCCAGCTAACGTTACAGGCGCAGCCGAGGAGGACGCCATTTCTGTTTGCATCTGGCACCGTCCCAAGCACAAGCCTCTCTCATCCTCCAGGCCCTTGAACAGATTTTTAAGATTCCATTTGAGGCTTCAGCGTGATGAGATGGTGCGTGTCTGAGAGAGAACCTGTATCCCACGTCCCCCTCCGTCCACTCCGAGATCATTTCAGGCCCCGAAACACAAACGAGTCGGCGTGAGAGCCCAGCGTACTCATCGTTTTGGTCACTTTATTAAATGTTATATTAAATACTTATCAAGATAATAGCAGATCAGATTTCCATGGCAAATCATGTTGGTGTATTTACTAATTCAACAAAAAAAACAAAAAACAAAACAAAAAAAAAACATTCTTAGGAGGGCCAAAACGTTTTGTCTACACTTATGAAATACACTTTGTGCAAACACAGGAGCCAACTAGAGACAACGGGCATCTCTGGATGAGAAATGTGTGTATTCCTCAAGATGAATAGCTACACCAGTTTAAGCATTTAGGAGCCAACAATAAAAAACAACAAAAAAAAAGAAATGTGCCAAAGTAGGTTACAGGTAGTATGGGAGGTGGGGCGGGGGGGGTGGGGGGGGGGGGGGCCTGCCTGGTGAGACTACAGTGTCCAGAAGGCATTTCTCACAAAGCAGAGCACCCAGGTCAGCCAGATGTGTTAAGATTTCCCGTCTTTACTCCCATCAGATCACACACGCACACGCACACACACACACATACAGACGCACCTGAAACTCTGACGGGGCGAGCAAAGGGGAACGTTTTGGGCCCTGTGACAGCGGCTGAGCCGGTTGTGCTTTGCGAGAGCCGGTGGCTCGGCCGAGCTCGGTGTGTGGGGTGTGGGGTGTGGGGGTGGGGGTGTGGGGTGGGAGGTGGAGGGTGGGGTGTGGGGGGGGGGTGTGGACGCGGGCGGATGGAACGTAAAGGGTGAGCGGGACGCACGGTGCTATGCTAGACGACACGCGACGATGAGAGTGAAGTTACAAAAAGGTCATAGGAACCAGCAGGCAGTTCTGAACAGCACAAGCATTCCATTACCATGTTCAGCGACGACTAATGTAAACACTTGAAAGCAATTAAAAAAAAAAAAAAAAGAAAAAAGAAAAAAAAAGAGAGAAAAGAACAAATCTCAACTTTAACGAGTCGTGTGTGTCTTTTTTTGTGGTTTTTTTTTTTAGGAAATCAACGTAAGGCCATTATTTTTTTTTGGAGATTTTTTTTTTTCTTCCCCCGTTTTTGTTGACTAGTCGAATGGATCTAACTCCCAAAGAGAGCAGGACTTTGCAGCACCGGCAGCGATCTGCATGGTGAAGCGGGGCTAATGATCGAGTAGAGCTTTACATCAGAGAGTCCTGTCACCGACAACACTGGTCCCACTCAGGTTCAATTAGGCATTTAAAACAGTATAAAAAACTGAGCTTAAATACAAGGAAAACCCTCTTAAGGGGCGAACAATACAATGCCTAACAGCATTGGGGGTAAAACTTTTAGTCTTTAAATACAAGAAAAATGATGATATAGAACTTGAATAACATTAAGGCAGTATATACATTTTTTTTTCTGCTGAAATCTCTAATGGAATCCTTTCACACAGTCACCGTTTTTCTTTTTTCGTTTTTTGTTTGTTTTTTTTTTTACATCACGTTCCAGTCTCCGACTCTCAGTGAGCTACCTAATGGAGAACTGAGAGCCCGTCCCACTTCAGGCCCCAGCGGACAGCGGCCTGGCCTGGTCTGGAAACTCCTCCGGGCGTGGAGCAGTTATCTGGGAGCTCTGAGCGGTGTCACGGTGCGTTTGGTACGGAGAGCCGGGCCTGGCCCTGACCAGGCGAGTGGGGCTGGAGGAGGAAGAGGACGAAGAGGAGGAGGAGGAGGCGGAGGAGGAGGAGCAGCAGGGGCAGGAGCAGGAGAGGCCCTGACCTACAGGCCCTTGGAGGGCCCGGGATTCTTGCCCCTGTTCTGTTGGTTCAGGCCGTGCAGCTGCTGGTAGAGGCCCAGCAGATCCATCTGGCTGAGGCCGCTGGTTCCCATCATGCCGTTCTGCATGGCCAGCTGGCTCAGGTAGTTGGCCTGGTTGGCCATGGCCAACTGCTGCTCCTGGACCCTCCTGTTGGTGATCACCTTCTGCACGATCCCCATCAGCTGAGGACACACACACACACACACACACAGGGTTCAGTCAGTCAGTCAGTCAGTCAGTCAGCACGCACAGACAGACAGACAGACAGACAGACAGACAGACAGACAGACAGACAGACAGACAGACAGACAGACAGACAGACAGACAGACAGACAGACAGACAGACAGACAGACAGACAGACAGACAGACAGACAGACAGACAGACAGACAGACAGACAGACAGACAGACAGACAGACAGACAGACAGACAGACAGACAGACAGGGCATGGAGCAGCCTCCGGCTCTTACCGCCTGCTGCCGGTTCATGATGTCTTTGTACACGGCCTCCCTCCGCTTGCGCTCCATCTCCACGCTGGCCTGGTGGCCCAGAGCGGCGGCCTGCACCTGGGTCTCTGTGAGGGACGGGTTGTCCTTCCACTGCGGGCAGAGAGGAACAGAGGGCACACGCTCAGCTCCACCACCACCACCACGATGAGAGCGCCTCCTGGGGACAGGAGGTCACAGGCGGCACAGTGTCCCTCACCACTCTGGCGATGATGTCCTCCAGGGACTCCCGGGGTAAGCTCCTCAAGGCGTCGGTGGCCTCGGTGATTTTCAGCCGGCCCTGGTTGATGAGGTCCTGAACAGAAAGGTGGGAAACGTCTATCGAACTGAAGCTCAGATGATGCGGTCGCGATGTGTCGGCCTGATTCAAGGTAACGCTGAAATTGACATTATGGCCTCTACGATGGGACAGATCACGAGGTTTGGGAGCGCGTGGGCTTTGGGCTTTTGTTTGGCGGAGTCCCGGTGCCGAGGAGTCCTTCCTCCAGCACTGGCCATCTGTCCTCCGCCTCCATCAGATGTGCCAGCGTGTATAAATAGCCGCGGGCCCAGACGCAGCAGTACGGACTGCTGGGCGGAGGAGCGGGCCAGCGCCGGGCCCGGCGGCCGCGAGGCTGTTGTCACAATTAGCAGTGGGCTCCGAGGAATGTGGGGCGCCGTGCCGTGGGGGGAGGGAGGGGGGGGAGGAGGAGGGGGAGAGGGGCATGTGGAGCTCATTACTTTACCTCCAGCTCCTGGTTGCTCATGGTGGCCAGAGCCCCCACGTTGTAGGAGAAGTAGTTGTGGCCCATGTCCATGTGGGGGTACTGCTGGTAGTTGGTCCTCATGGACAAACCCTGGAGGAGGGGAGAACAGACGAGAGGGGTGAGGAGAGAGGAGCAGGGGCGGCACGCTTCTACTAGGCAGGTGGTTTAACCCCACAGATGACTAGTCCTCCAGGTTACCAGCTCTGCTGCCAGCCTATGGTGGATTACATGCTTTATTACACATTTGCTTCCCCAACTTTCTGTTTCATCGAGACCCTTATAACGATAAGGGTCTCGATGAAACAGCAAAAGGGGACTTGAATACGATGAGAGCGACCATCAGTGAGCCACATTAGTTAGTTGCTTGACTCTGCAAAAGGAAAAGAGCACGCTACCTGATATCAGCTTGCTCCTTGAATTAAATGTGTGTGTGTGTATGAAAGAGAGAGAGAGAGAGAGAGATAGAGAGAGCAAGAGAGAGAGAGGGAGAAGTGACCTGAAGTAAACAGTCGTGTCCCAGTAAAGGCGAGCAGGATGCCGATGTTTGTGTGTAATTGAGCCTCTGCTGCAGATGGTTTTCCTGTGCCCTGTAATCTGGCCATCCGGTATGTAGGCGTGTGTGTATGAGCCTGCATGAGTGTGTGTGTGTGTGTGTGTGTGTCGGGGAGCAGAGGGGAGGAGGAGGAGGAGGAGGAGGAGGAGGAGGAAGAGGAGGGGGGAGGGGTGGGGGGGGTGGGGAGGTGTCTTTGGACCTGGTCAGAGACAGGTGTGCAGACCTAAACAGTACAAAACCTCAAAACAACCACAAAACCACAACACACATGAATGAGCGAGCGTCCGCGCCCGCGCACACACACACACACGCACACACACACACACACACACGCGCACACTTGACTTCTGGGTTTGCCGTTAACAAGCAGCCGCTCTCGGGGCTTGGGTTGCATCCTCAGATGTCCTGCAGACTTGGTGCATCCCGGCGCAGGCGGACGCCAAATCTAGACACGACTGCGTTTCCAAAAAGCCAGCGTCTGAGATCTAAATTTACCACACCAGCCTCGCGGAGCTCAAGCCATCCCGGAGAGATGGGGGCTTCGGGGGTGCGCGTTGGTTTTTGGGTGCCTGATAGTGTTCTCACATTCCCCCCCACCATTTCCTGAACTGCTAATCTGATATAGTAGATATCAGATTAGGGTAGGCATGGCTGGGCCGGGCCGGGAGCTGTGAAGATGGCAGCGGAGCGGGCGAGACTCCGGGCCAGCGGTTGACGGCTATCTGAGCCCGGCCGCCGCCTGTTTCGTGCCCGCCGCTGGGAACCCGGTGTTCTCTCCGGACCCAGCTCAGGGGCGGGGGGGGGGGGGGGGGGGGGGGGGGGGGGGGGGCCTGCTTAAGGCGCACAGAGGGCAGAGGAGGGAGAGTGTGTTGGAAAAATAATCATTAGAGTGAATTAGAATCTAGGATTACGCAGGGGGGGAGAGGGGACCTGCTCCTGCTGCCTTACAGCAACCCCCCCTCCACACACACACACACACACACACACTTTTCTCCAAATAAACCCCACTAATTGCTCATTGATTTGTCCGACAAGAGAGAGGGGGGAGGAGAGAGGGACACCGGGGGGAGGTGCGCCCACATGGCCTGAGTAGCACTGACTCTGTATGACAGCGTGAGGTCTGCGTGAGGAGAAGATCACGTAGATCCAACAGATCTTGACAAGCAGCACCGGGGTCCCTCTCGACATCTCTTTGCACTTTGCGCCACTGGCTCGGCTTGTTTGAACCCCTCGGCCTCGGCCCTGCCTCCCTACCTTCTTCTCAGCCTCGTACTCGGCCCAGGCCGCCTTGCGGTCCTCCTCGCTCAGGGCCTCCTCCTCCTTGTGGTCCAGCAAGGAGTCGTGCTCGTGGTAGCACACGATCTGGTCCTTGTTGTTCTGCAGCATCTCAGCCAGGAAGGGATCCTGCGGCAGAGGAGGAGGAGGAGGAGGAAGAAAAAAAGAAAGGGCAGCGGTGAGTTTAAAGCCCTCGGTGTTTGGTTTGTCCATTCTGGGCTGCAGGACAAACATGACAGACTGTGAGAGAGAGAGAGAGAGAGATAGATAAGAGAGATAGAGAGAGAGAGGACTCGCTCCCCTCTCGCAGATATAAAGAACTCATAAGGTAATGAAAACAGATCGATACTGATTTCCAGGTGATTACACGCAAATGAAAACATACTTATGAATATTGTGCCCGTGCGGACGCCGATAGTGGTTTTGCTTGCTTTAATCATGCCTTTTGTTTAGCCTGGCCTTTCAGAGATCCCCTCCTAATGCGCTTTCAAAGTCAGCCGAGTGCAACAACGCCTCCAGAAGGCGATCCCAACTTTATACGACCCCCCCGCCCCCCGGTTGGACGGGTCCACGCAACACATAACACAAGACGGCAACCAAGCTGAAGTTTCGACCTCTGAGCCCGAGATCGCCTGGGATCGGGTCAGGTCTCCCGGATCAGACAACTGAGGCCCACACGTAGCTTCCGATGAACCTCCGACGATGGGTCTCGATCCTCATCGCTTTGAGAACGCGCGCCGAGGTCAGCTCTGGCTAATCCAAACAAAAATGATTCATGTCATGGGGCCGCGGATGCCGTCAGACGCGCTTGAAAACGCACGCCCATGGCCAGGGGGGCGCCCTCGCCCGCCAGCACGGCCTCTCGCCACACCGCATCGAAGGCAGGGGAGCCGGGCGTCTCCGTTCCTGCTGGCATGCGGATGTGTGCACCTGCACCCCGCGCCTGGATCTGGGAAAACAAGCCCCATATGCCCGGAGGACGACGAAAAAAAGGAGGCGCAACAAAAGCAAACGCGAGTACATAATGCGGGTTTTCGGGGGTGCTGCCATGGCTACGCTGTCGTTCAAAACAATACCTGAGCGAGAGGGAGAGCGCCGTGCCAGGCCGGGCTCGCAGAAACACGGCTCAAGTTACTCTGCGCGCGGGCTTTTCTTTGTCTCGACTGCGCTGTACGTTGAGCTGGAACGCTGTGGTCCGGGGAGGCGCGTCAGGCGGGAGTTGCATCATTCACCTCCACCAGGGCCGCTCTGCAGGAGGAGGAGGAGGAGGAGGAGGGTGGTGGTGGTGATGGGGGGGGGGGGGGGGTCTCCTCTCCTGCCCTCCTCCGCCTCACTTTTGAGTAGTGACAACGGGCGCGAGGCGGCAAACAAAATTAATCATACGTGTCACTGTTATTAAGGCGGCGGCGGGGGGGGGGGGAGGGAACGCAGGGGCCAAGCTGTGAAATCCAGCGGTGATTGCAGACCCTGCGTTGAATAAACAGAAAATAAACACCGGGCCAGATGCAGGGAAACCGGATCCGCAACGGCCGAGGAGGAGGAGGAGGAGGAGGAGGAGGCAGGCAGAGGAGGAGGAGGAGGAGGAGGCCGCATGAAAACTACAGAAAGCCGCTAGCCCTGGGCCTGGGAACTGGAGAGAGTGACAGATAAAGGTGGCCCAGCCATCACACTTCATCAGGACAGAGCCGGGCCACCCCTGAGCAGCCAGACGCTCTGCAGTTCTGCTCTGAGGCAGAGGCAGAGGCAGAGGTAGAGGTAGAGGCAGAGGCAGAGGTAGCAGAGGTAGCAGCAGAGGCAGAGGCAGAGGTAGAGGTAGAGGTAGCGGCAGAGGCAGAGGTAGAGGCAGCGGTAGAGGCAGCGGTAGAGGCAGAGGCAGAGGCAGAGGCAGAGGCAGAGGTAGAGGTAGAGGCAGAGGCAGAGGTAGCAGAGGTAGCAGCAGAGGCAGAGGTAGAGGTAGAGGTAGAGGTAGAGGTAGAGGTAGCGGCAGAGGCAGAGGTAGAGGCAGCGGTAGAGGCAGCGGTAGAGGCAGAGGTAGAGGCAGAGGCAGAGAGGCAGAGGTAGCAGCAGAGGCAGAGAGGCAGAGGTAGCAGCAGAGGCAGAGAGGCAGAGGCAGAGGTAGCAGAGGCAGAGGCAGAGAGGCAGAGGTAGCAGCAGAGGCAGAGAGGCAGAGGCAGAGGTAGCAGAGGCAGAGGCAGAGGCAGAGAGGCAGAGGTAGCAGCAGAGGCAGAGGTAGCAGAAGAGGTAGAGGTAACAGCAGAGGCAGAGAGGCAGAGGCAGCAGCAGAGGCAGAGGCAGCAGCAGAGGCAGAGGTAGCAGAGGCAGAGAGGCAGAGGCAGAGGTAGCAGAGGCAGAGGCAGAGGCAGAGAGGCAGAGAGGCAGAGGCAGAGAGGCAGAGGCAGAGGCAGAGGCAGAGAGGCAGAGGCAGAGGCAGAGAGGCAGAGGCAGAGGCAGAGAGGCAGAGGCAGAGAGGCAGAGAGGCAGAGGCAGAGGCAGAGGCAGAGAGGCAGAGGCAGAGAGGCAGAGGCAGAGAGGCAGAGGCAGAGAGGCAGAGGCAGAGGCAGAGGCAGAGGCAGAGGCAGAGAGGCAGAGGCAGAGGCAGAGAGGCAGAGAGGCAGAGGCAGAGGCAGAGAGGCAGAGGCAGAGAGGCAGAGAGGCAGAGAGGCAGAGAGGCAGAGGCAGAGAGGCAGAGAGGCAGAGGCAGAGAGGCAGAGGCAGAGAGGCAGAGGCAGAGAGGCAGAGGCAGAGAGGCAGAGGCAGAGGCAGAGGCAGAGGCAGAGAGGCAGAGGCAGAGAGGCAGAGGCAGAGAGGCAGAGAGGCAGAGGCAGAGGCAGAGGCAGAGAGGCAGAGAGGCAGAGAGGCAGAGAGGCAGAGGCAGAGAGGCAGAGGCAGAGAGGCAGAGGTAGCAGTCAGGGATCCCACTGGCGCTCTGCTCTCTAATTAGGACATAAACGCAGCAAGAGGTCTGACTCAGATAAAAGGCATCTCTGTGCCATTGGCCCTGTCAAAATAAGTGAGCGCATGGTCAGACAAAGGCCACGGCAGATGCCAGTGGAGGTGCTTAGGCTGGCACGGGCACACACCACGCCGGTGGGACAAATCCCAGGATCTGCTGCGGCCCATCCGGGCTCCATCTGAGAGACGAGACGAGAGCGAGCACGCACGGTAGACCTTCCCGGTGCTCGGCGAATGTAAACCAATTCCTGAAATACTTTGCGCAAACAGGTTTACAGCTTCCTCCCGCTTCAATTTTGTCCCTGCTCCTCCTCCTCCTCCTCCTCCTCGATTCTAATGCAGTTTATTAGACGAAATGATACGGCTGATGCCATTTAAGGCAATCTCACGAGCACGGAGGTGAACGCGTTTCTAAAATGCATAAAGAGGGAGCAGTTGTGGGTGGCTGTGGGCTGGGCAACAAGCTGCAGGTCAAATGACAACACCCCCCCCACTCCTCCTCCTCCTCCTTAAATGAAAGCCAGTGCATCCAGGATACCCCGGTTACCCCCATGAGGAATGGCTCCGGGGTGGTCCAGTCCATCTTCCAACCTGGTAAGGTTCAGCGTGTGTGTGTGTGTGTGCGTGCGTGTGTGTGTGTGTGTGTGTCTCCCGCATTAGCACTAACAACTGCACGTAAACTGAGGTGGACCATTGTCATCGATGTGGAGCACATGGTGCAGCCTGTTGCGAAAGGCTGAGACCATGGGTGGGCAGATGCTCGCAGGAGAAAGGGGCTTGTGAGAGGTTGGTGAAAAAATGTGGGAAGCCGGTTTAGAATTTCTATCCACCGATGCTTCGGGAGCCAATCTGAGCTTTTTGGCACGGCGGGCCGTGCGTTGGAGGGGGATGGAGGGCCTTCTGATCAGCTGATCCCGTTCGTTTTGTGACTCGGCGAAAAAGTCCAAAACAACTGGGCGAGACTCTTCCCACTCGTCCCGCCGAGAGGACAAATTTATGCCCCCCCCAGAGCAAACCGGTGTACGTGCATAGGCTGGGAGAGGCGCGAGGCTGCCAGCGGCCCATAGAGGACGCGAGGCAGCCCCTCGCGTCTGAGAGATGAAAACCTCACGCCGGCTTTACAACCTGGCACGCGCTACGCCGCCAGACTTTAGGTGGCGCTTGACTGTAATCGACTGCAATTAAACAGCCGCGTGCATTAACAGCTCGGGGCTCTAAGTCGGCCGGGGGGGATGGGGGGGATGGGGGGGATGGGGGGGATGGGGGGGGGGTTTGGCCCGATCGCGGTGAGGCCGCCCCGACTTTATTCCCGGCCTTCCCAAAACAATAAACCCACAGTTAGCGGACAATAACGCCGCACGGGGGGGGCTCTTTTTACTGCGCTGAATCAGAGACGAGAGGCCGGTCAGGCTGCAAGAGACCGAAAAGGTGTGGGGGGAAAAGGTGTGGGGGGGAAAAGGTGTGGGGGGGGGAGACTTCTGACTGAATCATTCTCGACAGGAAAAAGACATCGGGAGAAAAATGAAGCGCCGGGTGTCGAAGCGACAGGCCGTCTGTCGTCCGACTGGAGCCGCGACTTTCATGACTTGTCCAGGGGGAGGTTTTTTTTTTTTTTTTATCCTACTTTTTTTCTCCCCCCCTTAAAAGCGTCTCCGTCTGCAGGGAGACTGCTTTTGAAGTACAGGTGCGTTAACCACAGCAACAGAAGAGGCCGAGACAGGACCCCGACAGCAGGAATGTGAGTGGCTGAGATATTTGCAATACCTAAACATAGCCAGTCAAAACTCTCCGCTCTCTCCTCCAGCTGCAGGCAAGTGATGCACGGAGGCCGGCCAGGCCTGCTCTAAACAGTGTCTCCGCACGGACGCGGCGAGGCCCGGGCGCCGCGCCCGACATCGGGAGGCCACCCCCGCCCCCTGGGGGGACCGCTGCTGTCTCTACGCCCCGCCAGCTCTGCCTCGAGTCACTGGGTTTATCTAGCCGTCAGTCAGTCCAGAGAGAGACAGAGACAGAGAGAGAGAGAGAAGGAGAGAGAGAGAGAAGGAGAGAGAGAGAGGACGGAGGTCGACGCGTGTCACAATGGGACAAACTGAGACGGTGAGCGAGCGGCGTTCCTAGAAAAATGGGCCTCGGCCAGAAAACCCTCTGCACCGGCCAGACAGCTGGAGCTGGACGCACAGCTCCAGCCAAGGATGCTCCACATGCTGATAGGGACGCAACCACATCTAGTCTAGATCAAGGTGCTGCAGCAACAGAAGGATCTAGTCTAGTTCAAGGTGCTGCAGCAACAGAAGGATCTAGTCTAGTTCAAGGTGCTGCAGCAACAGAAGGATCTAGTCTAGATCAAGGTGCTGCAGCAACAGAAGGATCTAGTCTAGTTCAAGGTGCCGTAGCAACAGAAGGATCTAGTCTAGTTCAAGGTGCTGTAGCAACAGAAGGATCTAGTCTAGATCAAGGTGCTGTAGCAACAGAAGGATCTAGTCTAGTTCAAGGTGCTGCAGCAACAGAAGGATCTAGTCTAGTTCAAGGTGCTGCAGCAACAGAAGGATCTAGTCTAGATCAAGGTGCTGTAGCAACAGAAGGATCTAGTCTAGTTCAAGGTGCTGCAGCAACAGAAGGATCTAGTCTAGTTCAAGGTGCTGCAGCAACAGAAGGGTCTAGTCTAGTTCAAGGTGCTGCAGCAACAGAAGGATCTAGTCTAGATCAAGGTGCTGTAGCAACAGAAGGGTCTAGTCTAGTTCAAGGTGCTGTAGCAACAGAAGGATCTAGTCTAGATCAAGGTGCTATAACATGAGAAGGATCTAGTCTAGTTCAAGGTGCTGCAGCAACAGAAGGGTCTAGTCTAGATCAAGGTGCTGCAGCAACAAAAGGATCAACATTTTTTCTAGGCTAAGGAGACATAGACCATCATGCATTGGGGGGCTGTAGAACTGAGTATGGATGCTATTAAATATTGGACATGGATGTTATCATGCGACTGATAAGATGTAGGTATTTCTATTTCAGTTTGACTGGATTTTGTCCTGTCTCCTCAAATGAATAACTCATCCACAAGGTATTTCCTGCATGGTCTGAGTACCTTTCCCTCATTACTACCATATATCCATGTTTCATTTTGCAATAAATGTTGAAATATGAAATTAAATGTACACTGAGAACATTGCTGATATGGCTAGCCCCACCACAGTCCGTGAGGCAGCGCGGTTGTTGCTGGAGGGAGCCTCCGGTTCAACGAGCACACAGAGATTCCTAACACAAGGTATCAATAGCTCGGCAGACCAGAGGAAGGCAGACGAGTGCCAGGGCTGTCACTTCCCATCACATGCAACAGCTCACCAAGTTCAAACACGTTGTCTGAAAGCTGGCACTCCGGGAGGTATGAGAAACCACTCGGCACGGCTGATATGGATGGGGAAACCCGAGGGTGGGTGGGTCCAGGGTCACATGGGTTTTTGATTATTTAACTTTATATACATCCATACATTATCTCCCAGTAAAAAGTAGTTCTTAAAGAACTACGCATAGTTTGCGTTTGCCCTGCCAATCAGAGACTGAGATGATGCTATGCTGATGGAGGCTAATGCTAATGTGGATGTCTAATAATAATAGAAGTGTCATTCCTATCATCCAGGGATGCATCACTGGCATGAGCAGCCAGCTCATACCAGTGAAATGCTTAGCTTGAAAGCCTCTACCCTGGAGCAGGAGCTACAAATCTTCCCAAACACAGATTTAGGGAACTACTTCGTCAATGCAATGCAGATATGTCCATTGAGCGGAACTTTCCTCAACAGGTTCAGGAACTGGTCTCTGGTCTCCAGCTCACATAGGGTGAAGCCAGGGAATAGACCATTAACAGGTCTATCACAGGACACACAATCCATAATCTCACACCTAGGGCCAATTTAGTCTCCAACTGACCTAAGAAGGCCTGTATCCGGACTGGGACACGCTAACTCCACAATGAAAGGCTGTGGATCTGACCTCCTCCCAAAACGACAATGATAATCCGGTGGCTATCAGCGTCTGATGATATACGTTCCTCCCGGGGCACTCAAAGGGGAGGTTTCCCTGGAGGTCAGAGTGGCTTCCTAGCTCTAATGAGACAAGCATGGCGTGGCTCTTTGCTCTGCTCTGCTCCTGCTCCCGGAGCGCGGGCCTCCCCGCAGCCTCCCAACGTACCTGACGGCAGCCTAATGACCCAGGGCGGCCGTCACCTGCTGGGCGCACAATGCCAAGAGAGAGCCGGCGAGCTGTTCAAAGCGCCATCCCCGTCGCACATGTGCTCGCGTGTCACATCGAGGAGGAGGAGGAGGAGGAGGAGGAGGAGGAGGGGGGGGGGGGGGGTGCCCGGTGTGGCCAGCAGGAAGCGGGCGCTTTAACGGCGAGTGGGTGGGTAGTGGAGGAAAAAGAAAAATCTCCCGTCTGGCCCGCGAGGACCTTCTTTGTCATTAGGGGGAAGTGCTCCCGCTTCCTTTGTCTCCAATTAGTTTCTCTGAGGAGCGCGGAGACATCTTTAAGAGAGGGGTTTAAATAATGACCCTTCATCATGCCGGGCAGAGGCCAGAGGGAAGGGAAGGGAGGGGGGGGGGGGGGGAGGGGGGGGGGGACAACTGCGCTTTGAACAGCGGTGGGCAGAGGGCAACAGATGGTTGCCATGATGGCGAGCGGAGGGACGGGACGGGACGGGGCGGGGAAGAGAGCGAGGACATCGGAGGGGAGGAGGAACGTGGAAACAGAGCGGGGAGGGGGGTGGGGGGAGGGGTAGAAGGTGAGCTGGGACGTGGAGCTCGTTAAAGCCCACGGTGCAGGAGAGGAGGCAGGTGACGGAGGACTGTGATCCGTGCGCCTTGAAGGTTTGAACAGGCAGAGGCCGCGTCAGCCTCAGCAGCACGAGAGCCGCTCTGCCCCGGCCCCGGTCGCTCCCTCTCTCTCCCCCTCTCTCTCTCTCTCTGTCTCTCTCTCTCTCTCTCCCTCTCTCTCTCTCTCCCTCCGAGCGGAGCACTGCTGGCTCGGGAGGGACGGAGGGGCGTCTGACTCATCTTCGCATCATTCCAGACGGCAAATTCCTTCCGTAATACTGCAGAGAGTCCCGCTGCCACATCACAGTTCACCCCCCCACCCCCGCCCCCGCCGCCCTCGGCCAAAACGGGTCAGCTTGTTAAAGGGCCTGTCGGCCTCTCCGTCTTTTAATGCCGTGTCACATAAATGTCGGCGGCCTCATTAAAGAGCGGACACATCTAACGGGCCGCGGCTCGGTGAGCACATCCCTCCTCCTCGGATCAGGAGCGCCAGGGCTGGGGCAGTGATATCGGCCGCGCGAGGCCTGAGTGGAGCTCCCACCTGGGGGGGGGCGATAGAGATCCTCTGAGGGCGCGAAGGGAAAACAGCCTTTCTGGTTTCCACGGAGGGGCGGCCCAAAAGGCCTCCCCGGCGTCCGAGCGAGAGCTGGGACACACAGTGTTTCTGTCGGCCGCTGTGTTTACAGGTTGCTGCGGAGTAACCCGGGTCAAACCAAAACAAAGAGGTAAAACCACTTAAGATGAGCCGAGTAAACCCAGAGAGAGAGAGAGAGAGAGAGAGAGAGAGAGAGAAAAGTGAGCGAGCGAGCGAGCGGGGAAAAGATGGGAGTAATTCAAAGATCAACAAAGAGGGAGCGGACGACAAAAAAAAAAAAAAGAGAGAGGGAGAGAGCGAGAGAAAAGAGGAGTACAGGTTTATAGCCGGGCAGGAGCAGTGTTGCAATGAGAAGACTATTTAGTAAATAGCAGTAAACAGAGGGATGTGTGCAGCTGCGCGGGGCTGGATGGCCCATGTAAGGGCCGCGTGCTCTTATTAAACCCCAGGGGGCCGGAGGAGCGACACGGCACCTGCACGGAGGGGAGACCGGGCCGGCCGCAGGATCACCAGAGGAGACGAGGAGGAGAGGCAGAGATCCCACAAAGGCCGGGCTACAGGGTACGGGCCGGGGCCCAGGCTAAACAGCAGTTAATCGGCCAAAGCGCCCGACTTCAAACGGTGGGACGTACTACTTGTGCGCGTCCGGGGGGGGCGGGGGGGGGGGGAGAAAACAAGGACAAAAAAAAACAAACTTGGCATTTAAAAACGCCGCTTTGTGCCATGTTTGTGCCGAGGGAAGAACAAAACACAACAAAAAACAGAGCTATTTTACTACTGTTAATTGCTTTCAGCCGGCTTTTCCTCATTTCCTTTAGGGATGAGTTTGAAGAAAACCATGAAATCTCCGTCAGCCGTTTGTCAAAACCCAACAAAGTGCGCGTCTCCTGAATCAGGCGCAGGGCCGGTCCAACACAGGAGCACACCAGGACCCCTCCAGGCTCGCTTCCTGCGCGTGCCAGCGTCCGCTCACCTTGGGCAGCAAGGGCGTGGCCTTCTTGCTCTTCTTCCCTGAGGGGTCGTCCAGCATGTCCGGCTCGAAGGTGTACAGCTCGGCCAGCTCGTTGGCGTTGAAGTGCCTCTCGATCTGCTGCTGGTCCACCACCCGGTAGGACAGGGACTGCTTGGTGACCTGCCGGTCGTAGATCTTCTCCTCCATTGTGCCCTGAGGGGAGGAGGGTGAAAGGGAGAGGGTGGGCGTCACGTGGCGTCGGATGGTCCCTCTTGGGGAGGGGCCCCGGTGGGGAGAGGCCTGCGGGGGGGCGCTCACCTGGGCCAGGAACCGGTAGACGTAGACGGTCTTCAGCTGGCCGAAGCGGTACACCCTGAAGATGCTCTGGATGTCGAAGGAGGGGTTCCACGAGGCGTCGAAGATGATGACCCGGTTGGCTGCCACCAGGTTGATGCCCAGAGATCCAGCTCGGGTTGAGATCAGGAACAGGCGACCCCTGGAGGGGGGGGGGGGGTGGCGGCGAGGGGGAGGGTTAGGTCAGGGCTGGCAAACGCAACTGTAAAACCGGCAGGAACAGAGGACGAGACATTACCTCACGTTACTGGTGTCGTTGAACTCCTCGGCCCACTTCTTCCTGGTGGTGGCGTTGGTGGAGCCGTCCAGGCGGTAGTAGTCAAAGTTCCTGATCCATTTGCCTTCACCTTCAAAGCCGTAGCGCAGATGAGAAACGTGCTTGTGATGAGGTGTGTTTTCCTGTCTTCACTACTTATTGTTCACATATTATAATACTATATTCCATCCCACTTGACTCATTGTTTGCTGCTACCACATATTGAGAGGATTACCGTGAATGTATAGTGTATAGTTCCCCTTCAGAGATGTATAGAGTATCTCATCTTCTCCATGCTCTGCATATAGAAGTCAGCTTGGGCTTTGTGAGACAGGCCTGGGCTGGGTACGAGGCAGCGGATAGACGGCCGTATGGTTGAGAGGCCCGCTGCGTTTAGCCTTCAAGATGGCAATCCCCGACACCCACCCCACCAGCCTTCAGAGCCGGCATCTCGGTATGTTTCCAATTACGGCACTGTGATCTTTTCATTACAAATTACAAACCCTTGAGCAAACATTTTTTGCGGAATAAAAAGTCAAGGTCTAATCATTTTCAAAATGAAAGTAAAAACAGCTGCGGCAGTTTAATTAGGAACATGACCTTACACCGGCGGCACTGTGCGTGTGTCTGCGTGCGTTCGGGGCTAACGGGCGTCTGCCAGTACACATGTTGCACGCCGGCCTGTCCCGCCGGTGTGAGGGGAGCATCTGCGCAGGGAAATGCTTCGTTTCGCAACGTCCCACGCGGCTTGTTCACTTCAGAGACTGCAGAGCCAGAGCTGCCGTCCTCAACGTGCCCGGGTGAGAGACGCACCTTTGTACGGGGAGAGCTTCTCCTCGTCCTCGGCCTGGCTCGACATGCGCAGGAAGTCCTCGATGAGGTCCAGGGAGATGAGGGACTGGCTGAACACCAACCTGAGGGCGCGGGAGACAAAGGGCTCGGCGTCACTCTTGCCAGTGGAGGCGCGGCGCTGGGGGGGAGGGGGGGGGGGGGGGGGGGGCCGCACTTACACTTTGTCCTCCACCTCCTCGGCCATGCGCAGGATCTCGAAGAGGAGCGTCATCTTGCCGGAGTGCTCCAGGACCTCGGCGTCGGCCTCGGTGACAAACTCCTTGTACCAGTCGGGAGTGGGGCTGCCCGGCGACGAGCTGGAGGGAGGGGGGGCTGGGAACACACACAAGTCACAGGTTACTCCTCTACGAGAACCGAGGAGATCGTGCACATTCTGACTGGTTGTTCCTCTGCTGCCCGTGCTTCAGCATCGCCGTGCACCACAGACTCACGTTCTTCCACGGGCGCTCGCCTGTCCCGGCCCTCTCCGTTCCTGCCGCGGGAACTCGTGTTCCACTCCTTGATGACCTCCACGTCATCGCTGTCGGAGTCATCCGATCCCTTCTTTTTCCCCTTCCCTTGCTTCTTTTTCCTATTAGGAGGGACGAAACCAGACCGGCGGGGGCAAGGGACATGAGCGAGAGAGAGGGAGGGAGAGAGAGGGAGGGGGGGGCACAGCAATTACGTGAGGTCATCCAACGTATGCATGGGAGCGCATGGGAGCGCATGGGGGCGTATGGGGGCGAGAGCCGTTTACTTTTTGGACTTCTCGTCCTCCGAGGTGAGACTCATGGAGGACTCCTCCGTCTCCGAGGCGATGAAGTCGTCCATGCTGTCCTCGTCGAAGAAACCCTGCGGGAGAGGAGCGCGCGCGGCGTGAGAGACGGAGAGGAGAGCGCCCCGGTGGCAGGACGCAGTGTGTGTGGACGCACGGCCTGTCAGCGGGAACTTTCTATTGTTTTCCCACCGAGAGCGCGCGTGTGTGTGTGCGTGTGTGTGTGTGTGTGTGTGTGATTTACACTAATGCATTGGCAGTTTGCTCAGCAGTGTGGTGGGGCGGCGTCCTCCGCCAGGCCTACCCTGTTTTCTTTGCTGATGTAGTCCAGCTGAAGGCACCAGGGATGGGTCCAGATTCTGCTGAGCATCTGGAAATCCTGGAAGAGCTTGGTCCCGGCGCGGCCCCGGCCCCCCTCCGCAGCGCTCCCCGCACCTGCACACCAGGGGGAAAAGATGGATGTGTGTTCGCAACGTGTGCTTGACGGCGTGCCCCGAATCGCTTCATAAGTGAGCACGGGCTGGAAAGTTCGCAGGCGGGAGGACGCAGGCCCATCGATGGCAATTGGTTCGCGGGTCAGATCGGGTCCGTCTCGGAGCCGTCCGGCCCGATTTGCTGGCCGTGCGGATTCTCGGGGCGGGGGGGGGGGGGGGGGGGGGGGGGGGCGCCGGCCCGCTGAAACGTCAATGCGCTGGCTGCTGTGTGCTGGCCTGCGCTGACCCCGGGAGGTCAGAAGTTACCGAGGCTTTTACATGAGCGCACACACACATAGACACACACACACACACAGAGACACAGCCCGCCCCTCAGAGAGCCACTGGGGGTCTGAAGACAGCGCGGCTCCGGAGGTCCCGAGCCACAGTCACAACATCAGCGCTGTGCCCTGTGGACAACCTGGCCTAATGAGCCCCAGCACATACCACCCAAACCCCCACATCACTCCTCTTCTTACACACCGGCTTCTCCTGTTCTTTGTTTTCGCTTTTTGGCGTAAAAAAAAAAGAAAAAAAAAAAAAGAAAACCTCTGGCCCCTCCTCCCTCTAAATTTCTTTCCCTTTCCTTTATGCCCCCACGTTCCCCCCTTTTTACCCCCCACCCTCTCCGTTCCCTCTCTCCCAGAGCTCTTCATTAGGGAGACGTGGGAAACTGGGCTTAAACCCTGCCTGCGGCACTCTGCCAGCTGCCACTCTTACACACACACACACACACACATGCACGCACACACACACACACACGGGGCCACATTCTGAAAGGAAAGTCCACTAAACGACTTAACAATGCAGCACCGAGAAGCGAGAGAGCAGAGAGGCCTTCCATTTATCTGAAAACCTTGTCTGGGTAAATGACATGCAGTCAGGGGAGCGCTTTGAAGGAGAAACGAGACTCCTGCAGCAGGACCTAGCCCGGGTCCTGCACTACGCATGTTTTCCACTGGAATCCTCCGCTCCGTCCCGCTCTCAGCCACGTCTGGGCCGCCGCGATCCGACGCCGTTCAAAAGCCTCCCGTTAGCAGCCCCTAGAGGCTGGGCTGCTCCCAGCACCCCACACACACACACACACACACACACACACACACACACACAGAGGCAATACAGCTGCTGTGGTCCTCACCTGTGAAGTGCTCCAGGTAGTACCTGTAGAGCTTGCACTGGAGCGTGGTCATTCTGACGGACAGCACGTACTCGTGTTTGGGAGGCAGGAACTTGGTGAGCGCGGTGTAGTCTTTCCTCTGAAGGAAGGAGAGGGAGGAGGGGAAGATGGAGACGACGTGAGTATTTCGCTCCCGGGGGGGGGGGGGGTGTGTGTGTGTGTGAGAGCGGAGCATGGTCGCCGGTACCTGGACGCAGCCGGCCAGCATCTCGTAGAGGATGTGGGCCCTCTTCTTCATGATCCGCACGTCGTGCAGCGTGGAGTCGGCGCACTGGCCGTTCTGGATGGGGTTGATGAAGCGGTTCCGGAACTCCTTGATGGAGCCCAGCAGGTTCTCCTTGATGAAGTTCACCATGCAGTGATCTGCAGGGCGACAGGGCGGACAGGGGTCAGAGGGGGGGCCTTTCCGTTCGCATCCTCCCAACAAACTGCAACCGCGCGGCGGAGGGGGGCGCTCACATTCGACGAGGTTGTTCTGCAGGGGCGTGCCGGTCAACACCACCCTCCTCCTCGTCCTGATGGAGTTCATGGCTTTGGAGACGGCGGAGGCCTCGTTCTTCAGGATGTGACCTTCGTCACAGATCACCAAGTCTGGACCTGGAGAGGACAGAACACATAAACTTGCTTATCATTCGGGCCTCTTGTTATCTGCACATGGATGCACGACGCATGCAGTTTTGCAGTACAGAGGGAAGCAGCTTTGTTCTGACAGCGCCGTACCTGGATCTACCAGAGTCTTCTGGAAGGTCTCTTTGAGCTTCTTGCTCTTGATGTTCCTGCCCTGCGTGAGGTTCCGGTACATCTCGTAGCCGATGATCATCACACCGCCTGACTCTTGCCACTGCTGGAGATAGAAGGCCCTCTCCTGAGGCCTCTTCACGGTGGCCAGCTCCGTCACCTCCAGGCTCTCCTCGTCCTTCATGCCCTCTTGCCACTTCTCGAACTCGTTGAGCCAATTCAGGACGGTGTTGAGGGGACAGACCACGAGCGCCGTGGTGAAGTTCAGCTGCTCACAGAGCAGCAGAGTGTGGAGGAATGTCACCACCTAGAGGGCGGAGAGCACAGCTGCACTTTAGCACACATTCGCACCGGCACGCTTCGACGGGCTCGGGGTTTCGATTTGAATGCAAGCGCCCAGCTCCTCAGATGTGTGTGGCTTTAGTCTGCAGCTGGTTAGCATGCTCCCAGCTAGGAGTACACCTCCGTACCTGCAGAGTTTTCCCCAGCCCCATGCAGTGAGCCAGGATGCAGCCGGAGCCAGCAGACTTCTCCAGCTTCTTCACAGATTCGCAGCAGCAGTCCCACATGAACTGCACGCCTGAGGGACGCAAACGCACACAAGAGAGGGAGGGGCTTTACGTCGGAGCTCGCTCGCCGCCTTCACAGTGGCCCGGCGGCCGCGGCCTGTCACCTACCGTCGACTTGATGCGGCTTGAGCTTGGTGACCAGGTTCCTGTGCACCTGCACCAGGGGCTCCTTGGTCTCCTCGTTCTCATCCAGCACCAGCTTGGTGGTGATGGGACAGGCTACCTGCGAGGACTCCTCCAGCACAATCACCTGGAGGAGGGATCACAGGCACACGTCGCACGTCTCGTTTTCAGAGCGCCCGGGGATTTACGTGTACTGCACGGCGTGCGGGTGACTCGAGCCGGTCTTTACCTCCCGAAGCTTCTCCCTGAGCGCCTCCCTCTCGGCGATGCGTTTCCTCCTCTCCTCCTCCTCCTTCAGGGCGTCCCTGGTCTCCGTGCGCAGCTTGTCGTCCTTGAGGATCTTGCGGATCTTCTTGCGGCCCTTGCGGTCCTCCCCATCCTTGTCCTCGTCGCCCTCCTCCCCGCTCTGTGGGAAAACGGACAGCGAGTTGAGCCCTCTGATCTCGAAGCCCCCGGGGGAGGAGGAAAATGACTCCCCGCGCTCGGCGGGCCCCGCGATGAATTTGTGCTTGGCAACACGCTCCGGGGACAGGTTCAAATCACACCCGATGCGTCACGCATGACTTGACCGTCACGCATGGCTTTTCGCGGGGTCCGTCCCCTCCACCTGGCGAATGCCGCCGAGGCTTCGGGGCGGTTTCGGGGACGCCTCCTGCATTTTGAGCACCTTCTCGTTGCTGGAGGACGACTCCTGAACTTTGATCCTGCGTCGCTTCTTCTTCTGCTTGGAGCCTTTCTGCTTCTCCTCGTCCTTCTTCTTCGACGCTCTGCAGACACAGACGGACACGCACGCGGACGCATCAGCATCAGGAGGCCCACCCAGACGTGGCCGGCCGTTGAGCGGCTACTCACCGAGGTTGTTATCGTTAATGAAAACGAGAAGGAAAAACTAAGGGAAACTGTATTATGTGTTCACAAACACTAACTAGAAACGTGGGAATGATATGAAATCAATTTATTTGACTCAAGCTACTTTACACGACCTGGAGGCACCATACGGCACTTCACGGTTTATTTACTTACTTCTCGTTTTTTCTCGTCTACTTCCGTGTTGTCTTAAGATTTATTTCACAATACTTACTCTGATCTTCAGAATCATGCACCTGACAAAGTATGACAGACTAAAACTAGCGCCGAAACTGATATAAACTATGAACTAAAACCAAGCATTTGGAAAAAGACGAGAACCGACGGTAGCTGGCAAACCTACCCTAAGAACGGCCAAAAACCAACTGATCATAACAACCCCGCTCGTCACCTGGTCTTTCGCCGCTTCTCGTCTTTCTCCGACTCGCTGAGCTCCTCGCTGATGCCCGACTCGGCGCTGGGGTCCGACTTCTGACTGAAGTCGGAGTCCTCGGAGTCGTCGCTCTCCACTGGGGGGGCGACAGACAAACAGAGCCGCTTCAGAAGACCTGCGGCCAGGCGGCCGGACGGGGCGCGCGGGCCAGACCTCACCTTTCTTCCCGGCCTTCTTCTTGCCGCCCGCCGTCGCCTTCTTCTTCTTCTTCTCCTTGCCGGCGGCCCCCTCCGCCTCGTCTCCCGACTCGCCCTCGCTCAGCGAGAGCTTGTGGCGGAGCAGCTTGTGGCGCCTGCCGCGCTTCTTCACCTCCACGTCGGAGCTGGACGCCTCGGAGTTCTCGTCTGCCAACGCAAAGGCAGGGCGTCGGTGGGAGGGTGGGGGGGGGACGGGAGGAGGGAAAGGGACGGGGTTTATCTGCAAAGAGAGGCGCGCTACCTTGCTGCTCCTCGTCCTCCTCCTCCTCTTCCTCGTCGTCGTCGTCCTGCTCCCGCTTTTTAACCGTCTTGGAGGAGCTTTCGTCCTTGTCGCCGCCATCGTTGTCGGAGGAGCTCTCTGCTCCGGAGGAATAGTTGGATTTTATCTGGGCGAGGAGCAGCTTCTTGGCAATCCTTCGGCGGGAGGGAAACAAGGGAGAGAAACGCGGTTTAACACTAATCACAGACATAAAAGGTCTTTCTGAGAGACTCGACCCACTCCATGTGAATGGAAGAAGATTTAGACAAAAGTATGTTTATTTACAAACTGACTGGCAGTGAGAAATAACAAAGTAATACTGAAGTAGTATATTAACAATATTATTAAACATGGAGGTATAAAATGTATACAAGGTACAGTCACGTGTGGTGAAAAAGGACAATCAACGCAATAAAAATAAACACAAGGAGAGCACCTTTCTGACACACCATGATGGACACGTTCAAAGAGAAAAAGGATCATTCATTCCTCGGTTCGTTGTTTTCCCAAGTACCTGTTTTCGTTGTCGTCGTCATCGTCGTCGAAAGCCACAGGAGCCCCGTCCTGATCCATCTCTTCCCCTGCGCAGAGGAGCGGGACACGGCATGAATAGGGAGCGCGCCTCCGGGCGCCGGGAGGTGTGATTAAATGTCGATTTGCTTAATGGTGCTGAGCACCAACCTTACCTGAGGACTGATGGAAAGGCCCACAACCTCCCAGGATGTTATCCTCCACAATGGGCTTCATCTTCTGCGTGTCGCTGTCCTCCCCGGACTCGCCCTCAGCCTGCTCCTCCTCCTCCTCCTCCTCCTCACTGGAGGACAGCGGCAGCTTGGAGGCCGACTTGGAGCCCTTCCCTTTGCGCTTCTTCTCGTAGGACCTCCTGGCCTCCGTGGCCTTCTTCTCCTTCTTCTCGCCCTCTTTTGTGCTCTCCTGTTTCTTCACGCGGCTCGATCTCCGCTTCGCCACCTTGGCCTCCTTCTCCGGGTCGGAGTCCGAGTTGGACGAGTCGGAGCCTCTCTGCTTCTTCTTCTTGGACGCCTTCCTGCTCCCGTTCTCGGCGTCCGAGTCGGAGCTCTCGGTCTTCCTCTTGCGCTTGGACGCCTTGTCTGCGTCCGGCGTGTTGTTGAGCTTGGAGGAGCGCTTCTTGGCGCTTGTGCTTTCCCGCTCCTCGTCCGAGCTGTGGCACGCCGCCGCCTTCTCTAGCAGAGAGCTGGGCACTTCGTCCGAGTCGGAGTCCTCGGGCTTCCTCTCCGACGCCTTGGCCTCTTTTTTGGCACTGGTGGATTTCTTGGACGATTTAGACTTGCTCTTGTTATTGCCGTCCTCTGACTCGGAGTCGGAGGACTCCTCCCCGCCCTTGCTCTCCGTCTGTTTCCTCTTGGGAGTGGTCTTCACTCGACTGGAGCGACGGCTGGGCGGTGGGCTGCTCCTCACTTTATCCGCATCCACCGAATCGCCCCTCTCCTCCTGCTGCTCCTCCTCCTCCGCCTCCTCCTCGCCGCCTTCTTCTTCTTTCACCACTTTCAGTTTTGCCTCGTCGCTTTCTCGCCTCTTTGACCGAGACGACCTGGACCCGCACGTCTTCACCACGGGCACCGGGGTGAGCTTGACGATGAGGTTCTTCACCTTGGGCTGGGGTTTCGAGTCGGACGAGGCGCCGTTCGACTTGGTGCTTTCGCCGTCATTCTCGGCCTCTGGAACCAAGTTGTCCGACATGGAGAGCGTGGTGGAGTCGGCGAGACTCTCCACCATCTGGAAAAGCTCTTCGGGAACGGAGGGAGGCACGGACATAATGTCATGATCCAGAGACATTTCACCGGCTGACACCAGCCCGTCGTCACAGACCTCGCTTTTAACTGTGGTTGGCTCCATTTCTGTTTGGTTCTCCGTCAGTTCAGTGTCGTTGACCACATCCTGCTCGTTATGCTGCTTTTCCTTGACCTGCTCCTGAGGACCCTCCCCATCCTTGACCAGCTCCTCCTCCGGGTCTTGGCGCTGCTGCTCCTCCTCCAGGTCCTCCTGGGGCTGATCCTCCTCCTCCTCCTCCAGGGGCTGATCCTCTTCCTCCAGGTCCTCCTGGGCCTGCTCCTCCTCCTCAACCTCCTCCTGGACCTGCTCCTCCTCATCCTCCTCCAGCTCCTCTTGTGGCGGCTGTTCTTTCTCAAACTCCACCTGGGACTGCTCCTGCAACCCATCCATCCCCTCCGGCAGCTGCTCCTGCTCCATCTCTGGCTCGTCCTCATCACATGAGTCCCCAACCGTATTTGCATGGTCGTTTTCTACAGGGGTCGCAACATCCGCACTCTTCCTCACAATGTGCTGCCCTTTGTTACCGTTCTGCATCTCCATGCTTCTGAACTCTGGCTCCAGAGCCTCGTCCAAAGCGTCGTGGGCTTTTTTCAAATCGGCCAGCACAGCCTTGAAGGCTTTCAAATGCCGATACCTGACAGTTTTATCTCCCTGCTTCTCCGATCCCTGCTGGATGAACTGGATGAATGTGTTGTTCAGCCCGGTTGTTGTTTCAACAAGCTTTTTTGCTTTCTTTATGAGTTCTTTGGGTACCTGCAGTTTTTTGTAGGAGAAGGTCATGGTCCCTGAGCCTTCAACATGCTCCTTTCCATTTACAGCAGCTTTGTGCTCTTTGACTGGTTTGCTCTTGTGTTTCTTGTTCTCACGTTCCTCGTTTTTTTCTCGTTTCCGCTGCTTTTGATGCTCGAGTTCGAGCTTTTCCATGACGTTGTGGCATTTGGAGACAAGATCCTGGAGGGGTTCTGACCGGCAGACGTAGCAGTGCCACTTTGAGTCCTCGTCTGTGATGACTGACAGCTCCTTCCTGCCCAGGTTACGCAGGATGCACTTCTTGCAGAAGGCGTTGCTGCAGAAGTCACAGCAGATGAGCTTGCCGCCCTCTGCGCACCACCTGGAGACAAAAGGTTCAACAGTGATTAAGGATGTAAAGCATAAGTTATGTTAAAGTGTAAACTAAGATTACTCTGGGTAAGCTAGGCTTCTCTTGAGGTAGCCTGTGGCTCAGTCATTAGGGTTTTGTGTAAAATAGCATACCTGCACTGCTCATCCATCCCATCAGAGTCTTTGTTGATGTCATCACTTGTGTAATATTTGAAGCATGACTAGAGCAAAGAGGAGTGATGTGATAAGCACAACATAGTAATGAAATGGTAGACATTAGGACAATTAAAATATGTGAAAACTCCTACCTTGCAAATGAGTACTTTAAGCACAGGATGCTCAAACACAGAGTTGCGCTGAAACTGGTTTACTTGTTTCCCACAGGCAGTGCAGTTCACCTTCTTCTGCAAGGCGTCGTCTATGATGAGAGAAAATAGGAAAATGATGACTTTCTCGAATGAAAGGCATGCACACAGACCAGGACCAACACAACACACACACATAGTTCTCAAGCGAGGAGAGGAAATCACCTGAAGGTTTCGGTTTGAAATCCACTCTGAGCTTCATGGCCCCTTTGCTTTCGTTCCCAGCCGGCCTCATCACCAACGTGCCTAATCAGACGAAGCAGGTAATCAGCGTCTCACTTTGCATTAGGAAGTAGTTGTTCAAAACTGACTAGCACTGCCACGCGTCCCACCTTTAGATCCACTGCCTGCGTTGCTGTCCGAGCTGGAACCTTCATTCTCACTCTCGGAGGAGGCATCAGAGTCCTTCGGTTCAGTGTGCTTCGCTACAGTAGCAGGTTTCCTGAAAATGAGTCGGGCAGAAAACATGACTATCCCACGATCGTCCGTCTGAGAACTCTTGAGAACATGGGAGTTACAAAACTATAACAGCCGTGTTTTTAAGAAAAAAACTCCTCACCTCGGGCTGCGAAAAGAGGAGGACTTCATTGTGTCTGTCGAGCTACCAGGCTGATGGGTTTAAAAGATAGGCTTTAGTAAAACAGCAAAAAAAAACAAACAAATGCGTGCACATTTCTCAGTGTTACACTGGCATTTACATGGAGGGTGACAGGCACGGCATACTCACCTCTTCTGTTTTCTCTGCCATTTGGTCTCTGTTTAACCTAGACAACATACCTGCAGAGGCAATGTAAAGATTTGTTTTACTGAAGGTGAAAAACTGGTAAAGTAAAGATGTTGAGCACAATGCACATGCATTGCAACCATTTAGGTCCTATTCATCATCAGATATTGTAATAACACTGTTTCGACTCTGGTTTTCTTCCAGTCTAAAACCATGCAGTACATACACTTAGTCGCCGAGTAGCTTCACACAACTTCTTTTGCTGCGACTTTTGAACATGCGCCTCATCATAAGCTCAAGTACTGCTACTTTTTAAATGTATTTCATGTGTGACTCAGTGCACAGATGAACCCTGCACATAGATACAACTGCTGCAAACCCTGCACATAGATGCACACACTTGCATCAGTATTTTGCTATCCCATTGTTGAAGATGTGCTTCTAACCCTTAACTCGTGGTGGTGAAGGCTTGAGGATGAGTTTCCCTGAACGAACCTCCCTAGAGGACCCATTAAGTTTCTATCTATGCACTTGTCTTGAGCCTTGTTTTCAGGGTGCGAGGGTTTGTGGCGTGCGTGCCCTGTGATGGACTGGAGAACGGACACAGTTGAGGTACAAAGTCGGTGAACATAACGCATGAATGGACAGTTTGCATTTCCTGCAGACTTCTGCACGTCTTGACACTGTGCATATACTGCCACTGTATTAAGACGGCGAGGCAAATGTAAACATCTAACCGCCATGATGAAATCATAAACATACACTTCAGAATAATGTATACATTTCTATATTTACACTATAATAAGACGATAGGATTACATCACACAATATTAACTTAATCGACACGGCGCTACGTTACAAAATCTCGGGATGCGACAGCATGTATGTCAAAGGTCACAGATATTGTTTGGGTTTTGATGTTGGCCTATGGCGTGCAGAACACGCACGAGCACGTAACATTTCCACGAGAAGCGCCGACGGCCGGCACGATCGCGGCATCTCGGGACGAGTATTGTGCTAAACTTTGTGTGTTTACCTGAAACTAGCTAGCGCCAGGGGCACTTGGCCGCTGAGACAGAGGCACCGCTGTTTATTCTACGCTCTGCGTCATCACAATGTGCTGATTAGATCGCTATGAGCCGAGCAGCTATCTCCTAGCTACGAACAGCAGCTCCCAGGCCCCAAAACATGCCTAAAAACCCCTGTGTCAGACCCACAGTCTAAACAGGCAGCGCACGCTTCTGCATTTGCAGCCCTGCAGTGTTTTGACAGGAGCCATCAGAGATGCCAAGTTCACGCCTGCTAATGTCAGCGACTTTTGGTGGTGGACGTTTACGCCTCGAACTACTTCTTTTCGCGTTGCCTTGGCAACATTGCTCAGATATCCAATGCATTGACATGCACCGACTAAAAAAAAATGCATCCAAGGCCTTCTCTCATTTTGACAATGGCACACACATACCGCCACCGCCACCACAAGGCTGGCACCAACATGGTAGCTGCTCAAAGTTACGATACGAAGCGACTCTCGGCACCAGCGATCTTTAATCGTATTCCCCAACATTAACGCCGTCTAATACGCCGCGGTGCAGTCACATCTCTGTGTGCACGCAGTTGGACATTGCCGGCTGCGCAGCTATTAGCCTAGCTCTCCAACTAGCACGGAAGGCAGCACAGCAATCAATGCAAAACGGACTTAAAACCGCGCTCCTACCTGCTGTTAACCGTCGTCATCTCCTGACAGACAGACACGCGGTTTATTTACGATTAAAGTGGCCCAGAGCTACCGGTGTGCGGGTTTCCGCTGATGTTGAGGGGGAGAATAGGCACAGAATAAAGAAACTCCTCCGGTCAGGGCAGACAAAGCACGGGGACCATCTTGCCGGATGGCTGTGGACGCAGTAAAATGGCGCATCGAGCCTAAATCCAGGGAGCGTTCCTATTGGCTGAGAGGCAGCCAGGCTCCTGGGCTCTGATTGGTCGAGCTGCACCGGAGCGTATTGATTCGTTTAGCTGAGGAGAGAGTGATTATCTCAGGGAAGTCTGATGCTGCCGGCTGTATTTCCATTTCATTCATTTGTTGATACAGTGCAGAGGCGCGATATTTCAGTTCTCCACCCCGACTCTGTTTCTCAACAAGACACACACATAGGCAGGAGAGCACACTCAGGTAGACGCACAGATTAAAACATAACTAGTCACTGATAGAGAGGGTGTCACTGAAGATAGTGAAAGTACCAATACGTCGATCTATAAAGCAAACCAAATCCCACTTTCGTGCATGTCTCATGAGGAAGTAGGCCCTGAAGTGTCTAATGTAAAATGTAAGCAAGGAATACACCCAGGACACACACACAGACACATTCATTCTCACGCCTAGGGGCAATTTTAAGTCTCCAGTCAGTATAAAAATATATCTAAACAACCCTGTATTCAACTACCATTTTAGTAAATGTGGAAAAAAAGTTGGTATGAAGGTGTGAATCAAATGAAAGTACCAATACATAAATCTGAAAAGCAAAACAAAACCAGCTATAGTGAATGTTTATAGAGGAAAATGTCCCTGAAATGTTACATGTATCCATTGTTTACAAGAGTTGTGACTGAGCTACTTTAAGCATGTTTTGAAACCAGTACATCATTCTAAACGGTGTGAGTTGTCTCAGCAACTAAAACGTAACAAAGACAAAACCAGACTACTCTCCTAAGGAGAGAGAAAAAACAAATCAGCAGCTTCTCTATACTGAGTGGCAAAGCTTCGCATTCCCTGCTCCCCCAGATTAAGATCTAGGATCATCCTCAACATCATTCTTTCATTTCACCATCACATGACAACACTAAGTAACATAATTTGGTGAAAAACAATCAACTTGAGCTTCAAGTGTAGACTTTCAGCTATTATTTGAGTGTATTAACATCCAAATCTTGTGAACATTGTGTGGGAATTACAATATATTTTACATGGGCTCTAATTGTGCTTGTACATATATGCACATAAGACATATATGGCTCACAGTATATGTGTAAATAATAAAAAGTATTATTATCGAATCATAACAATACAAACAAAAAAGAGAACAAACTATAATAGCCGATCCACTTCACTTTTCTTGATTTATTATTTATATCTATATTTTTCTTTTCCTTAATTACCATCAGTTCATTCATAGTCCCTAAAGGGACTCTTCCAAGGGTCTTTTTCAACACATGCAGTGACAAACAAAAATCAGTATTTGTATTGGAAATACTTGCAATTCTCGTTTTGATTTTATTCTGCTCATGTATGCTGAATTTGATGAATTTCATCAAACAATCCTGGTCAGGATGTTTGCATTACAATTCTCTAAAAATTGGTTCCAACAGTGTGCTTGCAATTGAAATATTGATTAATATGTGTCTTACTACAACAAGTCTACAATTTTTCTATAATATTTTGGTCACTACAGCTTTGGATTACAGATCTGTTTACTTACTCAGATGAAGACAATACGCCAAACAACAAAAGGACTACTTACAGTACATGCAATAAAAGGACTGCAACTAAGAATAAGTCTCACATTTCTTGGAAGCCTGGGAAAACCTGTAGGACTTCAAACAAGGCATCTAAAGATTAAAATGATTTTTTTAAAAATCATGCTAGCATGTCACATAACAACAGTCAAACAAAAAAAAACGTACTCCACTCACAGGTATCGCTTATATAAAATGCAAATGCTTAATGAAACAACTATATCATAGATCATTGTATTAAATTCCCTCAGAAGTTCTTAATTTTTGCCTTATCATTTCTACTCCATTGCCTTCAGCCACAATACAGAGATATAGGTGGCCATATGGTTAACAGAAAAGTGGGCAATGAAGAACTTAGCTGTTTTACAGAATTGTTCAGGTTGTTGTTCAAATGTCAGATTAAAAACAAGAAGTTCATGACTATGCCATGTTGCTTCCTACAGATGTTTAAACAATATTGCCAGTGGAAAACGCTTCTTTGTTAACTCTCACATGTTGGATTTGTTTTCCTTGTGAAAATGACCTGTTATTGTAATTTTATTTAACTTTCAAACAATTTGCTATTGTTTTTAAATGTAGTTAATACAATAATGAATAGTCTAACAGACTAAGAGACTATAGTCTGTAGGTGCGTTTCCATTACACCTCGAACTGAGGAAAATCTTCTCAATAAAAGAATGCCCATGAACACACCTGCATGTTATGTCTAAAAACCTCCCAGCTATCGCGATTACGTTTGTGCACGGTCGAGTTTTTTTTTTTTTTTTTGCACTTGTTTATGCAAAGGAAAGACACAGCAATTACAAGTTACCGGAAATGACGCTTAGGTCACATGAACAATTCGATTCAAACAAGATGGCGCGGGGCAGCCGACCGGAGTTAGTCACACGTTACATAGGTACATCGTGGTAAATCTTACTAAAATGCCTAATATCCTCCACTAATCTCCCATGGTCCTGAGTGAATTTAGGGAACGTCGCCAAAATAGACTTGATGAGAGTTACGGTTAAATGCGCAGCGCAAACCAGAAATAAAGTTTTACTGTTAATAGTTACGTGGTTGGATGGATATTGCCGCCGATGCCTAATTTCTTGATATTTTGCAATTCCTGCTGTGATATTCACAAAGAAACAGTTGCCATCCCATGGACCCCAACTTTTCCAGGCCGTCGCCACAGGAAGTCACCGGAACCAATGCTGACCCATTTTGAAAACAGACTTTGTTATATCGAGATAACAAAATAATGAGTTATTATCATGAGACAATGCCAGTAAAATAAAATAAAATAGAAAAACAAACAAAAAGTACAGACTGGCCAAAGGGGGGAAAAACAAATCCAAAACAGAACTTAGACAGAACCGAAGAAGCTCTGGATGAGAGGTGAAACGTCTTCAACAACTGAAGCTCAGTTGCCTTTGCCTTCTAAAACATTACCACAGGCAAATAACAAACTATCATGACAATGTACCATATTCTCTTACAGAAACAGAGAAATTAATATAACTGCTTTCATGTTCATTATTCTATAAAGTCATAATAGGACATGTTTTTTTAAGTAGATTAAAAAAATGAAACTGTATCATCTATAGCAACTGTATCATCTATCATAGTATTAAGTACTCTGCCAGATGTGCGTAATGCATGGCTGAGAGCCTTCACAGACATAGACCAGCAGCTACAACATTAAACACAGTACATATTTGTTAGGTATTTATTATAATGTTTCATTCTATTAATTTCATTGAGGTTTCATTTTAACCCTGTCATTTTTACTCACCATCAAAAAGACACAATTAACCAGTTTGAAATGAAAACCTGATCGAGAACAAAGAAAAAGGCACCACAGCTCAGATATTTTTTAAAAAGTGAGGAATTTCTGTTTTCACCTATAAAATAGTTTATAAAACACTGTAAAATAGTGTTGTGGTCAGTAATAAAACCACGTTACAGTTGAATTGTATTTCTTCTGTGGGTTAGGTTAAACATTCAGTGTTGTGAATATTGTGTCTCCTATAAGAGTAACAAATGGTACCTCAAGATGGGGCTCTACCTCAAGTCTTGTCAGACGGTGTCGCAATCATGCAGAATGTGAATGATAGATGTCCATCCATCCAGCATCTTACCTGATTTGTACCTTAAGACAGGGGTCTGCCTATATCCAGTGCACACTGGGAAAAGACAGGGAACTCCATTTTCCATCAAATGTGGAAGTACACACACACACACACACACACGCACACATCTGAAATCTGCAGTATTGAGCTTAATCAGTAAACAACTCATATTAACTTTGATTTGCAATATATTTTGATTAACATTCCAGCCATGTATCGTCAAATTTCTGCTCTGTCACATTTTCCTCTTCCTGTGGAGGTTGTATACCCACTCATTAATCACTCAGAAAAAGTACAGGTGTTAGTCAGCCTCCAAATGATATCAGAGTGGCTGCATGCCGTTTCAGTGGAACAGGTCATCTCAGATGTCATCATTACCCTTTTCAGTCCAAAAAAGTCACAACATGGTATGTGAGAGATAACGTGACATGAGTCTTTTGAAGCATTTTGGTTTCACAATGGACTGAGTACTCAAAACATGTAGTTCTCTGCTACCTTCTCCATCCTTATACATAATTTTTATAAGCTCTTACAGCAAAGTTTCAGGCAAAATTATCTGTAATTTCTTGATGAGAGACTTGCTGATAAGGGTTTAGCTTTTCCATTGCAACAGATAAGTATATGCATTCAGGGGAATATCAGAATGCAGATACGCATCATCCTTTAAGTCCATATTTGGTGTCTTCCTCCTTCGACGTGCTTTTATGTGGTCGCAGAATGACAGTATAAAAGTAAGACACTCCGTTGCCATGGGAGTATTAAATTTCGGCTCACCTTGACAGCTGCACAGTCTCTTTTAAAGATATGGAGAACTTCAGAATTTTGGGTCTGTTGCTGACAACAATCATGTTGTCAGTATACGCAGCAGAAGTCAAGCATAAACTGGTGGAGGAAATTCACGACGAGGCTGAAAACATTTTGAGGAAGTTCATGAATGAGTCGTTTAAATGGGTAAGGTGGCTGTAAAGACAAATTGTTTGTTTTGTGATATTTAAAATGCTGAAATTCTTGTTTTGTCATTGAAGGTGAAGGATCTGAAGGTACCAAATCCTGTTGAAAGGCTGCATAAATGTCCGGTATGTAGTCAACTGTTTTGTCAACCCATATTGTGTTGGGTGATGTTTGACATTTATATATTCTCATATATGTAATGTAATGTAATATAATAATAATATTCTGATCAGTCAGTTGAGTTATGGTGGTTCCTTGAGACTAACTCAGTCCTCTTTTATTTTGGCAGAGACACTTCTTCTGTTTGGCTGAGAAGGCTCTGACATCAAACGCATCTGCCAAGGAAGAAGTCCGGCTGCTGATCCGTTTCATTAATCGCTACAACAATGTAAGGAGAAATTAAACATTTTGCTTGCAGTGGGCCCAGAATATGGAGGATTTTTAATGCCATGTATGTGTGTTTGTGCACTAAAAATGAAACTGTCTTGATTGTGTTTCAGAAACTCAATGACACCAACTGTGAACTGAAGAACAACTCCTCCTGCTCTCTAGAACATCTCATCACAAATATCAAGGAATGCAGCAAGTGAAAACAGAGGCGACGTGGATTGTCCTTGATCATTTGTGATATTTAAACAACACATTCATAAGTTATTTTTATTTATTTTTAAATGGCATATTTATTTTTGTACAGATCTTTTTTTTATCAATTGTATTTAAAGACCAATAAATGAAGATGTGACAATACTTTTTCTTGGTCTAAATCTCCTTATACAAAACACCTGTTTCTGTCATAGGCTCATCTTCAATGGCTATTTGACACGGATGAATAGGACAATTATCACTGGGTTTACAGATTCACCACCGCAGCACCATATCACCTACCTATACTGAAATAAGGAAACAAGGACACAAGTAAGACAGATGAAATTTGTAAAATAATTTAATAAATACAATATCCAGGGGTTTGACAGATGTAAACATTTGACATACGCCATGATACAAAGTAAAAGTCAGCTTGTCTCCACTACACAACACCATGAAATCAATTTTCACAAGAACCTCGTACTAGTGCATTATACTAAGGCATACAGTATGTGTGGGGGTTTTTCCATGGAAACAAAAAGTGTTGAGATTTGATAATTAAAGTAAGAGACGACGTGGTCAGATTAACAAATGGCACTAAGACGGGAGCTGGCTGGCATGCACGCCACTATGCTTTGAAAGGAGGGATAAGTATAACGAGCACTTTTCACTTACACGTCCTCAGTCCTCAGAGATGGACCTGCTTCAGACCGTCGCTTTACAGTGACAATCCTTCCTAACGGCCTTCCTTAATAGGAGTTCCTCTCGTGGCGAGAAATCAGTCAAACATACAAGCGATGCCTTAATTTGACATTTTGTCACTTTTTACACGTGTGAAGCTGCACTTCATTTGTAGCTCAAACTTTTTTTCTCCACATCCTGTCTCTTCGTTATCACCATGCCGATAACACTCACATAATACAAGTTACATGTGGCTCGGCCTCCTGATGCTGCATGTGCCTAAGAGAAAAAGCTTAATCAACAAGTACAGGCTTGAAAATGTGTTCGAAGCCACATGTGCACGTTGGACATCCTCAGAGTAGTCTTCCACTATAATACAAACCACAAGAGTGTTCAGTCAGGAGGTCCTGATCCTCAAACAGGTGCAGCTGCTTCACATTTAAAGCCTAACCAGCTAGATCATGGATTCAGAGAATGTACTCATGTTCAACAATAAAGTCTTCGGGCTAGATTTAGTTCATTTTTTAGTTTCTTTTTTCCCCGAGAGTGACGGCCGCGGTGCAACTCGTCTTCACTGCAGCAGGGATTCGATCACGGCATCTGGCTTCGCAGAGCGCTTCCTGTGGAGAGACGCAGCACACAATACGCTTGGTTATCGGCCGGCTTCAGGGAGCCCTCAGCGAGCGCGCTTCTCAGAATGACAGTGTATCTTGATTGGCGGGCGTCACCGACATGCTACAGATAGGCTAAAAATACACGCCAAACGTCCAATCGCCACGCGAGATGCTGGGAGGGGACATCCGGGGGTGGGGGTGGGGCGATTTACAGTCACATCCTCCCCTAGGAGGACTAGGCAGGTATGTAGTCCCGCCGGAGCAGTCTGTGGCACTCCTACGAGCTATCTCCCCGCCGCCATCGTTGTACATGCAGCGGCGCTGAAATCGCTCAGCGATCTCTCTTCCCGTCGAGAGATAGACGCGAAACGAAGACAGGATAAAAGAGAAAAAGAAAAGCAAAAAAAAAAAAAAGGGGGCCGCGGTAGTCGGACGGACGGTGGGAAGAAGCGCATCAGCGGCCGGACTACCGGGGTAGTTTGCGTTGGCTGACGCCTGCAGGTCACACGCCTTCTGACTTTCACTTTGGGGAAACATGGAATAGGTGGAGTGTGTGCAACACTGTGGCGCTCCACTGTGGCAGAATGAATGCTCTCTGAGGCCACTGGTTACTGGTTGGGTGAAGGCACGAAAGCGGAAACTACCCAAACGACCCCGATCAAAAGTTTACATAGCCCAGTCCTTAACCTGGTGTTTTGCCCCATTTGACATCAATGGCAGCTTGAAGTCTTTTGTGGCTTCTGTGGCTGACATTTTTGTCGGTCTACCCGAGTAGTCCGGTACCTCTGCCACACTTTCGACAGTTCCGTTGCTTTCCCCGTGACTCCGGATCTGAAGACCGGACGAAACATGCAAGGCTCTGCCGTGGACCCAGAAACCCACTGAACTTTCAAGCTCACACACTGCACCACAAGCAAAAAGATCACGGGTGACGATGAGGCATGAGGTGGAATGGAATGCAAATCACCAATCACAATCGTGCATGTTGACCTTTGATCGAGGTCGTCTGGCTAGTCTCTGTTGTCATTAAGATTAAATGTCTTCACAATAAATAAATGTCTTCACCCAACCAGTAACCACTGTTGTGTCATCGTTCATATTCAGCGAAATGGGAAGAAAGAAATGATCGATTCTGCAACTGCACATGTGAGCCAGTCGAGTGCTTTCGGCGTTTGTTTTCATAACTTCCAGCCGTTTCATACTCCTGACATTGTTGTACTGCGACTTCTCCTTACTGGTCCACTCGAGCATGTTCGGACCATGACATTTCTCGGGTTATCTGCAAAGAATAAATAAAAAAAAAAAAAGGTGCGCCCGATTCGAGATAAGGATCTCTTGAAATGACAAACAAGCGAGCCTGTGCGGACTGATGGCGGAGACAGCCTGTGAGAAACGGCACATCAGCAGTGTTTCACAGGATGTTTCACTGCCTGTGGTCTACGTTCTGCAGCGAGCTGATCACCTCCGCCCCGTCTTGGGTCGACTGCTCTTTCCACTTTTAGAGGTCCGGGGCCGCTCTAGTTTCATCAGGGACTGCCGCATGCTCTCCTCCGTGTAGGCCAGGTACACGTGGGACAGGTCCACCTCGAACGGCTGCGGGCAGAGAGGCGGGAGAGGATGATGAGCGGGGGGGGGGGGGGGGGGGGCGTTACGCGGGGACACCGAGTCGGGGGAAGAGACATCGGTCTGGCTCACGTCTTTCTCCTTCTTGTCCGGGGCAGGGGTCTGCTTTCTCATGTTGTTGCCGGTGTACGCCACGCATTTCTGAGAACAGACAAGGGACGCGTCACTGATAAGCCACCGCCGACTCTCGGCAGCCTTGAAAAACCCGCGAGGGAGGCGCGGTGGGCTCACCAGCTGCCATTCACCGATGTCTTCGTTCCAGTGCACGTAGTTCTCGATCATCTCCTGCACGGGGAAACAAGACGTCTCATACGAGCTTGAAAGAACAGAGGCCGTCAACGATGCGAGTAAAAGGGATACTGAATGCGTGTGCATTGACTGTTTGAAGAGGCGGGGGCCTGTCCAGCGGCCTCCCCCCCCCTCCCCCTCCTCCTCCTCCTGCCGCTGCTGTTCAAAGCGCGAGTGGAGGAGAAGCCCGAGTGCGAGCGTGCGTGACGCACCTGGTACTCCTGGGGAATGAAGTTGTCTATGATGAGCATCTGGAGGCGCAGCTCCCGGCTCAGCTGGCGGATGTTCTCCAGGAGGCCCTCGATCTCCCGGTGATGCTCCTGCTGCAGATCTGCCATCTGTACAAAAAACACAAACAAAACACGGCGCCCACAGAGGAGCCCGGTCATCCACCCGATGACCCTCCACCAACTGCGCTAAGCGCAGCCGCGGTCTGAGCTTCACCAGCCTGAATGACCACGCGCTCGGATGTGATGCCCCGCGTCGCGCTCTCACTTCTGATTTGGCCGCCATCAGCATGGTCCACACTTTCTTCAGCTTCTTGGTCTTTCCTTGGGCCTCCTCCTGCAGGCTGGTGTACTTCTCTTCGATGTCCAGGCGCTCTTGCTGTTTCGAGAGAGAGAGAGAGAGAGAGAGAGAGAGAGCAGTGATGCGAGGTGTGACTTGACGTCATACGAACTCTTTTATTCGCATCACAGTCCCTTGTTGTCGCCAGAAACCCGATTTCCATGACCACAAAGGAAGAGAGCGAGAGTGACTGAGCGTCACGCCTCGCCTCAGGCAAGCAGCGTGTGTGATGAGGGAAAGTCGCCAGGCACCACATCACTTAGGCCCGACTGCTATCTGATGTCACGTTTTCTCGGTGACCTAGACAGCTTATCGGGGCCTTCTATCTATCTGCTTTCGTTCACGCCTTCACCTTTCTGTAAGTGAAACGGCTTCACCTCTCGGTGTGTCATGTGCTGAGCCCACTCAGGCCTTCCTGAAATCACTCCATGTCAACCGAGCGTACCTCCTTCTCCTCCAGCTCCTTGCGCAGCTGCTCGGCTCTCCTGCGGCGCTCCTCCAGCTCGTTGTTGGACTCCTGCAGGAGCTTCTCCTGCTCCTCGGCCTTGGCCAGCAGGTCCACGCCGCCCACGATCACCTTCTTCTCCAGGGCGGACAGCTTCTCCAGCAGGAGGTGGTGCTCCTGCCTGAGGGATGAGAGACGGGTCAGGAGACGAGGTTTCCAAAGGGCTCGTCGCACAAGTACGTACAACCGATGGAGGTTTCCTTTCGTGCACTCACTGGGCTTTGAGGAGGTCCTTCTCCCTCTTCTCCAGCTCTGCCCTCGCCTTGTTCCTCTCCTCCTCCTCCATGTCCAGCTTGGCCTCCAGGGCCTTCCTCTCCTCCTCAATCTTTGCCTGCATTTCCAGCATCTTGTCGGGGGACACCTTCTTCCTCCCTTCGGAGAGACGAAGGAGACCAAAGTGAGGACTACTTCACGTTCACACTCACGGCTGCTCGTCTATGTGCGGGTTAGAGGGCTTCAAATGCGGATTGATGAACGTTACAATGTCAAATCAACATTAGTGATTCGAGTCGAGTCTACGGGGTTTGCGAGCGAAACAAAAGGAGGGCAGCGCGTGCGCAAAGTTCAGGTTTGCGTGTGAGTGAGAGCAAAAACAGGGCAGAAGAGGGCCTAAAAAGGGGTGCTAGATTCTCTTACTGATAGGGTGGGAGTGAAGATGGAGGACGTGAAACACATAGGTGACAGTGACGTATAGCCAGGAAATGCTTTAAAGCCACTATACAATCAGCTGTTGTATCAGTCGGAGTTAGTGCGATAGCGTCTGAGCATCCAGGTTCTCATGTTCTACGCAGGCTCTCACACCAACCTCTTTCTTCTTGAGGTAAGTGGTGCATAGCAAGCCAGACAGGCGCCATTTGCACCAGGTGGAGAAAGGGAGAAACAGAGAGACAGAGAGAAACAAAGAGCATCACATTACAGAATGATCTTGAAAGTCTGACGACGTCACAGCGGGACACCACATACGGGCCACGGAGCGGGAGGTCGGGCGAGAAGGAGGCAGTTATCTTGTAATAACAACGACAGGCTGGACGGGGTACGGGGAAAACGCCGTAATGGGGAGAGAGGTGTGTGTGTGTGTGTGGGGGGGGGGGGGGGGGGGGACAAAAGACACCTCTGCACCACTACGCTGGGGACGGGTCCGAGGGGAAGGGGTGGGACACGGGATGGTACACAGCCCCTTTCACACGCATACTGTAATTCGCGTGCGAGTGCCCGGGCACTCTGGTCAGCCGGGCCTCCTGGCGCCTGCCTCGCAGTTCGCTTACTACTCCGTGGGGAGCGACGCATCGATGACAGACTGACGACATGCGTCACACAAGAAGGGAAACACCCTGGCTGACTAAGTGTGGCTACGAGTCGTGAGGCCATTAGGAAAGTCCCCCGTGAAACCCCCCCACCACCACCACCACCCCCCAGCCCCCATTTACAAAGGGTGATCGCATAAATCTAACCACCTGCGGCAAACTTCCTGCCAAAACACTGGAGGTACGGTGTAAAATGCGGAGGCCTTTGAAAGATTGTCAGATCAAAGGGACGAGGAGCACTTCTTTATTTTCTTTTTCTGGGGGGGTAGAGCCATAACTAGGCCATCGGCCTACTTATGTGGTACTACGTGGATTGATTAGCAGCTCGATACCTTTGGTACAATGGTACCAGACTTTCACCATCAAAACTACAGAGCCACTAAAGTCCCATCGGGTGATTAGAATTAGTCTGAACCACAGATCGTCTGCAACCCCACTCTTTCTATCCTTTTGCACGCAAGTCTACAAGTGTTTATCACAGTTGCTGGGGAATGCTATGCTATTGCTAACCCTCTGTTCACGCAGCCAAGCTCTTGTCGATCGATACCCATGATTAGCATCGTTAGCATCCAGGCAGAGCACAAAGCTACATCCTGCATCTCTGAGACCCAGCAATATCAGAGTTAGCGTGAGGAGTCTGGGAGCGGTATTACAGGATGTGTGAAAGAGGCTTAGGTTTGTGGCTTGAGGAGGGTTGGTAGAGCACAAGGTGGCTGCTCCAACTCACTACTCTGAGGTTTGTCCTCAGTGACTGAGGAGAGGCAGATAAACTCTGAGCTACAGCTGCTGCTGCTGCTGCTGCTGCTGCTGCTGCTGCCGCTGCCTGGAAGAGAAGCAGAGGAGGGTCCGTTTCTGCTGACGGCCACCAGCGATGCACACCTTAAGATACAACCTTTGGGAACTCGAGCAGCCGAGGGTCCACGCGTGCAGCCTGCAGACGAGAGGATGTGGCTGCGCAGACGGCGTTAACCTGACTCTCAGGAACACCTCCCATGTTCTCAGGAACATGGTTGCCAGCGAACACTTAATAATCACTTAACCTCAGTCAGTAAAATTTTCCACACACTAGAAGTGTTAAAGGGGGAAGAAATGCAGGGGAAACTCCTAAATGAGAAGTGTTATACACAACCAAGCGGTAGGCTCATAGCTAAATGCTGACTCATAAAAAACCGATATGCCGATAAGAGCTGAAATGAGATATGTGTCAATTATATCGATGTTTTTTTGTTTTTTCTCTCTTTTCCTACACTTGCAAAACCACGTGTGGGACCACAGCGAGTTGCGCCACAGGATTTTCACACGTTTGCTACGTTGCAAACATCTGTGCCGGCGCATTCAGCAGATCCTCACCTCTCCTCCTCCTCGGGCCTTCTCCTGCCTCCGCGCCCTCGTCGTCGCCTTCATCCATATCCGACCCGCTGCACTCCGAGCCGGAGATCTCCTCGCCTGCACATCGCACGCAAAAGCGCCACGTCAGAGGCGTGGCCCGGCGGCCTGAGTCCGGCCGCGCCGCGCGCCTCCTTACCTTCCACCAGCTTTTTCTTGAGCTCCTCGATCTCCTTCTGGAACTGGCGCAGCAGGGCGTCCTTGGGGTCCTCGTTGATCCGGGCCTTGTTCTTGATGTTCTTCGCCCTGTTGGCGTAGCGCAGCGTGCTGATGGTCTCGTCGTAGTTGTAGTCGGCGGGGCCTATGTTTGCACACTGGCGTGGAGGAGACAGCCACGTGAAACGCTTCTAAAGGCCAAAGGGGGGGGTCTATGAGAGCGCGACCCTACTTCTGCGCACCATACCATCATGGTTTTGGAGTTTCCTCCCAGCGAATCCTGCAGCAGTCGCGTCAGCTTGGAGTTCCTGTAGGGCACGTGCGTGCTCTTGCCGTCCACCAGGGCGGAGATGACGTTTCCCAACGTGGAGAGAGACAGATTGATCTTTGTGGCTTCCTTCAGACGCTGGCCCGTGGCTCCGGTCTTGCCTTGTCTCTCCGAACCCTGCGGAAGGGAGGGGGGAGGGGGGAGGGGGGAGGGAGCACACTGATTACCGGCGATCAAACGTCAAGAGAGTCGGACCCGGCTGCCGTCGTCACGGATACGTACTGCGAGGTCGACCAGGTGCAGCTTCCCCATGCGCACGTGCTGGTTTCCATCCACGCCTTTCTCACTGCACTCGATGGTGATGGTGAAGATGGCATGAGAGCGGGAGCTGTGCTCATTCATGTTCGTGGCACCGACAGACCCTACATTCAGCAGGATTATGTTAGAGTCCATAAACAAGCATGTCGGATTCACAGCTTCACATGTTTCACTAAAGCATATTCAGAGTAGTTACTGAAGTCGCAGTGTGGGATGGAATTCACATGTTCAGCACGTTCATTTTCTTAATATCTCGTATGATGCACAAACGGAAAGCCAGACGTTTCTTTTTTTTAAATGTTACCGAGAAAGGCGCAGATAAGCATCTGATGTCAACTAAGGATGTGTCTCTTGTGAGCATCTCTGTGTTGTTCTTACGATTCTTATGGCCCAGCGTCATGATCCTGTCCATGTCATCAGCATTGTTCACGACATAACCAGACAGATCTTTGATATAGACGCCCACATCTGGTCGCTCTTTCACCTACGGTGGAGGGGAAAAAAAAAAAAAAAAGAGCAATTTGATCATTTTTCTTAGATTACTGCGGCATCACACAGTCGCAGCGAGCAGATTTACTCATTCACTTGCTGCCGGTGTTTCCTGCTGGGTAGATAGCGGTAGCTTCCTGTCATGGGTTTCAGGCTCAGCTCCGCGGTCTGCTGGCGAGTTTTAAATGCTCATTACCTCCAGCCTCTGCATCTGGTCCTTGCCCAGCAAGTCTCGCACTTCCTCGTTGTAAATCTCCAGGTATGAAACACGAACCAAAAACCTGCAACAGTTTCCAACAAGCACGGTCAAAGCCACACACATGTTGCGACGGCGAAACAAGGCCTGGAGGAATCGCTGGCCCCACCTCGTGTCGCCCTCTGCCTTGGCAATGTGACCAAAAATGTGGGCGAAGGAGTTCGGGATGATCCCTCGGAGCTCCGGCACTGCCCGCACCCCCTCCATGGTGAAGGTTTTGCCTGTGCCGGTTTGCCCGTACGCAAAAATGGTGCCTGAAACGCACGCAAGTCACACCGTCGGTCAACACACATGCCACTGCGGCGAACAGCGCGTGCGGGGCGGCGTCGCGCTCGTCTTACCGTTGTAGCCCTCCAGCACGGAGTCGACGATGGGACGGGCCGTCAGGTTGTAGACGTCCAGCTGCTTGCTGTCCGGTCCGAACACCGTGTCAAAGGTGAACGTCTTCGGGGGCTCGTGAGGAGTCTCCAGCTTGTTGACCGTTATGGTCCCACGGATCTCGTCCACCATGACGGCCTGCTTGTTGCCCATCACCTTCTCCTTCTGGTTGAGGGGACGGCATCTCACCACCACCTTGACGTTATCATTGACCTCCTGCCGGTCGGGTTTCTCGACCTTGTTGCTCTGCGAGAGAGAGTGGAGGGTGTCATGCTACATCCTGCCCTAAAAAAAAACGTATCCCGTCCGCTCATCGCTTCTTCAAACTGTTGGCATCCAGTCACCAGACTCGCTTATCTATCTATCTATCTATCTATCTATCTATCTATCTATCTATCTATCTATCTATCTATCTATCTATCTATCTATCTATCTAATCATATTAGTAACTGAGTTACACAGCTTTTTGTGATGTGCGATTATATATTTTTGGAATGTTCTTGTGTAGCGTATTTATGTATTCCAAGAACCCTACTTAACTACTCTCTTTTCCATTTTATTGCATTTCCATTCCTGTCACAACATGACACAAACACAATTTCCCTCAAGGGATCAATAAAGTACTCTGATTTTCTCTGAGACGTGATGCTGAGAAGTGTGCCAGATTTTTTTTTTAAACAGATTCTCTGCAGATTAAAGATGATAATGATGGCCCCAATTGGAGTCCTGGCTACAGTCATGGGACATCTTTGGGCCCTAACTGTCGGCCTCTGGGCTCTTTGCCTTCCTGATTGTTGTATGTTGACATGTTGTTGATGGTGATCCTATCTACAGCTTTATGCTTTATCTTTTAGTTTGTGCTCATGCGGGGAGTTAATGCTTGAAACCATGTAAAACAATGATAAGCCATCAGCCTGTGTGAAGCTAGTTAATTAGCTGCAGTGATCCAGTCATTCGCTGCCAGAAGACATGACATTGATCGGTGACGTCAACGGCTGATTTGGGAGACAATTTCCAACGACACAACATAGCGCTCCGCATTGTTAAAGGGCGATCCTAATGTTGATGCCTTGACGTCAACAGATCGCAGCAGGTAACAGTCTGCAGTACGTGTCTGCAGGCGCGGTCTCGGTGCGGCTAACGGTGCTAGCCGGTTAGCATCACATCAGTGAAGGAAGGGAGGAACCCTCCCGTGGTAACAAAACAACACACGGAGGGGAGTAACGACTTACCGGCATGGCGAGGCTGTGCAGAGGCGGATAACGGTGTGCGCGAGAGACGACAAGGGCAGTGTTTGTGACTTGTTCGCGACTAGACTATATTAATATTTCCAGCACTGTCCATTTCATCAAAGGCTCTCATCCGGTGGCTTGTTGTCAGGGGCAGTGTCTCAGTGCGCATGCGCGGTGCCAGGAAGCGGTCTGAGGGGTCCTCGGTCGGGAGTCTGTGGCTTGTGCAGGAATGCGCAAAATGTCCCTCATTGTGTTCCTGTGTACAGTGCAGCCTGTCAGGCTCAGAGCAGGGGGGTGTGTAAATATGGCCTACATTCCCTGCGGCACTTATTACTGTCCCACTTCCACCCACTGTACACTGTTTGACACTGTTTGTTAACTTTGCTGGGAGCGGTACTTACCTCGTATTTGTATAGTTCTCTAGTCTTCATGACCACTCGAAGCACTTTTCACCCTCACCCATTCACACACTGGTGGCCGTGGCTACCTTACATGGTCGGTATGCTTAAACAGTAACTTTAGGAATGGGGATAGGAACTCATTTAAGTCATTCAAAAAGGAAAATTAATTAATTTGGCAGCTCCATTTCCAGAAGAATTAAAAAGCATGATGGCTACAGGTACAGGATGGTCTTGGTGCTGCATCAACGAGAGAGGAGCCGTCCACCACTGCCATGTTTTGGCAAGATGAGTTGATGAAATTGGGTTTTACCAAGATTTTGCCTGCGCGCATACATACACACAGAACAGTAAAGACATTTCAAGAATTAGAGATTAGTTGTGGCTAACACCTTTGCATGGTTTCACTCAGACCACACCAACAAGTTGACCACATATTGGATGATGTGGAGCCCCAAGGGCCAGTGATAATCAAGTTTTGACTGTAGCCACAGATCAAGTTTTTGCATGAAGAACACAGGATAACTCAAAAAAATTATATGAAGTAGCCACTGTAACTCAGTTGCAATACAGTGTTCTTTAGTATCCTATACGTAAACATTTGGCAGTCATTTAACCACTGCGGATGTCTACATTTGTGGCACAAGTGCACGGTTAGTATTGGTGCAAAAATTGGAAACACTTGTAATTCGATAAGCGGGAAATCTGCATCATCTTTTCTCTGAGTTGATGAGAAGTTGGCTTTCTTAAGATTTGTGTGGTTTAGAGATATGTAGATAAGAATATAGTAGCATATCAAGAGCTATGTAAGCAAATAGAATATTAAAATACATTGCATTAATGCCACAGTTATTTTAATCCATAATTATCATAAATGAGAGTAAACCACAGGGACAGGGAACATCTTACTGTATGAATACTTTACTTTAGATACATAAAGTACATTTTCAGGTTTTAGTTTCCAGTCTTTCTGTGCTCTCTATAAAGGATATACACAAACAACTGGAGTTGTTTAAGTTTGTCCACAACACAAATAAAATACCAAAATACTGAGGCTCCAGAAGCATTTTTATTACCACATAAGCAATACAGATATTTTACCATTTAATTTCTCTAAATATATTATATATATATTATATAATATGTCCTCTTTGTGGGTTTTGACAAAGGCACTATCCAATGTGTGTAACACGGGTATTAAAGAAGGAACAGTCTTTAGATGGGCTTTGTGCAAAAATCTTATAATCGTACATGTGTAACAAACATGCACAAACACTGAAGGACACACAAAATACCGCTGGAGAATTTAACCACACTCTCATCTGCAATCAGAATGAAAATAAACACACTCCTGGGTAGGAATTTCATTTGGCAGTATTAACCTTAGAACCTGAACACACATCTTTGTTGCTGGGCAGGTGAGTCAAGTCATTTGGTAGTTAAAACACATGGAATATAGAAATATATACTTTCATATCATAGTAGCACTACACAGTCAGCTGAGCCTCTCCAGGGCTTGAAGAACACTGTGGTGGAATATGCCCGTCTGGCCACTGCTCTCCTGAGTAACCAGAACCCGTCCATCAGGTCGAGGTCTGTGGACAAGCACAAACTCTCCTTGAAGCAAACTTAGCTCCGAGTCTGTCTGGGCTAGATGTGTCGCGGTCACTCTGTGTCTGGAAGAAAAAGAAGAAGAGGTGAATAAGCAAAAGATGCCAGAGACACCTTCGAATCAGTCATATCAATAAAAAAAAAATCCAGGAGACATTGACCTTCTGATCATCAATCTGCTTTTTATTGTCAAGGACAAACACAAAACTCCAACCTACCTGCTAGGGCTGAACTGAGCTGACACAGCTGAAAGAGACGGTTGTGAGGCCATCTGCATCTGTGGGTTAGAACTGAGCTCTGTATCAAGGCCTTTCCGGAGAACAGGAACTTTCCCCTCTTTGATAATGATCCCAGGTCCATCTCTTCCCAGGGTGAGCGACGGAGCCCACACTTCCATCGGAGATGGACCCGGGCGGGAGTTGGAGGAAATTTGACTTCCTAACACACCAGAGGAGGAGGAGGAGGAGGAAGAGGCCTGAGGTCTGAGAGGAGGTGAGTCTTCATCTGTCCGGAACCGCACTGACTTTGCCGGCTGGGGGGGAGGGGTCAAATATTCACAGTCAGGAACACATTGAATAGCAATGACGGGAATAGTTCTGCTCTTACAAAGGTTTTGGTGTTGCCTTTGCAATCTTTGTTAACAAACAGAGCTTAGCAAGTTATTCTCAAAATAAATGGTAACTTCTGCTACCCATCCAGCCTTATATGTATGTTTTCAATAGACTGTTGTAATTCAACAAGGTGAGAGTGTCTTTTTCATTCCAGATCACCTTTAACTTCCTGTTGCTAGTAATAAATCATGAGTTTTAAAATCACCTTCTCTGTGTTGTTCTTGTATGAGTCTGGTCTGACCAGAATGGACTGAGGCCCATTAGACAGCGTTCGGCTATGCTGAACTCTTCCCTCATGGGAAGCGGTGAAGTCCCTGTCTTTAAAGGCTGCAGCAGCAGAGGGCGCTGCTGGCTCAGTCATCCAGCCCAGGAAGCTGCTGTTTTTCTTCCTCTGCAGGGCGGGCGAGTAGCCCGACGCCTGCACTTGTGCAAAATGCTGCGAGTTGGATGGGCCGTTAACGTTGGATGTGTGGGAGAAATGCTTTGAACCTGAAAAGAAAAAAAGAAGCATTTCAAAGTGAAATTTCATTAACCCGAGCACTTAAAAACAGAAGTCATTTCTCAAGTCTCACCTCTATGGGGGTTAAAGAGGCGTCTCACGGTGTCCCAACCTTGTCCACTCCCATAGAGGGAGTGTTTTCCAGTGCCAGAGGATGACACTGCGTGCTGTGCTCCATTTGGCACAGATGGGACCTGTCCCGTTGAGTACATCGTTCCATCAGCATTTACCCTATCCAGAGCAAGGACCACAGCAGGACCCCTGGCAGCCGTGGGTTTCTTTGCAGTTAGTGTGTTGTACTGTGAGGACACATTAGCTGCTTTGGTTTCCAGGAGTCTGGCCGAAGTTCTGCAGAGAGGCAACGAGACACTTTAGTGCAAGCACCACTGTATATCACCTCTTACACTGTGCTAAAAGTTTATCTGAGCCGAGCACCAGCCTCAGCCTTACATTTCTGCTTCACAAATCATTGAAATGTGAGCGCAGTGGCTTGTCGCCCCACGCCCACACTAAATTGCTCTCTGAATCCAAATGTCATTTGGTTCCCACTTTCTGCAGTCAGGGATCACAGCATCTCACCTGAGCACCGGCGAGATGTAGTTGCTGGGCAGAATGCCCACTTTGCCCGTTCTGAGCGATAACCCACGCAGCCAGCCCTCTTTGAACTTTCCGTACACTCCCACCATCTCTCCCTTCCTGAGCTCCAGCTCCTCCGGCCGTCGTGGCTTGTAAGAGTAGAGGACAGCACACCTGTGGAGAAGCATAGGGGACTCGTCCATGCTGCTGCCACACTCTGTATGCAGCTTATGCTGTCTGTCTTTTGTGAGCTTCTCGCTTCTTTTTATATTAATATGTTGCATCAGTGATCCGATATTATCATAGCATGCATTTGATGTTTGAAACAGTGACTCACACGCTGATGGAGAGCTGCTGAGTGGAGGAGTTCTTGCTGTCTGCAGAGGCTGAGGAGTTCATCTGGGGGTTCACCAGGGCCATGGAGATGGTGGGTGGAGTCTCACTAGTCATTTTCTTCTCGCTCTGCGAAGGGATGATTCAAAATTATCATCACATGGAATGCAAACAGTGACGCACGCTGCATTATTTAGTCGGGTTTGAAAGTGCTGTCTTTCAACAGCGCCTCATAAATGATATAAATGTTGAAATTGTCCAGAACAACAAATTCCTTGGAACAGAAAGACCGAGGCCGAGTTACAAGCACAGTGACCTGGAAACACTGCACTGAAGCACGACAGAGGGCCCGACTTTAAAAGCCATTGTGCTTTAGAAGGACGCTACGCATCGATACTTTCCTGCTCAGACTGTCGAGCAAGCTTAATTAAAGCGAATGAAATATTTCCCCAACGAGGTGTTGTTGATGTTATCGCCATACATGTGCGCTTCACTTTCTCGAGATGAGACATACAAAACCTGTGAACCCGGCAGGTCGTGAGTCAGGCCTGAAAGGGACGAGCAGGGAGTGACACTGAGGTGTGTCTCCCTATTGTTCATTGGACTCAACATGCTGTTTAGCATCCTCTCTAATTACTTCATTATCAGACTAAAGAGGGCTTTGTAGTGACATCTTTACGGGGTACTTTTTACTTACTCTCCCAGGCAAACAAATGTCGCCGCACATAACGTGCCTCCGTAGCTATCGTTACAGAGAAGTGGAAATACCTCGCCCAGCGCCTGCTATCTGCTGCTGCAGTGACGTCGGCAGAGGCTCGCTGCTATTTACGGCACCACCACTCAACTCCGGCGTTAATGCAATGCCTGTTGGCCTGGGGATCCCTCTGTACAGCATGTGCCTGGATCTCGCAGCCCTCCTGCAATTTAGCTGCGATGCGCCGACACTCTGCCTCACCGGAGGCACAAAAGAAGTCATAATCGAGAGGCAGCCACAGCTATAGGTCGAGTCATCAAAGGCCGCGCTGCGAGGCATAAGTAAAGCAAAAACAAAGTTACGATATAATATCCTGGAGATATACCAACCCCTCATCCAAAGGAGCGTCATCTATAGCATGTCTGTCTTTCTGTCTTTTGTGGCAACAGTTACCTTTTTCATACATTATTTAGTTTATTTTCAATACTGCGTGTTCCTCTTCTATTCTCGGTTTGTATTTTATCAGGTCTGAGGAGTGCGCTTCACTGACAGTCACGCAACGGCCAGGTGCAGCGACCCAGCAGCAGCTATATTTACATGAGGGAGGGGGGGTTATTCCTCCGTTGGCCACAGAATGAGCAGCTTATTTGGAGGGGCTGAATGACGTCCTTTTGCAGCCCGAATCGTTGCTGCAAAAACAAATATTTAGGTTCGTTTTTTGGCATCCTTGCGTGACCTTTCCTTTTCACATGAGTAAAGGAAGACAGCTTGGCAAAGGTGCTCAACGGTGTTTACATAGTACATAAATTAAACATGTTGAACTAATAATGTGAATAAATGCAGCTTAAAAGAAATCTCACCACAACAACCATTTTACTTCATCACTGATATGAATTGCGTGTTAAATTAAAGGTCAAAGCCGGAGACGAAAAAGAAAGAAATCAACGAAACGTCCAAACTGTACGGCCAAAAACGGGTGTGGTGTTAAAATGCATGAGAAAAGTGAAAGAAATGTGGACTTGGACACAGCTAATTGCATTCTTCTGTGATAAAAAGAATATGACAAGTTGCCAAAGCAAACGGTAACACCCTGCGAGCACACACACACACACACACACACACACAGTTACTCCAGCCAATTCAGCCTTGAGTCATGTTGAGGTTGGGTGGAGGTAATCAAGGTAAATTACCCTTTGTCACCAAACTCTATTATGTGGTAACACCAGACTTGTCCGAGATCATCCAGACTTGCAGACAATCCACCACACACTGCAGGATGGTTAGATGTCTGCCAAACTTTCTTGTGCTATGCTTTCCTTCTTTAACAGAAAACGTTTGTGGGCGTGGACAACTTCCAGGAGCCCGGAGCTGCTGAATGAATCCATCGCTGCAAAATGTTTTGATGCATGAAATGAATTATCATCTGCATAGACAAGTATCAAGCTGTGATCGTCTTATTATGTCTGATGAAGCAATGAGGGAAATTTAGGACATGTATTTCTTTACCCAGGATGACACATGAATTGGGGAAAATTGGAACAATACAAGTTCTAAAAAAACTAAATACTTAAACGTGTCCTTTTATTTCATGCTATTTAAAGTCCAGACACTCCCTCTCCACCTGCCAAACCATAGCCAAACATCTAACTGTGTCACCGGTTACATGATCTCATCCATTGGGTTCATATTAGAGGGCACTTTGTGATTTTTAGAGCTGCACATGGTCTGGCTTCCTGTCAGGAGCTCTCCAAGTTCTTCTCATCAGGGTTAGTTGGTTCCTGCTCGCTCTGCATCTAATGAGACCATGCCCGCCTGTCAAACTCGGTTTGATCAGTGGAGACTGTGCTCTAATTTAGAGAGCTGCTTAAACTTCATTATAACTATGTTTTATATCTGTTGCCTCTTTCCAGTGAAGTGAAGCACTGCGCAACTCTCAGGAGCTGCTAAATAAATAATCCTTATAATTATCAGAATAATAGCCCATTAACTTCCTGTGAATCAATTTATCTTTGCGGCCTCATTTTTTTTCACAAATTCCCTGGCTTCAAGTCAAAGTAATGAAAAAAACAGGAACAATGACGTCTTTTGGCGGTCCGGTGAATCATGGTACGGAATCGAACTTTTCTCCATCCTGCTTCTGCTTTGGGCTGATTTCCGAGCTGCCTTACATAATCGTGGCAACATTCACACTGATATGCATTATTTCACCTCCAGCTGGTGGGAGGCCGTTTCTCTCTGTGGAACAGCGGAGCCATAGGTGAGGGCTGATGGGATGCGGCGCTAAGAATAGCGCAAGCTCTGCCTCGGTCAGTGGGGAGCTCGGCCTCGGCTTTAGGGACGGAGCCCTCCGCTGCTTTAAGAGAGGCTCGTCTGCTATTACCGGCCAACTGATGTGAGGGTGAGCGTTACCTGCTTAGTGAAGAGGAAGGACTTTGAAGGCAGGGGAGACAGGGGTCTGTTATGCAACCAACTTCACCGGTGACTCATCATCATCATCATCATCATCAGCAGCATGAGAGAGATGAGCAGACACAGAGGGACTCTCCGAGCCTCCCACTCCCTACATCTATCTCTCCGTTGTCCTCCTTCCTACGTCTTGTGTTTTGCCTTTTCGCAGCTCGCACATTTTATTTTCCATTCCTCATTCCTACTCCTCACCATCTGCAACATTTTCTCTCACATTTTCTTATCGCTCCCATTTCTGTTTCCGCATTTTTTTTATCTGGACTCAAATTTCAGCTCTCCCCCCTTCCTTTCCTGCCGTGTCTTTGACCCCCAGGAGGTTTCACATTTCTGCTCTCTGACATGTGTCATTTCCGGGTAAAGCTGTGGAATTTGAATTCAATGCAAGGAAACCATTATCTCATGCGGCAGGGTCACTTGGTGGCAGGTTATGTTATTAAGTCCTTGGAGGCTTTTGTGTTGGCACTGCACTCGCCCATGCTTTCATGCAATATTCACAGTTTTGTTCCACTGTTTCTGGTAAAAATGTGAAACGTGTCCACCCAAAAATTTCAAACAATCGTGATCACTCACTAAACAAGTGCCTACACTTTTTGTCACAGTGATGACGGACATGTTGTGATAGTCTAATAAATATGCAGTGTGTCATGTTTGCCACATCGAAACTGTTTGTCACACTTCTTTTTAGTTTCCATCAAGAAAATAAACTATATTTGTGCTGAACACACATGCACCCACACACACACACACACAAAGTTACTCTGCTGTTCATCCCCGGGCTTTATGTCCCAGGCCTCTTGATTAAAGAGGTTACAAAGTTTCTCATCTCTGGCCCTTTCCTATTTCTGACTTGTTTTAATGAGAGCCACTTCATCATGCGGTGGCCAGAATAAAGCAAAGCCTCACACTCATTCAGCTTATTGCTTTAGCCTATTGTCACGGTTCCTCCTCTAAACCGCCTGGGGACAGTACGACGTCGTGTTGACTCAAGCTACATCTTTAATTGTGTTATTACAAGCCACACGGTTCCTCTTTACACAAGTCACTGTCAGTGACTGTGTCATGCTCTGAGGTCCCGTGTAAGAGGAGCAGGGAGCACGGTGCCGTCGCCTTCACCACGTCCGTGCAGCATGCGGTAACGTCAGCCGTGCTGGAGCGTGACTCACCTGTAGCAGGTGCTTTTGTGCTGGGTCGGAGTGGTGTCTAATTCGCTGGGAGTTCACTCTGGAGAGGTGAGAGTGGCCCCGGGCAGGAGGAGGCACAGAGAAGCGGTGGGACAGCCCCTGACGGTTGAAGCTGTTGAAGGTGCTGACTTTGGTGGTCTCTCCTTTGGAAGTCTGGTAAAAGTTGCTGCTGCCGGCCGCGGGCTGTTTCCGCCGGTTGGAGCCGGGCAAAGCATTGATGATGGGTGTCTTTGCCGGGACTTGAGGGACTCCGTAATGGGTGGTCCTATTAGATACGTCAGTGGCCTTGTCTTTGCCCCCGCTCTCGGTCCGGTGGTGAAATTCTGCTGAATCACTCGCCCTCCGATTCTTCCCCTCTAGCAGTTTGGCAGCCACAGGGCTTGGCTGAAAGAGATGAAAACATAAAAAGAGAGAGAGCCCAGTGGAAATCAGGACAAATCCTAACAGAGAACAGTTGAGAAAATCCCCTCCAACTGGCTCCTACCTGCTACCAGCGCCTGTCAACCTCTGCTCCCGCTGATCAGCAAAACGGCTGCCTAAATACACCCACTTATCACAACTGCACTCGCCCCGACTACTTGTTGGATGGGCAGCCGCTGAGGCAGGCAGACAGCAGCGCAAGTACAAGCCAATAAGCCGGGAAGAGTTGACTGGTGCTGAGAGAGGAGCAGCACAGACGGGCCGGCAGACAGACAGACATGGCAGGGTTAATGCTTTCACTCCCCACAGTGATGTGCTGTTATGCCACCCAAGCAGAGAAAGCATTACTGTGTCTTCACGCCTGGCTGCACAACACGAGGAGAGGCAGGCTCGGCCAGGAGGAGGAGGAGGAGGAGGAGGAGGAGGAGGAGGAGGAGTGGAGGGGGGCGAGAAAAGAGGAAAGAAAGAACAGAGGTAGAAAGGAAGGATGAGGAGCAGAGCTGAGGCGGGGCTTTCGGAGAAGACAGGGGTGGACAGGGGGAGAGAGGAGGCGTCGCAGGAGGAGAGGAATAACGACAAAATGTTTGAGGAAAACTAAAGTAAAACAGATGAAGCGAGATGGAAGTAAACAAGGGGGCTTGAATGAGGCACCACATTAACCCCACTGTAGGAACACATGTGATCTTCCCCAGCGTGGATGAAGTTAATGCCTGGAGGCAGAAAGTGCAGACGAAAACAAATGACACTCAGCGAGCTACGCGAGCCCTGCAAACCTGAGTAAGCCACATAGTCACACACTAATGAGCAGCTGCAGACACAGCAGGGCTTCACAGATTAGCTCTCTGCCTCAGCACTTTGCCGCGCAGGAGTGACATTTACGGATGAATCAAAGGTTTGAATGAGAATCGAGGCGGTGGCCTTGCAGTGACCTGGAATTAACGACATCCAGCGACGACATCTAAGCTCCAATTCATTATAGGAGCCACGCCATCGGACCAAAAGTGCCAAACGGCAGGTGTCAACCTTGATCGCGCTGAAAAGGCCACAACCCACACTCAGACAAGGAGGGAAGACGGAGGGGGAGAGAGCGGCGAGGGACTCACCTCTGTAAACTGCAGAGGGCAAACTCCAACTTTCTCCCCGAGCCTGGCTTCAATCCAGTGTTCGTCCACCCGCCTGATGACAGTGAGGATGTCTCCCTGTAGACCCAAATAGGTGACACACACACACACACACACACACAGAAGTCAACTTAGAGGAGGTGGAGAACAGGTGAGGCACAGATTGACCACTGGAGAGAGAAAAATCCCACGTGCGAGAGTGTGTTCGAAGTGGAGACTGAGCACTCGGCTGAGAAGCTCTCCGAGCCCTGAGTTTGTCCTGGGGCATGTGACATCAACTCCATTTGTGTCTGCAGGCCCAGCCCTTTCTGTGGCCAGCTCCCGCTCTAAAAGATCCATCTGACCATCGGCATTAAAAAAAAGAAAAAAAGAAAAAAGAAAGCAGAGTGCAAGGGTGCTTTAATGGAGAGCACACAAGCACCGAGGCCCTTATATAACCTCCTCAGAAATCCTTCAGGGTGAGTAAAAAAAAAAAACTGCTGCAGCCGAGGTCTGAGCCTCCAGCTCCACATGTCTCTCTCAAAGCAGAGAAAACCACGAGAATGACCATTATGTATAAGCACTATTGGAAATTTCCTCCGCCCAACACAGTATCAGACTGTAAGCTCCTGTCCACAGAAGTCTGAATGGATTCAGTGTATTTTATAATATTTGAGCCCAACTAAAGCTGACAAGAATGTCAGATATTTGATTTATCACAGATGGCAGGACAAACTCTCATTCCCAGAAATGAGGGATCCAGTGTTTACATTCCCCGAAAGGTCTGAACGGCAGCCAAAATCATCTGTGACATCAACCAGACTAATCAGGCATGTCTCTGAATTCTTGAGCTGTGAAGTCATTTGCAATACTGACAGAATATTAATCTACGACCACTTGTTTCACTGAATGACTGTAAAAGTGGGATTCTATGACATTATGGCAAAACAGCTTGTGACAGAGTAGGACCTGAATGTTTTCTGTCTTCCTTGCATTGTGTCCTTCAGGCCAAGGAAATGAATCAACGAACAATCGCTGGAGAAAATAATTGCAGTTTTGAAATAAATTAGCACGCTTTCTCAAGGCACTGCTAAGTTATTCCTTGTTATTTTAGCCCTGGCAGCATCCCTGAAAGTTGAAACTGTGCATTTCCTAGAAGATTATGTTTTTTCTGACCGGGCCATTTTCTCATTTGATCTGCACTGTCTGGTTTTATTTCTTTTCTAAAGCTTTTCGTGAGAGAATTTGAAGCGAGCGTAAATACATTTTCTATTGTTACTAATATGATCACTGACTGAGTTCAGAGATCTGGGCCAAACCAACAGCAGGAACCACAGACAGTATCATTTAATATAACCAAGTGCCATTGAGGTGGTCCTCTTCCCCCGCAGCTTCATGTTTTATTATTCCTCAAGGGTTGGGGGTTAAGCGTAATCATTTTCTTGGCGCTTTAATTAATTTCAGGGTAGAAGGCGCAGTAAGTGTTTTTAAAGATCAAAAGTGATAAGCTTTCAGCTTTTTAGAGGTGAACTCAGCAGTTTTGAGTCAGACCTTGAGGAAGCTGAGGCAACATTTACTATCTTCCAGATTCATCTCTTCGGGTTTGAAGTCAAACAGGGCCCGGCAGAGAGCCGGGGGCTGGGGCTGCTGGACGTCACCGGCGTTTCCGTGGAGCCAGCTCTCCTCCGCCTTGTGTTTGGGGGCGAGGGCGCTACCGGGCGCGGGCCCCGGCTCTGCTGACGGATCGGCTCCCTGGCTCTGCAGCGGAGCTCTGAGAGCGAACTGAGGAGCAGGGGAAAGTCACAGTTAGCGTTCAGGGTTAGAGATGTGGATTGGTTCTGCGCGATGATCGGAAGTATCTGGGGACGACACAAGTTCAAACAAATGTCAGCGAGTCGAGGTTTCAGAGCAGTTGTCGGTCGTCTTGGCAAGTCGCTGCATGTTTGACATTCTGGTGAACCCTCATGTGCTATGATCTTGACAAGATATGCAAATAAATTTAACCTAAAGTTTTTCCCCTTTAAGATACTATCAGGTGTTGGCTTGTTTTTTTTTTTAAATGACTGATGCTTGTTACCGATTATGATTTTTGCATTATGACTCTTCACAAAATGAACATCCAGTGAAAAACTGGACACATTTTGGACTCTAAATTGCCCCTAGGTGTCACTGTGAGAGTGCATGGTGTGTGCAACCTGCAGCGTGGGTTTGGCATTAAGTGGGTCAAGAAAATGATTTGTAAATTTGATTTTTAACAGAGCGGACATCTGTTGAAAAATTAAAGGCACGGCAAGTATTTGTATAGCGCCATTCTTACACGAGGCAATTCATAGTACTTTAAAGATTTAAAGCAGAGTTGCATCACTGCCTCGATTTTCTCTTAAATGCTGTCTATAGTATGATTTGTTGTGATAATCAAAACTTTTTTTTTTTACCAGGTTCCTCCTTGTAAATGTATCTGCACCCGACTGTATCGTTACTTCTTTTGGGATAAACACACTGAAATGAAGTGCTGTGAATGGCCAGAGGTGAAAGACATTACGGTACAATTATGGTCTGGTCACCAACGCACCCTAATAATCTTGGCTGAGCTGCAGCTTTAACACTTTGTCAGAGACATTTCGTACACCTGAACGGTGATGCTGACAAGTATAAGCCTTCAGCATGCTGTGATTCAACTTGAGATATTTAACAGAGGACACTGTAGGACTCAATTAGCAGTGAGCTGCAATTCTCTGTGTTTGATGTCTATTTTTTAATTAAACTAACCAGAGTTCAATCCCTGTTTCAATCAATATATCTGGTATGGCCTTACAGGATGTCTGTTTTAAGTTTTCAGACCGCTCGCCCTGCTCGGGTCACGTTTGAGGACAGGGGGAAGAAGGATTGGGGTTTTCTTTGTTCTTCACAATGTGACGAGCAAATCACCCTTAAATGCCCCTGCACAGCACTGTTAGACATCACTGGATGGGTTTGAAGGCATCTCATCACTTTAAGCCCGAGGGAGGTGCACAGACTCATACTTGAGTCAGAGGAAACATTTTAGTAGGTCAGATCACACTCCAGCTCTTGTGCGCTACCAGAATCCCATACAGTTGAATTCTGATTAGGAGCGAGACCCACTTAAGATGGGTGAACACACAGCGGTGAAGAGAGCCCAAGTAATTCAGCAGGTCAGAGAGGAGACGAGCCGCCCCGTTCCACAAAGCGTGAAAGGAAAAATTAGTGCAACATCATAAGCAGCAAGACAATAATATCATGGGGAAAAGTGTGTATGCTTTTCTTTAAACTCTTGGAATTACAAAACTGCTCCATGCTAATATTCTTTTTCCTGTAATACTTTTGCACCATTGTGATCAAGTCCTTTTTCTTTGCTGAGTATGCTTCAACTTAAAATTAACAACATCATAATGTGTGCAATTATTAAAGGTAGAAGATGTTATCCATATGGAGGCCAAGTTCACAGGCCATGATCTCCTCACTCATCACAGATGACCCACTCCCAGTGTGTGGAGGTGTGTTTCTCTGCAGGGACACTGCCCTCTGCCTGCATCTTCAAACCTTGCTGTGATCACACATTTCTGGACTGCATGATTTACTATGTGCGATGACACACGGGATGTCTGGACTTCATATATCAGTGCGCACCCAGGTAGTAAAACCATCCAGGAAAGACACAAGAGAAGAAAGCAAACCGACTGTAAGTGAGGTGGAAAGTGCACAAAGATAATTCCCGGGTGACAGTAATTAAACCGGGTCTGGCTTCCATCCAGAGGACAGGTATGTCACAATCACGGCTGTGAAGGACTTAAAAGTCACTCTCTGCTGGACCTCAGACATTTCCCCACTCAAACTAAGTGCGACATGTGTGAGCATATCAGGGTTTTATTTATAGCTGTAACTGAGTGGCGTTCATATTAAGCATACAGCCAGCACAGAAAACTCTGGACCGGGTTACAATGAATGAATTTGTAATGAGGAAGTCTTTGTAGAAAGAGAAAGGATCCCTTTGGTTGTCGCAGCACTGGAGTGTGTGGTGTGGTTTTCTTGTACTGACACAACTTGTAAATCATATTATGTCGTAATGCCCACATTCACTGTAAACACACCGCAAGACTCAACCCTGATGATAACGTTCACCCTCAAAGTTGAATGAAAGTTGTTCTGGGTGCCGCTCTTCTCACAGACGTGCACACACTGGGAACTGACCTCATTGTGTCCTTGCTTCTCTCGGTGCGGACTCTCGGGCTGCTGCTCAGCCTCCCTGACAGTCGGGCCTCCCCAGGCTGGGGGCAGTGAGTAACGAGCCATCCGTCTGTCCCTGCTGGGGCCCTGGAGCCCCTCCAGGAGCCTCACCAGCAGCAGGTTGGGGGGAAGCTCGTCCACCGTCCTGCCGGGCACGGGGGCTCTGCACTCGGGGCAGAGCAGCTGGGAGTGGGCCGCCTGCTCTCTCTGCAGGCAGGACGCGCAGAAAGTGTGCTGGCAGGGCAGGACCTTGGCCGAGCAGTCCAGCTGCTGGGAGCACAGAGGACACTCCAGCAGGGCCATCAGGGCCAGCTCCTCCATGTTGAGAGGGCCGCCTGGCCGTGGGAGCAGGGCTACAGGTGCACGGGAGACACTGCAATCCACCATACTGACGTGAGGAAGAGGAGCAAGAGGCTGATTCAGTGGCAGGAGTTGATCAATATACCGCAGATGTTATGACACCGACCAAAGTCTTCCTCTGTTGGGTCATGAGCAATAAAACACAGACGTCACAGTGTTATCACATGGAGGGAGACGCGTCTGGAGTGAAACTGCGGCTGTAAACACGCTCAGGTGTCATGTCAGCTCACCTGACTGAACAGGTAAGACGGCAACAGGAAATATCCGGCGTAATGGCTCCACTATGCCTCTGCCACACACACACACGCACACGCATACAAAACCACACACACAAACAGACCCAAAGCGTTGAGAAACAACAGGTACTTACACACTCATACGTGCGGGGGATGAAGTGGGGACAGTCCGCAGAGTCGGAGCAGCGAAGCGCACCTGAAGCGCAGTGACGCAGTGCGGCGACGCAGGGAGCGTCAACACCTGCGGGGACGAGCCTTCACACGGCCCGGTGGCCCGGTGGTGGGTGTCACGGCACTCCTGCACAGACCTGTGTCGGATTTCAGCCCTCACGCGTTCCCCTCCGAGTTTTTAACCCCTGGTGGCTCCGGAAAAACGCGTCGCTGCGCAGTTCATTCGGACGGCAAGAAGTGGCCAAAGTGACGCGGCAAGCGTGACCTGTGTCTGAAAGTTGAGGAGTTGGACACGTCGAAACAAGTTTGGTGATTCATAGAGTTGCTTTAAAATGACTTGTTCGGCTATTTTACTTCACGCAGCGACCCGATTTGTCCCATTTATCGACTGAGATTGATTGGATACGTGTTTTTTTTAATCCTGGTATTTATTTATTTTTTTTACATGATTCGATCCACTTTATATGTGACAGGGGAGGAGGGAAATGAAAGCAGAGCATTGTGATGTGCCATGGTCTCCCTCTGCTGGTGCATTCACTGTCCCGCTCTGCACAGTGCTATTGGAAGCGACATAGGAAAAGGAAGTCCCCTGACAGCCATCTTCCTCCATCACTTTGCTGCAAAATGATCAGCCACATTCCAAGAGGTGATGGTGGATGTTTTTCATCCATCATCTACTTTTCATCTCTTCATATCCCACCCACTGTGCACCCAGTCACGCCACTGCCGTCGCCAGGCTGTCCAGCAGGTCACACAGATCGAAAGAAGGGAACACACCCTCGACAGGTCTCCAGTCCATCACAGGACATGGCCCATTCACTTTCACACTCACACCTGGAGGCAGGTGAGTCTCCAATCAGCCTGAGCGTGCATGGCTTTGGACTGTGGAAGGAAACCCGAGAACCTGGAGAGAGCCCCCACACACAGAGGGGACAGTTGGCAAACCCCACACATTCCAACCAGCGTCCGCGCTGTGAGGCGACCGCCCAGCCACCGCGTGCCCTGCTCCTCACCCATTTGCTTTATTATTGTTGTTTTGATTTCAATTGCACTGTCCGGACTCCCAAACTCCCCACTCTCGCATCCCGAGACTGAATAATTTATCCATATTGGCTGTGTAGTGAAAGTTCAGGACATCTGTTTGAATTTTTTAAACAGGCATGAATCTTTCATCTCTTTCTTCACGTCAGCAGAACTCGGGGAATTCTAAAAATGTGCATATGGCTTTTACAGAGAGTGTACGAGGAACACACACCGAGAGAGAGAGAGAGAGGGAGGGAGAGATTAGCTATGACTTATTTACATGTTCACATCAAAGTTGATCCGGGCCCCTTCCTCCCACAGTTTAATGGCTCAGGCTAAGTTGAGGGCATTTGATTTCAGCTCATGTCCAGATAATTTCAGCTTTGTTTATTACTGGGATCCGAGTGTAACTCCTTGATGACTGCAGTTCTCCAGCATGTGTGTGTTTGTGTGCGTGTGTGTGATGCTCTTTCTATCTCAGATAGAGAGGAAAAGGCCCGAGCGTGGCTCCGTTTGCTGCTGGGAGGAAGCCAGCGCGTGAGTGCTTATCAGCTGCGCGCAGGCCGGCCGGTCAGCGCGGCCCCGCGCCGTGGAGCCTCGGATGTTGTGGGAAGAGGGACCACGTTTGATGGCTGCGATATGAAGTCTATCTGATGGAGAGGGAAGCGTCTCCCCGGGGACGGCTCTGAGCTCGGTGTGCTGTCTCTCAGAATACCAGGGCTTGTCACAAGTTGCTGTATAAGGAGGAGTGCCTCCTTCTCCAGCTTTCATGTTTTATTTAAAACGCTGTCCTACTCCGAGAGTGCTGCTAACTCATTGAATGTGATCTGTCTCAGCATTGCCTTTCCCTCATTTTTCTGGGTGTCGCTCTCTCTCCCCCCTCTGTCTGCCACCGTGTTTGATCATTTCACTGTTCTGTGTGTGTGTGTGTGTGTTTCACCATGTATGAGGATGTGTTTCGGCAGTTTAATGTGTGCAAAGTGCCAGTCAAAATGCAAAATAATCCTTGTGCCGCAGTTTGATGAGGATTAACCAGGAATCAAACAGCACTTTAGGTGCATCAAAGCCACGTAATTAACTTCTCCCTTTTCAGAGGGAACTAATCCTCCGCCCAAAAACTTGGTGGCTGTCACAGTTGCAGCAGTGGCCAGGTGCCGGTGACTCACTTTTGTTGGTTTCCTTTCTTTTCTAAATGAAGAATTGACTGAGTCTATTAACAGCCAGCTTTGTCCCTGTAAGCACGTGAGGCGAGGCTCTATTTGGAGAAGAAACAAAGTCCCCCAGTCAAACCAGTTCAACCGGAACATAAGCAGCTCTCTTTTTCTTTTTGGATACCTGCATGTGAGAGTGAGTGTATGCGGAGACACCTCTCATGCAGGTGGAGGTGTCCTCTCCCATTGTCTGACAGACAAAGTCCGGCTGATGACGGGCCGATACGTTAATGGCCTGCAGTGTGTTGTCAGTCCAGGGTCAGCTGACTCAGACATGTCGGCCTGAAAGCCTGGCAGTGTAATTTAGGACGGAAATGTATGCAGAGCAGCAGGCAGCTCTCCACCAGATGCTTTCATTAACATCCATCCATGAGGCAACTTTGTGCTTTTTTTTTTCCACCCACAGTTTGTTCTGCCTGGTCCTCCTCTGCCAGCAGATTGAATCCTATAAATATTTCATATTTGATAAATAAATGAAACAACCTCTTTTCTTACTTCTGGGTAGCACACCAAGTTGCTCCGCTACCTATGTATGCAGGAGCTTATTATCGCAGCTCTGACATTGTTTCAGTCAGGGCCTTAAATCAGATTTGGCCCCAGGGACATTTCATTTACTTTTCAAATATGCATCTGATGCAAGTAACTGGCTACTGAATAGGAGGAGATCCTGTTCAGTCTGAGGTATTATTTTAAGATTTCCAAAAGCATTTCATGAATTAAATATTTTGCAACCGTAAGAGTGTCAAAGCGATTCTGCATTTCTTTCGCAGAGAGACTAAATATACTACTCTTCCTTCTCACAGCAGCCCCCAAAAAAAGAAGCTACATGCATTTGTGCCTTTCCTGAAGCGACCACAGCGTCCTCTCTCAGCTCATCATCTCATTAATGACTTCCAATGACTGAGGGTCCCTGCATACATTACTCACGTGGGAAGGATTCGCTGTCTGACTGCAGGCGAGGTGCATCAGCAGCTCCCCTGGTAATGGACCTTTATAGTACATCTCACCTTTGCATTTCTAACTAAAAGTAAGTCGACCTGACTATAATCACAACCTGGGGGGAGTTGGAAAGTGGGACTGAGCGGTGGGACTCCACCTCTCAGCCACTGAAACGCACCTGAGCCGGAGGAAAGTTTAAAGCTTCCCTGTTGCATGGAGTTTTTTTATTATTATTATTATGACGCTTTGTCTGTAGGAATGATGGATCCGATGTATTTTCATGTGCAAATTCTCCAGCAGCTGTTTGAGTTGGAGGAGTGCATGGGGGACACTAAAAATAGGACATGCACACCTCTGAGCCAGCTGCCTCTTCACTGCCTGTGGGACCGCCTTTGCTTCCCCCTTACCTCCTCTTTCTGTCTTCTTGCTGGGCTCCCTCCTTAGCAGAGTGGCTGCTTTCACCCCCCCATCTCTCCATTTTCCTACTTTTCTCAGCCCCTGAATCAGGCCCTGGGTGTGTGGCCAGTCCTGATCTGGCATGAAAGACCTGAAACTGGACACCACTTACCCTCACTGTGGCCCATTATCCTACCTGATGGGAAACTAGAACACTGTGGCCCGGTCCTGAAAATGTCTCCTGTCCCATGAGCCCCGGATCTGATTATTTGAGAGGGACAGGGAAGTTTATTTCTATTCCAAACAAAGGAGATCTGGTACTAAAAATGACTTTTAAACCAGTATATGTGTGTTTGAAGAGGATCCTATAAAAAAATGCCAAACATTTTTTAAGGCTGGCGGAGGAACAACAAGCCGGTGCTTTGGTGCAGTTGGAGCCTTATCTTTTCCTCAATCACAATCGCAGTCTTCTCATCCGACATCTGACATTTCAGCATTCTCCAGATAAAATGTGTTCACTGTGTCGGTGGCTGAGGACGAGCCCACAAGGGTCTGCTGGAGCCTATCATGGCAGCCATAGGGCAAACAAAGTCCACAGAAACTCACACTCCATTCACTGTCACAGTCATGCCTAGGGCCAAGTGACAGTCTCCAGTCCACCTAATTAACATGCATGTTTTTGGACTGTAGGAGAAAACCAAAGTACAGGAATCAAACCCATACAAAACTGGGAAAAACCGAATAAAACCATGCTGTGGGTGGACTTGCTTTGTCGTCATAAAATTGCTCCATGATCTAAGTTCATTCTTGAATACACACTAGACCCCTCCACACACACACACACACACACACACACACACACACACACATTGTGAATGAAACTCTGTACACCTCTGTGCACACAGAGTAAAGGAAACAATGCTGCCAATACTCCAAAACTAACAATTCATCAAGCCAGTTTTGCCTCTGTAGCCAAAGTCTGAGCTCAACTAAAAACTATCCACCATGACTGCTCAGTTTTTACTGTTCATTGATCCATCTATTATCTTACACACTGTGCACCTTGACGGTGTCCTGGGGGTCTCCTGGAGCCTGTCCAGTGCTCGTGATATGATTATGATTTACAACTTGATAAACACACAATGTTAAAAAGAGTCTAGTGAGAGGCAACCAACTCCTCTCTCCTCTCTTAAAAGTGTGGACTTCTCTCCTATCGACCGCCCCGACGCCCACAACCGTCCTTTCTTCTCGCTACATTAAGGCGCTGCTTCCTCCTGCGCTGGTAGTAAATGTTGGTATTGGATATAAATCATGAGGAACAAAATCATCCAACATGGATGTAATTTATAGCAATACTCAGCTCTTTCTTTTATTACAAAGTCGAGAGGCACCGCACTTCACTTTCACCCGGCTGGGAAGCTCGAGGAAGTTCCACAAGGCTTCAGAAAGTGGTATTATACCTTTCTGTACTGCATGAACCGTACCTTTGTGAGCCATTTGAGAAGATTTGAGTCGAGGGAAATGCAGGGTATAAAAGTCTGAAAGCAGGGAGAGATTAAAATGTTGCTTTTGTCTTTTCACCATTTTCCTGTTTTTTGACAATGAGGAAAACATGGAGTTACGCCAGCTGTGTATTTTAAGGGCTGCGAAACGCCAAAAGGCTTTTGTGATGATGCAGAGCATCGATTCAAAGGTAAAGCGGCGTCGCAGGCCCAGACCTGGCTCTTTTCCATGAAGGACAGAATTCAAGCGGGGCTGAATGCGTGTGCGCTGCGTGGCCTATGAATAAGAAAAGATGCCGCCTCTATTTATTGTCCCTCAAGACTGTGTGAACAGGAAAATTCTCTCTCACAAAGTAAACGCAGTAACGTGATTATGATGGCCTGCCGCATGTGTGCGGATGATGAAAGTAATTCACATCTGAAATGACTGGCTGAGTTTCTTTCACTCATCTCCAGTGGAACAAACCCCCTCAATCACAGCCTTTGATGTGCTTTTGTGTGCGTCTAATTCCCATTCAGCAGGCAGATACGTGTCACACTGTTTGCTCGGTATCAATTTTGGAGAAAGACTCCGAGCATTCAAAATAGGTTACGCAAACTCTTCCTTCCTCCTCGCTCTCTCTGTCTCCCACTGCCTCATTGTTATTTGTGTACATCCATTATAGACAGACATCTGAGATGCAGCGTTTTCAATGAAATTACCACCCGGGGAAACGAGCTGTTAGACCTGCCTGAGGTGGGAAAATGTCAACAATGATAAGACGATGATAGAGCTGTTGTGTCCGGTGACGCTGGGATGAGAGGTGGTCGTGGCACTGATGAAAAGTGTGTCAGCTCTGGTTGAGGTGACACTGGATGCCATCTAGGGGCCAGAGCTGGACTCCGGTTAAACTGTGGACATAATCTGTGTGACACACAAAGCATAGAAATGTCACCGATCCCTGGGAGGGGGTTTGTGTATTTGCTTGAAGGCTTTCGCACACACACACACACATGTGCTCACTTCCAGCACACAGCTGCAGTAGCTGAGCTTTGTTTTGTCATATTCACTGTCGGTCAGTGTCCTCTTGCAACCGCATGAGAATGAAATGGGGATCCAAACCGACTGCTGCCACTGTAAGGACACCCTATTATCTGGCAAAGTCGGGAAACTGTGTGTGGGTAAATTTGGGTTTTGAAGAGTGTGAAGGAGTGGCTGAGAATGGTTATTTTAGTCAGTACTCTGTGGTGGGGGATATGAATTTTAACCACCAAAGTGGTAAGGGTATGCTCAGAGACGTGACTGGACATGAGCGCTGGAAGACCGTGAACACAGTTTTCTCACAAATTACAGCAATCTTCTTTAAGCTGAACACAGTGTCCCAACTCTTCCAGAATTGGGGTTGTAGATTGTGCGTGTGTGTGTGTGGGGAGAGGGGTCTGATCTTCATCCTGTATGTGAGTCTCGTCTCTATTTCCTCCAGGAGCTGCGATCCTGCTTGGCCAGGTTTGTAGTCTCCTTTATCTAAAGTTAATCACACTGCAGACCCGTCACTGGCTTATGGCTGGCACCCAAACTGTGGATTTATCACACTCCCACGGCTCAGTAACACACCCCGCCCTCGACACACTCCTCTTTTCCTCCTCTTTCACCTTGACTTCTCTCGCTGGGCCCCGACCCCTTGCGACTCTGAAAAGCAGCCGTCCAGATGCTGATATTTTACCCGGCAAAATGAGAGTTGAGACGATGGACGCGGCCACGGCGGAGATTTAATCAGGGTTACTTCTGAGGCTAAGCTTTGCATCAGCTTGTGTAAGAAGCTTGTAGGTTAAAACCTCACGGGTAAGCTCTCTGATTGTGAACTGTGATCAACTGCGCGCTGTCTTCATGAGGGTGACTAATTAACGCTGCCCTAATTTGGAAAATCAGTCATTCTTTGGCGCCGGAGCAGACTGTGATTTAATGCCACAATCAAAATCAGACCCAATCACCCAGGCTTTCAGGGTCTGCGGGATTATTTTTGAGTTTGTTGCCATGGCGATCAAGTCCATCCCATCGCGGGGCGTAGTGAAGGATTAGATGGTGATGTCAGACATCTGTGTCAAATCCGTCTCCAGCTCATTTCAGCCATTTGTCATGTGTGTAGATGACAGATGACAGCCCGACACCAGCACAGGAGGTGAATTTACTGCAGCCTCATGATGGGCTTCAAACTCAAACTCACACCCCACTTCCTTTTCCCGTCTCTCAGCTTCCTAGCTCCCTATCCCTCTCCCCTGAGGTAATACGGCCTTTGAGGTAAATACCATTTGTTTTGTGGCTTTCCTATGATGGCTGAATAATGGCTTGAAGTATGTGGCTAAATGAGAGTCTGAGGCCAGGGATGGGAGTAATCTCGCCTTTCTTTCTGAGCGGTGACACAGGCCAATAGAGATTAATGAGGGAGCAGGGGTCTTAACACTTTCACTGCTACGAGCCCTGCTCTGTTTACACGTGTGCACTCACAAACAGCCTTTTACTGGCCCGGCTTTGTTGCAGCCCATCAACTCACCACAAGTCTCGACGAGAGAGGAAAGTAGAGGTCAGCAGAAGTGGTGTAAAACAGTCACGCTCCTCAGACGGCGTGTGTGTGTGTGCTAATGGGCGTTCTGCTGCTCGTACTTATCCTCCACCTGCAGCTTCACATTTGGTGGTTTCGGTTGTAATATCTGCACAATTGTTGGATGGATTGCCACCTCCCTCCTCACTGAAGTTTTGTTTGTCAAGCATCGAAAAGTATTTTTTCTTTACAATTGTTTTGCTTATGGCCAAATGAATGCCAGGGAACTAATGTTCCCTTCGGCTCAAATTTAGCTCAGAGTTTTGTTGTTAATTGCTTTTTCTGCTGTTTTGATTTCCCCACGGATAGTTTGAATGGTGTTCCTTCACTAAACAGCTACAAAGGAATATCGTGAGAGAGGCGGCGACTCATTTTACAATTTGTTGGCTATTCACTTGGTTCAGACTTCAATCCTGATGCAATTCCAATTGCACTGCAGAACATACACTTTTTGAGAGATTGTAGTCTATCCGCTATAGCCTCACTGTGGCAAACCAGTTTCTTGCAAGAGATCAGAATGTATCCATCCATCTATCCATCCATCATCTCTCTTGTTTTGAACACAATGGTCTATCTCTGTCCACTCCAGCACTATTCAATCTCTCATTCACGCCTGGGGATGACTTAGAGGCCTTGATGCATGTTTTTTGGAGTGTGAGAGGAAACCAGAATACACAGAGAAGATCCACACAGACACAAGGGGAACATGTAAACCAGGATTCTAACCAGAACCATTCTTGCTGTGAGGTGTCAATTCTACCCAGAATATCACTTTCTAAATGCTTTGTTTGTAGTTTAAGCCCGATGTCTACATCTGGCCATACTTATTGCCTATAATGATTTGTTATATACCAACCGAGAATATTAGTGCAGTACTTGAGTACTGCACTGCAGGCTGTGCTATACAATAAGTGTGCATCTCATTGCTTGAATTTCATGTTTTCTCAGCTGGAAAAAAAAAAGAAAAAAAAGCTTTGAAGTAATCTGTGCAGCAATGTTTGGCACGCTGCTGAAATCACAGAGCAATGCTAGAAGGTCAGTGGATGTGGATGCAACATGCCCACCATCTGTGTGCAACATTTAATCTCTGGGGGGATTAATCTGCTCCTCCATGGGCAATATGAGGGCTTTATTACGTGCATAATACAGTCAGTTTTGTAAAAACACACACTGATACCCCGAGAAATACCTGCAGCGGCCCCGAGAGGGACAATAAGATAATTGCTTCTCCAGAGAAAAGCAATCATTTAATGAGTGCATCTGTATAATAAGTATATTTAGCATTAATATGAGGCTCCTCGTGTCGAGCCGTGGCTGCCATCCTCTGAAAACAACAGATTACCCCCGAAAATAGATTGGATCGCGTTCAGAGCATTGTGACAGGCTGAGAAGAGTCTTCCGCACTGTGCGTTTGTGTGCCGCATGACAGTCGCCCCCCGGCCGCAACGGCTGATTCACTCCAATACCAAACTGATTTCAATTAGGGGCAAAACTTGAACAGATTTCTGTGAAACAAGACCTCCAACAATTATTCCTGTTCCATCAGCGAGCTTTAAGCTCACATCAGACGGGTTGTGTGACGGATTTGTTTTATTAAACCTGCACCCCCTCCGTCGCCTTGGAGTCAAATTAAATGCTTAAATTTAATACTGAGATTATTTCCTCATACGGTAATAGCTCTGTAATGCATTCAGAGCTGGGTTCCTCCCAAGGCCCTTGTTAAAAGGCGTGAGAGAAATTAACAGCGAACGCGAGCCTTTATCTCGCTTATACGCTAAAAAGAGTTACACATAAGGAAAAGTGCTCGGAAGCTATTTGAGGATGTTTTATAACGCAACGACACCTCAAGGTATGGCCCTGGGACGCAATCCTAATTGCACGGCACTGGGAAATCGTTGGGACGAATTAAGAAAACGTTCCCCTACTGATTATTTAATAGGCCGACACATTAGCTGAGAACAGCACATTTTGGACGCGAGGATTGTGGAAATCCTTTGCCTCGGCTGCTGTATAATGACATCCTGACAAACTCCGTCATAAAACTCAAAGTGTAAAAGATTCTTGCCATCATTACTGCCTCCAAACAGACTGCCTGTTTATTAGAAGGTGAATAAGTCCTTGTCCATCCGCCCATAACATCATAACTGTTTACCTGTCACATTGTCTGATATCGGAGTTCACAGACAATCAGTGATTATTTTCCAGATTTATGGCACAGTGTCCTACAGTATTTTACCCGCTGCAATATAGTCTGCACTCTTTCTTTGATTTATAATAGCTGCGGCCCCGCTCAGCAGCACACACCACTGTCTGAGCTCCTTTACTCGGCGGTGTAGCAGCGCTGATCAGTAGCCCTTGGAGGTGATTTATGAGCAATGGGATTTCCGGTCAGAACAGCTTAATTGAGCCTGTATATTCTCCAGAGCAGTCCTTGAGAAAGGGATAAGGTAATGAGGGGGAAAATGACGAGTGGAAGACACTTTGGTTGTAAATCAGCCTTCTTACGGCTGCCAAGAGGAAACGCTTTTAAAAAAAGAAAAACATTATGTACACCTGTGCAAATGCTGAGTTCAAGTGAGTGACCTTATAACGAGGCGGTGGAGTGCCCCCCCTTACTCCACCCTCGTTTTTTTTTTTTTCCGATCCTCCACACCCCAGTGGACTCCTCTTCCCTGGGGGAGCACAGGTGAGCATTAGTAGAGCCCCTCTCCTCCCCTTGTGTCTCAGGACCCCTGGATGTTTTACCCAATTATCAGCTTTGCACCTGCATTCAGAACCTTGTTTTCTGTGCGGAGCGGGAGGAGGACCGGGTCCCACGGGGGGTTTGGAGGAATACCTGAGACAGCGTGGAGCAGTGGAGGAAGAGGAGGAGGAGGAGGAGGAGGAGGAGGACGTGAACAACTGTGTGCTGCTTTCTTCGCCACAGAGCAGGCGCCAGAGCGGCAAACTGATGGAGGATGCCGGGCGCCAACGGGGAGCAAAAAGACACTCGGTGTGGACTCAATGCCTGCTGAAGTCAGCACTATTGACTGACACCTGTCACTGCAAGATATACGTGTGTGTCTGTGTGTGTGTGTGAGAGAGAGAGAGAGGGAGAGAGAGAGAGAGAGAGGCAGGGAGAGAGAGAAAGGGGAGGAAGAAGAGCAGCATTGATAGTTTCAGGTCCTTGAGTGTGAATTTATCCATCCATCTATTATGCTGTAACCTGCTTTGACAGTGTTGGTCTGTTGGTGCCTCTCTCCAGCACACACAGGCCGAAGGCAGGGAATACACACTAGTAATCACTGGCAATGTCATTCCTGCCTTGAATTTGTCTTCTGCTCCTTTTTCACGAGCTAGAAACTGCAGCCTCAAAGATGATCATGTGAACATGACAATCTGAAAGTATAGGGTCTCAGATTTTCTAAGTATTTTCTCCAGTAAAGTATACCAGTGATGTCTAATCAGGCCCATGTTTTTAGATCTTCCTCCCTGAAATGTCTTGCACCATTTGCCTACAATGGAGAGGGATGGATTTTCTTTGTGGTGCTCTGAGCGCTGAAAATCGGTCTTAAGAAGTCAGACCCGTGCCATCCTGAATAATCCACAAAACGTACTGTCGACAGTTTTTGTGGAGACTATTTCCCCAGTAGAAAGTAGCTCTAAAGCAGCTTGTTCACAGCAGACTGTGTCGGCTCTCCAGAGTAACTAGGACACAGTTTTTGGAAAGAGATGTTTTTGGGGTCTTTTTTTTTCCTGCTTCATTTTACAATATAACTTTACAATGTTTTAGGCAGTGAGAAAAACAAGGCAGTTTACCTTTGTTGTTTTAGGGTCAAATCGATGAAAAATGAAACCCGTGTAAGCCTTGAAAACACCAGAGGCAAGAGAGATTTTCTATGTTTGTGTTTGTTTGTGTTTGTGCTTTGAATGAACAATGCCCTTGAATTTAGTTTTTTTCACTCCTGCCTCGACTCGACGTGACCCCACTGTGAAGTACATGGCAGTATCGTAATGACGGCAGAAAAAAAATACAGCCAAATTAAATGTCCAAATTTGTCATTCTCATGAAGGAATATGCCCAGTAACGAGCTGTGAGGGGGGGTGTTTATTTGTATTTTGCTCGTTGATTAGTCAAAGGCAGGAAAATGTTTGCCAGATGAGATGAAAGGGGACGGGGGCCCTCAGACTCAGTGTATTTGCATCCCAGCAGGGAAGTCCCACCATGCAGGATATTGCCCCCAATTTTCTGCAGGGGGTGATGGTGATGACATTCACCGTGATTTTGTCATTTCTCCCCCTGGATTCATTTGTAATCTGTTCCATTGGTATTTCCACACATTGGACATGGCAGAATCAGGCCAGAGTAAGACCCCAAATGTGCTCTGAGACTGTAAATTGGCTCCCGTGTCTCTAACTACATCCCTGCAGGCTCCTAGCGCAAGTGCACAGAGTTATGTAGGTTCAGCGTAGCCACGGCCCGGAGCACGACGTGGCTTAAAAGGGAGCAAAAAGGAAAGATTGACCCTGTTAACGGCCATAAAAGTCTATAAGTTTTACCAAATACATAAATGATGTGACAGTAATGGGACGACTGGAGCTCGGAGTTGTGAAGCATAACATTAAAGGTTGATGTGACAAAGTTATATGCCTGTTTGAAAAATGAAAAAAAATCAAAAAAAAAAAAGGAGATAAGATCTGCATGTTTTCATGAAACAGTCCTGGGAAAACCCCATTTTCCCAGAGACGTTGAACAGATATGCAAATGCATGGATGATAAACCCGAGGAGCAAGATCTTAAATCTCCCACAGCCACATTTCCATCACTGCTCTTGTGTTTCCCCAACTGCAAGATGTCAGTCAGCTAAAATTAGATGAGTAAGCAGAAAAACATGTTGTCTTTGGATATTTATGGAGACATGCCGCAGGCCAGAGTACCTCCCCCTGTACGAGTTAGGTAATTCATGGGAGGGAAGAAGTAAATTGAATGTATCGCCTTTCTATTCCAGCTGTCAGGCTGAGCAGAAGCGATCCTGCGCGTGGCTTGCGAAATCCAGACAGACATCATCCACGTTGCGACAGTAATACCAGTTATCACCTTGGTTTTATAATGTCAGGGAAAGTGAATTACAGTCTCCGAACCTTGGATAAAACAGAGTCTAATCCTCCATTTTCCTTTGTATGAAAAATGAAATCCTGTTTGGTTTGGTTTTTACGTCATGCCTCTATTATTCCGTGTGTGAATAACAGTCTTTTCTGGTCGCCCAATATCTGATCATCGCGGTAATTCTCCCTCGCTCAAATCCACAGGCTTTGCGGTAATTTCCTAATACAAGGGCTGTAATTACGCTGTCAGACCTGCCCGCCGCTAAGAAAGCTGTGGTGGGAAACGCGAGGCCCGCAGGCAACCCTGCCGGATAATTGCAGCCGACTGGCTGCGGCAGTTGATGTTTTCTGATTGAAGATTTAATGTTGCTTTGCATCCAACGGGCGGATGTTGGTTATTGACTGACTTTAAAGTCTGCGTGGCCGGGATCTGAGACTATTGATCCGAAAGGGGAGCGGAGAGGCAACGACTTCTTTCAGGTGGTTCTGTGGGAGAGGTCGGCGGGGTCGGCCGGGCCAGGCCGGGCCGTGCTGCGACGACGTGTATATTTGATATGCAAAAAAAAAAGAAGAAAAAAAACTCATTGATTTTTCATTTGGCTATTAGGATTCAGATCATGCTAAATGCGAGGCGAAACGCCATCCAAAGCGGATCTGCTTTTCAAAGACGAGGAACGGGGCATTGGATTTCAAACTGGGAAATTTCATGCTGCATTCCTATTGAAAGGCTGAGGGGAAGTGATACGGCGCGTGTGCCGAGTGGAGGAAGAACAGTCACTATATCCCTGACGAATTCATTATGTTACAGTCCCTGTCAAGGTTTCTGCTATTTTATTCTCTGCAAGCAAATTAAGAACCTAATACCCTTTTATATGGGTTATTGGAAGTCCATACAGTTCCTAACCTATGTCTGTTGCTTGTCAAATGGCAGCTAAATAGAGGCTTTAAAGAGATTTCTTTTTCACATAACAATGAATAATAGATATTCATTGTGGACAAACCCCAGCACATTTGGAGAATACACCCTGGGCAGGTCATCACTCCATCAAATGACACACACACACACACACCATGCAGTCCCACCACCATTCAATGTAGAAGAAAACCTGGAGAAAAACCACACAGACGCAGCAAGAACATGCAAGCTACATATAGGACGACCCTTGGGAGGACTCGGGGGACTGACAGCATTATTAGCACAGCACTCTTTGACTGCAGGAGTGTCTTACACCTCTATTCTGGTCATTGTCATGTGGATAAAAAAAGAAGGAAAAGGTATCACCTAGGCCTGTTTTTTTTTTTTTTAAATCCCTCTATCTGCTGGAGGACACTCGCTGTCCCAAGAGAAAAAGCTCTTCTTCATCTATCATCACGGAGGCTGTTTTTAGGGCTGCGGAGATGCGGTCCCAAAGCCTCTGTCCTTACGGCTGCAATGTGGCGACACTGCAGAAACGCGTCCGCTAAAAATAGTGCCCGCTATAAATGGCGCTTGTGATGCGCCGCTACGGTTCTCCTCCCGTTTCCTTGAGGTCCTTTCAAGAGGATGAGGCGCACGTTAAAACGTCGACGGGGATGGATCTGTTTCCCTTCTTAATGGACGCCCCCTCTGTGTGGGGTCGACTGGCTGGCCGCTGACGGTGGAGGCAACCCAAGACGAGCTGTGTTTGGGATGTGTGAATTTTTGGAGCGTCGTTGCATATCTCAGACCAAACCCGCCATGTGGATGTATGAAATCCTGCCACCTCTGACTGAGGAAACTTGGCAAAACGCTGTTGTCACTTTGAGGACTATTATAAGACTTCTCAAACCCCCAGGATACGGCACAGGCTTTGAAGCCAATTTGACATAGTGGCCAAAGCGTGTAATCACAACATCACGTGACGCACGCTGGCCCAAAATGACTTTTTCTCTCACGGCCATGCGTCGTCAAAGGAGCCGCTGTAAAACACTCGACACAATCCCGAGACGGAATGGCTCGCCGCCCTATCGGAATTTGCCTGATAACATTTGCAAAGTCTGGAAAAACATGATTAAATAGTTTTATCCCTCTTCACTTGGGCGGAGACGTCTCTGCTGCATACGATCCATAGGTGCTGCGGCCCAGAGAGCAAGTGCAGCATGCATTCATCTGAGCAATATCTCTAGAGCAGGAAATTGCTTTTTTTTGGCTTCACATGCCACTGAGCAACTTTTCATTGCAATGAACACAGACCCGTCGCTGCATCCACCTCTAGCGGTTAATTATAAATTCCAGAGACTTATAGGTCATGCTTGCTTAGCACTCGTTACTTAGCTTATGGTGATTCGGCAGACTCCAGACTCTGACGCAACATGTATCCCTAACAAGCTGCATCTTTGAATCCATACTGTAAATCTCTGACTTCATCCTCTTATACTTATCCTGGTAAAAGAGGCCATTCTGGTTGAGGTTTTCTTAGCATACAGTCCAGAAATATGCATGTTTAGAGGCAATTGTACTTTGATTAGTAAGAGTGATTGTGAGGTGTGTGTGTGTGTGTGTATGTGTGTGTGTGTGTGAGAGAGAGAGAGAGAGACTGGGGACCTGTCCAGGGTCCTGACAGATGCGTGCTCACGATAGGCTCCAGTTGGGTACAAAGCTGGTTCAGATAATAAATGGATGGATACAGACCTCAATACGCTGAAGGTAACGAAAAGGTCAACTTTGAATAAATACAATTCTAACCCATTTATTAGCTTCTTTTTTCTTTTTTTTGCACACTTACAATCAAGAATGAGTCAAATATCCATTGGCATTATATAGTCTACCTACACAACATCATCTATCCAACACACAATGACGACATTGGACAAAAAGTTTTACAGTGGCAAACAGATCTATAGGCAGTGCTTTCCCCGTTGAACTCGGCCTCAGTCATCACGCGCCACTGTTACCCATCGCACATCGTGGTGAGTTGAAAGTTTGCTCGATATTGCATATTTATGCTAAGGGTGAAATGACATGCAGTGCCGTTACTGAAGCCTACTATACGTTATACGTGTTATCCGTGGAAGTTAAGTGATATTCCATTGCGAACTCACAGCACCATCTGGGTACATCCGTTACAAAGAAATGAAAACAGCGACTGTGGGCAGTTACACGTACGGTGTGTGACAGGTTGATGGACGGAAACGATGTTGCCCCTGAGGTTGCTTTGTTGCTTCATCTATTGATATTATATTAAATACGACTTGAACGCGACTGTCTCCCGGCTCCCGGAGGCGAGAACAGGGTGTAAAGCCCCAGCAGGAGTAACCTGATTTACACATGTGCATATCACACACACACACGCACACACACACACACACACACATACACACACACACACGCACGCACACATACAACACTGTGCATACTTTACAAATCACAGACTCACACACTGCCTTGTACCTTGTGTGCTCAGCTAGTCATGCCAGCGGGAAAGTGGCTATAGTTTTTTCTCTCTTTTTTTTTTCTTTTTTCTTTTGTAATACAGTATGTGTCTCAGACGGTGCGGCCTATTGCCTATGTAGCTAATACTCTTCATCAGGGTGATACCATCTCTCCCTCGGCTCGGCGGTTCAGAGCCGGTACTTTCTCAGGAGCTCTGATTGCCACATGTACTTCCTCTCGGGAAAACGATCCGGGATCCTAATGCGCCGGAAGTCCTGGATGCATTTCTCCAGCTCCTGCTCCGGGGTCATCTTCTCCTTGTTGGCTTTCCTCTTCGCCGCCTCTCTGTCGCGCACCCCGAAGGTCCTCACGCGGAGCATGTCCGTCTTGCGGCGCATTTCCGCCTGCTGCAGCATGTGCACCTGTCCTTTGGGCATGGGGCGGTCCAGCGTCTGGATGTTGGAGCGCCGGCTCACGGGCCCGCAGATGACGGTCCCTTGAGGCGAGCTGGCCTCCGACTGCGTCTCGGAGCAGGAGGTGGAGAGCTCGTTGAAGGAAGTGCCGCTCTCGCCCTCGCGCTCGCTCTTGTGGCTCTTGCAGCAGCAGTCACAGTGGGAGGACATCCACCTGGAGGGCCCACCTGCAAAACACACACACACACACACACACACACACACAATCGATTGTTTTAATGGCACGCAGTGGATTTTCTCCCGCTGACGGAGCCTCCGCCACATACAGGAACACAATGTAAATTAATGCGCCTGCCGTCGGCGTGGTGACAGATTCCGGCTGTAATCAGAAGAAACATTTGCACTGATCAGGCAAACGCTGACAAGCGCCGACACAGCAGTTTCAATGTCATACAAACATCTTTAAACGAATATCAGATGAGCCTGTGTGGTGATCTGTGTGGGTGTTCGGAAAAGGGGGGGGGGGGGGGGGGGGGTGGAGATGTAAGAACATGCAAGTTATTGGCTCTGACATTTAATTGCTGAATCTCTAAAAGCTGGTGGGCTGTGCATACTGCTTCCTCTGATAAGACAAGCTCAGAAGCTCAGTGCGCTTCGGGACAGCTCCCTAAAAGACCTTTCCTATTTCCCAAGGCAAAGCCCATCTCAGAGCTGGGGCAATCTGCTTTGCCATCACAGCTTTCTATTAGTACTGTAACCTGCTTGGTTTTCAGGTAGCGGCAAATTATTTTTGCCTTTTCACAATGCAGTGGACAAGGTCTTTTTTTTTCTTACCTTCGGCGATGCAACATGGTCAAAAAAAAGCAGATAAACACAAAGTACTAATTTGTCTTGGGTGGCAACAGAAGCGGGTCAACGAATAGCGGAGTGAATAAATGTGCCCGCAGGCCCCGCAAGTGTCCCGACCTCCTGTCAGGAAATTTTGTGGGAGAAGTAACCCAAGAAAAACCAGCGGAGGATTTTAGTCTTCTTTGTGTCTCTCCTTGTAGCATCTCACATCCTCCTACACTGACAATTATGAACCAGAAATACTGTAGTGTGCTGCCTGCTGGCTTGTGAAGTGCTGGAGTAAAGACAATGAACAGTGTAGCTGTCTTTCATTTCCAAAAATAGCCTTGAACTGTGGCCTTCCTTTAGAAATACTAACAGGTAGAGATGTGCTGCAAAGTGCTTTGCTGGCTGTACTATAAACAACAGTGTATGAAAAACAAACTAATGTATACAGACTCTAAAAACCTCTTAATGGCTTTTTCCAGTGCGAAGATAGAGACTCAATAGCAATGATATCTCAGAGGGAGCAATAATTTGTCCATTACCTCCTTCCAGAGCATGCACCAATTTATACTGAACCGAGTTCAAGGGGGATATTAACCTCTCTTTGCACACTGTAATAACGACTTTATCGCTGGTGCGATGATTGCATTGAGCTGATAGTGAGAGAGTCACTAACAGCTTTTTAATGGCTAATCCATGAGTAAAGAGGCCAATCAGCGCACCAATTTCCCCCCACAGAAAATGAATCAGGCTGAATCCGGCAGACGAGCAGCACCGGGCAAATGGATACAGGCGCTTTAGCGTGGAGGATCAAGCGGAGGGAGGCTGAGCATTGTTTCTAAATGGATGGATGCTGTCGTCCACAGGGGCAACCCGTTTAGGAAACTAGCCAACACCCAATAATAGCATCATAAAATTTTCAGGGCGCGCTGGAGAATGAATTGTATTAGAGCTGACGCTGAGGGGCTGAGAAGCGCCTCGTCTTTGCATTTCGTCTGAAAGGAGAATTTGTCCAGAACTGTTGCTACAGCGAGTCGAGCACGTGTCCGAATGCAACCGAGACCTGGGAGGTAAGGAGGTAAGGAAGATCTGACTTGGCCAAGACAGGAAATGGCTAAAAGAGCCCTGTCAGGAAACACAGTCCTTCTCGGGTACACACTGTATAAACATGTGGGTGGGCATGAGATCCTTTGGTATCTTTTCAGGGAAAGCCATTGATTGCAACGTGTTTTCTCTCAGATCCATACAGCCCGTCTGAGATATCATATTCCAACCACTTCAAAACACGGGGGCTGGTCCTCAGACCAGACTGGAGCTGTGCACTTCTCATAAATAACAGAGGGGGAGAGAGGGAGAGAGAGAAGGAGAGGGGGAGTCGAGTTCTTCACAGAGGCATGCAGGCGTGTCTCACGGGCGATTCTCAAACTCCTCTCCATCGCTAATGAAAGCGTGGATGTTTGTCCTCGTGCCTGGGAGAGGACGGAGCTTTGTGGGGATCCGGCTGCCTGGATATTAGCTGAAAATGACACGTTTCTACCCACTAAAAGGCTTTAAATGGCAGAAAAGTAGGACATGATGGGGACTGAAGGCAGAGGGGTCGGACAGACTCATATTCAAATGTCAGTGGTTCTCTTGCCAGGCGTTAGTGTGTTTGTTTTTATCTCCCAGCCTCTAAACTGACTCATCAAGGGTGTCTAGTGATTACTTTTTTGATGGCTGAGCAGCTCCGTGTTTGACTGTTGGCCTTTCTATGTGGATTTTGCATGTTCTCCCTGTATTATGTGATGTTTCTCTGGGTACTCTGGTTTTCAGCCACAGTCCAAAATCAAGACGAAATTGCCCCAAAGTGTGTCTGACTAGAAACCTGTCTCGGGTGTATTTGTGCCTTCACCCCATGTGCACTGGGATATGCTCCAGCAGACCCTCTCAGCACCATATGATAATGGATGAGGTGGGTGGATGTTATTCACCATACTTGTTTCCTTTCCACAAACATAGAAAAATCTTCCTTTTGTTCTCCTTCTTTCTCCCTGTACAGTAATATTGTCTGGCCCAATAACTGTGAACACACAAAACAGGAATAAAAACCGAGCCCGGATTAGATTGCGGAGGAAAAAGCTCTGTGCATCAGCAGTAACATTGTCTGACAGGTTAAATATGCATATTCATGCAGCGAGTCAAGGAGCTCAGCTCATGTGAGTGGAGACGCTCTGATCCTACGTTCTCCCTTTCCCATATCCAGTTACACAAATATTTCCTACCCTGCCACACTGCCTCAGGAGGAGTGTAGTTTACATGCTTGTTAGCTCACAAATTAGGCCAGTGTGTCCTTGCAAGAAGAGGAAAGAAAAAAAAAGGCTTGTCTTGCAAAAGCGGTGACCGTCCTTACGGGGTGAAGGAAATCCATTTCACCAAGATTGTCCGATTTGCTGCAGAAGTATCACTTCAGCAGTTTACTGATGGCCACGGCCGAGCTCGCTTGCTGGGCGCTATACCGTCTGTAATATCTGCACACCACTGGATTTGTCTATATTAATTAGCTGCATCCAGCCGGCCTGAAACGACCTCCTATCAGTGGCACTGCTGAGAAAGAGGGGAGTCCCGCGGAGTCCCAACAAGCTTTATATTCAAGGGCGCTATTATTCGCTCGCTGCTCGGCCCCAAATGATCTGCGCTCCACCAGGAGAGCGGCGCCTTCGCCGGCTGATAGCTAATGACAAGCGGCCGCCCCCCCCCGCCGCCCGGAGTCAGAGGGCGGCCGCCTGCTGAGCCTCCCTTCTGACAGCCAGGCAGACAGATTGAAACGTCTGTATCCGTCTCTCCCTGCAGGCCCGCCCCCCCCCTGACCCGCGGCCACACCCCTCCACTCCTCAGCCGCCGGTGATGGGAGATGAGGCGGGAGGAGAGCGAGGCGGCGTATCCACCGAGGTCCCGTCATCACCTAAATGATGCCTCCAGAGGCGGGAGGAAAAAGATGAGGGGCAGTCCCGGTCCCTCACCCTGTCAAGATGGTGATATTCCAGAAGTGACATCAGGCATCAGACTCTTTCATTTTTTAACACTGAAACGCAACAACCCTCCGGACCAGTGCGACCGTATGTACAGTATTGAAACATATTCAAACACGCTCATTGCCTTGCAAAGCTGACCTCCCTGCATACGAACACATGGGATTCCTCGTCTTCTTAAAACTCTCCAGCAGGCCCTGCATTGCCAGTTCACCACCCAAGTGGCCATTTCATGTCTCCGGAGGGATAATTAAAGTGTTCGGTGTCAGATGGTAGGAGCTGAGCTACCTGCTCGAGAGCAGCCACAGAGAGAAGAAATGGGAGATCCAGGGCCACAAAATTGACAGTCCTCAAATGATGTCTGAAAAATATTATTCACCACTTCTGTCTTTTGGAGGAACATGCCGGAGAGGTCTGGCTGTCCAATCCGTCAAAGACTATATTTAGTCATTTTGTTTGTCACAATCACATTATCATTCACCTTGGTAATGAAGTTACAAGCAGGGACTAGTTTGAAAAATCTCCTCGTTGGAGCATCAAGGGCACGCCCGACACCTGTGATTTGTGAGGCAGCAGTCGTACGCCGTGTTGTTGGAAAAATCCAGACAGTCAATAAGCAGGAGGGGACCGGGTGAGAGGGCGAGTGTGAATTAGCTGATTTCACGCATGAAGGTGCTATTACTTAGCAACCCGAATGTGAGTTTGGGGACGCTCCTATCCTACAAGTCCCTGTTGTGGAGCAAGATAACAGACACACTCACAAAAAAAGATAATTAAATATTCAATTATCTCATTGGGACAGATTCTGTATTTCATAGACGGTCTGCGTCCCTACAAGTTCGCATTAATGCATCCGTGAGATGGAGGAATCAGCATGATAGCCTGCACTGTAGTCACATTTAGAAAACAATCGGCGGTGATTGTCGAGCAAACTGTGACAAAACAAATGAAAAAGCACCGGCGCGGCTGATCAAAATGCAGCGCGAGCGGCTTCAAAACAAAGATTGATTCGTCGAGGTGTGTTTTCTTTTGGCTTCCGCGGCTTTCCAGCAAACTCAGATTTACTCCCAAGGTGAGCCAGATTGCTGACTCCGGCTGATGAAGTGAACCTCGCTCCTGACCATCCCTCTGGCCCGGCTGCTCGCTCAGACGAGCGTGAGTTGTTTCATGGGAGCTCCATCCGTCTCCTCCAGGCATCGCCAATCCATCCAGACTCCAAGCAGGCTCTCGGGGAGCGCTCGGACTGCCCAATCTCTGCTCCCATTACACCCGGGCCATTGATTACTTTCCCCCTCCGTCTCTCCCTCTGCTGCCTTGTGGCTATTGTTCAGGAGCCATTATGGCCGCACGTCATCCCGTTCGCAGCCCAAATGAAGCCTGCACGGTTGTATTAACAGCACACCTGGCAAGTATCATCACTCTCCATCTCTACTGTACGTGTCCGTTTTGACACGGTGCTTCTTCCCGGGCCGGAGAAAGATGGAACTCGCCCCTTGTTCACTGATGATACAGCTGTGAATGATACCTTCTCCGTGACAACTGCTTGTATCCATCTAAGAATCGAAAGCATCCCACCCGCTATCTCTCTCTCTCTCTTTTTCGTTTTTGAATATGACTTGAATAGCCTTTGAAATAGGTTAGCATTCATCTTCCTAAATTGCGTTGCCATCCTGGATGACTGGAGACGGGGAAATATTTTTGGATCACAGATTGCTTTTTAATTAGCCAACGCTCCCCACTTTCCCCGGAGATAATTAGCTTTAAGGAGAGGAGACTGGTCTCAAACACCAACTGGGAGGTTAGAGTTGTTAATCACTACAGCAATAATGTTGTCGCTGCCAATAAATGTCCCTATCACATTAAATGACCTACATTTTTGCTTTACAAACAAGCCAGCAGGAGCACCTACTGTATGTATGGAGGGAAACATGTAACACTAATGTAAAGATCCATAGAGAAATGTGCATGTTGTGCTATTTTCTACATTCGTAATCTATCCATCTATCATCTTACCCTCTCTGTGCCTTAATGGTGCTGCTCTGGTCTGCTGGAGCTTATTTCCAGTGTATATAGAGTGAAGGCAGGGAATTTAACCCTGGACAGATCACCATTTCACTACAGTGGCACACACTATTCACTATCTCGCCATCACCTCAGGGCAATCCTCTAATCGACCTAAACAAACATGTTTTTCGGCTGTGGGAAAAGGCTGTGTTGCCCTGAAGAGAGTCTGTCAAAGTACCACTAGTGGAAGAAGTATGAATGTGTTTATACTTTTGTCTAATTTTGTCTTACTGTTAAATGGTCTCATGACCTCTCTTGTAATTGTGATTTCTTATCGGATAACTCTCTGGCCTCTGTGACGTGACTAATGACCGGTGAGCTGAACACCATGCTGCAACCAGCTTTTGTCCTAATTCCCTTTCACTTCAATGTGTGCTGATTATCAGTTTTGATATATTTCTCTCCGGCTCAGGTGTTTATTCAAAGGGTGAACAAGTCATACCCGGTCAAATGCGAATTATTCATCATGGCCATCAGGTGCAAAAGCTCTTGTTCATGATAAATGCTCAGACACTGGGGCCTCCTGGAGAGAGCGCCCTCCCTCCTGCAAGAACCATTTGTTTTAGTCCGGATAAACCAACAGCATATATCCTACTGGGCAGGAGTCAATGACAATAATTGAGAACAGAGCGTCTTAACTTTATGAGGGATCGAGGCCTCCTGACTGTTAATACAGATGACAGCACGCAGTGAAATGATGAATGTCTGCAGCGAGCACTTTGGAAACTGGAGTCTCAGCCCACTTGCCAGAATGGAGTCCACGCTAATACAGAGAGTTAGTGAAGCCTGTAGAAAGCGACAGACACATTTAGCAAGAAGATCAACACGACCGAAGTTCGGGAGCTGACAGGCTGGAGGAAACTTTCTCAGCGCGGGTACTGGACTTGCTCGCAGTTTTCACACCTCTCTGTTCCACTCCGTACGAGCCAGGGATCGGACATGGTGGCTGGAGTAAACGCTAAATGTGCAGCGCAATGTTTCACTGAAATCAACAAAAAGAATAAATGAGGCACATCTGTTTTGTGCCCACCCCCAAAGGTGCACTTGTCTACATGCATCCTCAGTTTCAGCCTACCTGCCCCAGGCCAGCCATTGTCCCACATTCTGAATCAGGATACAGTATTAGTTTAGAAAGTGGAGGCAGGCCGCAGAGAAACAAGGGCTCTTACGCCTTTCTGCATCTGATATGTCGATCCATCATCCTGTCGTCGTCTGTCTCATGACTCTCTTTATAGATGTGTGCACATTTCCTTTCACCCTCAACTTTGCTCTTTGTGTAAATGAAACCACACTCTCTCCTCTTCCTCTTCCGGGTCCTGTTTGCTCCGTGGCTCCCAATGAACTTTGCTGCCAGATACTTAGATTAATCTATTTTTGCTCCACACGCTCTCTCTCTCTCTCTCTCTCTCTCTCTTCTGCCTCAGCTCGTTCTCCCCATGGCCAGGTCTCATGCAACTTTTACTCCCTCGTCCTCCAGCTCTGCCGCTCTCTCCTCCATCTGCTCTCCTTCCTCTCCCTCACTTCTCTTCATCTTGCTTCTTTAAACCCCCCCCTCTCTCTCTGGCTCCCTCTCTTCCTATCCTGTCTGTACTTAATTCAGCTTCCCCCGGTCTTTCCTCTACTTCTCGTGCAGTCCTGCGTCTTTGTCCTCGGGCAGCGTCTGTTAATGGAGAAGGGGGTGAACACCTACGCCATATGCTGCGCTCCAGAAAGTTGAGTGACTCAGGAAAAATCCTATACCTGGCAGAGGGTGTGTGCAGGCCGTGGCAGACCCCTCTGTAACAATTAGCCTGTAGTTACAACACTATTGGTAAATCATTAGTGAACCATATGTCACGTCATCCTCAGTCCACGCTCCTGCACCTCCAACCTTGACCCACCAACTGGGTCTTCCTCAGCTCTTCCAAAGGGAGCCATTCAGAGTAATGAACGCGAAGTGCTTTTTAATCGGCCATATGGTCCGGCTCCTCCCTCGGCAGTGAATGGAAGACGCCATATTTGTTGCTAATTAAGGCATTTGCCGATGAGCAAACTCTGTCTTCGAGTAATAAAAGCAAAGCTGGTTCCGGAGAATGCAGCAGCATCCATGAAAAATCCTGCTGCCCGCTGGTTCTAGATTATTCATAACCCATCCAAATCTGAGCAGTAACCCCTGTTTACTCGTGACGCATGTGTACTTGAAGTGTAGCAGCGCACTGACTCACCCCCCCCCCCCCCCCCCCCCCCCCCCCCCCCCCCCCCAAGGCCCCATGAGTGTGTACGCCTCTTATCTCGGACCCAAAACAGAAGTTTAAAAGGCAGCTACTGCAAGTCATGCAAGGGCTGAGGAAGGATGTGTTGTAACCTGACCGTGCGTCTGTGTGCTGTGATCTGAGCTGCATCACTTCCTGCAGATCAACCTGAAATCCATCCATCCATTCGTCATCCTTAGCGCTCTGTACCTTAACTGTGTTGCAGGGTTTTTGAGGCTGACTGTTTCCACTTCACTGGGGGTGAAGACGGGGAATACACCCTGAACATGTCCCCAGCCCCTAACAGGGACACACACACACACACACCATTCATTCTCACACTCACACCTAGGGGCAATTTATGCAAAATAAATGTATAAAACATTTTTGCAATACCATGTGACGGTGTCTATGATTTGAATGTGTAACTACCCTTTCCTTATGCGTGTACACTGTAAAAGTGAATAAAAAAATAAGTGGTGTCAGAACAGCTGCTTCATTGGGTTTTTCCTGTGGATAGTTGACCTCAGCAGATAAAAATACATGCTGGCAAAACACACAATCACTGTAGCCTTCCAATCATAAATATATCAGCATTCAAAAAGTCCTCAATTGTAGTTTATTATAATTCAATTAGTTGTAGTTTTCACTGTTACCATTGTTTTTTGGTTGTTTTTTGAACATTATCATTCTTCTTCATCAACTTTTGACTGAACAAAATGACTTGACAAGAGTTTTCTTCAGCTTTCAATTTTTACAGTGTGCTACAGTAGCTACTTTATGACACCAATAAATAAATTATGGTTGATTATAATTAAATCCATCATCATTACTTTTGTGTTTAAACATGACAATTGAGCTGGTTGTGCTTCTTTTTTCCTATAAGATTGTCCTTTTTAGACTTATAAAATGAACATAACATTGAGTGCCTTTCCTTGTTTTATGAAGGTTGTTATCTGCATTGCAATCTTCTCAATTACTTGAGTAAGATGCCTTTTTTAATTTACTCTTCAGCTTTTCATTTTTACAGTGTAAAGCAAGTAAAGAGAGCTGCTTTTTTTCTTACATGTTCTGGGGTCAAGGTTTTACCACACAGCTCTTGGAAGTCTGAAGAAAGATGAAAGTCTCACTCACGGTAGAAGATGTACTGAGCGTAATTGGACCAGACCCTGTCTTCAGTGTAGTGTCCTCCTGAGGACGCAGTCAGGGACGTGTTGCAGGCCACGATGTGGAAGCCGCTCTCTGACAGCATGTCAAACGCCCTCTCCAGGTGTCTGAACCTCAGGTAGAACCTGCAGCTGTAGCGGTCCGGAGGTCTGTCCAGGTCCCTGTTCTCACTGAGGGCGTCTCCAAACACTTCCTTGGCCAGACCCACCCTGCTGCTGATGAAGATCCTGGGTAGCTTCTTGGCCTTGGCGTCCGTCTGACCCTCCCTGCCTCCTCTGAAGGCCACGGAGATGTATCCGTACCTCCTGTCCAGGGAGTAAGAGGAGTAAAACCTCTGCTCGCTGCCCTGAGAGCCCTCCTCCAGGTCACTGAAGTACAGGTCGTCTGGGAACAGCTTGGACTCCTCAGAGGACAGAAGTTTGACCAGGTCTGGCAGCTGGAAGTACTCCGCCTCTCTTTTCAACCTGCCCCTCTCTGGGAAGTGGTCGGGCAGGACCACCTGCTTGTCTCTGAGGTAATCCAACACGTACCTGAACAGAAAGCCATCTCTGTCGATGAAGTAGCGTCCTCTGAGGTCCCTGGACAGGTCATTGGAGGAGCCCTTCTTGTTGGAGAAGAGCTTCCCCAGTAAGGAGTTGGGGAAGCTGGTCAGGGTGGCCTGGCGGGTGTAGTACACCTGCCCGCCCACGTTCAGCTCGATAACATCCGATGGAGGGTTTTGCACAGAGCCCTGCTCCTTCGCGGGCTGCGTTTTGCAGTTTTCACTCAGTGCCATTTTCAGATCTTGCAGGAAATGTGGGCACAGACGAAGTTCAGAGGTGCAGCATCTGCAGCATCTGCAGCAGCAGCAGTTGCATGGTGCTCATCATCAGTGTGGATCCAGGTTGTTGCGGTCCTCGCATCCTCGTGACAAACAATCACCGAGGTGTGCCTACAGAGCATCCCTGCACCCTGTGCGTAAATGTGCCTGCCCACGGCGCATCCTCTCTGTGAACGCAATCGATGAACATAACCAGCATCGTGTTACAGCCGGGATCATTACTGTGACTTCACAGAAATGTAATCCTCACTTCACTTCCCAACAATCACAAAAGAAAAGTAAAAAAAACTGTAGAGTTCTGTACTCTCAGCGGGAAGCTTCACACGTCTCGCGTCTGGATTGAAATCAAACGAGGATCAAACGGAAACTGTGCGTGCGATCCGTCAGTGTGACAGTCAGCATCACTGCTGACAGCTGGAGAACAGCTGGACCAGGCTCCGAGGATGCTCACAGCAGAGAGGAGACTCCGGTGCGCAGCTCTCCAAACTGCTGAGTGCAGAAACACTTGGTCCGGCTTGAGATAATGTTGCTCCAAGCTGTGCAAGGAGAGAGAGGGAGAGAGAGAGAGAGAGAGAGAGAGAGAGAGAGAGAGAGGGAGAGAGAGAGAGGGAAAACGTCCCATGAAGTAATGTCTTACATCATCTTAAAGGAAAATGCCATTTGCAGGACGCCGACGACGCCGCGCTGCGCTGTGATCCAGCCACGATCCAGCGACGTGCAGCTGGCGGAGAGGATCAGGTCTAATGCAGTTTCAACTTCCAGCGCTGCGGATTTTTAATCCTTTCCTCTGAGGCTGAGACGCATTTACATCGAGCGCTTTTAGCTGACGCGCTTATCCCGGGAGAAGGCTCAGGGTCAGGTCCCAGGCAGGGTCCGGGGATCAAAGTGGAGAGGCTGCTCCTCAGCTCCTTCTCCGGCCAGCTTCAGCACCGAGCCAAATGCATTTACACGTTTAAATGGCAGCTGCGCTCCAGTGCGTGGCAGGGCACCTCCAGGCAACTAACAACACGACACAACTCTGTGACCCAGTCTCAAAACTGACCCCCCTCACTGACCTGACCCAGCTCAATCTATCTCTCCTGTCTGTCAGTCTGCCTGCCTGCCTGTCTGTCTGTCTGTCTGTCTGTCTGTCTGTCTGTCTGTCTGTCTATCTATCTATCTATCTATCTATCTGTCTGTCTATCTATCTATCTAATCCTCATGTCTCTTCCCCTCAATGAATTCCTCCTAATCTTACATCATCTTTTAGATCCGTCTCGCCGTTCCAGCGATTCCTGAGCCAGGCAAAGAGAAAATCCAGGATGGCAAACCCCTTGAACCCTCTGTTACACGGTCGCTTTATTCCTGGTTATAGGAGCGGGGGGTCAGGGTTTTGGGACTGGTGTGTTATTGCTCAGGGCCTGCTCAGTGGATTGGTCATAGAGCCATTAGCACACTCCAGTACTGAAGAGTGGAAAATCCAGTTTGGAGGAAGTGAGTTGCAAGGCTGACAGTGCATCTCATCATCTATATATAGTGATATGGAGAGCCTGTACATGTGGTGCGTTAAAAGGGGACATAAAAACGGAATCCTGAGGCAATGTGTATGATCTGGAAGGTAAACGTATTGTTTTGGCCTCTCCTGGACATGTTTGTTTCATATATAAAGCTCCTCGTCCCTTCTCACCTCTGGTCCTGTCACATGCAGCCACCAGCATTTTTTATATCCCTCGTATTTGCTATTCAGCTTGTTTGTTTGTTCGTTTTTGCGCGAGTGTGTGTGTTTTTTTTTTTTGAAAGCGCGCTGCAATAAATCAGAGTCCTTTATTGCTACACTGCTGAGAGAAGGCGTTGATGACGGGAGAGCACCCTTGACTCGTGGTTTTGAGGAGGCAGCGGTCACGCTTTCACCCTGTTAATTCAGAGTATATTGTGTTGGAGAGGGGTTGCTAAGCAGCCACAGGGGACTGAGTGGGATTCAAACAGTGGGGATTTAGAAATACAGTGAGCGTATACCGCTGATCTCCTCCTCTGTGATGTGATGTGAGGTCTCACTGCTTATGTTTTACAGCGTGGTGCGAGGTTTCACGGGTCATCTGACATCGGCAGAGGCAAACATGATTGTGGCAAACAATCAGGGTCATTTAGGAGAGTTTGTTCACTCTTGGATGAGGGAGAGAGAGAGGTTACTATAGGTCTGGTTGTATAACACTTAGACCTGGAGTCCTCTCCGTGCCCCTGCTTCTTATTCATCTCACTCATCCTCCCATTAGAGCCAATTTCCACTGCCTCCTGTCTTCACTTTATTTCCTGTTCATGCACTACTCCCTGCTTAGATCCTATCTTTTGGATGGGGTTGAATTTCATGCAACTTCAGCATGAATAATGCAACACAATATGGGTCCCAGCTGAGCTGCGAAGCAAGAAAATCTTTATGTAATGTTAAATTGACAGTTGTGGATTTTGCAAGCTATTGTTTTATAACCTGTAATGTTTCCACTCTCAAATGCTCTGGTTATCCCCTCGGTCGAAATACATGCATGTTCAGATTGATTGGAGACTCTAAATTGCCCCTAGATGTGAGTATGAATGGTTGTGTGCCCTATCGTGGACTAGACTTCAGCAGACCCCTGTGACACACAAAGCAGATAAGATAATAGATGGATGAAACCTTGATTACAAGCATTAATCAAGTATTTTTCCTCTGCAGTCAGAGTAACTAGCCTTCCACTTTACCTCCCTTCCTCTCAGGCTCCTTTAAGCCAGACAAAAGAGGCAGGAGTTCCAACTGGCATCTCCAGAGAAGCAAATTATATTTGCAATTTTGTGACTAAATCACAAATAGAGGAGTACGAGTGTAAACAACTGATCTACCTCCTGTTATTTTCCATACTATTCCTGAAAATGTGCATATAGGTTTTCTCTATCTGGACATCAAAGAGCTGGTTTCCCATTAAAGCTTTCTGCTTAATAATTGTCCAGCAGTGGTGTGTTGTTTACCCCGGCAGCCACAGTGATGACATTGACCGTCCTCTCGAGTCTCTTTAAAGGCAGTAAATCAGTGGGAAGATCGCAATTCAAAATTATTAGCCATTAATTGGGTGAAGCACACCGACCACAGTGGTGTTGCTATCTGTGCCATTTCGGTCACAGTCCAGCATCGCCAGCACTGAGGAGAGATCAGTTTACTGAGACAGAAAAACACAACCATTCAGATAAATAATAAATTCAAGAGGGAGCTCCAATACTCTTGCATCCCTATTTAGACCAAAGAGATCAATCGCAACAGTTTTAATGATCCTGTGATCTAATCGTAATTTATTTGGACAATAACTCGATGGTTGTAGTGCCCACAGGGACACATTCATAGCAGTGGGCTGCTACTGTGATCATTCTTCACCCACGGCATTTCCCACTGTTTAGCTCACAGATCGTCATCTGTGAGCATTGTGGATGACTAAAACACCCATTCATCATTTCTTACCACTGTTGCGGCCTCACATGTCTGTCACTCTGTTCTATTAGGCTCCATTAACAGCTGCTGCATAGCAGAGCCCATGTGCTGGGCGGCTATATGAACTATCATGTAAGAGGAGACAAACGCTAATGGTTTGGTGTGAGCACGAGCAGCATGTTCACTGCTGCTGCCCTTTGATCTGATTTCAAATGGGTTTCACGCTGTTAACATTACTGATAAATCTACGAGAGGAAGGTTTGTCAACATGTGTATTTTCATCACATTGGGGTTATTCTTCTTGTCTTTGGTGTGGGGGTGTGGACGTGTGATGGACTTGCTGAATTTGTGGGGTTTTTAAATCAACTACAGTCAGGATATCCAGATTTACATGCCTACACACATAATGAATTACACTCTTATTTGAAAAAGTCATTTGAAAATGTCTTGAGCGAATATGTGGATGGATGGACATTTGCAGTACGACAGAAGGCAAAATATGTGGAGGGGCAGGAAGTAGACACAGGTGGCTGAATTTCAACCTTGGGTGTGAAGACTCTAAAAATTCACACAAATGTAATTGGAGACACACACTCCTAGCGGGCCATGTTGGAGGAGGAAGGAATGAATTTCCACATTTTTAGAAATGTAGTACAGGTAAGAGTAACTGAGCGCCTCATGTGTAACATAAATTGAAGGTGTACCTCATAAATTGACCCAAAGTCAATACAGATAGATAGATAGATAGATAGATAGATAGATAGATAGATAGATAGATAGATAGATAGATAGATAGATAGATAGATAGATAGATAGATAGATAGATAGATAGATAGATAGATAGATAGATAGATAGATAGATAGATAGATAGATAGATAGATAGATAGATAGATAGATAGATAGATATTGATCCTTTAGAGAAGCTAACTTGGAGAAATTCAGGATTTATCCCGATTTTTTATATTTAATTGTATTATTTAATATAATACCATAATATTGTAATAAGATAAGTACTTTTTTATTGTTCTTTTCAGCAGTTAAAGTCACTCAAAAGAACATCACACAGTAAATCAAAATTATACCACTAACAATAACAATAATGCTGATGATAATAATAATAATGGAATGAATAATGAAATACAGCAACAGAAAACTAGCACAATAATTTATGTCATGTCCCCTTTGATATACGCTGAAAGCATGCCCACCACACCCGGGCTGAGGAACAATCCCATCTTTCTAAGTGCAGAGCCCATAAAGACTCCCGGAGCCCGGGCTGAGCGATCATAACAAGCTGCAGTTCCGGGACGCGGCGGCATGGGGGCGCTGCCGGTCGTAAACAGGCCTGACACGGGGCTGCTGCTCTTAGTTCTCCATTTTGTATGTTTTTCCTGGAGGTTAGCGCCTACTTTCCTAATGGCTAGAGCTGCGGACCAGCGCGTCTGAGCCGCTCCACGGCAGTCTGCTCCACAAACCCGCCGCTAGGTCGATGTGGAAGGGAGCGATCCGCGCAGATCGAGGCGTTTTCACCGGGCCGTGCAAGGAGGACGCGGGGCGTGAAGATCAGTAGCCCAGAGCCAGTGTTGTGGACTGTCTCTCTCCACCAAAACAATGTTGACAGACGACCTGTGGACACATACCTACACTCTGTCATTTCAAGGGTAAATATCGGCGTTCGCCGGGTTATTACGCGCTATAACGGCTAACCGCGAATACCGCAGTGCGACCGTTTGGACGCGAAACGCGCAGTTTCAGACACTGTTTACCAGCGAGATTGGTCAGATTTACAGTTAAGAGTGAGTTAGCCGCAGTGCTACCTAGCATAGCAGCACCAGCTAACGTTAGCATATGTCAGACCTGGCTAAACTTTGCGGCTCCAACCTGCGCTATTGCGTGTGCCGACTTTAAATGCAGCGTATAACGTGCCAACGTGGCTCACTACGCCGCGGCGAACGCCGTATATCTTATGAATCGCGTTAGCCACATTTAGCCGCATTAGCTATGGAGGGCGAGCAGGGGGGGCATGGTGGATAACTTTCCCTTAATCCCACATTGACCTAATCTGTGTCAGGATGCATCTCAAATCACATTTGAGTGATTTGGGTGGGGGGAAAAAATCGTATCACCCACATCTTTGACAACTACTTTAACCCATCGTTTCGACCCTCTTTTGAACAAACAGATGGATAATGGTGGAGTGAAGAAGGTAACGTTCAGGAGAGATGATCATCTAAGCAAACTGGTCTACACCGAAAGTCCGGAGGAGGGAGGCTTGTTGAAAGTGGCCCCTCACAGTGCCATGTCCATCGCCTCCGCCACGTCAGTCGTCCTTCCACCCAGCCCGTTGATGCAGCCAGGACAGGTGCCCAACGGCCTCAGCAACAGCCCCCTGACCGAGGAGGTGACCAGCGCCGCCGCCGCCGTAGGCTCTTCCCTGCTGGAGGACCCAGACGCCCGGGGCCCCACCAAAGACCAGAGGCTCCCGCAGCAGACGCTCCAGTCGTCCGCCTCGCTCGGGCGCCAGACGTTGAGGGAGAGTTTCCCCCAGTTGGAGGCCAGTATAGCGGACATCACGCAGTCCTCGATGGATTCGCTCATCGGGGGGTCCGATCCAAACCTGTTCCCTATGAAAACGGAGGATTTCTCCATGGATAAGAGCGACCAGGAGCCCATTGACCTCGATCACGCCTTCGATCACATCGGCAAAGACGTGGACACGCACCAGAAGTTGTTCAGTGACAATGCGCTGGACCTTCTCCAAGACTTGGAGCTCATGGGATCCCCCTCGGATTTCTACGTGGGGGATGACGCCTTCCTGTCGTCCCTCACAGACGATTCCCTGCTGAGGGACGTCAGCTCGGACAGAGACTTGAAGCCCGCGTTGGTCGAGAGCGTGAATGGCGGCGGCTCGGTGTCGGTGGCTCTCAACGGCAGCGGCGTGACCAGTCCGGATCAGTCCAGCTCCAGCGTGTCCACAACTGTGTCCCTAACCCCCACGGCCGCCCTGTCTGCGTTGGTCAAGAAGGAGAAAGACGCCGGCTTCGCTCCACTGGCCGCCCACAGCGAGATCAAGCAGGAGAAGTCGTCCGCCAGACAGAGCTATTGCCAACTGAGCGGCACGTCCTCGGCGGACATGCCCGGCGCCAACCCCATCTCCATCTGCGGGGTGAGCACGTCGGGAGGACAGGGCTACCGCTTCGGGGTGAACCCCGGCGGCGGCGGCGGCGGCGGCGGCGAAGCCCAGCCGCAGCAGAAGGAGCAGAAGCCAGTGTCCAGCGTCTACCTCCCAGTGACCACCGTGGCCGGGGGCTGGGGCCGAGGCCAGGGGCTCGGCGGGGACAGCCCGGTGATCCAGAGGGCCAGCGAGTCCTTCTCAAGCTCTCCGACTTTCGCCATCACCTTCGCCAGGTAAGAAATCCGGGCATCCGACGGCCGTCCGTGTGTCATCTTAGCGTCTTTTGGGCTTGATGGTCTCACTGAGGTCCACCCTAAGTTCTCTCTAGCCATTCACTCGTGCGCTCCCCCTGTGGTGGGCTGTCCCCGGCCCTTGCCCTGTGCGCGCTTGGACCCCCCCCCTCAACATCAGTAATGGATGGATGAATGTGTTTTGCCCTGCGCCGGGTTGTTTCAGTTTGTTGTCGTTGCTCCGGGTCCCTGGATAAGTATGCCATTGGCTGTATTGTCACCAGCCTCTACAGCCGTTCCACATTAGTCACGCACACGCACGCACGCACGCACACAGTGCTAATATTTAAACCCAGTTTGGTGGCCTCTTGCCTTTTTTCGAGACGTAGTTCAACGGGGAAATGTCACTGTGAAATGTCAGGCCTCCAAGGATATCATTAGCGAGCACTGTTTGCCGCCGACTGTTTGTTTATGGTGCTTCATGGTCCACCCGTGCGCGAGCTGGTGCCTCAGGAAATGGTTTCATCGCCATCACCGAGGTATCTTTTAACAGCTCGTGTTACTCCGGAGCAGCAAACCAAGGATCGGGGTCTTTTCTGTCGAAAAGACGCCCCCAGCCCCTGATTCGGAGGCATCGCTCGCCTTGCGACCGCCCTATGGGTTTTATTCTCAAGCAGACCCGCGGTGGATTGTTTATTTACCACCCCTCGCGCGTGTTTACGTTTCACCTTCGCGCAGGCTCTGTTACCTGATCGCGGCCAACGGCTCTGACAAAGGTGGTTATCAGCTTGCGCCGTTAGTCCGGGATTAATCCAGTTTACCAGTGTGTACACACGGGCGAGACGGGGAGAGGGTAGCAAACACACACAAACACACGTGGCAGCGGGAGCACCGGATATCCAATACATGTGGACGATATTGATTCCCGCTGGAAAAAGTCAGGATGTCGCTGGAGTCCGGAGTCCGCAAAGACATCTCCGCGACTAGAATAGAGGATGGAGACGTGGTATCGGGAGACCTGAAGCGGCGCTCACGGAGCGCATGCTTCCCTCCTCGGCCGCACCCTTCGACGGGGTGCAGCGGAGGAAACTGCGCTGTGTCATGAGTGACAGCTGTTCGAAATTAGACGCTTGAAAACTGGGATGTAACGAGTTTCAAACCTTCCATCTCAACGCCGCGGCTCGAGCAAATCCCCGAGATCCCCCCGCGCTGCCCCCTTTACGGCAAACAAACAAAAGCCGCTCGTTCGCGGCCTCAGCGTAGAGCCGCCGGTTGCCGTGGAGATGGCGCTCAATTAAAAAAACAGGTCTGCGGCCCGAAACTAAATAGCCCGGTTTAACCCCCTGAAACGGGTATTTTAACCCGCCGGGCCCGCCTTTGTCGGAGAGGGCTGCGCAGCGTGAAGATGTGGAGAGAGGAGAGGACAAAGCCCGGGGAATTCCACTCTGATCCGACGTTTCACCTCCTTTCTCCTCCTCCGTACAAGCCCGGGCGCAATTATTGTGTTAGTGGCGCGTCCTGGGAAAGAGAAGCCGATTTTTTTTTCTTCTCTCCCCCCCCCACGTTCACTTTTAACAGCCTCTTGCCTCCGCTCAGCCTGATCCTCCAGAGCGGGGGGGGGGGGGGGGGTTTAGGGCTTTGAGTCCCTGGTTGCATTGTGCCAAAAATAAACCCTTGGAAGTGGCGGCCCTCAAGACTCCTCATTCAACAGTTGCGATGAATGAATCGTGTCTTCTGCGGGATCCTGGCTTGTGTGTTAAGGAGGAAATAATCAGTGGGAGAGTTACATAAAGGCCTCTTGTTCCGCCGATTTATTGGGCCCATCTTGCTGGATATGGACCCCGGCGTTTGATCCCCTTCCAGAGAGCTTTTCGGGTGCTCGCGGCGGCCTCGCAAAGTGTCGTCCGTGCAGCTATTACCTTTGCTGTTTTACGGGTCAGCTGTCAACATGGAGTGACCCGAAGCAGCAGGAATCCCCCCCCCCCTTCAGTAGCAGGGCTGTGACGCTCGAGGTTTTTTTTGGGGGGTGGAGTGGACTTTCATCTCTACATTCACGCCTGTTCCGATTCACCGGCGCAGACGGCGAGTGGTCATCAGAAAGGCCGGCACGCGTGGGGCGTGCCATGCCAACAGGGGCGTCAAAAGACGGACGGATAGATTAGACATTACCGTCTGTACTCCCCCTATCCAAGCTGCTCCAAAGAAGTTGCAAGTTCCAAAGAAGCTGCTTAATAAAGTTCATCCTCATACAAACTTCACACCAGGCTTTAATTACCTGCCCGTTGACTGTTTCCACATGTCTTCTCTGTTTAGACCTCCTTTGAGTTGCTAGCGATATGGGGAATATGATGGTGATTGCTGATATAATTTCATCATAAAGGCATGATAAACATGAGAAGAATCAGAGGTCAGTGAGCCGGCAATGGGCCCGACCTTGACTTGAGGTCAGGCGGAGCAATAGGGGACGAGAGATGACAGCAATGGTATGTTAAAATAGTTAATGCGGTGTTTGGAGTCGGAGTGGATTTGGCGAGTGTGATTCCCGCCACAGTAAGGACTTCAATGTCGGGGCTGCACGGAGAAGTCTTTGAAAGTGTTTTTTATTGTCATGTGCACCGTAATGATGTCGTTACGTGTGGGGAGGAGTGATTTCAGACATTCTCTGTGGTCTATGGAGGTGTGTGTGTGTGTGTGTGTGTGTGTGTGTGTGTGTGTGTGTGTGTGTGTGTGTGTGTGTGTGTGTGTGTGTGTGTGTGTGTGTGTGTGTGTGTGTGTGTGTGTGTGTGTGTGTGTGTGTGTGTGTGTGTGTGTGTGTGTGTGTGTGCGCGAGCATGTCTGAGGTGTGAGCCGGGATGATTTGTTGTGGGTATTCAGGCACGGGTTTGCTGGTTCGTAAACCTTTCTCTCTCTCTCTGTGTATGTGCGTGTGTGGTGAGTTTGTTTTTGTGCGGCGGTTTGTGACATTTCGCAGCCCGAAATTAGTCGAGCTGCAGTGACTGTGGTCGTTGCATCATCATCATCACCATCATCATCATCATCATCATCACCACCACCGCCACCCTCATCCTCGTCCTCTTCCGCCGTCTTCTCACGCGATACAGCTGCAGCGGCTTCCTGCCCAGGCTCGGAGTGGAGGTTGAGGAGGAGGGGTGGGGGGGTGGGGGGGGGGTGGTAGTTTGCAGGTCAACCGTGCTCAAAGCTGTCCGGAGCCCATCCTCAGAAAGGTTTAAAGGTCGCGCCGCTCCCGTCCCTTCATTTCGCCGCCGTCTCGCCGGCCTGAGTCACACACAACCGGCTCCTGGACGGCGACGAGGCTTTCACCTTGAGAAACATCCTGATGTGACTCAACCCGATCGCCCTCGGGCTTCACTCAAGAGAGACGGAGCGCTGCACGCGGGACTGAGAAAACACCGAGCGACGTGTGGGTCGGGCGGCTCATTTGGGAGGCGCGTGTTATGTAAGATTTGCTTCGTTGGGGAATTTCACCCCCCCCCAAACCTCCCCCCTCCTCCCGCTGTTGGGGATTGGCTCTGGCCAGATGTTCGGACCGGTTTGGCACCGTCTCCGGTCTCCTCGCAGCGACAGGGTCGTGGGTTTCGATCCGAGGCGCCTCTCTCTCTCTCTCTCTCTCTCTCTCTCCTCTCTCTCTCTCTCTCTCTCTCTCTCTCTGTCTCTGTCTCTGTCTCTCTCTCTCTCTGTCTGTCTCTCTCTGTCTGTCTCTCTCTCTCTCTCTCTCTCTCTCTCTCTCTCTCTGTTTACAGGGTTGGCACGTCCTCCATGTTTGCGGCTGCCTCTCCGCTCTCTCCAGGTTTCCTCCCACAGTCCGCAAACACGCATCGACCCCCGGGGGATGTCGCATTTTGCACGCTTTTTTTTCTTTGTTCTCTTTTTTTTTTTGAGAACTGCGCTCTTGCTCATGCCGTACGTCTTGGCAAGATTGCGCTTTTCTGCCTTATCTTGTGATCTCCAGCTCGCCTTATGCATTGAGTTTTTAAAAAATACACCGCAAACAACTGTTACGCTCCCACAGAGGTGCCGTGAAAGTGTCGTTTTGACCATACTTGGCATAAGGAGAAAGAAAACGACGCTGCACAAAGAAAATGCATAAAAACCCACGTTGCTAATAAGTCAACTCAATTCACTCTCAGATGTTTACTTTGCATGAGGTATTTTGGAAACGTTCTTTTTTTACTCTAAAGACGTGGTGGTCTTATGACAAACACGTGGCACTTAAAGGGTTAAAATCTCGATAAACGAACGAGTATTTGAGGTCAACGGTGTCGGGGGTGGATGGTAAAAACGAGCTCAACCAAGGTAGAATCTGATATTGATCTGTCACATTGTCGAGGGCAATTTTATGAGTAACAAATGAGCGTTCGCTAAGGGTTAAGTTGACGGCAGTATGTGTGTGTGTGTGTGTGTGTGTGAGAGAGAGAAAGACATCTGGAGATGGTCACCAGCAGACCCAGTTAAGGTATAAAGCTGGTGGGATAATGAATGGGTGGATGTTGCCCGAGTCCCATTGTCCTCCTCGGGGGGGTGGGGGGGGGGGGCTCCTCGACGAAATGTGCAATGCCGCGAGCCAGTAAAAGCGCTTTATGCGCTCGCTGTAGGTTACAGGAATGTCTTGGCTAGGTTCGGACTCGATTGTGCTAAATGGCGGACTGTTGTTCGCAGGGGTAATAAAACTGGCTCCCTGAATGGGGCCGTTCTCACATCTCGCGGTCGGACAAAGCCGAGTGTTGTTCCAGCCCGCGGCTCTCTCCCTGCATGCATGTGCATGAGCGCTACATGGCGACGTTTTCACATGAAATTCGCCTCTTTCCACTCGGCCCCTTTTTGAATGGGATGGGTCCGCGCCCGGGCCTCGGCCTCTGCACTTGTTCGCCAGCTTCATCGTCTTCCTATCCTGGCCCGCCTGGGCCAGAGGTGAACCCACTCAGCCGCTCATCGCCGTTTCCTGCCCCCCCCCCCTTACGGGCCAAATCATTGATTTGTTGAGGAAACAAGGGGCCGATGGAGATCTCAGTTGGAGTCCTCGCGTGGACTGACGTGATGGGGGCGGTCAGTCAGCCCTGAGCGCGGAGCAGCGGGGCCCGGCTGGGAGGAGTGACGCGGCAGTCACACAGCCACGGGGCTTTTTTTTTGAACAACTTGTTGAAGTTTCCGTCGTCGAGTGGTGGCGGAGGCAGATCCGCTCCGGGTCGGGGACATTGACCCCGATCGAACCGACGGCTGGGGCCCCGGTGGCGTCGATCCCTCGCTGGCGCTGGTGGCCGCCACAGCTGTCGCGCCCGATCGCTGTCCGGCCTGATACGTGAGCGGCTGGCCATCTCAAAGTACATTTATATATAACCGTACGTATTTATATAAAGGTTATATATAGTGTATGAATGCGCTCCGTTCTCAGCAGCTGTGGCTTTGTGTTTTCACAGTAATCTTTGGTCAGAGCCTGCGCGCAGTCCTGGCACGCCCCTCACCTCTCCGCCCCCTCTCTCTCTCTCTCTCTCTCTCGCTCGCTCTCTCTCTCTCTCTTTCTCGCTCTCTCCCCCCTTCTCTCTGTTTTTTTTTCCTGCTCTCCGTCCCCTGTTTTAGCTTCCTGCAGCGAAGGGCAGAGACCTTGACTGTCAGCTGTTGTAAATCACCTTTTTATGCGCGTTTACGACATGCGTGTGTGTGTGTGTGTGTGTGTGTGTGTGTGTGTGTGTGTGTGTGTGTGTGCTGTTTGCATTATGCATGAGTGTGTGTCCGTGTGCGTGCGTGTGTGGGTGTGTCGCCAGTGCCGTGGCAGGCTGCCGCGGCAGCTCTCACTCTCCTGACCTACTTTTCCTGCCGCCTCCCCACAGCTGGCGCCGAGTGAACGCACCAGATCAAATGCCAGCCATTCCAGCCGCTCTCGCGTTATTACCGCATTCCGCTCTAACCGCAGCTTTTGCCTTTTATTTTCTTTTTTTTTTCTCCCCCCCCCGTATCTAGTTTGTTCCGACACTGAATAGGCTTATAGAAACCCCCCCCACCACCACCACCACCACCAGCAGCAGCACTACCAGCAGCAGCACCTCATAAGAGGACATGGCGAAGTCTGCGCGCTGTTTGCGTCCTTCCTGCTTTTGTGCACAGTTGCCGAGTCAGCGGAGTCGAACGTGGGGAGCGCCCCCCCCTCCCTCCCTCCCTCCCGCCGCCTCCAGCCGTATCCAGCCTCAAGGTATAAGCGTTATGCAAGCAGCGGCAGGAGAGGCAGCGAGCCCTCAGATTGGTTTTACAGGCCAGGAAGCCGCCTCCCACCTCCACCCCAGTCACCCAGGGCTCCTATTATGGAAACTAATATGGAAACTCAAATCCCGCTGGCTTGGTTTTTTTCTCCTTCTCCTTCTTCTTCTTCTTGAGCTCTGCCATGGGTTCGCTTTAGTCTTTTCTGGAGCCCGGAGCCAGGAAGTAGTCGCAGCAGTGGCGGCGGCGGCGGCGGCGGGCCGCGAGAAGCAGTTCTCACTGAAGTTGGATAGAGCAGATGAGAATGTGCCTCCATCGGCCCGGGGAAAAATCTCAGTATGCTGGTTGTTCCACGAAGGAGGAGGAGGAGGATCGCGTGCGAGAGCGTTTCGCTAATCCGCTAGATCACAAACCAAAACGGTGGCCGTCGGAAGCCACTGTGAAGTGGGAATGATGATTTATCTCCTCCACTTCTGACTCCTCAAACCTGACGACTTTACTGCCGGCTCGGCAGTTCACGCCAAAAACATGAACAGCTCTCAGACGTTGTCGGGCCTGCAGCGTCCACGTAGGGTAGCCAAGGTGGAACTGAAACCAGCGTGGTTCGCAAATCCAGCTTGTCGAACGGACAAAAGGCATGTGTTCGGGGTAGGCAACACTGGAGGCCAAGATATGTGTATGGGAGCTTGTTCCTAGTGATTAATACCACTCCAAAAACATACATATAAACATGTATATGTTGCAGCGAATAATGAGGAGATATGTCAGACAGATGTGGTGCCGGTCAAACGCCAAACCAAAACTTTGTAAACTTTAATTCTGCTGACCTCTACGGTCTGCTATCACTGTGGTAGTACCGAATACCGTGCCTTTAAGAAGACTTTTTGACTGACAGACGTGGATCACATGGCCCCTAGATGAGAACATATCACCGCACCGTCCCGCAGTCCCCCGAGCCACCATGAGCATACAAAGGAAAAACTCTGCAGATGTCACAAGTGTTGATGGCGACATTGTTGGGTTGTGATGATATCGGAGCCGCACGATGTTGTCAGTGATCTGGCGTCGCACCATTTACTGCAAACTAATGACGCCAAGGTAAAGGTTTATTGCAGTGAATAACTTTACAAGCAGGCCGGTGTTTTCAGTCCCGCGTCGAGCAATGAGGAAATTGCCATCGGACACCGCAATAAATATCTTTTTGGATTAGTTATTAACCCAAAAGCTGCACACAAAACCGAGTCCATTCCAAAAGCAGAAATGCCCGTGGCCTTTCAGTTGTTGTGTACCAGCGGGCCCTGCACTAATCCACTCTGTGGAAGAGGTGTTTATGTTGATGTCTGAATGAAACGGTCAGACTGGGACGTGTGTCGGCGACGGAGTTCCAGCCCGGGCATCGGCGGCAGCCGCCACGGGCAGACGCGGCGTGACATCACTTCGTACGCCGCGATCGGTGGCACCGGATGAAAACCTCCCGTCGGCGAGCAGCTCGGCTCCCTCGGTCGTTTGGCCTCTCGCATTACCGTCTATTCCCGGACGTGTAAGTCACTGCGCGCGCCGGGCCAAGGTCAGGGACACACCCCTGGACAGGTCACCGGCCCGTCACGCACTCGTCACTCACCCTCACGCCCTCGCCCCGGGCCCAGTCAGTCGCCAGTCGGCCTCAACACGTGCGTGCTTGGACTGTGGGAGGAGTCCAGAGTACCTGGAGAAAACCCCACACATGCACAATGTGTATATATATGTGTGTATATATATGTATAGTTTTTAGCTCTACCCTCAAAAGCAGCACAGTCTGAGTCCATGGGGAGACTGCAGTGAAATATGTAGTGCTCCTAAAGACATAGTGTGTGTTTGTATTGCCAGGCACAGGATGTAGGTATTTTAGTGCTGGCCAGTCTCTAGCCAAACAAACCCCACTCCCTCACAGGAGCCGTGTTGTTGTTCTGCATGCAAGAATGATTCAGAGCGTGCAGACCAGTTCCCCTTTCTATTTTAGTGGCTCTTACCTCGGGGAAGGAGCACTTCCTTCTGCTGCTCCTCTGCTCTGCTCTGCTCTGCTCTGCTCTGCTCTGCTCTGCTCTGCTCTGCTCTGCTCTGCTCTGCTCTGCACTGCTATGCTATGCTATGCTGTGCTGTGCTGTGCTGTGCTCTGCTCTGCACGCTCACAGATGCAGATGAGATGTTCGTGCAAATGCTGACCCACATCAGCCAGAGTGATAAACATCGCCGTGCGAGGTTTTTTCTAAACATGCACAAGTGCGGCCAGGCCAGAGTCTCTCTCTGAGACCACGTATTGGCTGCACCTGGGCCAGGTGAGAGAGGACGGTTCGGCCTGGAAACGTGCTGGTTGCAGGTCGTGGGGGGGGGGGCGGAGAGGGGCCAAGCTGCTCGTGACACTCAGGGTGGGCTAAAGTGGATTATGAATCTCTAAGCAGGGCACTGGGCCAGCAGCATTAGCGTGAGTGCGTGGCCTGGCCCGTCTCCCCAGGGCCCAGGTGGAGCGATCGCACCCCGTCCCCCGGTCCACTTCTGGTCGGGAGCCGGGGTGTCTGCGCTCCTCTGTGCTGCGGCTGCAGCTCTGACCGACAGTAAACTCTGAGGGAATGCAAGAACTTCCTGTTGATGGCAAGATCTCACTTCAACAGATGGTTTCACAAAGAGGAAACTCTGCCTCCGCAGACTGCTGCGCAGGCTTTGATTGCCTCGCGTCCTCGGGACGATCTGCGCACACAGATGGGCCCGGGATGTTCCGAGGACCTCGCCCGCTGGTCAGAGAACGGCGTAGTAGCCGCAGTAATTGGATTGGACCCACTGGCCTAAAGCCCTCTAGTAAAGCTGTCCTCCTGACACCATCCCAGTGGACCCGCCAAGGACAATCTGTTTACCCCCCGCCTCGCCCTCTGACATCACCATCGTCATCATCGTCACATCGTTAGATTCGTGCGGCTCTTTGTGTGTGCGGCTCTATGCTGATCACACGTGTGTGTGTGTGGGGGGGGTGGGGCGGGGGGGCTCTAAGCCGTTGAGGAAACCCCACACAAATCTGTGCATGGGACAGATGGTATAGCGATTACATCATCGGCCCATTGCAGCTTTTCTCCCGCGATTCGTACGTTTTCACACGCTAGCAGTGGCGTATCAAAACAGGGTTCCCACGCCTCCTGGAAAACCTTTAAAAAAGAAAAGAAAACCAAGCTGGGGACAAAGTCACCGAGTATCGAAAATGAGAGGTTGTGGAAAAGCCGTCGCCTCCGCAGCTCTCTACCTTAATGGTGTTGGACGGAGCCCATCTCCAGGCAGGGAGCGCGTCACTCTGGACATGCTACTAACACACACCGTCCACTCTCACACCCGCGCCCGGGGGCAATTCAGAGTCTCCGGTCGGCCCGAACATGCATGCTTTTGGAACGTAAAACCGTGAAAACCGCCCGGAGGCGGGAATAAACGTGAACCTGGTGTGTGTAAATAAATGTACAAAGAAAACCCGTTGGCGTCGTTCGTGCGGAGGCCTCACCGTCGTGTCTCGTCGCATGGAAGCTCTGATTTCTGGGACCGGGACTGGAGTTGTCAGAGGAAACGCAGAGAGCGTGAGCAGCAGCTCGGCTAGCAGCCCCCCCCCCCCCCCCCCCCCGTCTGTGCTGTGCTGCGATACCGCTCAGCGTGGAGTCGCTGCTTTGTGTGCTTTAGGTGGGGTCTCATATGGGTCAGCTGCACAGGCTCCTTCTTGTCTCGGCCTGCTCGTTCTCATATTATCATGTCGGGTAATCTCATACTCTGTGACAAAAAAAACACTTTCCTCCTCTGACGATATGCTGCACCTTCATTAGATGTAGAGTTTCTGGTTCGACCTGTGTGAAAGCTTCGTTCTTTTTGTTTTGTGAGGATTGTTGGAAAAGCTGAGGACCAGAGACGCTTGGAACAAACGATTCCAAACGCAGCTATAAATATTTACAATAATCTTCTTTTGGCTCCGATCGCTCCGACACTCAAAGAATGACGGATCGTACACAGGAGTCGGAGAGGGATTTGTCTTTGGTGAACCTGAGGAGACGTTTTCTCACCACCTCCACACTCCCAGGAGACCTCACGAAACTGTTGCCGGGAAATGATTCACTTTGAGCGATGGTGAATGATTCTGTGTGACACGCTCCGCCACCGTTTCTGAGCCGTGGCTATCTTTGACCGTGCTGGATCTCGGGACTGTGCTAAGTGGACAGACCCCACACACACACACACACACACACACACACACACACCAGGGCTCCACCATCACCTGAGCCTCGGGCCTGACGTCTCGTTTTGTCTCGGTGTGTGTGTGTGTGTGTGTGTGTGTGTGTGTGTGTGTGCGCGCCGCTCGACGCTGCTCCCACTCCCATGCTTTGATGTTTCACTCCCACAGACTGCGGGGGCCCTGACCTGCTTTCATGCTGATAATGTTGTATAACTCGCGGTGAACTTGGCTCCCTGGCTGCAGATCTGCATCCGTGTCTGTGTGCGTGTGTGTGTGTGTGAGCGACACCTCAGCTGTTCGCAGGGACAGAGAGACAGACAGAGAGAGAGAGAGAGGGAGACGGGCGAGCGGGCGGGCGGACGGACGGACAGACACAGTTGTTTGCAGGGCTCATAAAAGGGGGTGTGGACCTCTGGCACATGGACGCTGCGCACCCTGACGCCCTCTAGTGTCGGCGCCGAGCCGGCGCAGGTCCCGCAGGCCGGCCGCGTCTGGAAACGTTTGCGGTGGAATCAAAGGAAGGAGGGCCGTTTTACGACAACCGCTGGCTCTGGGCTTCGACCGCCGATCTTCAGATAATTTGGGCTCTTAAGACGCCCAAAAGGGCACAATGCCCTCGCTTCTCCCCGCCCCGCCACGCCACGCCACGGCGGGGAGCGGAGGGGAGAAAACCCCGGGGTGAAAACGAGCACAAGGAGCACATTGGCCGCCGTCTGCGCGCACACGCGCGTGGCCTATCTGCGTGGCTTATTTAAGGTTTCAGCGCGGGGTCGTAAACATGAACTGCAGCCGAACCTGCCCGGCTGAATGGACGCCTTCTCACCGCCGCCCGGCAGCTCACAGTAGACCTACAGTATTTGTTTGGGAGGGCCGCGCTAGAGCAGCGGTCCTGCCCAATAATGCACAGCGTTTTGTTTCCACTGCGTGCGGCATGTTTTCATGCCCCCGCGGGGCACGGGCGTGTCCTCGAGGACATAACAACACTGATGTATACAAACATCAGGTTTCCGAGAGGCCTCGAGGTGACTGAATACGGAACCCCCCCTCCCCTCCCCCTCCCTCTCCCTCGCAGTACTACCTCCCGGCAGGAAGGGGTCACCGCCAGCGCCCCGGCCCAGGGGAAGAGCGGCGCCCACAAGATCTGCCTGGTGTGCTCCGACGAGGCGTCCGGCTGCCACTACGGCGTGCTCACCTGCGGCAGCTGCAAGGTCTTCTTCAAGCGGGCGGTGGAAGGTAGGTGGCCGCGTCGCTCGCGCGTGGCGAGCTCCCGGCCCGGGCGGCGGTCCCTAAGAGCGCGCTCTCCCCCCGCAGGTCAGCACAATTACCTGTGCGCCGGGAGGAACGACTGCATCATCGACAAGATCAGGAGGAAGAACTGCCCGGCGTGCCGCTTCCGCAAGTGTCTGATGGCCGGGATGAACCTAGAAGGTAGACCTCGGCGCCCTCGCTCCTCTCCTCCCCTCCCCTCCTCTCCTCTCCTCTCCTCTCCTCTCCTCTCCTCTCCTCTCCTCTCCTCTCCCCTCCTCTCCTCTCCTCTCCTCTCCTCTCCTCTCCTCTCCCCACCACTCCCCTCCTCTCCTCTCCTCTCCTCTCCTCTCCTCTCCTCTCCTCTCCTCTCCTCTCCTCTCCTCTCCTCTCCGCTCCCCTCCGCTTCTCTCCTCTCCTCTCCTCTCCTCCCCTCCCCTCCTCTCCTCTCCTCTCTCCTCCTCTCCTCTCACCTCTCCTCCTCTCCTCTCCTCTCCTCTCCTCTCCTCTCACCTCTCCTCCTCTCCTCTCCTCTCCTCTCACCTCTCCTCCTCTCCTCTCCTCCTCTCCCCACCGCTACCCTCCTCTCCCCTCCTCTCCTCTCCTCTCCTCTCCTCTCTCCTCTCCTCTCCTCTCCCCTCCTCTCCCCTCCTCTCCGCTCCTCTTCTCTCCTCTCCTCTCCTCTCCTCTCCTCTCCCCTCCTCTCCTCTCCTCTCCTCTCCTCTCCTCTCCTCTCCCCTCCTCTCCGCTCCTCTTTCGGTCGTAACTCTTCCTCTCCGCCCCCGCCCCTCCATCCCCCCCCTCAGCACGCAAAACCAAAAAGCTGAACCGCTTAAAAGGCGGGCAGCCCAGCAACCCGCCCGAGCTGAGCACGCCGCCGCCCGTGGAGTCCCGCGCCCTGGTGCCCAAGTGCATGCCCCAGCTGGTGCCCACCATGCTGTCCCTGCTGAAGGCCATCGAGCCCGACACCATCTACGCCGGCTACGACAGCACGCTGCCCGACACCTCCACCCGCCTCATGACCACCCTCAACCGGCTGGGCGGCCGCCAGGTCATCTCCGCCGTCAAGTGGGCCAAGGCGCTGCCAGGTGACGATGACTGTCACACTGTGTGTGTGTGCGTGTGCGTGTGTGTGGGGACATGGTTTAGGGTAAAACAGGCACATCCGGGTCATCCGGGCCCCGACTTGCCACATAAGCACTTTGTGCGATGCAGGCCCGCATTTGCGGGCTATTGGCTGCTTAGTGTGTGTTTATAGCACCTAAACGTCCTCCGTCTTTGATGTCTCGTCTCTCTCCTCTCCCTCCCTCCCTCCCTCCCTCCCTCCCTCCCTCCCGGCCGCCAGGTTTCAGGAACCTGCACCTGGACGACCAGATGACCCTGCTGCAGTACTCGTGGCTCTTCCTCATGTCCTTCGGCCTGGGCTGGAGGTCCTACCAGCAGTGCAACGGCAACATGCTGTGCTTCGCCCCGGACCTCGTCATCAACGAGTACGTGCCGGGCCACCACTCGCTTTCGCGTCGTGTCCGTGCGAGCTGTGTGTTCGTTTCTGGCCGGAGCGAGAAAAACAAAGCGCCGAAGCATAAGTTCCGAGAGTTTGTTTTCCGCGGCCTCCCTCACTCTTCACCCACCAATGATACTCCATCATCTCGACCACCGTCTCCCCAGCAAAGCTAATAGAGTGCATCTCATCTCCGGAGGAGTGATTTAGAACCGCGTCCAGAGATTGTTCAGAGCCGTGGACCTTGAACGTTTAATCTGCTCCGTCTCCCCCTCGACGGAGGAGCCCGCCGATAAATCACGCACAGGCGCAGACGCTTTCTTAACCCTCGCTGTCCCCCTCCTCCCCCTCCTCCTCCTCCTCCTCCTCCTCCTCCTCCTCCTCTCCCTCCCACCCACCAGGGAGCGCATGAAGCTGCCCTACATGGCCGACCAGTGCGAGCAGATGCTGAAGATCTCCAGCGAGTTCGTGCGCCTGCAGGTCTCCCACGACGAGTACTTGTGCATGAAGGTGCTGCTGCTGCTCAGCACAGGTGAGTCAGACGGGTGTCCCCCGGCGGCAGCACGCAGGCGGGAGTAGACGGGTCCGCGTGTCCAGTCAGGGAATGAAACCCAGTCGTGAAATCACATGCACTTTTAGTTGAGACCAGCGTCTCCCAGCTTCCAGGTTTCTCTAGTAATCATCTTGAGCAGCACAGTTCAGGTCACCCTCCAGATGGCCAGATGTTGAGCTTTTGTTTGCCCCCCCCCACACCCTCTCCGCCCCCACCCTCATGCCGCAGTGCCAAAGGACGGCCTGAAGAGCCAGGCGGTGTTCGAGGACATCCGGATGTCGTACATCAAGGAGCTGGGGAAGGCCATCGTGAAGCGCGAGGAGAACTCCAGCCAGAACTGGCAGCGCTTCTACCAGCTCACCAAGCTGCTCGACTCCATGCACGAGGTACGCTCCGTGTGTGTGTGTGTGTGTGTGCGTGTGTGTGTGTGTGTGTGTGTGTGTGTGTGTGTGTGTGTGTGTGTGTGTCAGCAGGGCGTGATGGACCAGTTGATCTCAAAGCGTTGACATAATTTAACAACATGGATTACCGCTTCTTCTTCCCAAGCCTGCGTGTTACTCACTGGTCTGTCTGTCTGTCTGTCTGTCTGTCTCTCTTTCCCTGTCTCTCTCTCTCTCTCTCTCTCTCTGTCTCTCTCTCTCCCCCTCTCTCTCTCTCCCCCTCTATCTCCCCCTCTCTCTCTTTCTCCCCCTCTCTCTCTTTCTCTCTCTCTCTCTCTGTCTCTCTCTCTCTCTCTCTCCCCCTCTCTCTCTGTCTCTCTCTCTCCCCCTCTCTCTCTCTCTCCACCTCTCTCTCTCCCCCCCCTCTCTCTCTGTCTCATTCTCCCCCTCTCTCTCTGTCCCCCCCCCCCCCCCCCCATCTCTCTCTCTGTCTCTCTCTCTCTCTCTCTCTCTCCCCCCAGATGGTCGGGGGGCTGCTCAGCTTCTGCTTCTACACCTTTGTGAACAAGTCCCTGAGCGTGGAGTTCCCGGAGATGCTGGCAGAGATCATCAGCAACCAGTTACCAAAATTCAAGGCCGGCAGCGTCAAACCCCTCCTCTTCCACCAGAGATGACTGTGACCCCCCCCCCCCCCCCCCCCCCCCCCCCACCACCACCTCCCCACCACCAGACACAATGCCTTAAGAGTCCCAACCATGCCCCCCCCCCCCGCCCCATCACACACACAAACCCCGCCCCCACCACCGCCACCCAGAGGAGCGACGATGAACAGACTGCGAGGAGTGAATGATGTTTTATTTGGGGGGGGGGGGTTAATTTGGGAGCTTGTCGGGAGGACGCAACTCAATGTTGTCAGGTCGCGGGCCGGGAGGGCGAGTGGGAGAGTGTGGAGAGAGAGAGTGAGAGAGAGAGCACAGACTGAGATGTAGTTCATAAGAAGTAGGAGACGTCTGTCAGATAGAACGATAATCGCAAACAGGCTTCACATCCACGTCGTCTCAGGTTTCTTACCTTCAAACACAGAACAATATCTAAAGTAGACGGGACAACTATCTCTGTACAGGTTCTCATAGTATTTTCTACATTTTCAGACAGTTTATACAGATTTCCAGGTCGTCGTTGCCTGGAGAGGTAACGGAGCTTAACAGATAACATGCTCTTACGTAGGCTTTTTTGACTGTACGGTCCTCTTGTTTGTTTTTTTTTTGTTTGTTTGTTTTTTATAGGAGCTTGTAACATGTTTATCAGATTCATAGTGGGTTATGGGGTGGGGTGGGGTGGGGTGGGGGTGGGGTGGGGTGGGGGGGGGGGGGGTGTCATGTAAAAAGCATCATGTCATTGCTCTGGTAGATACTCTGGACATTGAAACAGCCGCGTCGGATTCTGAGCCGACGCGCCGCCACTCTTGTGGTGACTTCTCCCACGAGCTGACCTCCTCCGGCTTCACGCAAGTCTACTACAAAAGGGAAAAAACACGTGCCTTTTTTTGCTTGGAACGTCATCTTAGCCATCTTTCTGTACGCGCCCCGGGGTGCCCGCCTCTCTCTCTCTCTCCCTCTCCCACGGCGGTCTACCTTCATCGTACGCTGATTGTACTCTTTACGTTACATGCAGTTTTCCCTTCTCCTTTTTCTTTTTTGTTTTTTTATTTAAACGTTTCCTCAGACAACTGTTTATCTCCGCCAGTGGCAGCTCGGTCCTTCCTCCCGTGTGCAGAGAGCAATCCTTCACGGCGGGGGGGGGGGCTTCAGAGCCTGCCGCCCCTTCCACCGCAATCTTCACGCACACACACACACTCGGCTCCTTAAGTGCAGCCCGAGCACTTTGTACCCCCCCATCCCCCCCCCACCTCCCACCCGCTAAAGGCTTTAAGAGACTGTGAAGACCGACGCTTGTTCGATGGATGGATGGATGGATGGATGGTAGGACGCTTCAGAAGAAGGGTTTTGACGAACAAAAGACAAAGCCTGCTCGGGCACACCGCTCGGCCTCGCCTCCTGCCCCAGTAGTCTAAAAATAGAATGTGATACAGTAGATGCGCGCGTCCACCAATCATAGAGGAGAGGGCCTGTTTTTAGTATGTTTGCGTTATTATGTCAGTTTTAGCCGATCAGAGGGAGAAATGCGCTTATTTCCGTGCTTCTCACGCGGCCCAGACTGGTTGGGAATGAGCCGTCCCGGGGTTCGTTAATGCCGCGATGCAGCCACCCCCATGAATAACGAAGCCACAGTTTGCCCCTTTTGGGGAACTCTTCCCACGTCCACAGAATTTCCCAACCTGGTCTCACTCTATCCGAGCAGGACCGCTGGAATCCCAGGTAGGCAAATGCTGTTCGATTAAGCTCACAGCTGTCCCGAAATATTCGCCCCCCCCCAAAAAAAAGTCAAGCTTCAGGTGGGACGATGGCAGACTCCTCGCCTGTAAAGCCTCCCTACAGCTGCTGATGAGCCCTCCTCCCTGGTTGATGAATGCTTTCTGCCCCTCCCTAATGCCCCGTAGGCACCTTGTCTTAATGTCTGTGTATCTTTAGAGCATTTGCACGTTTGTCTGTCCGCACAGTAGTCGATACCCCAATGTTTGAAAGCACTTAGCGTCGGCCACTCGGTGGCGTCTCGGAGGCCGCGGAGGCAGGCAAAATGGATCCTCTCACTCTCTGGGAACTATTTCAGTGCCAAACGCCTGTTTTGTCTGTTTTCGGCGACGCGGAAATATTTGTCAGTGTTTATGCAATCCCGATTCCACAAGAAGTAGGGACACTGTAAAAAAAAAAAAGACTAATCTGAAACTAAACTGAAGACCATGAGAACCTGCTAATCCTTTTTAATCACACACTCGATGGATCAAGTAGAAAAGACGAAAATGTTTTATATTGTACCTCGGCCTTTGTTGTTTTTTTGCTTTATCTGTACCCGACATTGCATGTATCAGACAAGATGCAACGTCATCGTTATCCGAGGGGTGGCAGAGGTCCTTCGAGGTGGCAGAAACCGCTTCAAGAGACCCTCCAAACTCCTTGGATGGCAGACTGGGAGCTGAGCCTAGCACTCCCAAAGCGCCTGACTTCCGTTCGGGTGGCCGTGTTTGGCGAACGAAAGGAGACGTTCGTCCGATTGACCCTCGCAGTGTCCCGGCCCCTCTGGAATCGGCCTTGTGCGAGGACGGGAAACGAAGCCCCCCCAGTATTGTCGTTTGTAAATCTCCTCCTCAAACTTGATAGAAAGTTGTGAGTCGTTGACGTGTAAAGCGAGGCGCTGGAAGATGTAGAGTCTAGTGTAGGTCTCTCACCATCCGCTTTGTTTCGTGTGGGCGGGAATGCCCTTAATCGGCACAAGACAATGCAGGAACCGACGCGACCGTGAACTAGTTTCGAAAGGAAAGCACTTGACGGATCGTAAGTGGCGCTGGATCAATGTGTGAAGTGCGTGTGCGTGCGTTTTTAAGTGTGGAAACGAAGCGCTTGTGCTGTTGCTGAGCTCGCCCCAACGACAGAATAGGAGAAGCACTCAACGTCCTCAACGTGGAACCGCTCCCGTGCTCAGGTTGTCTGAAACTCCACGTCCGACACACACAGCGCGTGCTTGTCCGCGTCGACCCATTCGTGTTCTGACTCCGAAGAACCAAAACAAAAAAACAAAAAACAAAAAAAAAGCAAACACAAACACGGAAATGGAACAGTTTTTGTTTGAGCATTTTAGTTTTCTAGTAGTTGGGGGGGGTTGGGGGAAACGAATACGACATCCTCATTAACTGCGAAGGGGTTACACATGGGTTACTTTCACATTCAGTGTATCCAGATCTGCTGCTGCTGCTGCTGCTGCTGATGTTCATTTAAACAGGTATATATACTGAAATCGCACACTTGCCTTTTCTTGCTCAAAAATGTATCCTCGCTTACTTCTCCGTACATTTTTGAGGAGGACAACCGAATATGCAATAGAAAACGACAGATAATCTATCGCCATCACATACCAGGATGTGGTCGGGCCCCTCCCTTCCCCCTCCCCCCCATCTTCCACAGTATAAGCTATTTTCATACATGAGATTCACATGAAACTTTTCTCTCTGCAGGCCAGACTTTCAGGAAACACACACTCATCAGTCTAGCAGGACTGCACACAAAGCCTATTTGATGTTTTGACTACAAGGTGACCAAAGCAAGTACAGAACTAATTCAGCATATGTCAGTGTAAAAGTAGCTCCTAGATGACAAATGTACAGGTTTTTTTTTGTTTTGTTTTGTTTTGGTTTCTTTTTTTTTTTTTTAAGGAAAAAAAAAACATTTTTTACTCTTAACATGTTGGCTTTGGTCTAATCGTGTAATACTGTGAATAGGATAGGAGTCAGTCTTTTTCACACACAAACTGTTTGTGAAAGTAATCAACCAGCTTGAATCTAAAAAGATTTGCACTACCCAAATATTGTTTGAAAATCTATTTTGTATAAAACATATGCAGACATTAACTTTTGAGAATTATCAAGGGCAGATCATGTTTCACTGGTATATGCTTTCTCTATGAAAACAACAAAAAGAACCCATTTGTTTTGCTTAAATCTTTTTTGATGTACATATAATCCATTGTAAAGAAAATGTGGTGTATTTGTCTCCAAATAATAGTTTTTCTATACCTACCCTGTGTATCATTTCCCCTCTCTAGTGTGACTCCAGTTGATCTCTTCCTGCATTGATTAAAGGTTGAACTGTATGTCTTTGTGTGGTACTTGGCAAAAATGCAAGCAACTGTATGCTGACGTCTGCCGTGGTAATTGAGGCAATGATTCTGAGCAGTGGCAACGGTAGGCTCATTGTACGTCACTTTTCATGATCACACCCAGCACTTATTCATCCAATAAATGCTTCTTTTCCATCTCGATGCCGGTGTGCTGACTGTTCATGGAGACACGCATCACTAAGGTACAAAGCAGGGACGATGATGGATGGATGGATGGATGGATGGATGAATGCCCAGACCAGAAAAACAGCTCTTGACTGAGATGCTTTGTATATCAGTTTAATTATTCATGTTGGATTACTTATGAAGTGTCACATATCTTTGGGCAGTGACGTCATCGAGGCTTGACGTCCTGGCTGCAGTGACATCTTCGTATTCTCCCCATGGGAATCTTCAGTACCCATGCATGGAGCAAACGAAAGGCTTTTTTTCATTGCAGTCGGCGACAGTCACCTCACCTGGTAGTACAACAAAGAAACAACTACAAATGAGAGCAGTTAGGAAGCAGTTTGGAAGATAAATTAAACCTTACTGTGTTTCTAAAGTCACTATCCACTGTAATTAGTTACAAAAGATTTTGATTCTGTAAGACTGAAATCTAACTTCGACACGTTCATGTGTGACAGGACTGTGTGTGATGTGTGGCGGTGCGTGTACCATGGCGCAGGCTCAAACAGCCTATAGACAGTGGTCCTGCCCCTTGTCCCTGCACAAAGGGGGACCCATTTTTACATTTTATTCTGAGGCGTGACACAACTCTCATCTGACCACTACTTCTGGAAGAACATCAGAATGATTTCTTAATCATTTAGTTTGTGTGGCAGTTTTTTTAAACATTGTTAAATGATTATTATCAGCTGAATAACACCAAGTCTAAAATCACTCACCAGGTGGGGATTGCCTCCAAGCCAAACCTCTGGCATTGTTCCATCATGCTTCCGTGGAACAACACTCTCGGCTACATAATGGTTTGAGATAAGTGAAGCACTTATCTCCTGGCAGGTTTTCTGATAAACAAAGAGAGGACACCAAGAGGACGCATGGTGAGAAGTTAGAATGCGGTAAAAAGTAATAACATCTGTCTTACTGGATGATGAGGAGTAGGAGCTGATTTAAAGAATATAAAATAAACATAGTGTGCCACTGGTAATTGGAAATTACCTCTGCATCAAGCCAGTTCTTGGGATCTTCGAAATAATAGAACCCATGAGCCTGGTTGTGTGCTGGGGATGGATAATACGTAAAGGCCGTTAAAACAAATTTGTAAAACAAAACTTTCCACATTCGCTCCTCAAATGACCAAGTTGTCTATTCAACCAACTATTTTCATTAACTTGGAAAATGGGAAGAACAGGTAAAAGGCCAGAGAGCCTGCAGTCTGGGAGCAGCCCTTGGAGACTCGGCTGAGTGCTGGAGAGCTCCAGGTCTCAAAAACGTATAACTTTTTTCATTTTTCTGGAAAAGGGACGATTTTTATGAATAAAGTGGGCAAACCTGGAACAGATGACTTTTTTTATCTGCTTGTCTGTATTTTTGTATCGGCTTGTTGTTTCGTCAGTGTAAAAGATGTCATAGTAATTTCCTGTTTCAGGGTGGTCTTACCGTCGACATCGAACATCGGCACGGTGGTCGGAATGCGTGGTTCAGGCGTTGTCAGGGATGGCATGGGGCTGATGGCTGTGGAATGACAGTTATGGTTAATGCACTAGTATGCACTTTTCACACTTTTCACATTTGTCCATTCACTCCCTTTCATAGACTGGTAGAACAGACTATGTGCGCAGTCCGTCTGCTCATACAGCCACTGTAACCAATCACACACCACCACACAGGGCAGTTTTGTTTCCAGTGTCTTGCCCAGGAATACTGGGACAACCCAACCAGAGATGCAGCTACAGCAGTCTGCAGTCACACAGTTCCAGCTGTGCTGCAGGTTCAGCCTTCACACTGACAGGAGACACCAACCTGGAAAAGCCTGTGAACAGAAAGAAAACACCATCTGCAGGAAACTTAACTCTTACTTTGACATTAAGATCAATCAATTTTCTGTATGATATCAACTTCAAAACATGCACTCACAGTGCTCTGATGGGACTACGTGTTAAGGTGTATGGATGGTGCAAGTTCAAGATCTAATAAAACACTTAAACTTACCTTTACACCTGCCCACAGGCCAGTGGCCAGACAGAGGAACACACAGAGATGAAGACTGGAAGCCATTTCTGCTAAGAACAGAACCAGAGGAAAGTAAATGCAACAGGTAGACAAAAAGCATTATTTAATGAGACAGGAATGCTACTCAGTGACATTGGAGGAGGATAAAAGGTTCAAAAAACATATTAAAAATGATCTAATGGAGAATTTTTGTGGTAAATATGCATAAAACTGTTGATACCAATGAAGGGCAAGAAGTAAAGCCTCACCTTGCTGTGATGATCAGATGACCGTCTCTTTTCAGCACCTAGAGGTGAAGGGTGTCTTCGAGAAGGGATTTGCTATCTTTATATGCAATGCAATGTTTTATTATTACAATTATGTGTTTTGGTGGAAATTGGGAGGATCAAAATAAGTGATGATTTCCATGGCAAGGCAGCTGCAGGGCAGCTGGGAGATGATCAAAGAAATGCTAATGAATTATGAGCACATAGTTCAAGAAAGAGCAGAATCCTCTTGTTTTTAATAGTTAGATAAAAGGATAGTACTGTAGTTACATCAGAAGAAAGGGATGAGCTTTCAAATCTCCCGTAGAAGTGATCAAAGATCAGTTAGGTCATTTTACTGGCGGGTGCAGCCCTTCAACAAGTGAAATGAAATGTTATCAATGTAAAACAATGTCAGACACGTCATTTTGTTCTCATACTCTGCCTATCCTAATATCCTATCCTAATAAAACACTTAAACATACTTTCACACCTGCCCACAGGCCAGTGGCCAGACAGAGGAACAGAACCAGAGGAAAGTAAATGCAAAGACAAATGCAAGACCAAAGGCATTATTTAATAAGAGAGGAATGCTACTCAGTGACAGGTAAAGCCTCACCTTGCTGTGATGATCAGAGGACCTTGTTCTTTCAGCACCAAGAGGTGAAGGGTGTCTAAGAGAAGGGAATTGCCATCTTTATATGCAATGCAATGTTTGATTATTACACAAGTGTGTCTCAGTGGAAATTGGGTGGATGTGTTTTTGTGTGTGTGTGCGTGTGTATTTGCGTGTGTGTTGACATTATTCAAAGCTCCTCAGCAGACCTTAGTGAACAGGATGTCGTTTTAGCAAGTGACATGAAATGTTATCAGTACAAAATGATATCAAGCATATCATCCTTCTCTTTACACTGCATATCTGGCACAAGGAAGAGCAAACATTCTGCAGAATTGCTCAGGGATGTTAGAGGTGCAAACCTTAAATATCACATGAAATGACTGGGAATGGTAAGCATGATGACAGCATCACTGAAGTTTTTTTTCAATATTATGTCTCACAATTGAAGTAAGATAATACACCAGTTACCTACAACTTAGCCTGAGTTTTGGTGAGGAAACTTATTTTAGAGTTGGTTGCACTACAGCTTACATCTTGTGGATCGAGCATTAGCCATATAGCTGTTTCTCAATGAACTAGCACACCTCCTAGCTACCTCACAGCCTCTCACACCAGGGGGCAGGCTCTGGGTCGCATCTTTGCTCTTACAGGAATAAAATTTCGTTTGCCAGTCTTCCCCTGACGATGGCCGTCTTGGTGAGGCTGAGATCCAGCACTAGCTCATCCCTCGACTGCCAGGAGATGCAATCCCAGGGTCTGTTCCACATGCCCCCGATTGCGTTGCCACGTTGTAGGTCACCAGATCTCAACAGCCTCTGGTAGGGGCCAAAGCCTGTCATCCAAAGCAGACGGCTTTCAATGCAGACTAATAAGTCCCACACGGAGGTCGCTGCCCACTGCTGACCTGCATCCTGGGCCTTATTCAGGGGAGTTTCTGTTCAGGACATATGTCCTGATTGGTATAGTGAGATATATGCTGATGCAGGGCCTAGATGTAGATGGGCGTTTTCTATGTGTTCTCCACCTGCCTCCCAAAGTCCATAGACATGCATGTTTATCTTAGCTTCATTGGAGACACACCCCAAGGTGTGAATGTGAGAGGTGTATTCCCTGTCTTCACATACATACATCAATAAGGTACAAAGCAGGGAGGATGCTGGATGGATGGAAGGATGGATGGATGGATGGATGGATGGATGGATGGATGGATGGATGGATGGATGGATGGATGGATGAATGGATGGATGGATGGATGGATGGATGGATGGATGGATGGATGGATGGATGGATGGATGGATGGATGGATGGATGGATGGATGGATGCCCAGACCAGAAAAACAGCTCTTGACTGAGATGCTTTGTATATCAGTATATTTATTAATGTTGGATTACATATGAAGTGTCATATATCTTTCGGCAGTGACGTCATCGAGGCTTGACATCCTGGCTGCAGTGACATCTTCTTCGTATTCTCCCCATGGGAATCAATAAACCAGACCCAAATGACAAATAAAAGGCTTTTTTTCATCGCAGTCTGCGACAGTGAGCTCACCTGGTAGTACAACAAAGAAACAATTACAAATGAGAGCAGTTACGAACAGCTCTAAAATTACAAATGTCTGTACTTTAAATCTCAGTTTGGAAGATAAATTAAACTTAACTGAGTTTCTGAAGTCACTATTCACTGTAATTAGTTACAAAAGATTTTGATTCTCTAATAATGAAATCTAACTTCTACAAATTCACGTGTGAGAGGACTGTGTGTGATGTGTGTGTACCATGATGGTCTATGCTCAAACAGCCATTCTCAACCTCAGGCAGTAGCTCTGCCCCTTCTCTCTGAAGAAAGGGGGATCCGTCATTCCACACCCACCCTTCGTCCTGAATAAAAGGTTTAGAATTTCAATCTCTCAACAATTATTATTTTGAGACATGTCACAACTCTGACACAGGATATGATCTGACCACTTCTCCTGGAAGAACATTAGATTGATTTCTCAATCATTTAGTTGGTGTTGCAGTTTTTTTAACATTCCTGTCAAATAATTATTATCGACTGAATCACATCAAGTCTAAACTCGCTCACCGGATGGTAAATGCCTCCAACCCAAGCCTCTGTCACCGCATCTAATATCTTTCCAGCAAAATCATTCGCATCCTCAGACTCGGCTTCAGTGTGTCCTGAGGCAAGGTTAGCACCACTCTGGACGCAGGTTTCCTGATCAGCAAAGAACGAGGAAAACAGAAAGATGCACAGAGAATTAGGTGAAAAGTACTAACATGACAGAAGTTCAGCTCTCCTTTAAAATATGTCTTACTGGATGATGATTGTAAGTAGGAGCTGATTTAAAGAATATAAAATAAACATAGTGTGCCACTGATAATTGGATATTACCGCTGCCTCAAACCAGCTCTCGGGATGTTCAAATAATCTGTAACAGGATACTCCCTGCTCGCTCCCAAAGCAAATGGTATCTTGATCTATGTCGGATTCTGGGGATGGATAAAACGTAAATCCTGTTAAAACAAATGTGCAAAACAAAACTTTCCAGATTTGCTCTTCAAACGTCTATTCATACGTCTATTCTTGTCGTTCAACCAACTATTTTCATTAACTTGGCTGCCACTTCTACACACTGGGTCCTTCCCATGTGGGTAGATGACTGTGTCCTCAGCATATATTTGGACATCATCATCATCAACATCATCACACACACATGGGAGGCCAATGAAAGTTTGGATAGTAGTGGTCCTGAATTTATCTTCTGTGGTCCTCACCTGTGGAAAAAGCTCCCTGAACACGTGAGGTGTTGTTGCCGCACATTTACATCAGGGCGGAAAACATTATTGTTTACTGTAATTTTGCTATCTGCTCTGTTTTAATGATTTTAAATTACATTTGATTGTTTTATTGATTTCAAGTTAACAAATGCTTTGTGTTCTCCGTGTTTCGTGGGGGCCAGAGGCCAGAGAGCCTGCAGTCTGGGACCCTCTCTGGGACCTGTTGAATCATGGAGACTAGTTTTGAGTGTTGGAGAGCTCCAGGTCTCAACACCTTATAACTTTTTTCATTTTTCTGGAAAAGGGATGGTTTTTATGAATAAAGAGGGCGAACCATGAACAGATGAAATGTTTTATCTGCTTGTCCTATTGATTTTAAATTGTTTTAATGTCTGCGATTCATTATTGAATTGGTTCTATTTTGATTTCCAATATATTCCCTTGCCTTTGGAAAGCAATATGAAATGCCTTGTGTAAGACTGACGCTATACAGGACAGGACTTTTGCATGATTTACAGTCTGGAATATTTTCGCAGCTTGTTTCTTCAGTGTGTAAGATGTCATAGTAATTTCCTGTTCCAGAGTGGTCTTACCAAAAACAGGGATATCTGACACGGTGAATGGGATTATGTCTTCCTCTGGCATGGGGCTGATGGCTGTGGAATGACAGTTATGGTTAATGCACTAGTATGCACTTTTCACACTTTTCACATTTGTCCATTCACTCCCTTTCATAGACTGGTAGAACAGACTACGTGCGCAGTCCGTCTGCTCATACAGCCACTGTAACCAATCACACACCACCACACAGGGCAGTTTTGTTTCCAGTGTCTTGCCCAGGAATACTGGGACAACCCAACCAGAGATGCAGCTACAGCAGTCTGCAGTCACACAGTTCCAGCTGTGCTGCAGGTTCAGCCTTCACACTGACAGGAGACACCAACCTGGAAAAGCCTGTGAACAGAAAGAAAACACCATCTGCAGGAAACTTAACTCTTACTTTGACATTAAGATCAATCAATTTTCTGTATGATATCAACTTCAAAACATGCACTCACAGTGCTCTGATGGGACTACGTGTTAAGGTGTATGGATGGTGCAAGTTCAAGATCTAATAAAACACTGGGTGTTAAACTTACCTTTACACCTGCCCACAGGCCAGTGGCCAGACACAGGAACACACAGAGATGAAGACTGGAAGCCATTTCTGCTAAGAACAGAACCAGAGGAAAGTAAATGCAACAGGTAGACAAAAAGCATTATTTAATAAGACAGGAATGCTACTCAGTGACATTGGAGGAGGATAAAAGGTTCAAAAAACATATTAAAAATGATCTAATGGAGAATTTTTGTGGTAAATATGCATAAAATTGTTGATACCAATGAAGGGCAAGAAGTGAAGCCTCACCTTGCTGTGATGATCAGATGACCTTCTCTTTTCAGCACCAAGAGGTGAAGGGTGTCTTCGAGAAGGGATTTGCTATCTTTATATGCAATGCAATGTTTGATTATTACAATTCTGTGTTTTGGTGGAGATTGGGTGGATCAAAATAAGTGATGATTTCCATGGCAAGGCAGCTGCAGGGCAGCTGGGAGATGATCAAAGAAATGCTAATGAATTATGAGCACATAGTTCAAGAAAGAGCAGAATCCTCTTGTTTTTAATTAATAGTTAGATAAAAGGATAGTATTGTAGTTACATCAGAAGATAGGGATGAGCTTTAAAATCTCCCGTAGAAGTGATCAAAGATCAGTTAGGTCATTTTACTGGCAGGTGCAGCCCTTCAACAAGTGAAATGAAATGTTATCAATGTAAAACAATGTCAGACACATCATTTTGTTCTCATACTCTGCCTATCTGACACAAGGGACAGCAAACATGCATAAATGATTGATATTTTCAGAGCAAACTTTAAATATCAGATGAAATGACTGGGAATAGATGGGCATGATAAAGACAGCATCATTAAAGTTTTTTTGTCTCAGAATGGAGAAGAAGAAGTTAATTCACCAGTTACCTACAACTAAGCCGGAGTTTTGGCTAGGAAACTTATTTTAGAGTAGGTTAGCACAACAGCTAATACCTAATGCAGGGGTAGGCAACCTGTTCCACAAAGAGCCGCTGTGGCTGCAGGTTTTTGTTCCAACCTGTCCATAGTACACAGGTCAACCAGTCAACTGTCTGAAGACTCAGGTCAGTTGATTGAAGAAGCCAAATCAGGTGTGCTGCTGCCTGGTTGGAACAAAAACCTGCAGCCACAGCGGCTCTTTGTGGAACAGGTTGCCTACCCCTGATAATGGATCGAGCAATAGCCGTATACCCATTTCCCAATGAACTAGCACACCTGCTAGCTACCTCACAGCCTCTCACGCCAGGGGGCAGGCTCTGGGTCGCATCTTTGCTCTTAAGGTAATAATATTTCGAGCAAAGACCTGCTTGTGTTGCCGCTGGCTAGCAGTCCTTTGATGCATGTAAACACTGCATAGTGTTTACACGACTTCTGGAGACTGCCCCTCTATGGAGGTTTGCCACTCTTTCCCTGATGACGGCCATCGCATCCCAGGCCTTATTCAGGGGAGTTGCCATTCAGGACATATGTTCAGTGGTCCTTGCCCCTCACTTTTGTCTACTGCATACACTCTACGTGATGCAATCGTGGCGTATGCAGTCTTAGGTTCCAAGGGGAGAATCGAGTTCACCAACCCGTCTGGGTTGGTGAACTCGAGATAAGCTTGTCTGCAATACAGGAGCTACAATATCCCATAGCAAGATATCAAATATTATATATATTATATCAAATGTTATTAATATTAATAACAAGAACTTGAGGTTACTCTCCTAACCACAGTCCTCTGTTAATATAAGCGATATATTTCACCAGACAACCCCTCTATCTGGGCGATTGACAAGAGGTTCTTATCCTGAATGAGGGCGAATCGCTCTATATGCTATTGTATATTATATACTAGATGTTGATGCCGGGGCGACATCCTATAGTGTGACATCTCACTCATACTACTCAGAGAACTGGGGTTCTGCAAATACACTAAACCTAGAAGTAGATGGGTGTTTTCTATGTAATCTCCACCTACCTCCTGAAGTCCATAGACATGCATGTTTATCTTAGCTTCATTGGAGACACACCCCGAGGTGTGAATGTGAGAGGTGTATTCCCTGTCTTCACATACATACATCAATAAGGTACAAAGCAGGGAGGATGCTGCATGGATGAATGGATGGATGGATGGATGGATGGATGGATGGATGATGGATGGATGGATGGATGGATGGATGGATGGATGGATGGATGGATGGATGGATGGATGGATGGATGAATGGATGGATGGATGGATGGATGGATGGATGGATGGATGGATGGATGGATGGATGCCCAGTCCAGAAAAACAGCTCTTGACTGAGATGCTTTGTATATGAGTTTAATTATTCATGTTGGATTAAATATGAAGTGTCATATATCTTTCAGCAGTGACGTCATCGAGGCTTGACATCCTGGCTGCAGTGACATCTTCTTTGTATTCTCCCCATGGGAATCTTCAAACCGTGGCCATGACACAGATAAAGGTCTTCATTTCATTGCAATCTGCAATATTGACCATACCTTGAAATTCAACAAAGAGAGGAACAATTACTGTAAGTACTTATTCACTGTAAGTAGTTACAAAAGATTTTGATTCTCTAATAATGAAATCTAACTTCTACGAATTCACGTGTGAGAGGACTGTGTGTGATGTGTGTGTACCATGATGGTTTATGCTCAAACAGCCATTCTCAACTGCAGGCAGTGGCTCTACCCCTTCTCTCTGAAGAAAGGGGGATCCGTCATTCCACACCCACCCGTCGTCCTGAATGAAAGGTTTAGAATTTCAATCTCTCAACAAAAACATTTTACATTTTATTTTGAGACCTGCCACAACTCTGACACAAGATGTGATCTGACCACTACTCCTGGAAGAACATTAGAATCATTTCTTAATCATTTAGCTTTCGTTGCAGTTTTTTAAACATTCTCTTCACATAATTATCACCGGCTGAATCACATCAGGTCTAAAATTGCTCACCGTATGGTAAATGCCTCCAAGCCAAACCTCTGTGGTCTCATCTGTCACCATTCCAACAAAGTGCTTCAAATCATCATACTTTTGGTGGGTATGGACTGAGGCAAGGACTGCATTATTCTGAAAGCAGCCATCCTGATGAGCAAAGAGAGAGGAAACCAGAAAGACATACGTGGAGAGAATTTCAAAGCAGTTAGGTGAAAGGTAATAACATGGCAGAGGTTCAGCTCTGCTTTTAACTCTTAATCTCTTACTGAATGATGATTTTAAGTAGGAGCTGATTTCTAGCGTATAAAATACTGGTAATAGGACATTACCTCTGCCTGAAACCAGTCCAGGCGATCTGGAAAATACTTGAAACACTTATCTTGATATGGGGTCCACTCGGGGCCGCAAACTGAGCAATGATCAGAGGATGATTAATATGTTAAAATCAATTAGTGAAACAATAACAAGCATGGTGCTTCCCAGATCTATTGCAGAACTGGCCAGACTCTATGGCTTGCTTTTTTCATTTTATTAGTTAAATACAACTCTGTGTTCAGTTTGGTTTATTGAGCAGGGAGGATGTAAAGCTGCATTAATCACACATGGAAAATATTCTTTAAATGCTTTTAGCCATTTTTCTCTGAGATACCCAGATATAAGATGCATGTGCACAGCAAGAACTAGTTCCTGGTGATGAGAGATTCTCCTATTGTTTTCGAATGAGAATGCTGATTGGCCTAGTGCTGATTTTATTCTAGGTATGACACACTGCCCACTGGATGTCAACTGCTCATCTGTTCAGATGTCAATTCAACAGACCTTAAGACTTTCAGTCGTTGTTTGTAGAACAACTCTGAATAAGTGTCACTCCCCCATTAATTGGGGGACACTACCTTTGTTTTCGTGTAGTTTTTGGATCCCTCTGTTGTCAATCAGTTTCATGTACATTTTACGTTGGACAGGTTGTATTTTATGGTTTGACAGACCTTTGACAGACAGAAACACCAACCTGGAAGAGCCTGTGAACAGAAAGAAAACACCATCTGCAGGAAACTTAACTTGAGACATTGAGCTCCATCAATGTCCTGAATGATATCAACTTCAAAACATGCACTCACAGTGCTCTGATGGGACTACGTGTTAAGGTGTATGGATGGTGCAAGTTCAAGATCTAATAAAACACTTAAACTTACCTTTACACCTGCCCACAGGCCAGTGGCCAGACAGAGGAACACACAGAGATGAAGACTGGAAGCCATTTCTGCTAAGAACAGAACCAGAGGAAAGTAAATGCAACAGGTAGACAAAAAGCATTATTTAATAAGACAGGAATGCTACTCAGTGACATTGGAGGAGGATAAAAGGGACAAAAAACATATTAAAAATGATCTAATGGAGAATTTTTGTGGTAAATATGCATAAAACTGTTGATACCAATGAAGGGCAAGAAGTAAAGCCTCACCTTGCTGTGATGATCAGATGACCTTCTCTTTTCAGCACTAAGAGGTGCAGGGTGTATTGGCAAGGGAATTGTGGTTTTTATATACAGTGCAATGTTTGATTATTAAAATGGTGTGTTTGGGTAGAATTTGGGTGGATCAAACCTGCAGGGATAATTGAGCAATAAATTCATAGCACAAAGATGATTTGTGGACACCGAGGCGTTCCCAGGTCAGCCGGGTGACATAATCACTCCAGCGTGTCCTGGGTCTTCCCCGGGGTCTCTTTCCGGATGGACATGCCTCCCGGGGGAGACGCCAGGAAGCATCCGATTCAGATGCCCGAGCCACCTCAGCTGGCTCCTCTCAATGTGGAGGAGCAGCGGCTCTACTCCGAGCTCCTCCCGGGTGACAGAGCTCCTCACCCTATCTCTCAGGGAGCGCCCCGCCACCCTGTGGAGGAAACCCATTTCAGCCACTTCTATCCGGGATCTCATTCTTTCGGTCATGGCCCAAAGTTCATGACCATAGGTGAGGGTAGGAACGTAGATCGACCGGTAAATCGAGAGCTTCGCCTTTTGGCTCAGCTCTTTCTTCACCACGACGGACCGATACAGTGACCGCATTACTGCGGCCGCTGCACAGATCCGCCTGTCGATCTCTCGCTCCATCCTTCCCTCACTCGTGAACAAGACCCCAAGATACTTGAACTCCTCCACCTGAGGCAGGGACTCTCCACCGACCAGATTAGACCTACAACATCCAGTGACTTGAGATACCCAGGGCGGATCTCATCCACCCCCGGAGCCTTGCCACTGGGCAGCTTGCGAACTACCTCAGTGACTTCAGCTTGGGTGATGAATGAGTCAACCTCTGAGTCCTCAGCCTCTGCTTCTTCTAGAGAAGGCATGACGGTGGGATTGAGGAGATCCTCGAAGTATACCTTCCACTGCCCGACGATGTCCCCAGTCGAGGTCAACAGCTCCCCACTTCCACTGTAAACAGTATTGGTGGGGCACTGCTTCCCCCTCCTGAGGCGCCGGACGGTTTGCCAGAACCTTTTCGAGGCCGACCTATAGTCCTTCACGTGGGACACGTTTAAAGAAATTCTAATGAATAATAAAGACATAGTTCAAGAAAGGGCAGAGTCCTCTTGTTTTTATAAATAGTTAGATAAAGGGATAGTACTGTAGTTATATCAGGAGATAAGGATGAGCCTGGAAATCCCCTCAGAAATGACTTTTGACTAGGTAGTTATCATTAAACTCATGTGCAGCCCTTCTGTGTGTACTTTACTCTTACTGTTTATTATTCAGACAATGTAGTTGCAATCCATTCAGTGTGTGTGTGTGCGTGCGCGCAGGTGTGTGTGTGTGTGTGGGGGGGGGGTGTGGGTGTGTCTGTTTTGAATTTGTTGAAAGCTCTTCAGTCAAACTTGTTTCAAATGAGTTGTAAAATGATATGAGACTCATTATTTTGTATTTCATAAAACAAACACACAGCAGCACAGCTTAGGGATGTTTGATGAACAAACTTTGAGAGGGATGGGATGAGAGGACTTGGAATAGCATCATTTAAGTATTTTAAGACATTGTGCCAAAGAATTAATTTATTTTTCTATTTATTTTAAATTTATTTTAAATAAATGTTCCAATGATGATCAAGGTTTAGCATATTGAATTAATGTAAAAATTCAGTCACAAAATGCTCAGTTTTCTCATCTTATGTTGCTGCCATTTAACACTGAAATTCATACGGATATACGTGCAATCCAAATGGTAAATCTATATTTAGATATTAATCTAAACCTAAATATTACAGCAAGTCTAAATCCAAATGTTAAATCTAAATTTAAACATTAAATCTGTCTGCACTCCTGGTTATTTCTCAGTATCTGATTCCTCCTCTGATTCTGGATCCTAAACATCTAAACTGGATGTATGTGCACTACATATGTTTGTGTACTCTTTGAAAACTACCTCCTGTACTGTATTATTCTGTACTAATGTTATGTTATACAAGATTTGTGAAATTTATTCCATCAAATATGTGGCTATACATTACGTCTAGACCTGTGCTGATGCCTTACACTGACAGCCGCCTTGGTGTGGTGGAAGACTTAAAGTACCCTTGTGATCCTAGTTGCTGAGTCGGGTATCCCTGGTAGGGCCTTCTATAGCAAAGAGGTCCTAGGTCAAGCGCATTGTGTGGCTGAGAAGACCCCTGATGAGATCGTCATGGATGGGTCTACTGGGCCTGGAGAGTTACTGAGGCCTACAGTACGTACCGTCCATTCACTAGAGTTTCACTGGGTGAGAGGCGGAGGGCACGGGTGGCTCTCGTATATGCTTGGAGTTCAACAATATTTTGGAGAGCCATGTCAACTAGTGAGCATCTACATATGTAACACTACACAGAACTACATTCTCCACTTTAGTGACAGGGAGGTGAGGTGGTCCGGGCATCTGGTCAGGACGCCTCCTGGATGCCTTCCCGGGAAGGTGGTCCAGACATGTCCATCTCAGAGAATCAGAGGCAGACCCAGGGCATGCTGCAGACATTTTATCACTCAATTGTCCTGGGAAAGCCTGGGTGTCCCTTAGAGTTGGTGGAAGTACCTGGGGAGAAGAGTGTCTTGGCTTTCTGGCCAAAACTGCTGTTCCCACAACCCAGATCTGGATAAGTGTCGAAAGGCAAGACAAGAGGCCACGGCTTGCATAAGCAATGTTCCACGTTCATTGTTGCAAGTCGTTCTGTAGCACTGCAACAGCACTGTGTGTGTGTGTGTGTGTGTGTGTGTGTGTGTGTGTGTGTGTGTGTGTGTGTGTGTGTCTGTCTGTCTGTCTGTCTGTCTACGTGTCTGTCTGTCTGGCATCAGTAAAACTTTGTAAACTGGCTGTTCCCAGTAAGCTCCTGGGTCCTTATTAGACTTTATTTTATTTCATTTACAAATTGTACATAGCTGAAGGATGTTTACTGAGCAAGCTTGGGAACAGTGAGCTCACCATATCAATTACCTTTTTTGAGATATTGTGCCAAAGAATTAATCAGTTTTTTAAATAAATGTCCCAATGGTAATCTACTGTAGGGGTATCACATACAGAGTAAATCATCTTTCATCTTATTTTGCTGCCACTTAAAACAGACATTCACGTAAACAATTTGTTATCACATTTGCGCTCCTCATTCTTTCTCAATATCTGATTCATCCTCTGATTCTTGAATATGTAAGACTGGATGTGTCTGTCCTCTATAACATGACTATAACATGGCAATCAAGTAAGTCTCAGTGGAAGGGAACAAAAGTAGTTTATTGTAACAAAAGGTGACAAAGATGTGGGGGAGGACAGGCCAAAGTGAGTGTACCAAAGAACATGAAAATTAATATATCACTGAACGGGACAGGCTGCCGACACAGGTGAGCAGTATTGCTGCAGGTATCACCTGAAAAGACACACACAGAAGAGGGAGGGGAGACACAAAAACACAAAACACACATATTGGTGCCTGGTATGTAGCATATAGCTGTACGGCTCTAGTTACCTTTTAGCTCAGGAAAAAGCTGCTAAGCTTTGTTGTTTTAACAAAGTCACGATCACTATGAGTAGCAAACCAAACAGGCAAGCTTGTGTGCATTTGCCAGATAAGTGGCTAAGTATGAAGTGGCGCCTGATCTGTGCTGAAATTGACTGTAAAATTCCCACACCTAAAAACATCTATTGTTTAAGGGCTTGTCGAGCAGCATCTCTCCTTCAAAAGGCACCAGCGGTAAAAGTAACCTGACTTCACAAACAGCTGGATCAACATTCGTTTTGTTGCGACGGCAGGGCCTATTTCGTTGGTTTCATTCATAATCTCGTAATCGTAAACTCATAAGAGTTGAGTCAAGGAATCGGGTCAAAGTAAATTATAACTAAATGATAAAGATAAGAAAAGGTGTAGGTTGCAGGCCAGGGCTGTCGTGAACGCGCATCCAGCTATCTGTCTGCTCGTTCACGGGCGTGTAAACACTTCTCACACACACACACACACACACACACACACATACACACACACATACACACACACACACACACACATACATACATACATACACACACACACACACACACACACACACACACACAGGGAGGGAGGGAGAGAGAGGGAGGGCGGGAGAGAGAGCCCCCTGGGTATTGTCCAGACACTGCGGCTGCTCCGGGCGCGATGGCGGACACCGCGGGCTTTGTGTCCGGCAATGGGAGCCCGGGGAGCGGGCCACTGCAGGACCACAGGGCGCTGAAGCGGCTGTACTGCATGAATGGCGGATACCACCTGCAGCTGCTGCCCGACGGCTCCGTGCAGGGCCAGAGAGACGACAGAGACCTGCACAGTAAGACCTGCGCACTGCGCATTCCGCAGCCGCAGGTCTGGCCTGCTCCGTGATGCGTTCACTGCCCCCAGTGCTAACAGAGTTGTTAGGTTCAAAGACCAAGAGAGGACATGGATATCCAGTAATAGCAGACTTGTTGTGGGGACTAATTATACGTGTGACACACAAGATTGCAGGGAGCTGGGACACAGAGTGCAATTTGATGCAGAGATGCACGTTATTTCTGGGAATATTCCTCCCAGTGTGCCAGGTGTGATATAAGGGAATGGGAAGAAAGGTGGTGAGATCAGTGTGATGTGTGGGTTAGGCACTGAGGAGAAGGCAGAGGCAGTGGTGAGGTTCTCTTTGGGAGTGAACAGGATGGATAGGATCAGATCAGATGGCACATGTCAGATGTTTTGGAGATGGAGGCCAGACTGAGATGGTTTGGAAGTGTGCGGAGGATGCTGAGGCTGGAACTGGTAGACAGAAGGCCAAGAGGAAAAGGAGATAAACGGATGTGGTGAAAGAGGACGTCAAGTCATTTGGTGTGGGAAAAAGGGATGCAGAGGACAAACTACTTACTTATTCCATCGTATAAGCGATAATCCATGTAGTCACGAAGATGTTCATTATACATGTACAGTATGATTCTGTAGCCTACATATTTCAAAGTAAGGTCTAAGGGTCTGTCTGTATTAATGACTTCTGTCTATTCAGAAACAGAAATCTGTCTTTCCCATCAGAAATGTGAGTTCATTCTGATCATTGTTCTCCTTGAAGCTGTTCTGAGGATCCGTGCTGTGGACCGAGGCATCGTGGTCATCCAGGGAACAGAAGCTGGACAGTTTTTGGCCATGAGTGACGGGGGAAGATTGTATAGCTCAGTAAGTGTGTGCACAACCGTTTTTTTCCCTTTGTGGATGTGACATGCAATGACAAAGTGGAATCTAACCTAAAAAGAAGACTTTCCGGTCTTGGCGTAAGCTTTTACCCTCACCCAGCTGCTGGTGCTTCTGCTCTGTTTGCCTCCCAGGCCTCTGTGACTGATGAATGTTACTTCCTGGAGAAGCTGGAGGAGAACTATTACAACACGTACCGGTCTCACAAATACGAGGACAGGAACTGGTACGTAGCCCTGAAAAAGAACGGGAAACCTAAGCTGGGTCCCAGGACCCACATCGGACAGAAGGCCATCTTCTTTCTGCCCCGCCAGCTGCTGGACACACAGTGACACCCCCACCCAGGCGGCCGAGAAGCTCCTCCAGGATGGAGCATGGACACTGTTTTTGTTTTTTTTTTTACATGAAATACATTCTTCAGTGTTCACGACCTGAACAAAGCATGAGGAAGATCAAATGTATGTATATCAGTAAGACGCATAGAGGGAGCAACTCGGTGTGTGTTTAGCCGTCTTACATGTGAAAATATGTGAAATTTCATCAACAGATACAACTGTGGCCTGACCATTGCATTTGTACAAATTAAATCCCAGTTAGTGGTTCTCAGACCAGAGAGAATGTTAAAAAAACTTTGTGGTATGAGAAAATACTCAAATAGTACATTGTATATCTATAATTATGCAAAAAATAAAACAGAAGAAAGAAACTAGTCTAATATTAGCTGGTAAATGACTACTCATCTAAACAGGTTCCAGATGTTGGTGAGCTTTGTTGGAAGGCTGGGCCTGAGGCAGGATCCAGCCATATTTCATGTGGATGTGGACAGATAAGAATGCAGGATTTGCTTTGAGGGGCTCACTGTGACCCGCAGCAGGAAACCTCTCATTGACCAAAGCGCGAATTTTCGGGTTGTCGAGTGACTTCTCTGTCGTCTGTCCAGAGCGCCAGTGCAGGCCGCTCCACTGTGGTGCAACATGAGCCGAGGAGGTGTGGCGAGCTGAAGTTAGACGCTGCTGCCGCTAGATGCCGCCAACGCGTCCGGTGGAGCAGGGTTTCTGCTTCTCCGTGCGGTAACCGGAGGACATGTGACGCGTAGGCAATGATCCACACAACTCTGGAGCGAGGCATTAAAAGTGACATTTATTCAACACTAAACGATTTCTGTACAGTTCCATATCGACAAAAAAAAAAAAAACACACGGCATGGCCGCGGCTCTACGTCACATAGAAAGAAGCAGAACTGATGAGGGGAACGGTCCGGATTTTCGCTTGAACTTTTCCCACCGGCGAGAACATCCTGGAGAGTTGCGTCATCAGTTATTTCTTGTCCAACACATCGGGAGCCTCAAATAATGATGGGAGCATCCTCTGGGTTTCATGATTTCTAAAAGTGCACCTGCATACAACATTCTTTGATATAGTTTGGACACCCACAGCCCCCGCCCCCCCAACAATTACCCATCCACATCTCTCAATTAAATCACAAGGCTAAAACTCTTCAGAAAGTGGGACCCCGGGTTATTTTGATGCTCTTAGCCAATGTGAGCTGTCATTAGCAGAACGGATCATTAGCAGAACAGCCCTGGATAGGTTGAGCTGTTGGATCTCAAAGAGCTTTTTGGAATGGAGACAGATGGAGGTGAAAAATGCACTAATAAAACCCCACCGCCTTGGTTGATGTTTACTGTTAAGTGAAACAAAACAAAACGCATCTGTTGTTTGCATAAAAGAGCTCAAAGTGGATAGGCTGAGATCACATTCGTAACCCGTAACCCCCTTTCAGGGTGGCTCGTTTCACCAGATTTAATGCACGACAAAACACTTGACAGGAACACTCTCCAACAAACGGGTCTACGTCTGGTGCACTCCACCGACACTGTGTCTGAATCACGAGCATGGACGATGCTTCAGCGTGAGGCTGAACACCCTGCTTCAACACGCTTCAAAATGCAGAGGGCAGCACTGCCCCCTCCTGGCTAAAACGAGACAAAACTACTTAAAGCCAACAGGTGAGTGACGTGGTCGTTTGGGTATCAGTATGCAAAGCCTCGGGAAAGTCTCTGACGTAGGATCTAAAAACAGCCCAGAATAGTCACTATTAAACCATGGGGTGTTATTAGTGCAGATTACAAAGTGTGCTGCATGCTATGGCAAGTCTACAATGTCGTATGAATTAATACCTGTTGGCTTCAAGTGTCACCAACATGAGACTCTCCCTATTTATTGACTTAAGGGCAGGTGCATGCTCATACGCTACCATCAAATGATATAAGGCATTACTTATACATTACAGACAGAGATGTAAATAGCACTTAACATTCGCCACTAATGAGTACATTAAGGGACTATTACTGTTAACCATTCTCCATTAATAAAGTTTCAAAACAAAATGAAACGAGTGACAGAATTCCTGAATATTTTATTGAGACTCTTCGTCTAGGACTCGTCTGGCCCGTTTCTTGCTCAGCGTCTTCACAGAGTTGCCGCTCGCGTCGCTCGCGCCCGCTTCCACTTCCAGCCTCCTGAATTTGGGTTAAGGGAAGACGTACAAGTCTAGAGAAGGACCGACACTGGGTGGAAGACAAGCCCAAGAATCTCCTGAGCTACCAACACTGGTTACGGATTAAAACTACAAACTAAGCTGCTTTGAATAAAAGCGAGTGCTCAAAATCCCACATTTCACTGTATGTCGTGGTTTAATAATGTGGCAGTTTGTTCGCTTCCTTTCAAAGAGGCACATGATGGGATTTCCTCGACACCGGCATCTCAAACACAAAGCTCAGTGGGTGGGTTGGTGCAGCTTACCTCTAATAGATGAAGAGTACCCTTGTTCGGGGCAGAGTGGCGTAGGTGGGATCTGCCAGCTTACGCACTCTCGAGTAGTTAACAAAACCTCGGATGAACAGCATGAAGCCTGTGCAGCAACGGAACAGAAAAATCACACACCAGGGGGCCGCAGCCAGGATACAATCGGCGACATGCAACAGGGACGGCTATCCGCCTCTACAGAGGGTGTGAGGCTTACCCAGGGCCAGGAAGACCCACCACAGCCAGTACTGGCCATCAAAGTAACCAGGGAAGTAGGTGGAGAACTGGAGAGAGAGAGAAAGAGAGAGAGACATAAGGTGTGCGTGATGTGAGGTGCAGACACAGGTCTGAGTCTTTGTAGAGAGTAGCAGAGGTGAGCTGTGGCACCCCAGCACCTCCACGGCCTCTTACCCTGACAATGAGAACCCATTTGATGAGGGACAGCCCAAAGCCGGAGATGGCCCCGTACCGGCCGGCAGCTGACGTGGTCAGACAGAACGACAGGAAGAAGCCGATCCAGTTGAAGAGGAATGCCACTGGTGACAGGACGGAGAAAAAAAATACATAAATTGTAAAATAACTCATCGTGAGCCAGATGTGGACGTTCCCATTATTAAAAAGTGGAAAAACACACTTCTGTGAATTTAACCGCCTGAATGGATATAAAATGAAAGGGAGAGGGGTTCTTACGGTCAGAAAAACAGAATGCAAAAATCATCTAATTGCACCTGGAGACAATAAAATAGGATACAGACCATTCAACTTTATGCATCCCGTAATGTGGAAACTTCAACAGCTATGTACTTTCGGTTTCATATCTAAACCACGTCCAATGAAGGAACATCTCTTATCTTGGGTTAAAGTGCAGAGTCTGGCCAGTCCAAACCACCTCCACCCTACGTTTATGATATTGGCTTAAGGTACAAAGTGGGAGATAATGATGGACGGACAGTCTTTCACACAGTGATGGGTGTACAGTGCTGCGTGTGGACCAATAATTCATCAACATCTCAGCGCGTAGGTCGACTGCGGACATACTGAAGAAAGTGAGCATGAAGATGCCGTCGTTGCCTATTCGCAGCTGGTCGGCATCGTCAAGGTCATCTCTGGCCACAAAGTCGTCCTCCTAAGACATGCAGACACATTCAAATCAATGTCTCTTCTTTAGAGAAAAAAAAGTCTACTTTTTTTTTTTTAAAGCAACTTTTTGACAGTTTTGAGGTAGGTACCATGACTCTCCCAGCCACCAGAGGGATGGCCGCCTCCTCTTTGCTTCTCTCGGCTTCGTCGTAGGACGGCAGGGTGGTGGCAACGCTGTAGGATGGAGGGTTGGGAAATCTTCCACCATCTTCCTTGTACTCAAAGAAAGCTGCGGAGGCGACAAGAAAAACCACTCTTCATCCAGGTCTCAGGTCAAACCGCACTAGACAAACAAGAGCTCCCCGCCCTGTCAGCGTTCTCCATGATGCACTTCTTTTATATGGCTATGACAGTGTGGTGTACAGTATAATACACATAGTATACAAAGTGGTCATTGTTCACCCCGTAGAGTGCTGTGGTCAGCAACATGCAAGCAGATATGTTTTAAAGGAGCTCAGTTTTTGAACACCGAGTCTTTAAGATTTACACTACATAGTGAAAATAATCAACATGCAGGGTACACTGTGACAAATAGGATAGCTCGACATCTGAGCCCAAAGCATCAATCTTCTACGACAATACGAAGTCAGATTCACATTGGTCGGCCCTTTGACTATTAGTCACAAAGATCTGATTGCTGACAACAAAAAAACGTGCTTTCACTTCTCCCAGCTGGGGAAGCAGAAGCAAGCCATTAGAGACGGGGATTGCACGTGTCCATTACGGCGCGTCTTACAGTGCCCTCTCACACCACACAAGGCAAGATCTCTATCTGGGTCATTCGGCAACGACACGATCTGTTGCTTACTGCTCAAACGCACACAAAAGCAGCGAATCCGGTGAATGAAGCCACCGAGGAAGAGCTGAGGGCTGCACCCACTTATGCAACATAATGACCCCTGCCCTCTCAGGAAGTGAAAATAAAACATCGGAGCACTCTGCGAGGCCATAAGCTGCTCCTCACTGCATTATTTACTAGCAGGCAGCTGATAGCGCGGCACATATTAGAGCTGCACTTTAACACAGCTAAATATTCAAGTATCTTCTATGGGTAGCTATGAGGCCCTGGTGCTTGAGTTTTTAGTGGAAATGATTGCCCGCCTTCAGTCGAGGCCCACAAGACAGCGGATGATGGATTAACTCGACTGTATATTCAGCTGTTTTAATGTTAGAATACTGCTCACAGCTTGAGGCCTTGATGGTGCAACTCCGACACATACTTCTGAAGACAAATGCGACAGTGTGACCAGGACAAAGACTACTCGTGCTTTTCCTTCTTCGGCGCGTCACACGGCAGGCTCTTACACAACGTTGCCACGTTGTGAGATAGCAGCGCGTGGCGGCACCGTTATCTGCGGACGTGGCCGCTCTGTTTCTTTTGAGGCGCGCGGGAGACGGCTGAGGAAGGCTCCTCACCAGCGTTCGCTGCGGCGATGCTGCTGTAGGGTGGGGGTGCATCCAGAGCGGGACCCTCCTGGGATGACGGAGCCGGCTCCTCCTCGTTCACCAGCTGAGGGAGTGGACAGGAATAACAAAACAACTGGGATTTATCTAAACTCTGTTATCAGAACTTCGCCTTGGTGGATAGAAACTGAGCTTCGGACGGTGATAAGAGGTGACGTACACATAAGTTATAGAGCCATATGGCCCAAATAAAAAAAGAAGGGCGTCAAACACAATCAATTGCGACATCTACCTAGTTACCTCAGCATTCTGATAACACTGAAATACAGCAATTTAGATTATCTGGACAGAGGACATTTTAACCTTTGATGTACCTCTCACACTGAATTTGGAAGAACTGATTTCTGAGTGAAAACTGAGGAATGAACACTTGAAGCTGCATGCTTTCATTTTATCGGAGCACTTAATAATGCTGTGTTTCCCCATCACAAACTTGTTGTGCTACTGTAAAGCTGCATATCTGCCTTCAGTCTAACTGATCTGTTTCTCTACTGAAAGATATGCCATGCTAGGAACGCTCAAATTCAGCTTGGTTAATGTAATTGTACTAGACATGGCAGCAACAACACCATTTCAACAAAAAAATGGAATTGGCTTAACTGAACTTAAATAAAGCCTTAATATAGCCTAAACATGGCCTGTAAAAGCTGAAGTACAAGCTAAATAAGAGCCTAAGTACAGCTTGAATAAAGCATAAACAAAACTCAAATAAAACCTCAGTAATGTAGCCTTACTAGAAGCTAAATGAAATCTAAATACAGCTTAACTTGAAGCTAAAGGCATCCGAAATGGAACATGAATTACGCCTAAAAAGAGCCAACATGGAGTAGCCTACCTAGAGCCTAAGTGAAATCTATGTAGAACATAAATGAGGCCAAGGTATACCTTACACCTTATATAAGCTTATAGAGAGCCTAGTTGTAATGTAATTGGCTACTATTTAGGCTATTATAGTTATGCCTCTTTACATGGACTATAAGTAGAAGATAAAAAGGCCCAAAACAGCCTTAATACACCGTGCATTAAGCCTAAATATGGCAGCCTATCTAAAGCCTAAATGAAAGCGAAATAAACAATAAAGACATGGTAAACAGAACCAAAACTTTAAGACGCCATGTGCACTCCCGATTTCACACAATCCCTGGTGTGTTGACAACTAAACAACCAGCATTAGGGCATGGTTGCTATTACTATCATCATCATCGTGTCACTGTTGTTTTGACAGGGCCTGCTCTCAGCTTGTACCACGGCTTTGGATCACGGCTACAAGTGACAGCATTTACCATAGCCGCTCCAGCCAAACCGAACGGGTTAGCCAACACAGTCTTCTAATGAGACCATCCCCTGACTGGCATTGGAGCTTTTTTTTAAGGTTGAACCAGAGCCTCACTCGGGAGACAAACGTCGCCCGGAGCTCGTCGTGTTTCCTCTCAATGTTAGCCAAGCTAACGCTAGTTCTCGGCTTAGGTTTCGGCGTCGGGCAAGCTGCTACGTACCTCTTGGTATCTGACGCCGCTGTTTTGTTCTGCCATTGTGGAAGAGGAGCGAGATTTTCCCACTTCAACCGCGGAGATGTGTCGTGCAAAGGGGATCCTACGAAGTAGCAGGGATAACAACGCTGCCGCCTAGTCGGCCATCTTCCTTCGCCCCCTCCTAGCGGACACTCGGGCCCTAGCAGGCAGCGGTGATGCCTTCACTTGCTGTCCACGTTTTTCCACACGATTTCCACAAATTTGCAATAAAGTGTAATTACGTTTCAAGAGTCAAACCAGAATTGTGTTTTCTTAGTGCTCTATCGCGCAGTTGTGTTCCTAATAAAGACTGGCAGAGTTTTGATAATACAGCCAATGTTTTTCTTCAGAGACATGTCACCTAAGGACCAATGGATTCAGGGAGTTCTCGCTGGTTCATAGTTGAGACCAACCATTGGTTGTTGTCTGTAGGGATTGGCATTAATTCAGAGGTGAAACATATTCAGGAAGCTATGAGTCCAGCTGCCACGAGTCACAGCTCCTTGGACAACCACCACTTGGCACAGCCGTGAAATAAATTGGTGAAACTGACCAATGGTGCATAGGTGAAACCATACAACCAATCGACAAACATCTGGCCCTGGATGGCAGATGTCACAGGTGTAGACTTGGTGGTCCACCTTCATAGATAAACTCTCTAAAGAAGAACAGAGAGGTGGTCATACGATCCTGTCCCAAAATCTCTTCAAAACCCTTCAGTCCTGGTCTCATTGGAATCCAATAATAGTTACTCACAGCAGACCTCAGGTCTCTACCTCAAATCCAGCTGCCATCACTTAAATCTCCCTGGATTATGACCTGGACCAACAAACATGTCTAGACATCACTGGTTTATTTAACAATGAATTATATTTGCAAGTTGGGTTCAATACAAAACCAAGTGGTTGCATCCCACAAATTGAATCTGTAGTTATAATTAGCCTTAAAATGTGGCTTATTGCAGGGTTGTGTGTTTATCAGTAATAGCATGACTAAATGACCATTGGAATATAATCATAGCATCATCATAATAATCATAATATCAAATTATTCTTCTAAGAATCGTAGAAGCAGTGGCATTTTCAATACTCCCACCTCTGGTGTCAGCAACTACACGTTGATCCATGCCTCTTTATTGACACAGCTCTGTAGAGTACAGTAGAACAGTAAAGTAGATTTGAGTGTTTTCACTGCATACTCCAGACAATATTAGGCTACAGATCAAAGAGTGAATAAACAGAGGCAGGACAGTGAGAGAAAGGTGCAGTTCCCAAATCAAACCGATTATTCAGCACCATGGACAGTTGATCAATACACAGCAGTTAAGACAGTGATACTACAGAGCTATTGTTAGACAAATATAAATCTGCACAGGGAATCCTGTGTAACACTTCCTAGCAACAATAGTTTTTTCTGTGGTGTAATAGCAAGAAGTCTGATTCCCGAACACAGAGGCAAAGACATAAGAGAAATGAATCCATTTTAATAAAAGATGAGGTGCTGCATGGACATTTGTTTTAAAACCTTCCACAAGAACAGTGTTGGACTAACAGATTAAAGACAAGCATGAATAGAAACACTGATTAACGTCCACCTGTGTATCTCTAACACTCAATAAAAAAATCCTCATGGATTCACAAAGCTTGAACACGATCTCTTCAATTCTTCACAGACTCTAGTCTTTCACCAGCTCATTGTGCACAGGCATCAACCCTGAAGAAAGAAAAATAAAAATCAATTCAAAAACTTTCCCAGTTTAAGTCCCCATCAGATGCAGATTGCATGTTCTCATGTATGCTTACATTGATTAGAAGCTCTAAATCAACTCTAGGTGTGAGTGGGAGAGTAAATGATGTGTGTGACGGACTGAAGATGTGTCCAGGGTGTATTCCCGGCCTTTGCCAACTGTGCACTGAAGATAGGCTCCACCAGACCCCCACAATATCATTGGGCAAAAAGCAGGTAAGAGTATGAATGGATGAATGCAATCATTTAGGAAGTGTAGCTTTGTGATGTTATCTCACCTTTGAAGTACTTCACAGTTTTGACCCGCAGTTCTAGCGTGGCATCTTCATCACATACAAACACAGAAAGTGGGTGTTGCTGGAATGCAGACACCGTCCACATGTGATTCACACCTTCCTCTATGGCTTTGTGTAGGGCAAAAGCTTTGTGTGCACCAGCGATGAGAACCATGACCTGAAAAGTCAAATAAAGCATGTGACCTTCGTCCCGGGGGACCGTTTTTTCTGTGTTTCTGTGCAAGATAACAAGCTCATTGTCCCATACACTACTCAGCCACTCCAAAGGAAACTGAAAGAGGAAATGATAATAAACGCTAACCAAGAGTATAGATTTTGCAGAAGCATGCAGCGACAGACACAGATCAGTCAGCTAACAGTCTCTAACCTCTCTGGCATCCATGACGGTGCCCACTCCGACAGTCAGGGCTAACTTGGGCACCTCTGATGCAGTGTTGAAAAACCGTGCATTAGCCAGGATAGTTTCCTTGGCCAGGGTCTTCACTCGAGTCCTGGAAGTCAGGCTCGAACCAGGCTCATTGAAGGCAATGTGGCCATCTGGTCCAATACCTGACGGGTCAGGAGGGACAGCAAAAATCACAAAATGTACAGTTGCTTTGAGTATATTCATCATCAGCACAGTTAATGTCTAACCTCCAACAAAGAGTTCGATCCCGCCAGCAGCTTTTATCTTTTCCTCGAAGGCATCACACTCTGCTATCAGGTCTTTTGCGTTCCCATCTAGGATGTGGCAGTTTTCTGGATTTATGTCGATGTGGCTGAAGAATTTTTTCCACATGAAGGTATGGTAGCTTTCTTTGTGATCCTTGGGAATCCCTGTATTGCATTTTATGGCCATTTTTAATGAATAATTCTTTTATCTGTAAACATTTCATGTGAGAGAGAAAGAACGACAACTCACCGACATATTCATCCATGTTGAATGTTTTTACATACTTGAATGAGAGCTCTCCCTGCTTGTGATACTCTATCAGTTTCTTATAACAGCCTTCAGGGGTGCTTCCTGAAAATGAACAAAAGCTTTGTTAAAGGCATCAAATGCAGAATCACAAGATTATGAGTCCTCAGATACTTTCAGATAACAATGAGAAACGAGTGATGAGTTAAATGAGTTATATACAGGCAAAACATATTTTATCGTAATGTATTCATAAGCACTCGGGCGCTTCTGTCCTTTCACTTTCAGCACAAGCACTACTTGCAGCCTATATATTTGAGTGTAATTCGACAGTATTCTACGAGTGAATCAAGCCAGGAAAAGACATCATGGCTACATTTCCGCAGATGACGCATAATCGGCAAACATAGCGTTTTCCAAAGTAAAAGGGTTGTATACGCTGCACAAAGTAAGGAATGATTAAACTGAGTGCAACATAAAAACTTACCCGTCGGGAGTCCCAACGTGAAATAATTGTCCGGGCCAGGATTGAATTTGATAATCCTGTTTCTAATGTATTTTGCAGCCCACTCGCTGACTTTGAGGTAGTCTTCCACGATGATCAGCTTCATGTTTCTGGAGAGGCGAGGAGAACAACAACAACAACAGAGAGAACTCGTCTGAGGCGAAAGTACCCCTCGATCTTTTAAGTACTAAACGCAGCCCAGACTTTGGACTCATCAAGGAAACTACATCATGGGTTGGTGCGACGCGAGCTGCTGACAGGAAACTTTGTCGCCGCTGCCCTAAACTTTCGCTGTCTGTTTCAGTATGACCCACAACGAAAAATACAGTCCCGTGTCATGTGATTTGAGCTCCTCTGCCGCACAATACGGAGGTGACGCTACCACCGCGTTATTGTCCTGCTGTTCCGGCGTCTTCTGGCCACCTGAGAGCTTTCCAGAAGGCACCACGGCTGCGTACATCGCTATCAGCGTGGATGAAGAGAGCTCTCCTCGACCCCGCGGCTACGCACAGGCAGGGGAACGGCGGTATGCTCGGTTGCTAGGCGACATTTTTGGTGTAACCTCGGGGAAGGCTGCGTTACGTACATCTGTCAATCAGCTGCGTCACTTGTGCTCATGACGTCACGACGCATTTAAAGGGGAACCATCCATCCGTCCACCCAGCGTCATCCATTAGCTTACCCGCTTTGCATTGAACACCATATGTATGGCTCAGTCCATTTAAGCATTTGTTTTTTTCACAGTATTAACTACTTACATGTATACATTTAAATCTTAGCAGCAATGATACGTTTTTGAATCTGCTTAAATCTGTCTTTGACAATGACCTCAGACTTAATGCTCCTAGTCCTTCATTGGTTAGTTAAGTGTATGGAACTGTTCACATGAGGAGAGTTATCTGAAGTCAGACCACAACATATCACAGATGTCAATTCTCCAAGGTGTCCCGAATACCAGCTGGACATGCCTGGAACACCTGGAGGCATCTCCAAAGCATCCCGACCATAGGCCGAAACCACCTCAGCTGTGTTCTCTTTATGCAGAAGGGCAGGAGCTCTACCAGATGTCAGAGCTCTTCTCGAACGGCCTGTTGTCCGTGGGAAAGCAGTCTACATGGTGCAGGTGATTTTCCATAGCTTTATTAAAACCATATTGTGACACAGACCAGAACACGTACAGAGCACACAACAGAAATAAATACCATCATTGTGTACAGCGCTCATCGTCAAACAGGCTTATTGCGGCTGGCTTTGCTTTTTGATTTATGTCATCCAGAATGAGAGAGGGCATGCTATGTCATCAGAGAGATACCACCCAGAGCCAGGCTCCGTGTGCCAAATCACCCTGCCTGTTTTGTTTTTTGTTTTTTTTTACTGTAGAGTGCAGTTCCTGAAACACTTGAACCTGCTCTGATATAAACCCAGGCTGCATCTCAAACTGAAACCAACCAGCTCCCTGCACAAGCTTTGCTCAGGGGAGGCGCTGGGCTGCTTTAATCAAGGTCCATGTCAGGTTTATCTGTGGTTTCTGATGTGGGGTTGCCCGTGTTCTCGGCCGTTCCTTTGTCCGCAGCCTCTTCCTGGGGCTTCTCCTGCCCGTTGACAGGGCCGTTCTGCTCTGCAGGCGTCTCCTCCTTGGGAAGCTCCACTTTGGGCTTGGGCTTTGTTACGATGGGGTTGCAAGTCGAGAACAGCTCCTGGAAAACGAGCAAAAAAACCCCACAAATGTCATATACGTCATACATGAATGGGTGAATATTAGCCTATCTGACAAAGCTGTCTTTGGGTCACTGCTCTGATAAGATGCCACTCACCCTTGTTTTAGCTTGGATGTCTTTTGCTTTGACGGCCGGATCCACTGACAAGCTCATTTTGCTCTGCTGGTTCATGGCGCTGTTCATCCACATCATTGTCTCAGTGGCCAGTTTGTCCACTTTGGTGACATCCGCCTCCTCTAAATGATCGTACTGCTCCTCCTGGAAAGCAGCGGGACGAAACACAAGAGGCGTTACTCGTCGCCGCACGCATCTTCAGACATACATTTGGAAGGACGGCTCCGGTGTCACCGGGAGAGGAGATTCAAGTTTTACCTTCATTTTGTACGCTTCAACAAATTTCATGTACTGCTGGATTTGTTTCCCCATCTCCTCGAAGGCTTTAGGTCTCTCCTCTGCCTCTGTAAACCGCTCCTGGATGGGCTGGCCAAGTTTCTGGAGGCGCACAGCATCATGTTACACTCAGCCAGAGGAGGAAACCCAGCCAATTAAGGGACGACATAAAACCGTTTCCACAGCAAAACCCACCTTGAGTTCTGCCAGTTTGTCAATGTACACTTGCTTGGGTTGGTCCTCTCCGTCTTCATACAGCCAGTTTTCGGTGTCCTCCAGCTTTAATGATAAAGCATCTCGGTCCTAAAGGAAAGAAAGGCTCGATCGGCTCTGCACTTGGGGAAGGGTCCAGGACTGACGGCAAGCGTAACCCTCGCAGTAATTTACTCACAGATTCACTGACGAACTTCTCCAGCATCCCGTGTAGCTTGTCCCTCATGTCGTACACGTACTCCTCGACGTTGTTCTTGGCGTCGTTCCTCTCCTTCTCCAGCTTGTCCTGCATGATCATCTTACCCTGGGGAGAACACACACAGCGACGGTGACCTCTGAACACCTCCAAGCAGACCGAGGGATGAAGACTGACAGTCAGACGGGTGGATGTGGCGTTGTCTGAGGGGGGCTGAGCATACCTCGTTTTCTACAAAAAGGTTGAGCATGTCATCCGCTAACTGCCACTGTGGACTGTTCTCAATCGGAAGCTCCAGCACTTTTGTTTTGACTTTGGGCTTTTTGGCTTGTGGGGGCTGGTCAGACTTCTTCTCGCCTTTGCCCTCCTCCGGGGTAGTCTGAGAACGTGAGAGAACTGGCATTGAAACTCACTTCGACATTAACGAAGACGTGCTACAGCGGCTTATTGGAACATCCGTGCAACCTACTTAACCCCGTCACTGTGAAAACTTTGTAGAAGTTTAAAATGTGGAGGAGAAGCGCTGGACCATCTGTGTATCCACCAACACACAGATGAGAACTGTGCTGATTTGTAAGCATCTCACCTCCATCTCTTCGTTCTCACGTGGTGTCTTCTCCTCGCTTTCTTTCTGAGCATCTCCCTGAGACTGTGCCTCCTCCTGGTCCGTCTGCATCTTGTTCTGGAGGGAATCACATGCGTAAAAATGAAGCCAAGCAACCACCGTGCCTCTCATCGGCTCAGCTGAAAGATAGAATATAATCTATTCACAAAACACTTGCGAGGCTCAGGTACCTCTCCCTCTTTGTCACCGGCCTGATCGGTCTCCATGGGTTCCTCTGTCTCGTCAGACTTCTGGATTTCAACCAGGGAGGCGCTGGACACACTGAAGATGCCGTGGATGTTCACCCGCACCTTGACTTTGACCTTGGAGCTCTCGCCGGACGCCTGGGGAACAACCTTCTGGATCAGGAACTGGCCTGGGAAGAAGACGTCATGGAAGATGAGGTATCCAGAACAGCTTGCTTTTCAGGGCTCAATCGCGATCCGATCACGGTGCATCGCTCTGAACAATTCTTGCAGCGAAGAGAGGGAGAAGGAGGAAGAGTTGCTCACCAATGGTGGGGTCGGGGTACGGCAAATCGTTCGGGCTGGAGTAGTAGGCCTCCAAAGAAAAAGGCTCTTTCCGGTAGAAGGTCAAGACTTTGGAGAAGGGCGCCGCGTGGTTCTTGGGGAATACCTCACAGTCACTGCCACAAACAAACGTTGCGGCGTGATTCAACAGTCGAGATTGGAGTCGTCGGTGGAACGAAAACAAGAGGGAGGACAGCTTTGTACCTGACGCCTTCCTCTGCGGCAGAATGCCACTTCAAGGAGATGGGGTAGGGGGTGACGTCTGTGATGGAGAACTCACGCACTTTGAAGGCCGGCGACAGTATCGCACACTGTGGAGACAGGACCAATGAGGGCTGAGCGGCTCGACAACGACAAAGATCTGCAGGTGCCGAGCCCAAGGCTTTTCCAGGGAGCAATTTCAGGTTCGCAGGCCAGCTTTGGGGGGAGAGAGAGAGGGAAAAAAACAAGCGGGAAGTACCTGCAGAGCACATCCTCTGGCCACTGCCTCGTCAGCATTCAGCGTGGTGCTCAATTCCTTCCCGAAGAATTTGCTGATTCGCTCTTTGACGGCTGGGATCCTGGAGGCGCCGCCCACGATCTCCACTGCATAGATGTCCTCCTTCTTCAGCTCTGGCGGAACAGACGCAACGTCGTTAGCGACGGGGAACCGGGGCGAGCGCGTACGGTTAAAACAGACGTGCGTCTCTGTGAACGGATAATCAGCGGGCGACTCACTGGTATGCTCCAGGAGGCTCTGCAGCGGAGCCTCGACTCGGGCCAGGATATCGCCGCACATCTCCTCAAACTGACCCCTTGTGCGAAAAGACAACCAGCGTTAAGAGGCGTGCATGCGGGACGGCGAGGGCGGCGAATCCTCCCTCGTGGGGCCTGACCTGTTCAGCTTCCCGGTGACGTCGATGTCGTTCATGAAGCACTCGATGTTCAGCGGCAGGTCGGAGGAGTTGGCACTCATCAGCTTCTTCAGCTTCTCGCACTCCTGGTAGAGTCGGACCAGGGCTCGGGGCTTCGACTTGACGTCCAGCTTGTACTTCTTGCCAAATTCCTCGCAGAAGTGCTTCACCAGCATCTCGTCGAAGTCCTTTCCTCCCAGCTCCGGGTCGCAGGCGGTGGAAAGGATCTGAAACGCATGGAAGAGGCGATGAGTGAGCTGTAGGATGAAATCGAAGCGTCACCCGGGTCACCCGGTGGTGGGGAAAGAGAGGCAGAAGTGAGTGCAGGTTTGTTTGCTCACCTTCAGCTTGCCCTTGTTGAAGGAACACACCGATGTCTGGAAGCCAGAGTGGCCCAGGTCCACAAACACCACATTCCTGGGCTTCTCCTCAGGGGCAGGGAGATCCTGTTTATAGATCCCATATGCCAGAGCAACTAGAAAAGGGGAGGGTCTAAATTATTCATCGAGTTTACGTCTTCGTGACTCACGGGAAGCCTGAGCGGCAGACGCAGGCCGGAGCACAGTCACAAACGTGTACACCCTTGCCCGAGCCCTTCCCAAAAAATAAAAAAAATAAAAAAATGGAGTACAGACCTGCAGTCGTCTCGTTCATGAGCCTCAGGCAGTTGAGGCCTGCGATCTGAGCAGCATCTACCACTGATCTCCTCTCAGCATCGGTGTAGTAGCAGGGAACCTGGTGACAGAACGAGAGCACTTAATCAAACCCCTACGTTGAGATGACGAGTGGAAGGAGACGCGACGTGCAAACCGTGACAGTGACTGTCAACAGCAAACAGCAGAGGGCAGCAGTGCGGGAGGATGTGGCCTGCCCTCATCGGGCGGCTCGGTGCCCGGTCAGCGGGCACAGGACAGTACTCACGGAGACGACGCAGTCGGCCACGGGCTTCTTGAGGGCGTTCTCCGCCGTCTCTTTGAGTTTGGTCAGCAGCATGGCGGTGACCTGCTCGATGCTGAACACCTTCTCCTCCTCCATGTACATCACCTGCGACCGGGCAGACCACACGAGGCAATTACAAAACAGGCGGACTCCAGCTTCCAGCCACCTCTCGAACGCCCGCGCCGCATTTTGGGGTCGCATGTTGGACGTCAGCTCTGAGTGAACCTAAGTGAAAGGAAGCGGCGCTTGGGAGGAGACTATTGTGCCCCTCAGACAAGAGAATACTCAGGTCTGAAGGAAAGCAAAGATTACAAGCCATTTTATTGTCCGACGCCGTGTTGTAGCCTTCCCCCCCCCCCCCCATCTTGACGAAAAGCACGACTCCGTGCTTTCTTGCGCAACAGCCTGTGCAGCAATGGTGCCCACTGCACTCCCGATGGGCCGTAGGGTGTCATAGGTCTCTCCTTATCTTCTCGAGCCTCAATGAGGCGCTGTAAAGTTTAGGGTCGCAAAGGAATCTAGGTCTGTGTCAGCGGCGCGTCGAAGCAGCCTGGCTGTGCCTGCTCCCGCTCCGTTACGGTGCACTGTGCTCGTGTACCACTAGTGCCCGGACTAAGGACAGGGTGGAAAGGGAGGAGGATGTTGTCTGCGACAGGCAGCTGCTGACAGGTTAAACACACAAGCCATATCCGGCGAGTCAATACGAAAGCAGGTATGGCGGACACGTGACATAAAGCCTTTCTCCCTTCTGCTACTGACATGTTGCTCCCGTGACACAACATTTAGCTGGCAGGCTGGTAATTATCTGCGCCGGCTGGCCAAATGCCAACAATGTATGGATGCCAGCCTAGGTGTGAGTGTGAGAGTGAATGGTGTGTGTGTGTGTGTGTGTGTGTGTGTGTGTGTGTGTGTGTGTGTGTGTGTGTGTGTGTGTGTGACAGACCGTCGACCCCTGAGACGCCGTTGAGGCACAAAGCAGGTGGATAGGAGACTAATGGATGGGAATGGATGGTCTCCATTCCTCTCTTACCTTGATGCCAGTTGTTCCTGTGGGCATCTGTGCAATGTCATAGACCACGCTGTCTTTGAGGCGCTGCACATAGGGGTCTGAAAACGCCCGGCCATGAAACCTCTTGAACCCTTGGACTGTGTTCTTGCAGTTTGTGACAACCTGTGGGAAAGATGAGGGAGAGGTGCACGTTAGTCAGGGCGCGCTGAATCCGATGGGCCCTGTGGCTGGGTCTGGATATGGTCATGCACACACCACTGCACTGCTAAACCTGGCTTATTTTGTGATGGTAGATGGATTGTTTTTGAACAGCACTTTTCTAGCATGTTTGCAGGGAATAATCCCATTCACCCATACACCCATACACTGGAGGCTTCCTTATGCCTGCATAGCCAGTAGATTCACCCATTCACACACATGATACAGCATCAGGGGAGGTTTGGGGTTCAGTATCCTGCCTATCTCATACAAGGGACAAGCTCAGAGCAAACTGTAAACTGTGAGAGTGGCTGGGAGACCTGGGACGCAGAATTTGAGTTCTAAACTAAATGGGCAGCTTGGGTTCAGAGGCTGGGCAGACATCAACTAGTCGCAAGGTTGGCGGTTCTGTCCCAGCCCCCCGCAGCCTACATGTTGATGTATCCTTAGGCAACATGATGAACCCAAATTGCTGCTCGTCAGTGTATCAGTGTGTGTGAAAGGTTGGAGATCTGGGCTGAGCAGACGATGTGTGAATAGATGTGAATGAGTGACGTGGGAGCTATCTCAGTGGTCATGGAGACTAGGAAGGCACTGTGAAATAACCATTTACTTCCATGTACACCACCCCAGGGATCACACATCCCGTTGAAAGACATACCTGGCTTTTAGCAGCGGCACCAATCGACCGATTGCGGGGTCCAAAAGAAACGCATGCTCTAGAACAAGAAAAACACAATTCAGTTCACTCCACACTCCTCTACTCCTCCACAACACGTCCAACAATGATGCAGCTTCTTGTGGTGTTGCTTGTAGCCTGGAATAAATCCGTGATCAATTATGGTGACAATCAGAGGTGATGCACTTGTTACATATGCATTACAGAGACTCGGCTCGTCGGTTTCTCTCGTGGTCTGAGGATGGGGAGATGAAACACAATGGATTGATGAAGCCGTTTTGACAGCTAAGGATTCGGCCTCCTCCCATCACGCGCTAATACACGCTTGCAATCACGTAAAACAGAACTGATCCGACCCCGCAGAGCGGTTACCGGGGCCCTGGAGCGATTGAGATGCGGCGAGACGCCGCAAGAAGCTTTTCGCGATGCGAAGCGCCGAGGGGTTTTCCTTTACGTGCACAATGGTTCGGCGTCGGCTAGCGTTAGCTTTAGCAATCACATGCCGCTTCCTGTTGTGAAATCCGTTAGCGATGCTAACTAGCATCGTTAGCTCCAGTCATCCACACACCCCGGTAGAAAACAGCGGCTTCACTCGCACCCCGCTTCATCCGTCGCCGCACACAGACACGGGGCGGATGGGAGCGTGCGTGGCCGTACTTACGGTGTACACCTGTCGCTGTATTCATTGGCGACAGTCTCGATGCCTCCGGCTCTGGCTACCGCTACATAGCAGTTCAGGAACCCGACGTCAAAGCCGACGACTGACATGTTCGCAGGCTAAATAAACAACGGAGATGTGCGGTAAAATACGGAGGGGTGGGGGAGACGAGAAGCTACGGCTCGGTGCGGACGACGGGGAGACGGCGGGGCTGGCTCAGCGGACGGTGATACACCCTGGGTCTTGTTCCATGAAGCTGGGCAGCGGCAGCAGCATGCGGTGCGGTGCGGTGCGGAGCCGGTGACAATGTTCAGGAATCTTCTGTCTGCCGCGCCGACCAATAGGAGGCGACTGCAGAGCAGCGGGGCCTGCGGTCTAGCGCCCCCCACCTGCCAGGGAGCGGTACTGCAGCGGCAGAATCGGGTTCCCCGCTCCAAGAGTTGAAGGTTTCAGTCCGATTGGAATTTCGGTTTGGATGAATCATACGTCACCATACACAAAATGGATGTTCAAACGAAGCACTGGTTTTCTCTGGGTGATAGTCTTAGCATCCGTTGTAGATGAGTGAAGGCAGTTACAAACATTTCATAGATGGAGATCCTTTGATTCAGCTTTGAACTGGATTTTTGCATCCTGCTCACTATGGTTTAGCTTCATTTTAGGAATATTCTCATATTCTGAAAAACAGTATGGTGACTTATCCAGGATGTATTGCCTGTCATGATGTATTCTGGAGATAGGCTCCAGTGACAACATTAAGGTACAAAGCCAGTAAGATGGTACATGAATGGATTACGGAATAAATCCACCCTAGTTTCTCACATCCCAACTCATCCTCCATGGTTCAGACAGTCCAACTGTGTCCTTTTCATATGTATAGACGATGATTTGCCACAATTTTTAAAGCATTTATAAGAGACTGATCATTTCTGCAAAATTTGTAGAAGTTGTGGAAATGTTTGCATTAACCTGACACCGTGAAAATAACTCCAAAAAGACAGATGGAATGAAATCAACCCAGACTTGAGTTCACATAAATATTTTTTGTATCTTTATTGGGGAAACAAGGAGAGTTGGAATTGAAGAGAGAGACAGAGCTGTTGACGTGACAGTAGTTTATTCATCATCGGCGAAGTCAGAGGCGCTCTTCCTCTTGGACTGTGCGTGGGAGGAGTTTCCCCAGGTGTAGGTCATGTACATAATGATAAATGCTGTAGAGGCAAAATTGTAAAACAAATTAGCACCAAGACCGCATTTACTTGTATTTGACTTGCCATGTCATGAAACCCAGGGCCCAAAATTAAATTTTAGGTCAAGTAATTTTATGGCTTGCTTTTCAAGTGTATACACAGCATGTTATTACTGAAATAACACTGTTGTTCAGATGATTATTAAAACTAAGCAGTAAAATAGCTTTCACATAATCTTTAATGTGCACCAACTCCCAAGCAGGAGATCCAAAACAAACATAGTTCACATTGGATTTAGACAAACTAACCAAGAGATGACAGACACTGGGCTAAATCAGAGATGGAACTGAGAGGAGAAAAATCAATTTCTCTGCTCAACTTTGTATAAACGTAAAAACTCACGGGGAGCAACTTTGAAGATGGAGGCCGTGATCCGTCTCCAGGCATTGGGGATTCCCTTGGAGAAGTAGTTGGGGAAAGCCCTCTGCTCAAAGGGTGACAGGCTGTAGGTGATGATGTGCCTCACCTTGGCCAATTCTCCGAAGTGTTGACCCATGTTCACCAGAGAGCTGATCTGGAATGACAATGAGAAGCCTTCAGACAAGCTCACACGTCAAAAATGCTGCACAACTGCCACAACATTCAACACTGTAATAGTGACAGCAATTAGTAATTTCAATGCAACAGTCTATAGATAGCACATGTTGGGGTTCATTATTTGGCTTCTGCAACTACAATGCTTGTAGATGTAGTCATACTAGACTTTGCACCATAGTCCATAACTCTGATTTACTGCCTTTGACAATACATTCTCACCTATTAGATTAAGGTAAATAAGTCCTATTTTACCTTACATGACCTACTAGATAGCATATTATCACATTTTAGGCGTTACATGTATTAGAAACCTATCTAATGACAGAATAAAGTGAATATAAACATGTAGGGGGAGGTTATAAAACATGTTTTCCCAATCTCGTATTGTTATCATAGGCTTTTCGCAGCTATTGTGTTTTTGATTTAAGACTAAGTAGGCACACTGTACGCCAATATACCAGATGGACAGTATAGATAATGTTAAATGACTGCTTAAGTAGAAAACAAGACGAGAGAAAGGCAGAGGTCCGGTCAGACTAGTTAGCCCTGGCTAACAGTGCTAGCAGCCGAAGTACGAACAGTCCTTGTACCTTTACCACGACCGCAGGGTTAATGTCCTCAACTGAACGACACGGGTCAACTATTAATCACTCTCCCAAGTCAATAAAGCAGTGAGCTCGCACAGCTTGTTGGTTGAAGGGTGAAAATGGGGTAAATTACATGTTTGTCGGGGTGACATTGAAGCTTACCGTGCTGCGTCTCAGCGGTGTTTCCTACTCAGGACCCGGATCGAGGCCTTTTCCTCTGCTGGAGCCGCGGAGCCAGCTGCCATTTTACCCCCATAGCGCCGCCTGCAGGCCCGGAGCTGGACCAGCCTGGTCGGGAAGCTAACTTCTCCTCCCTGGTTCAACAAATGTGTATTCATAGGTCTTCATAAACAATGCCAGCCCATCGCAGGGCACATTCACTCACCAGTCACACTAGCACCTGCTTGTACTTGTTACTCTGACAAGCTAAAAACATGTATGTTTGTGGACTGTTAGAGGGAACCAGAATACCCGCAGAAAAAAAAACCCTAACAGAGAAAACAGACCCCTCTCCTTTCTCTCTCCACAGCGATTCAAGACCCAGAACTGCATCAATAATAAAAATCTACTTTGGTAAAGAAAACATATATGACAGCTTTCTTGTTATACATACAAGTGAATGAATGTAGGCTACCTGCGCTGTAAAAAGGGAAAACTGATATTCATAGTTTCTTACGCATTACAGGTTGTTTTGTAAAACAAAATAGAGTTGGTATTCAAGATTTACAGAGAAGACTATTTTATATCTTCTATGGTAGCTGGAAATATTTGCTCTGGATAACAAGGGGCTTTTGTTAATATAATAAGAGGACTGAGAAGAGGGAACTTCTCCAGTATCTGCCTCCTGTGGATGCCATGCTGGTTCCAGGACCCTCTGCATCACCCTGGTTAACACCTGCTGCTACTGCTGCTGCTGATTTGATTACCAGTCAGACTGAAACATGCATGTTATGGCTGAAGGTGTGAGACTGAACTGTTTGTGCCTTGTGTCAGACTGCCACAGCATTTCTAAGTTACACAATGTGTAAAATATTTGAAGGCTGGATGCTAGTTGGTTTTCTAAATCTGCTTAATTATTACTCATGTTTTACCCTAAAGGGCTGGCATTTCTAACCATAAATTATGGATCAACATAATCACCAAATTGAGAATGTGGATGAGGAAACTCATCTGTGTACTAACTGACTTCAGTTACACACTACAGGTTTCCAACATGTTAGAAACATGATTTGAATCTTTCACCCAAATCCCTTTTTCAGAAACATCTAGTTGTGGACCATCTCTGGCAAGTACTGAATAATTTCGCTCTTACAGTACAGTGCTCAAAAAACACCCTCTACCCCCTCAAGTTGTATGGGAAGTTTCAGTCAAATGGATGCAAATTGTATCATTGCATATAATTTTTTTTTATTTTCCAACTCTGCAGAGAATAATTACATATTTATATTTTTTTGGACTCTATGCTGAGCACAGATGCACAGTGAATTCATTCAGTTTTCATAAATAGACGTGATGTGGATTTAGTCACATTTAACCAGTACAAATTCATAAGTATGCAGTCAGTTCATACATATACCGTCAGTAAGTGACCAGAGGTAATAAATACACACTGAAATTTGACAACTTTCATTGTGGACATTATGAAGACAGCTGCTGTTCAGGCAGCCGTCTGTAACCCCCGGAATAAAATGATGTGTAAAAGATTTTAGAAGTGTACATGACTGCATTTTCATCTTTTGTCCAGAACAGGGCTACTTAAAACTTTTGTTGTGTTAAATGAAAGAATACTGACAGACGACCCACCCAAAATAACTTAACAAAAAATAACTTAAAAGAAAATCATATGGAGGCACACAACACTCATTTTCCCCTTCAAGTGCGTCAGATTCTGTACTATGCTGCAAACTTTTCTTGCCACATCTCAACAAAAAGGAAATAAACATCACCTTTCCGTATTTTCCATTTGGGTAAAATACTTTTTAAGTAAACACACTTGATTAAGTAAACACGCCTGCTCCAGATTAAACTTCTTTCATACGATTTTGTAAATTCATGAAATCACTGAGCCTGGTCAGAGTATCGGACAGAGTCCATCCTTGACGACAGCTGAGGAGGTCTGGGGTGCCTGGCTTAGCGACACGTGCACCTGGTAGCAACCATATCCTCAAACTCCTTGTGGGCGTAGGAGCCGTCCTCCTCTAGGATCATGACACTCAGGGGGCTGTAGTGAGAGGGAATGCACGACGGCCTGGGCACAGAGGAGTCCAGCTTCTCGTAGATGATGTTTTGCACCATGGTGTGGACAGGTGAGCCGTAGATGAAGCCCATGGTCCTTGGGCAGATGCCCCTGCAGTACCTGGGGTTGTACTTGGGTGGAAAAACGATCCAGTGGTCCAGTTTGAGCTGGCTGAATCGCACCTTGAAATCATACAAGGCACAGTCACTCGTTGGGAATTCAGAGCTCGGGAGCAGCTCTGGCAAGTGAATATCCAGACTTTTATCACCTCTTTTGCTCTTTGTAGCCTCCCTCTTCCACCTCCTCTTTCGCCCAGTCCTCTGTTCTCGTTTGAAAACCATCTGTTCATGAAGAGTCTTCGCCACGGCCGGCCTCTGGCCTGCTTTGGTGACGGCCAGTAGCTTCTGGCGTGAGGTCTTGCTGGTGTCATTGAGGTACAGAAGCAGCGGTGGGGCCCTCAGGGTGAACTCCAGGGGGCCGCTGCTACCCTCCGCTCTTTGCTCCTCTGGGCAGGTGATGTTGACGAGCAGGTGTATGTCCCGCTTCTGAACCTTGAAGAGAGGTTGGAGAAACAATGTGACGTCCACCTCCACCCAGTTCCTCCTGCTCCACCCGTCTGTGCTGGCGGTAAAGTTGACAGCGAGCCGGGTCTCGGGACACAGCTGGCACTGGTTGGATTGGCCTTGCTCCTTAATGGTCAGGTAGCACACAGTGTTGACAGGTGCTGCACGGTCGTACTCAAAATTGTACAGCAGGACCGACTTCAGAAGCTGTTCTTTTCTTCTTACTTGAGCAAGGCTGTAGGAAAGGTCCTGCATAAAGCTCTCTACGGGAGAATGAGAAATAGGAATAGGAAATATTACATTTTTTTAAAAATCCAGGAACACATACATCCATTCATTTTCTTAACTTCTTGTATACCATAATCGGGTCACAAGGGTCTGCTGAAGGAAATCTGACCAGATATAGGCTGGAGGCAGGGAATACTCCCTGGTTAGGCTACAGGTCAATCACAGCGATGATAAGTGTATGCTTAAATGATTGCTTCTTAGTCTACAAGGATCTGGACATGTAAAATCTATAAAACCAATGTTTTACATTCTCATAAAACAGATTTTCACAACAACAAAAGAACATCATTCCTCCTAATTGATATCTTGCTTGCTAGATGCGTGTCAGTTTTCTTTGGGTACTGTAGGGTACAGGTTTCCTCTCACAGTCCAAATGCATGCAGTAAGGTCAAGGGGAGACTCTAAACTGTCGGTTATTTAGGAAAATATATATTTATTGTAAATAAATAATTGCTTATTATCAAAAAATATATATATTTTAACAAGTAATGCCCAGCGGGGATAAAGCACTTAAGACAATGGGAGCATGGATTAATTGTTACACTATGTTTTCTGGATGCTCCTTTAAAAACTCATGTTGTATTTATAATGCTAACTTGATTTGGTAACCTTATGGTTTGGTTTAAGTTTTTATCTACCCATTCAGTTACGTATCCTTCCACCTATCATCCATCCATCCATGTTGTGATGTTGTTAGACGTTTTCCCTCTTATGCGAGACATAAAAGCCTCCTCTGAACACCTCAGGGCGTCCACATGTCAAGCCTAAAAGCTTGCTACTGTACGTGACATGCTCACCCTCGTTGCTCCGAGCGAGACACTCGTCCTGGGGTTTGATCAGTCGGACCGTGTTGTAAACTCTCCTCCCGTCCACGCTCCAGGGTCCTCTGTGAGGCTTCTTGTACATCTCGGTCAGGTACTTGACGTACCGGGGCTCGGGTTTCATCTTCTTCTTCAGCTCCGGGTTCCACCTGGACCCTCCGTGCTCGGACAGGGCCCTGAGCAGCGGGGAGAAGATGCTGTCGTACGGGTAGGTGAAGTCTCCCAGGGCGGAGGACGCTCCGGAGGGTGTGAGCAGCAGCAGGAGGGCCACGGTGCCCAGGACGCGAAACACGACCGACGTCGGCACTTGTCGTCCCATGATCAACAACGAAAAACAAAACAAAACAAAACAAAACAAAGAAACTTAGAGAGACTCTCCGCCGAGAGCTCGAGGTCAACAGGACGCACACGTGCCGCCGCTGATCCACACACAGGTGTTGTCAATCAGCTACGTCACTCATATTGGTTCCTCAGGTTCCTCAGCGCGTTCCCACACACAGAACCACGCAACACTTCTTTTCAGTGTTTGATATGGTTGCTAGTGGATTAGTGCGCTCTGTCACCGCTCAGGCCACGCTTCTAGTGATTCATAACTTTAAATGTGACCCACAGTGGTTTAATGGAGTGTTTGTCCCCGTCCCCCGGAGTTAATAAATACGCTATGGAATACTGGTTTCATCAGAAATGCTCAGGTAGTATTATACAAGCCTTCCTTCAACCCAAAATTGTCCAAGGAGTCAATAAACTATCTATCTATCTATCTATCTATCTATCTATCTATCTATCTATCTATCTATCTATCTATCTATCTATCTATCTATCTATCTATCTATCTATCTATCTATCTATCTATCTATCTATCTATCTATCTATCTTTCTATCTATCTATCTATCTATCTATCTATCTATCTATCTATCTATCTATCTATCCGCAATCCTGTTTTAAGTTATGCAGCATTACCATTTGTTAATTTGTGCACATCATTCTTGTTTATCTGGCCACCACATGTTGGCATAGTTGTCTTGCCTGCCACTCACATATATGCACTTATGTTTTATGTCACATTGAGCCTCTGATTTAATCATATTCTTATTAACTTCCATTTCATCAACAAAAATGTATATGCATGAAAATGTGCTGATGTTTATGTACCTGCTGTACATCTTTTGCCTAAAATAGACTCTCATTGTTCAAGAAATCTTTTTGGACCAGTTTCAGCACATATAAATATGCAATACTTGGACACACTGCTAATCTTTTGATCTTGGTTTTGAGGATGAGGATATTTTGCAGTCATGAACAAAGGCATGTGCATCATCTGTCCCATCTTTAATCTAGTAGAAACTGTACTGTGGGCATTTATCATCACAATAGGCAAAGGCTCTATGTTTTATACTTAACTATTACAAGAAAGCTCTTTGTACTTCATGCTGCATGTCTATCACAATGCAGTGACAACCAGTACATGGATGCTCACAAATTTGTATATTTTATTCATTGAAAATGAAGCAATGCATTGGAATATGTAAACTTCCAGTAACATTGGCACAAATGTGCCATTTATCTTCAAGAATTATGTAGTACTAGTGTCTGGCAGTTTGAAGCCTCTCACTTCAATAAAAGCATTATGAAAATGATGTAACTGTGCTCATCAGGACATTGTGGTGTTTTGTGTTTTCTGTGCACTCATGTGTGCTTCACCTTTGGGCTGGCTTTCAGACAAAATTCATTGTGTTGGCAAATGTCCTGAAAATTATGCCTAAACAAACTACTTGTCTAAGCAATGTTTTTGCACGGCATGTTGCAGCTTTACACTGAGTTTAGGTACATATATATATATATACACACACACACACATATGAAATGTTGGTACTGGTCTGCAAAAAAGAGTCTGTTGTTTTCCATTTTGTAGAGGAAAATGTGGAGAGGAAATGATACAAGACCTGGACCTTAGCACACAGTATTGTTGGAAAATCTTTGATGCTTGTGAATGTGGTCTGAACAAGAGACACAGGAAGCTGTTCTGTGGCAGATTTCCTATTATGATCATTCAGATGTCCAGCAGTATGACAGTTTTGGGATTTGGGATTTAACACATCATGATGTCCATTACGCAGGACAGTTGCTGTGAGTGCAGCTGTCCTTTGTAAGGATCATTATGCAAGCAGCTTCTTTTTCCACATAACAGGACAAAGGACATTGTTCTGGCACTATTTTGCTTATGGCTTTGTTGTCTCTGCGCCAACTCTTTTCTTGCCGTCGGGGATTGTTTTTCTCTGGGTCAGTTAAGGATGTGTTAAGGCAGAGGCAGCCCTATATTTCCAAGCGCTGATGTGGGAAAAAGTTGCAAATTTTTCCTCTATTTACCATCGAAATTAGACACCGCTTGGTGGTTTAATCTGTAGCTTCTTTGTTTCTTGTTTGTACTTCAGAGAGAAAATAATTTCACACTTGCATCCTTCCTGTCCGATCATTACTTAAACAACCGATGACTTAGAGCTTACCATGTTCTGCTTGAGACAGAGAGAATGAAGCCCCTCTTTCCCCAACAAAAGCAGGCCTTTGTCATCCATTACAGCTCAAGTTCACAAAGAGATTGATAATGCAGACATTCCAAAGCCCTGTCTCACTGCCTGCTTTGCATAAGAGGCTCCACCCATTGCTTTTGAGAGACATTTTTTTCCTTATATCACGAAAAACCTACTTTTTAATTCTTTTCTACAACACATCTTCAGTATTTTCACTGTACTCTGTTTGCCATCAAGACCTTGAGCCCATGCTGGGCACTGAAGCAAAAAAGCATTCAAGGACATCAACAAAATGTTATGTTTCACTCACACTAGTGTAGGCAGCGACTGTTTTCCTGGTGTTGCTCTGTTTTCACATTTCCTCACACTCCGTTCAAGAGGTGATCTGTAATGGTTTATTAAACATCGTGCAGTCAAAATAAGCATGACAAAGCCCAAAGATAAATTAAATCCAGGGTTTAATGTGCGATATTCAGCTATATAAAAAGAGGTTTCAGTTATAAATACTGTACATAAATACACTCATCAGTAGCAACACTGTCCATGAGCGAGAGGATCTCCAGTGCTGGAGATACTAGTTGTGGTAGAGAGACCTATCGCTCTACTGTCAGGGTAACACAATATTTAAGGTACACAGGATGTTTTCAGCCGTGTCCATCTCTGTTTTTCTGCCGCTATCATCCTCACCAGTCGTGAGCAAACTTGGTCTTCTGCCTCTTCCCCATGTGAGGCTGGAACAGTTTACTGATGCTGTTGAGGCCTTTCGGCTGCCCTCTGTATTCCCCGTCCTCGGCCTTCTCCCTGGCCTGCTGCGGTCCTCCCAGCAGCCCCCTGACCTCGGCGGGCACCCCTCTGCCCAGGTAGTGGACGGCCTTCTTACCATCATTATCCCTTTCATTTACGTTAGCCCCGTATGTTTGCACCAGCTGAACCATCACCTCAGGGTGCCTGTGTATGGCCGCGATGTGTAAAGGCGTGTATCCGCCGTGAGCCTTGCTGTTCACGTCCACACAGTTGCCCCTTCTCCTGGAGACGTCCATCAGCTTGTGGACCATCTCCACGTTGCCGTCCTTGGCGGCCCAGTGCAGGGCTGTGAAACCTGACATGAAGTCCTTCCTGTGTGCCAGCCTGGCGTCCTGCAGCAGCAGACCATAGATCTGGCCCCACAGGCCTGCAGCACACTTCACCAGCCACTCATGAGCCACTGGATCCAGAGGCACGGACTCTGAGCACTTCGCATCATCTCCTGGTTTTGCGGTCCTGCTCTGGGGCCTGTTCCTGCAGCACTCGGACTCGCTTGGCGCCGGGAAGCTCTGGCTCTCCACCGGTTCTGCTGGTGCTGGCGCAGAAACTTTGCGCGCAGTTTCCTGCAGGAGCACTTGTGGCTGGGCTGCAGGTGCAGAGTCTCTCGGCGGGGATTTCACCGCTATGACCGCGAACACCGCTCCGGATCTCCTCGTCTGGTCTCCCGAGATGTTGAGGACTTTAACCGTGGTCGCATCCGCGCAGTTCACGTTGTTGTTGTTGTTGTTCTCCAGGTCGGAGTAACTAATCACCGAGGGGGCTTCATGCGGCGAGCCGCAGGAGAAGCTCCAGTCTGGGCTGGTAGGGCTGGCATCTCCCGCCACCGCCGCCTCCCTCACAAAGTCCTGGTACCTTTTCTTCACCACCACGAACTTCACCCCGTCGACCTGCTTGACCACGGCCACGCTGTTCACCAGCCTCTTGAACAGGTCCCTGTTGTGCAGCTTCTGGTCGGGGTCGCTGCAGCTGATGAGGCTCCTGAAGAAGCTCAGCAGCTCCGAGTTCCTGGCTCTGCCTCCGCGATCCAGCAAGAAGGACAACACAGCCTCCTGGGTCAGAGCCATGGCGTCCACACACCCGGCCCCACCGTGCAGACAGCGCAGACAGAGCTGCGGGATTATCTCAGGACCCCCCTCTTCTTCTGCCCCCTCCTCCTCCTCTTCCTCCCCCGGGTCCCCCTGCTCCTTTGTCCAACCGGCTGCTGGATCACTGTCCAAGCTTCTCAAATGGCCGGACATGAGCGACTCTGTTTTTTCATGTCGACACCCAAACAATTAATTGTTATAATAAATACTTGTGTTTTAAATAGATAGTTAGATAGATAGGGGTTGACTGATCAATACAGGTTCCAGGTTATAACACTTATACGAAACATAATATAGTGATGAAACTGTGTAAGTTTGTCTATCTATTGTTTTATTCAATCTGTTATTTACTCAATCTATCATTGTACATTTAGCCAAGCGTTTTCTGTCTATATCTTTCATCTTCTTCAATTCAACTGTTACATTATCCTATTAAGAGCATAGATTTTATTCATTCAGTTTGTCGTTTATTAGGATTTTACTGTTTTTTTAAGAGCTTATACTGTTTATTTCTTTTTTTTTTTTATCCTGATGAGATCTTTAAATGTACACTGTTTACTCTCTTTATGCCATCTTATATTTGTGATACTGGAAATGTAAATTTCCCTCAGGGAGTCATCCCAAAGTGATCAATAAAGTCAGTCTAAGTCTAAGTCTGAGTATTCAACACCTCTGTTTAATCCTAAACAATACTCATGTGAAGATCCATCCATTGTCTTGTCTGCTCAGTACCCAACAGTGTCAGAGGCTGGTGCACATCTCCAGTCCACAGGGTGGAGATGGGGAATAAACCCTGGACTTCTGGACAGGAAAACTGTACAGAAAGGCCTGCTGTTGAGATTTCTGGCTTTATCCATAATTTTATGATTTTTATAATTTTTTAGTGTCCATTTAGTCTTTGATATTCCAGAGGTATGTAAGTGCCAGCAACATACAGTATACTGAGAGTATAAAAAGTAAAAGTATTGATTAACAATAATCAAGCAGGTGAGCGAGTGGTCCCTCGAGATGAATTTATTATCGGTGCATTACCGTCCATGTTGCATCCACTGATGGATCACTGGAGGGATTTCAAAAGACCATTTTCGTTTATTCATTTCCTATGTTGTCTTTTTTCATTTAGTGGTAATATTGTGAAACTATTGTGATAAACATATCAGGCTGGGCGTGTATGTACACTCCACAGCTGGAGCCCTCCAGTTACCATTTAGTTTGGAGATACGATGGTAAGCTCCTTTGTTTAGCAAGGAACGTGAAGGCACATGATCATTCATGTGAGTGACAGGCAAGGCAGCCAGGCAGTGTAAAGTCTACATGTGATGTACATTTCTGATGTTCCATATTAGCAGCAGTGTTAGTGCAGTGGGTTGCCTTTCAGCTCTTCATAATCTAGAGGTGCATTAGCAAAATAGTGTTCTTACAACATGAATTGTAAAGTATTGATTGATAATAATAAAGTAGCAAAGTGGTCCCTGGGGGTGAATTTATTACTGCATATCTGCCCATGTTGTAGCTGCTGGTGTGAAACAAACTGGGAAATCATTACATTACTGCAATGCACATGTTTCATGTGTATTTAAAACTCTGCTTATGAAATATTCTAGTTATGACTGTCATAAGATAATATAGAATAAAATAGATAAAAAACAGATTAATCTGCATGTTTAGGTTGGGAGACTAGGATGGGAGTTGGGAGACCAACAGAAATGAAATGAGGCCCACCTTTGGTCATTTTTAAATCCAGATTAAAAATGTTTCTCTTTTCATGTGCCTATAATGGAGCTCTTTTAAATGACTTTAATTTTAATCCTTCTATTTGCACTGCATGCCCTTTTAATGCAAATCACATCCATCTCTAAAAAATTTGTTTCTATGTATATATTTTTAGTTTTTTGTTGTTATTTCAATAAGAAAACAAACCCAATCATCATAGTTATAGCTTTATTTAGAGGGTAACTCAGTGTGCTTTAGATAAAAAACAAAGATTTAACAGTAAGAAGTAGAAAACACATAAATATGCAATTATAAAATAAATAAAACCCAATAACTGAACAAAAACATAACTATAATACATATATCATACATAATTATCAAATAGCATTGCACATTATTATAACTATACGTAGAATCCATATTATTTCCATTATCATCTTAGGGATAACAATAATAATAAAAACCATAATTTTCAGTTTCTTTGTTTACAAATATTGGGCTTTATTAATTTTCTTAATTGTATACGTATATGTTTCCCACTTCCTACTGTTAAAAGTTTGTTCGTAACATGAGGAGCATGTAATTAAGCTTCATAAAGCCGCTGGGCTGGGAGGGTAGAGGGAGGAGGGCTGCTCAGATCTGCTGTAGTGTCGCCCTCCAGCACAGAGGGGGTGCAGCCTCCGAGTAGCCATATTGGAGGCGTCGTGTGCGCGCGCGCGAGCTCGCGTGCGTATATGCGTGTGTGTGTGTGTGTGTGTGTGTTGTCGGATGTGCGGCGCAGGTCTGCTGCTAATTCCCACTCGCAGCCACTTGTGACGATGGCAGCCGGTGAGATCGACGTTTTCGCGGTGAGTACGATGCGCGAGCGTCTCGCGGCGACTTCCAGGCGTCATGTCGTGGCGCATAGGCGGCAGGTCCCGCTGCGGCCAGGTGCAGGCATGAAGGTGATGAGCTGTGTGTTCCTGTGTGTGAGTGAGTGTGTGATCTCAGCAGACTGCAGCAGGATTGCAGGGAGAGCTCGTCGTGTCTTGTGACAGGACTGTCAGCTGCGGGGATACGGATGGAAAATAACGTAATGCGCACAATGCGTGTGACTCGACACTTTGCGCGTGGACAGCGTTTCAGCACCTGCGACAGGTGTAACAACACACACGCACACAGCATAGGGGACAGACAGAGGGACCCGGGACAGCAGGCGGCTGCAGACTGACTTAATAGGATCATTACAATAGGCTGTGTCTGTGTGTTCATGTCCAGGTCCAGAGCTCCCACTGTATTGTTGAACAGGTTGTCAGTGATGGAGCACTCTTTACGTTAGGTGACGTGTGTGTGTGTTTGTGTGTGTGTGTGTGTGTGTGTGTGTCTGTCTGTGAAGGGGAGTTGAGGGTACCAGGGCAGCTTGGATATCCTCCCACCCTGTGAAATAACATCTAAATAAAGAGCTCTTTGTGTGTGTGTGTGTGTGTGTGTGTGTGTTTGTCAGTGTCAGTGAGTGTGTGAGAGAGAAAAGAGGGGGACAAAAACGGCTGATTGTTGTATTGAGAACATCCTGGTCTCCATGTTGAGCGTTTAAGCAAGATGCCAGTGTCCCATGGTGAGCTGGCTGTAGCGGAGGGAATGAAACACTCATACCATAATGTATTTCTAGTGATTTTTTCATGAGGCTGGGAGTAATATAAACAGTATGACAGGGATATCAGTATGATATAACAGGGTGTGGTGGGTTTAACTGTTATTATGGGCTTAAGTGGAAAAGGACAGAAGTAGTGCAAGAGTTGACAGTTTACATTGAGGGGCAAATTCTGTGATACAGGTTTCCAATTCGATGCTTTTACTCAGTGTTAGTCATTGTAACTGGAGTATCCTGGTTCTGTTCAGTTGACTTAGGAAAAACCCTCTGCAGTAAACCACAAATCTTAAATTAAGTTGTCTTGAGACATATTGATGATCGATTTGTGAAGTCCAGCCCGGGACAAAAGCATCCCCAACAAGCACCAAGTCAGGCTCAGCTCCGACATTACAAAGTCACACAACATCACTCACGTTATTGCCCTAGCTTTCTGTCTCCTCTCTAGATTTGTGTGTCAGAGGCTTTCATGGGAGGAATTTGGTTCGTGACAGAGAGACAGAACCTTTTTATAGGTCGGGCTGTTCAGAGTGTTAAGTGGAAGAGCGAGATGACCTCATTAGCAAAGAATGCTTTTAAGCTTGAAAGCAGAATGTGGGGATGGGATCTGCTCTCAGCCTCACCATCTTCTTGAGTTTTTTTTTCTTTTCTTTTTTTCAAATCTGTTTCTGTGGACATTCAGTGATGATATGTCAATGTGAGAGAATTTAACTGTCAGTCTAACACGCTCTGCCTCCAAATACCTCAGAATGAAGAAAAGCGAACCCTGGAGCTGGGAGGCCATGTGGGGTTTGACAGCCTCCCGGATCAGTTAGTCAGTAAATCGGTGTCGCAGGGATTCTGCTTCAACATCCTCTGCGTAGGTACGTCGATCTCAGTAAGAGATCTTAGCGACCCAGAGTCGGTCTTCTCCTCGTGCCTGCTCCCCTTCTGTCACGTCCTCTTCTTTTTGCTGCCCCACGCAGGTGAGACCGGAATAGGCAAGTCCACGTTAATGAACACTCTGTTCAACACAATGTTTGAGAACGAGGAGGCCAGCCACTACGAGAGGGAGGTCCAGCTGCGTCCGCAGACGTACGACCTGCAGGAGAGCAACGTCAACCTCAAGCTCACCATCGTGCACACAGTGGGGTTCGGGGACCAGATCAACAAGGAAGACAGGTGCAGATTCTCGGGCATGTTTGTTTGACTTCAAGTGCCTTCCAGACTGAAGAAAAAAAGAAACGATCCTGTACAAAGGGGGAAAAATATAAATTCCTCCTTAAACTGTTTCGGAGGACTTGTTACCGAGAGCTTCAGGACTGTTTTGATATTGATCTGTGAGAATCCACAGCACTTAGCAGAAGAAGTTTCTTTTGTTAGATCAGCTCAAGCCTTTAATCACTGCCCCCTTCCTCTCACTCTGGTGCTTCAGCCAACATACTCACACAGTATGGAACAGAGGAAGAGGTCTGGCCTGCTTCTGGCATGTGGACTGGGAGGGAAGAAAAGGGAATATGGGAATGTCTGGTAGAACTAATCCAAACTCAATAGACACTGCAGTGCTCCAACAGCAGGGCGTAAAAGACAAAAAACTAACAGCAGACATAGCTGAGTTTGTCACTAGGATACTTGCATAAAATGGGTAATTTTATGCAGGAACATGGGTAAGTTCGTATTAAGACAGAATACTGCCTCTCATCTTTTATATCTGTTGTGTCCGCACAGCTACAAACCCATTATTGAGTACATCGACGCGCAGTATGAAAGGTTCCTCGAGGAGGAGCTCAAGATCAAACGCTCCCTGTTCAACTGCCACGACACCAGGATCCACATCTGCCTGTATTTCATCGCTCCCACCGGACACTCCCTGAAATCCCTCGACCTGGTCACCATGAAGAAGCTGGACAGCAAAGTGAGCCAGCGCTGCCTCTGGCACCAGGTTTTTCTGTCCCCAGTCATGTGATGTTTCCTTTTATCCCCCCTTTGTCTTTTCTCCAATGCAGGTGAACATCATCCCCGTCATTGCGAAGGCGGACACGGTGTCCAAGAGCGAGCTGGACAAATTAAAGATCAAGATCATGAGCGAGCTGGTCAGCAACGGGGTGCAGATTTATCAGTTCCCCACAGAAGATGAGGCTGTGGCCGAGATCAACTCCTCCATGAATGTGAGTCCTGGACGCACTTGCATTTGCCCTTTGCCTTCAAAATAAGAGGCATTTCATGTTTTTTTGGTATTGTAGCACTGATTGGTCAGAAGCACGTCTCAAAAGCATGCACGTTATGCATTTTTTTGTCTTACAGACTCACCTTCCCTTTGCTGTGGTTGGAAGTGTAGATGACGTGAAGGTAGGAAACAAGATGGTGAAAGCCAGGCTGTACCCCTGGGGATCTGTGCAGGGTGAGTGCGCTGAGTCGATTTGACAAGCATCATAAAAAAAGAACAAAAAAAAAAACAGTGGAGCCGTTTAATCAGATGTCCGAGCTATTATTAGTTTTTCACTCGAGGTACCAAGACAGCCTGACCGCAGAGCCCCGTCTTTGTTTCCCCACAGTGGAGAACGAAAACCATTGCGATTTCGTGAAGCTGAGGGAGATGCTGCTGCGCGTGAACATGGAGGACCTCAGAGAGCAGACCCACGCCCGGCACTACGAGCTCTACCGCCGCTGCAAGCTGGAAGAGATGGGCTTCAAGGACACGGACCCGGACAGCAAGTCGTTCAGGTGAAACCCAAGAGAGCAGCGACGCGATGCAATGACTCGTCTGAACCCGAGTCGGAGCACCTCACTAATAATAGATCCTCAAACACATTAATAAGAGGCGGCTATGAGCGATTGGCACAAAATCAGGAATGATCTGAAATTTACAAAAAAACAAGCATTGGAATTAAAAACAGGTTAAAGGGTAAAGTCATTTGTGTCCTTGAATTCAAGCTAATTACATTTAACTGTTCATCTGCATTTAGGCAGAACTGCTTGTCTCAGAGCTTATTTGATGATGTGTAGTAAACAATACTGTAAGTGTATCAGCTGTATATGCCACAGTGGCATCAAGCAACCTGTGCCTGTGGTACACCTCAATTCACTGTCAATTCCATAAAGCATTCGTCTCCATCTAGTAAATAATCATGTGGCAGCTTTGCACATAGGTTTGCTCTCATGAACAGCCCCTGGACATTTGTCCTGTACAACATGGGCATCAGACCGGGCTTAACCCTGCTTTTTAACCTTCGATCCTCAGCCTCCAGGAGACGTATGAAGCCAAGCGGAAGGAGTTCCTCGTGGATCTGCAGCGAAAAGAGGAAGAGATGAGACAGATGTTTGTCAACAAAGTGAAGGAGACAGAGGCTGAGCTCAAAGAGAAGGAGAAAGAGGTGAGGGTCTCCCCCATTGCTGCTCCCTTGTCTGCGTTTGGTTTGCCTCACCGTCCCGCCGCTAACATCCTCCCTCCTCTAGCTCCATGAGAGGTTTGAGCAGCTCAAGCGGATGCACCAGGAGGAGAAGAAGAATCTGGAGGAGAAAAGACGAGAGCTGGAGGAGGAGATGAACGCCTTCAACAGGAGAAAGGTTGCAGCCGAGACGCTGATGGGACAGGCTCTCCAAGGCTGCTCGCAGCCGTTCAAGAAGGACAAGGACAAGAAGAAGTAAGTCCGGTTTTCCCCACGCTCTTGCATTTTACTGCTGCGGAAGTGGCATCTTTCATATTCCGTGGCTTGTCGGAAGCGAGCGCTAATGTCGCTAAATAATAACCCAAAGATCTATCAAGCTTTTCAAGGATAGGTGTGTTAATGTCACACGTGCTTTATATTTACAAAGCATGGACGGTGCAGTGATTAACGAGAGGGTGCTATCTTCCCAGAAGCCATGTTGGCTCAGAAACTGATAGAGGGACAGATTTGGGCTGACGCTGCATGCCCAGACATAGTGGGAACGGCCACAGCCTGCATGACACAGCCCGATGCTTAAATTCTCAGCGGGCTGACCTGCCAGACCGTATCCCAAGCAGGAGGCTCTTTTGTGCTTACGTTCGCTTGGTCTCACAACGCACATGACACTCCGGACATCCCGCACGGAGCCGTAATCACTTCTGCAGGTGGAAACATTACGTGTCGGGAGCGATTAGCCATGCTGAAACGGCACACAGTTTGATACTCAAGATCAGCCCGGAAAATCTGCTGTCTTAATGAGCAGTGGAAGAGCAGAATAGGGACGGCTCTCTGACTAAATTAAACCCTGGTACCTTCCAAAATGTGTACTGCTAATGAGAGCCCATGTGGCTGATCAGACATGTTAAGCCAGAGCAATACCTCGCAAGGAAATGATTCCAATAGTTTTCCTAAACACTATAATAACAAACTGATGATCCTTCTGGGTATGCTATGTAATTTAGTGTTTGAAAAAGCAGTAGGTGGTTATTTTAAAATGCACTAACAGCCACAGTTGCATACACGAGAAGGATAATGTGTCATTTGTATGGCCTGCTCTAGACATGGTGTCAGTGTTAAGTGTTATGTTGGATTAGACTGTGAAGGAGTGACGGGAATCATCTCAGTACAAATTTGGATTCAACTTGTTTTCAGTTTAATTGAGAATCAGTCTTTTTTTGATCATTTTGAATGTTTAAACAACAGTTTAGCCACCAGTCTGTCTCTGATATATACAGGCCCATTGAGAAGAATTACATGCTTTAAAAGGATAGGTCACATTCTCATTTCATACATTTGTTTCTTTGATTTCCACCATTCCTCAAGTCCTTCATTTTTTTCTTTCATTTTTCCCACATTTTCCCCCTTTATTTCTTTTCCACTTTCAGTTGATTGTTGGATCAAACATCCAGGGGAACCAGGAATGTGTCTGACATCGGCCTGGGAAACAGAGACAATGTCATATCTGACATGACTTCCTGTATGTGTGGACATAGTGTCAGAGTGACAATGCACGTATGTCAGCCTGAATAATGTGATGGCTAGAAGCCTGTGTGTACTTATGGATCAAAAAGGTAGCTTTGCTCAGTGTATTTAATTTGTCCCTAATGCTGACATTGCTAGACACACAATCCATGGACTGTTTTCATAACTTGTAGCTTGTGTTATTTTATGTTCTAGTCATGAATGTGTGTTCATCTCCTGTTATAAATGTACGTCTCTGTCGCTCCGTGAGAAAACTTAATGGAGATAGCACAGGACACTTTCAGTTACTGACTGAGCTGAAGGATCTTGTGTTTTTAACTGTGGTGAGCATTTTTGTGTATTGATTCATTCACAAGTTGAATGGTCTCTAGTGGAGTTTTTTCTAAACAGAATGTTTAATAACGCTCATGAAATATTGATGTTTTTTTTAACTGTAGGTAGTCTGATCTAAGACGGTTCGATTGTCTAACACCAAACTATGCAAGATTCCAAATTATATCATTGAAATAACTTGGCGTGAGTCAAATATTTTCTCATTTATGCTGAAATAAATGACAGTTGAAAACCGGACATGGCATCAGTTCATCTGTTACTCAGGTCAACCTTATTATCTCTTCCCATCTCATCACAACACTCATCTTCACAGCATTTCACCTATTGATGTAATAAAACTTGCCTTTAATAAAAATCATCACCCACTTGATTCCAGTGGCGTTTGCCTTCAGTGAATAGCAGCAAGCAGAACAAATAACAAAATGCTTTTTTTGCAATTTAAATGCTTTGCAGTTACATTATGTATGTTTTGCTAAAGTTTGTCTGCTGACCTTAGTGAATACGAGAGTGTGTGTGTTCAAGTAAGTGACATGATTTTTTCTTTCCTTTCCATAGCTTCTTTAGTCTTCCATCTGCGTGCTCCTTAACCTCAGGAAGGAATTTGAATTAGAAGACTTTCTACCCCATCAAAAGATCACAGACTAACAATCCACTGTATTATTTTACTGTGGAAAATAACAGTTTTCTAGAAATGCATTTAACATCCCTGGAAGTGAGTCAGCCTGAGGTCTTCCATGTCTACTAAATCCTCCTCAAAGCTTCCAAGTAGCACTCTGTAGCATGGTCCATGCATGACTCCTAACCCTTCTGAAAATGCATAAGTGGTCTTCAATGCCAAAATTTCAGTTCTGTACTAAATGTGCTAAGTGTTCCTTCATCTGCCATGTTATGCTTGTAGTTTTTGACTGATGACAACTTACACTGTGAAATCTATATTATGAAGTGACATAATGTTGCTGTTAACTGTTGGATCGTACATTATATTATGATTTCAAAGCACTTTAAATCACAATCATGACACATATTCAATCGTTGTAAAATGTACCCTTTCCTACTAACATGTCAGCCCTTAGGTTGCAGCAGTGATACCCTACAAATTTTATAGATTTAACTTAAAATAGTTATATGTTATTGTTACTTACAAAGCCTGGATTTACATAAATTCAGGATAAAGTTGTTTAATGTTCGTTAATATATATTATGATGGGTCCATGTGGGCCTGCTTTCAGATTTGTATATCCAGATGTAATAAAGAGTTACTTTATTGAAAATGTGTCTTGTTCTTTCCATATCTGCACTTTTTGACCATAAGGCAGTGTTATCCAATCCTGTTCCTCCTCTGTCCTCTGTATGTTCTAGAGGTTTCCTGCTCAAACACCTGATTCAAATGAGTGTCTCGTCATCAAGCGCCTCTGGAGCTTGATAATAATAGCTCATTTCAATCAGGTGTCTGAGAAGGAGTCCTCTAAAACATGCAGGTAAGAGGTCAGAGACACATGGCTGGGAAACACTGCTATCAGGTAGGAACAGTTGGACAGAGAAGGTCGAGGTTATATTACATCCATGGTTGAGGTGAGTTGTGGCCTCAGGTTGCTGGCTCAGGCTCCCTCCAGATTTTTCTAGAAACCTTCCCCAGGACGTTCATTCAGAGAGAACAAGAGACGGCAGAGACAATGCCAGGCCCCTTAAAACAATTGGTCAATAGAATTTTAAGAAATCCTGCGGGCTTCTAGTGTGTTCAGCAGTATTTGTCTCTGTTTTTAACAGTTTCTTGACATGTTTAATGCCGTTTCTTGCTTCGATGGATGATAACTATGGTGTAAACATGGTGTTGATATATAGTACTAAAGTATACAGTCATATATATTTTAACGCTGAAAGTTAGAGATAGTTCGAGTTTATACCTCGACGGATATTTCTGATTTTATTTCTCGTAATTAGAGACGCCAAGTTGCAATTTTCTGCAACGTCCCTTCTGCTCAACTCTGATTGGCCCTCCATCCGGTAAGCGGTGGGCCTTAATTATGAGTGGCTGATCATCTGTCCAATTAGAATTGAGAGTTATTGACGTCATCCACCCTTAGCCAATGAGGACTCATTTTGCCTGGGCAGGGGCTTGGTTTTATGCGTGCGTTAAAAGCGTAACGGCCCTTTCCCCATCGCCTTACGCCAAGGGTAGGGGGTGTGCATAGGGAGAAATTAACCTATGCTTAAAACTTTCTTCAGTGAAAGTTCATACTTACACTTTTTTTGTTTTTTGAACCATTTTCCAACTCGCTTTTCCCAAGCGTGCGGAGTGTTTTTCTCCATTGCTTCATAAAACTGAAAAGCAACGATACTCAAGCCAAGGTAAGTGATCCAATCCGTCCCCGCTAACTACATTTGCTAAAACTTACAGTGACTAAGAACTTCGAAGTACAGCACATGTGTCATGTGTCTTAAACCCACCAAAAAAGCGCTGTGGACACTGGAAATCGATTAGTTAGCATTAGTTAGCATTAGCTGCTGATAGAGTAGCTGTCGTTGAAAGCAGGTTAGTTTGACAGTTCCGTGTTATCTACATGGCCACAACCTCAACATTTAGCTATAATAATGTTTGGTCTGTCGTGTAGTGTGGCTATATATGCCTGTTTTCGTGTTTAAAATCGTTTCAAGCCACTCAGACGTGTTGTCAAGTTAGCTCTCTGTTGGTGGGCACGGCCGGGGGACATGTCCCGACATGTCTCAGTATCAGGCCCTGCTCGATGACCGAACGTTACCTCCTCGCCACCTTGTCTCGATAGCCCTCAGAGACGGGCGTTAGTTCGTTTCGGACACATTAGAAAGACTCTGTTTAAACGCGGTCAACTTTATCGGACCTGTCGGTGTAATGTGTCCTGGCCTGGGTTCCTGCTCAGTCCAGTTGAGTCCAGTTCATTGACAGCTGTTGGGGGAAGGTTTGTCACCTGATAACCGGAGCATTTGGAAACAGTTCACTCACCCCTTAGCAAAACACTCACGCACCACACCTACTTCATATGCTGAACAGTAGCATATCAATTTCAAGTGGGATACTTGTTATGTTTTACTGTATCAGGTCTGACTTTACGGTATAGGTCGTTAAACTCTGCATAAAGTAAAGTTACCTTTTTAGAGTTGCTTTCTTTTCTGGTCGGCTTTTCTGGTTTATGTTCCAAATGCTAAGCTTTAACTTTTCTCACAGGTACATTACAATTTATTTGTGTGGAGTCATAAAAGCAACATAAAAACTAGTTCAGTCGGAGACTCCCAAGTTGTCCCTAGGTCTGAGTAAGGGACTGAATGGCTTGTCCTTTGACTGCTGACCTGTCCAGGATGTTTTCCCTGCCCTCATCCTATGAGCTCTTACATGGGCTCCAGCAGACCCCTGCAACACAGTTGGGTAACAATTAGGTTGGATAATGGAGGGATATTGATCCTATTGTTTTATTGATTTGACCAAAAAAAGACCCCATCCATCCATTATCTTGACTGCTACCTAGCTTTACAGTTGCTAGACAGGTCACCAGTCCATTGCAGAGGGCAAATACAAACACAAGCTGTTTACTCTCACACATAGGGACAGTTTATAGTCTCCAGTTGTAAATATCATTTTTTGGAACAAACATGTAAACATGAAAAGCCCTCAGACTGGTTTGATATAGATAAACGTGTATCGCTGGGTATGACAGTATTGTATGGTAGATTTGGGTAGAATTACTCAGCTCTGTTGTGATGTGTGTGCAGATGATCGACACAGTGACAGCACCTGGAGCGCAGCCCTTTGCCGCTCAGCTGAAGACCATGATGGATGTGGAAGGCCGGTACCAGCCCAAGCTGAGCGGCTTGAGGCTCATCGAGAGCTCCCAAGACAACGGCCTGAGGATGACGACCCGACTGAGGGAGCTCGAGGTGAAGGACCTGCTCTCTCTGACCAGGTTCTTTGGTTTCAGCTCGGACACCTTTTCGCTGGCCATCAGCTTGCTGGATCGTTTCCTCTCTGTCATGAAGGTTGGTAAACGCACAGATGGATGGAAAGTGGATCTTCTCGGCTGTCTGTGAGTAAAATAATGGTTGTACCATGTCCCGATTTCATCTCTTCCCCGGTAGATCCAACCAAAGCACCTGTCCTGCGTGGGCCTGTGCTGCTTCTACATCGCCGTGAAGTCCTCCGAAGAGGAGAAGAACGTGCCCCTGGCCAACGACCTGATCCGCATCAGTCAGAATCGCTTCACCGTGTCTGACATGATGAGGATGGAGAAGATCATCATGGAGAAGCTCTACGGGAAGGTGAAGGCCCCCACAGCCCTTCGCTTTCTCCGCCTCTTTCACAGCTACATCCAGGAGCAGCTCGACGCTGAGAGGTAAGGACAGACGGTCACACTGACCTGCGGGGCTGAGCCATGACTCAACAAGATTATATTTACTCTACTAAAATGTGTCTTTTCACATTTGGCTTTGGAGAGAATACTAGCCAAAAATATTTCTGAGGCCGACGGGTACAGTCCTGTTGGGAATCATGAAAGCCTCTTACTTAAAACCTCACCAGCATGATGTGGTACGATATCTGTCCTCTTTGTCACTGAGCTGACTGGAGTAGATCGATGTTAAATCTGGCAAGCTCTCCCTCTAATGTATCCCGACAGTTGCAGTCTTGTCACTAAAAGCTTTTTTAAAATTTATTAACAGCAAGAAGATATTGAGCCTTGAGAGACTGGAAGCTCAGCTGAAAGCCTGCCACTGCTCATTTGTCTTCTCCAAAATCAAGGTGGGTCAAAGTAGCTGCCGTCATATTTTAAAGATGGCCTCCTCCTCCAGGGTGGGAATCATGCTAGACCCGCTCAGCGTGTGGTCCTGGGCTTTTAGCTCGGGTGGGACGTGTCGAGCATTTGTTCTCATTGCTCTCCCAAATCTCTCCGCAGCCATCCCTGCTCGCCATGGCTCTCCTGTGCTACGAGGTCCAAGATCAACACGACCCCGAGCTCACCGACAAAATAGAAGAGGTGGTGACGAGCCTGCAGCAGCAGCTCAACGTAAGCGCCCGGGCCTGCATTTGGCTTTCTTTGCGTCGCGGAGTTCACGCTCGCGGCAGTGTGGGATGAAGCCGCTCGTTCTCTCTTCCCCCCGTGCAGATCAGAGATGGAGACCTGGTGATCGTGAGGGAGCTGGTCGGAAAGTGTCTGGCTGAATACGCCACCGCCAAGTGCTCCAGGCCCAACACCCAGAGGCTCCGCTGGACCATCTCGGGGAGGACTGCGCGCCAGCTGAAGCACAGCTACTACAGGATCACTCACCTCCCCACCATCCCCGAGTCGGCCTATTGATGGCCTGCGGGTACACGCGGGCGACCCCATTACACGCTGAGGAAAGCGATCGACAACCCCAGATTTCTGCTCTTTGATTCGCGTGCAACCATCGGTTGACTTTCTTTCAGCGGTCGCCCGGGTACAGCGCACGATATTTTCCTTACAGATCTTCACTATGGATGGTGGATTTCTTTAAGGAAAAGCTCCACGTTTTCCAGTGTCCCTCAAGTCTGTCTGTCAAACATCGATCGAGCATCTGTCCCACTGACAAAAGTTACCTGCCGCCATCCTGCGAGGTTTTTACTTTCCCGGTCGAGTTGCTTGCACAAGTGTACAGTATGTTCTCGTCTAAATCCGTGCCAAGGTGTTTGGTATTTCCTGGAACGGGTTGCTGGTTTTAAGCAAATAAGTATAGAACCACCTAGGTCCTCAGTCCACCATGTGGAAGAGGAGGGAGAAGGATTTTGTGAATATCAAAAATGGAACCAAGAAATCGGGCCCAAAGTCCTTAACTCCCACCCTAGGTTGCTAAACTGTCCTGAATGCACACTCCTACCCAAGGTGATGACTTTTTTTTATTTTCTTTTATTTTCCTGCGATATCGGCGGGGGGATCTCCGGCTTTGTCCGGCAAAGCAAGGCGAGAGAGACGGTTCGGTCGCGTCCGGCTGACCACAACGTGAAATGTCATCAGCGGTTACAGATGAGTCATTTCCACATCCTTGATTTGTGTGACGCTTCACCTGTGTTAATTGATTTCACTTGTCAATTAAAACAATGAGCACTAAAAGTAGCCGTTGCAGTGGAAATGTGGGTTGAAAGTTGTATTGCATTTTCTTTGCCAGTTTCCCTGTCTAGTTTCAGTTTCTTTTAGCAACAAATAAAGATGTTCTCAAAGTGGCGAAATGAATACACCATCTGGAAAACCTTGAAAAAAAACGCACCTTTCAATAAAATGTTATTGAAAAGTTACCGACGTGTGAAAGCCTGTGAATATCAAGACACCTCACAACTTTGTGAAAACAAACTGCAGATTTTACTCCATTTCACTCACAGAAATGATTGCACCACCATTTGCTCTCCTTTATAATGAGCCCCACAACTTGTAAAATAAGGCCTTTAGCATTTTTTCATAGCCAAGAGTCGAGTCAAACCACGGCTGTGAACAGTACTGAGAATGTCTGCTAGTATTTCAGTTCTGAAGGCAAATCCCTACAACTTCTCCTCACAGCAGGACTTGGCTCCCCTCTAGCACACGGCCAGTTCTCAGCATCATGGCGTCTGTCACTTCTGTAAACTGGAAAAGTCCGGCCCGCCTCCTGCAAAATTCCCGGAGATCTCTGCCCCGCTGAAGTCGAATCCCGGATTCTAGGAGAGAGGGAGCGCAATTAATCCGGGCCACTCGTCTCATTTCTCGGGGCGAGCGAAGAGTCGTTACCGACCTCCCGCTGGAACCTCTCCAGTGTGAGCTTCCTCTGCATCTGGTCCTGGACCCAGGCGTTTGCGCAGTACTCGCCCTCCAGCAGGGACGACCAGCAGTTCCCTGCCTCTCGGTTCGTCTTCATCAGAATGATTCGAATCAGACACTTGTCCTCTGCGAGGAAACACCAGACAAAAGGCGTCACACGAGGGTGGCTTGGTGCATGTCTGAGCGAGGTCTGAGGTGAGCAGCCTACCTAGTGTCCACGTGGCCTCGTCAGACATGGTGGTGTCAAACAGCTTGCCCTGGCAGCGTGGAAAAAGAAAGAGGTTCAAAGTCAAAGGTGTGTCAAAGTTAGCACAAACTTGTGATTAATGGTCACTGAAACCCACTAAGTAAACTTTAGTGACGGAGTTGAAGCTGAAAGTCTGGATCGCGTGACATGGACATTTTACTTTTTCCTCTTATTTTCAGGTTAATTTATATGACGAGGAAATGAGTCACAATGTTTACAGAAAACATGGGAACCCTGCAAAGACACCAGTTTGGACCCTGACTGTCATCATATACGCAAACCCTGAGACTTCCCCCCTGAAACTGGATGTTAGTCAGCAGTACGACAGAGGTGACAACTGTGTCAGGCCCTCATAAGCCCCACTCTCACTGTATTATTGTATAAACACTGAGAACTGTTTAGTGTCACACAATGGTTTTTGTTACAGTGATGGAGGATGGATGAATGGGTGCGGTTCATGAGCTAGTTTTCCTCATGAAATGTACTCTACTACAAATGAAAGAATACTCATCTAATGTAACATCATGTTACATTACTCAAGGTAAATAAAAAAATAAATACTTTGGATTGCTCCAAAGTTGTTTTAGAGTTTATTATAGCATGAATATAACATTCACAATATCAATATCATTACTGTGGCTACCACAACAAACATACTGGAAACAGTTCATCACCAGACAATAACCCAGAGGGCCACATCATGTTGTTCAGACTTAATGAAATAGACAGATCTCCTCAACAGAGCAAAGTGACACCTGATGAACGTCACACTGCACACAACACACCTAGTTAACCTAGTTGTGTACTAACCTGCAGGTTTGACACTGATACATATATCCTCATACTGTGTACTCTCCAGCTAGGTGTACTCTCCATCACTGCCCGGCCCAGGGTGTGTGGCAGTGACGTGCACCTAGTACCAGGACAGACTTGGTGGAGCTCACCTTGAATATCTCCTGTCCCCGGACGTGTAGAGCGATGTCTCTGGATCCCAGTTGGCACTTGACCTCTTTGGCGGAGGTCCCCTGAGGCACGTCGACTTCAATGAACACCTCCTCCATGGTCTGGTACCAGGAGCCCCAGGGGGTCCTGCAGGGGACCACCCCGCTCCTCTCCTCGAAGTGCACCGACATGACGCTGCTGCCGCCCGGCCAGCGCCGCTCCGCCAGCACCGGGAGACCCTCTCTGAGTTTGTCTAGAGGCTCGTGGAGACGTCTCTGCTTCTCTACTGCCCCGTGAACATCTCAACTTGGATTGGTTTTAGTTTGAACTGGTTTGTTTGTCCCCCTCCATGTTGTTTCATCCCCTCACATTCTCGCACTTCTTCTTCTTCTTCGCTGGACAGAGTTCACACTGAGTCGTCAGCGCCACCTGCTGTCTGCTCACCCTACCTACACTAACACACACACACACCGACTGTACACACATACTCACACTAGTTACGGTCAGTAGTTTAATATCATTACTGTACCACGAATAAACAGGGTTTGGTTGTCTTTTGTCATCTTTTTGTCTCTTGTCATTTTTCTTCATTGTCGTTTTCTCCTATCCAATATTACCCACTAGGTTGCCCTGTTTGTCTAAAAATGGAGTGGATTTACTGATCTCTTAATTAGATTACCATTCCTCCTTCAGTTCCGCGTTCTTGTGTGCTTAAGTATAGCTATCTACCACTAAGCAACAACACTGAGAGAGTCTCCGTGTCTGTGCAAGTATCTTATCAAGTATGAGTTAGCTTCCAGTGTTGACAGATTTTGGTGATAAATGCTGCCCAGGATGGACGCCTTGACTTTAGCTTTAGTTACTTTTATCTGCTGGACCAGGTAAGTCTTCCCATCTCTGCTTGAACGTGGGTCAGAATACAAAAAACCCCCAGGAGGTTTATGTCTTTTTTTTTCTTTTTTTCCCAGTTTTGATAATGTATGTGGGAATGAGAAGATCAACTCGGACGACATCACTCGCATTCTGGATCGACTCCTGGATGGATACGACAACAGACTGCGGCCTGGGTCTGGAGGTAGCTCCGTAATTCCACAAGCTCGGTTTCCACATAGCTGTGCAATATCTGTGATCCTGCTTGTGCTGCGTTTGTTCAGTCGTTAATTCCTGTTGCAGGTGGCGTCACTGAGGTGAAGACAGACATCTTTGTCACCAGCTTTGGACCTGTCTCAGATGTCGAGATGGTGAGATACCACCACTGTAAAGACTAATGTGTGCTGACTGAGGGAGATAATGGCGCTTCAGTGGCCAGTGAGTGCCTGCCTTATGGGCAGTCTGCCATGAGAGCATCTAATGAGCTTTAATCTGTTTGACCAGCCCTATAACTCCATTATTGATGGTCTCTAAATCAATATGACAACATGTCAGGCAGAGGGAATGGCTGAATGGATTGATTAATGATTATCTGGGATGAGTGGCATCCATCATTGCCTCATCATCTCTCCTCACCTTCTTCTGCAAGTGGAAAAGGCTCTTCGGTGCAGCGTGTGATGGTGAATGACGGGTCCGGGTTGGAGTTGACAAAAATCCACAATTAAATCTGAAATACACACCCTCTAATGTGTTATTGTCCTGCCTCAGGAGTACACCATGGACATGTTTTTCCGTCAGATGTGGGTCGACGAGCGTCTAAAATTTGAAGGGCCCACTAATATCCTGAGGCTGAACAACCGCATGGTGGACAAGATCTGGACTCCAGACACCTTCTTCCGCAACTCAAAGAAGTCCATCTCCCACAACATGACCACGCCGAACAAACTGTTCCGCATCATGCAGAACGGGACCGTCCTCTACACCATGAGGTGATCTTATAGTGCATTGTTTTGCTGTTGGGACCTACTGTGGGCATCATGTTAACAGGGTAAGATGACTCAGGCTTGTTTCTGCATGTCCCCCCTGCTTTCAGACTGACAATCAGCGCAGAGTGTCCCATGAGGCTGATGGACTTCCCCATGGACGGCCACTCCTGTCCCCTCAGGTTTGGGAGTTGTGAGTATCGTCGATAACCAGACCAGACTTGTTTGTTTGAGTGTTTTTTTTCTACTTTTTTCCTAATTGCCTTTATGTTTTCAGATGCCTACACAAGCAGTGAAATCTTATTCACCTGGAGGAAGGGGCTGGTAGCATCTGTCGAGTGTCCCCCAGAGTCCATGAGTCTCCTGCAGTATGATTTGGTTGGACAGACGTTGTCCAGTGAGATATTCAAATCAAACACAGGTAACGCTCGCTGTCAGCTATCACATTGTTCTCCTCATGTAAACCTTGCTACAGTCACCCACAGACTCAGTGCTTTAATCAGAAACAAAAAAACAAAAAATAGTGGGAGATGTCAAATGAGCCTCCTCAAACTCTGCACACCGAGTTGATAAAAAAAAAAGCCTTCCTACGGTAAGATGCTTAAGTGGTCTGAAGTAATGCGTACGGTGTGCCTTTAAAAAGGAACTATGGGGCTTAAAGCCGAGTGAATACACTGACGGAAAGGAGGAAAGATGGAGTAGTGTGTCTGTGAGTGTGTGTGCCCATGCCTGTGAACGTGCGCGTGAGTGCATTTTCTCTTTTCACCAGAAGAAGCAGGAGTGCTCCCCCGCTGTGAGCCCAGCAGATTCCTGGAATAGAGAGGAAAAGGACGAGGCGGGCTCCAAAATGTGGAGATGATACCCATTTAGAAAACACAGAGAGAACAGCCATATCTGTGTATGTGTGTGTGTGTGTGTATGTGTGTGTGTGTGTGTGACGCAGCGTGTTTTTGGCCTCTGAATGTCGGCATGCATGTGTTTAGACCGAGCAGGGCAGTGTTACGCATAGTGACACCGCATGCTCTCCTCCTGCCCCCACCTCGCTCGCTCCTTCTATCCCGTTTCCAAATGTCTGCCGTACTCCTTCCTCCCTCCCGCCTCCCTTTTGCCCTCCCTCTCTTCCTCCCTCCCTCCCTCCCTCCCTGTCTCACACGCTGCCTTCCAGTTTGCGGGATGCTCCGGCCCTAAAAGCAGCAATTCATCTATATGTTTCCCTCAGCAGCTGATTCTGTCTCAAGGGCAGGCAAGGGCATCTGCTCTGTGCTCACCCTCCGCTCTGTCCCTCCGGGGGTTGCTCCTCTCTTCACACGTGCTGTTTATCTTGCAGGTCACTACTCTGTGCAGGTGGTCCATTTCCACCTCCAGAGGAAGCTGGGCTACTACCTCATACAGACGTACATCCCCCTCATAATGGTTGTTGTGCTGTCACAAGTCTCCTTTTGGATCAACAAAGAGTCCGTTCCTGCACGGACAGTCGCAGGTATTCCCCCCTGATCAGCATTTAGTTTATATACTGCGATGCCCGATATCAGGAGGTATTTCCATGTGGGATTCACAAATGCTCGTCTTGCACCAGGCATCACCACAGTCCTGACAATGACCACCTTGAGCATCAGCGCCCGGCAGTCTCTACCCAAAGTGGCCTACGCCACCGCCATGGACTGGTTCATCGCGGTGTGTTTTGCTTTCGTGGCGTCGGCTCTCATCGAGTTTGCAGCAGTGAACTACTTCGCCACCCTGCAGGCCCACCGTCTGAAGAAGCAGAAAGCCAGGCAAGACAGGCTCGAGGTGTTGGCAACCAGCAGCGAGGACGGCGACACAATTTCGGTGAGCAGCTGCCGTGGAGGGGGATGAGTTCAAGCTGTGCTGTCACTGGTAAAGCATCGTGATCATTTAACCCGGTGTAATAGACACCCAAGCACCTCTCTGTGCTCATTTAAAACCAGTCACAGGTTACATCTATTATCTTTGCAACTGCCCTTTTTAAGAAAAGTGATGGGCGATACTAGAATTTCAGAGCGTAATAACTCTCTCTTTCTAACACCGCATGTATATTTTTGATTTACACTTTTAACTTTAGCTTTTGTTTAACCACCCGTTGAGATTCACTTTTTACGAGGGGGACCCGATCAAGACAGCAGCAGCACAGTTGTGGTAGAAAAATCGCACACACCATCCATTCATTATCTTACCTATCACCAGCACACATACAGTAGGGTGAAGGCAGAAGTGTATCCTGGGCGGGCTTCACACACACACATCATTCATTCTCAGACTAGTCCCTCGGGGAAATTTAGAGTCTCCAATCCACCTAAACATGCATTTTTTGGGATTCTGGGAGGAAACCACAGTGGCTGGAGAAATCCCATGCACACACTGGAGGAACACGCAAACCCCACGCAGAAAGGCCCACAGTCTGTTAAGCACTGAGCGCATATACACTCATATATACTTCAGAAAACAACATGTGCAGACAGCCTGGATTCTAAATAAGTAAATGAACAATGCATTTAAAACTAAACAAGCTGTTTCCCTGTCCTCATGCTAAGCTAAGCTAACCAGTTGCAGGCTTAAGCAATGAATGCAGCAGTGGAAAAGAAAAAAAAAAGACGAGTGTGTTTCCATAAATAATTAGAAGCCAGTCTCTTATCTTTTTTTTCTTCAGGTACAGACAGGAATAGAAATCATAATCAGGGATACATTTGCATCTTCACAGATTTGCTGCCATGAGAACCGACTGTCGGATTGCACATGTTGTGCCTAAACGTGGTGTGAAAGCAACCTGCTCAGCAACATCGGCTCATGCTCTCGCTTTGCGGGAGGGGTGTGATTTGTATCACGTGGCATCTCACATACATTTACATAGCTAATAATGGTGAACGGAGGAGTCTCCTCACTGTCGCAGAGAGTTTGATGCAGTGGTGGTGATAATGAACAGGGAGGCAGCCCGCTCCAGACTCCGATGCAGAGGAAAAAAGGGGGGAAAAAGAAATCAAGCCACAGATAGGAGGGCTTTTTCTATGCATTTCCAAGTAGTCAACCCTGCCTCCCCCCGTTCTTCTCATTCAGGGCACACCACACATTAAATAGTAATACGTGCTGTTGTAGTGCTCTCATCTCTAGCTATATGCTTTATGCTAATACAGTAAGCCACCACAGAGTCCTCATGGGATCTGTCTCACGTGTGGGGCTCATGGTTGGATGCTTTAAAAATAGCCTCAGTGTGAGAACAGAGAACAACTCCAACACTCCTCCCCGCATAATCTCCTAAGCATCCTATGGGCGTCCAGCAAACTACCTGCTGCGCTCTATAGGGATGCCATTGAGAGAAGGCTCCTGTGGGAACAAACATCACTCCCAGGCTTATATACATGGCTCTGGCATGTAAACGTGCTCCAAATGAACTTGTTTTTTTTTCTCCTAACAATCATCCCCGTTATCCCTCACTGAGCGTAAAATCTGGGGGAAAAAAACAACACCGCGAAACACATCTCTCCTCTTCCTGCTTCTCTTCCAAAACACCCCCTCCCACCACCACCGCCAGATGGACAGCAGCCCCCAGGAAGGCCTGAAGAGGAGAAACCACTCTGTGAGCCGCAGTGAGGCAGGAGATGTTCCCGCCATGCCCATATTCCTCCAGCAGGGCTCGGCTTTTCCTCAGATCCCGCAGCTGGCCGGCACCAGCCCCATCGACCTGTACTCCCGTGTCCTCTTCCCCCTGGCCTTTGCCCTCTTCAACCTGATCTACTGGTACATCTACCTGGCCAAGGACACCATGGAGGCTGCCAGGTAGACCAGTCACATCTGTCAGTGCTGTTGTTAGCATGTTTTTCTCACTATCCCAATACAGATGGCTCCTCTGCACAACAAATCTTCAGAAACAGAGAGACTTGTTCCTTTAAAGATGATACTATTGTTTATTTTGAGTCATTCCCACCACACATTCAAGGTGACCTAGAATTGAGTATCCATCTATCCAACATAGAAGCTATGGGAGGGAGCGAGGTTCATGCTGAAACATGCATTATCTATGGTGACAAGATGAGAGATAATAGAGTCACAGGATTTAAGACGGAAACTCTAATATCATTTGCAATTAATTGAAATCAGTTTGCCTCTGCTATGAAAATGTATGACAGCAGAACTCTGGCTCCATTGCTAAAAGCATCTCAATATCAGCAGGTTAATATTGGTGCCAGCAGCTGATTTTATTAAAGGTGACCTAGAATCATTGAAAGGGTTATTAAGAGTATTTATCCAAGTTCCTCTGTGTTAACATAGAGCATAGATAATATAGAAGCTATGGAAACTATGCCACTCATGTGACTGCATGCTTCTTCCAAAAACAGCAGAGCTTAACTAAACGGACAGATGCGGTTGTGGAACGTGTACATATCCAGCAAGGTCGAACCAGGAGCGTGTATACTGACATTTAGCCAGAAACTTCACATAACTGTTCAAGTTGTATGCCTTCATTCACCTTCCATGCATCTATAGCTGAGATCTGACCATTTGTATTCCCCCAGAATATGTCCAATTACTAGAATACCAAATTTGTATCTGCCCCTGTATCCACAGTACCAACAAATGCACTTTTTTCCCTATTTGAATAGGAATGAAACGCTTATTCTGGCATTGTGCTTTGTTATAAATAACTAGGAATTTAAGTTTGAGATTTAACTTGTAACAAAAAGCAATGTCCACCTGCAGCCTGTATCTTAATTGAGTCATCTTAAAGAGTGCCTTGCTCTTCTCAGATTCTCCTAGCTGAGGGAGACCTCAAAATGTTAAGAGAAAATTGTGAGGAAAAATATTTTGTGGGGAAAACAAACCAGTGAAGAGACAGAAAAGATTTTATTTGTTTGTAACCCGCTTGGGAAGGTCTCAGCTGTCCATATAGAAGCACTGACGTAAACATACACGCCAGTGGCATTTTTTATCCATGATTACGTCTCACAAGTAACATTCCCTTTCGGAGTTTCCCCTTTAACCTTTTGAGTCTTTGCGTGATGAGGCAGCACATCCACAAGGCCTTTCATGCAAAATAGTGGAAAGAAGAAAAAAAAAGGAGAGGCACTTGTAGGGCACACGGCATTTTTGTACAAATGAGGCAAAAAAAATAAGAGAGGAGACAATAGATGAAGGGTGTTGCATGCATAAATACGTTGCGTCTCAAAGAGCCATGCACCTGTCTCACTCCGCTAATTGTGTTAGCTTCAGTGGAACAATAACTACCCACATTTTTGTCAAAGACTTTTATCTAGGCAGTAAAGGCATCAATAATTCCTGATGCTGAAACAGCCCCGGGAGTTGTAGGCAAAAAAAAAAAAAGAAGAAGAGGAAAAACGCAGGGAGAGAGAATGATGTTAGGTGGCGTTGTAGCTGCACTGACGCCAGCGCTGTGGCTTTTATCATCATCATAGATTTACTGCACAGAGAGGCCGGGCGCTCAGTTAATTTTAGAGGGAGAATATGCATCAGGCTCTCGCCTCCTTTAAATAAGGTTTACCTGAGGGCTGGCAAAAGCCCAGCCCTGCCAGTGACGACTCTGCTCCTCCGTGGGGAGCAGGTCTCGCAGGCAAAATAAACCAGAGCGTTCCTGGTACGATAAGCACACTAGAAAAGGAAAAGAAGAAAAAACAACTATTCACTATCCTGCTCATAAGCGAGCCACTTATAGAACACAAAGCTCCATGTCCAAGAAGGAAAGGGAGAGATTCAGTGCAAAATGACAGAGAGACAGTGAGACAGAGAGAAAGAGAGAGAGAGAGGAAGGAAGAGAGGGAGAGAGATGTGTTATGTAACACTGGGGAGTGCAAATCTGCTCATCATGCTTCTCATGTTCCTGTCAGAGAATTTTTATGGTTGTTTTGTTTATAACCTTCTGCAGAATAATGAGAGAGACAAGATGGTGAGTACGAGAACAGCTGCACCACATCTTCCCCCCTCTCCATATTTTCGCCACGTCTCTGGCTCGGGTACTTCTTTTTTTCTTCTTGAGGAAGGAAGCAGTGAGAGGACGGGGAGCACAGCAACTGTTTGGGCTGTGCAGTACTCACTGCAGATAGAGTGTCGGGCTTCTGTGTGCTCCTCTCACGTCCTGCTGTCTGCTGTGCTCTGCTCTTCCAGGGACTAGGAGGTTCAGAACTGAGGAGAGGACCTGGGAGAGGGAGAGGGCACGTGCAAAACCAGAGACACATCCAGCCAGCCTCACCTCACCCCTCCGTCTGTGTGTGTGTGTGTGTGTGTGTGTGTGTGTGTGTGTGTGTGTGTGTGTGTGTGAACAAGCTCTCAGGAGTCATTCTGCTCTCATCTGACAGAGGAAATGAATCAGAAACTCATTTATTCTGCTGCCGCACATCTATTCATTTCACAGGCGGTGACCACTGCCCACTTGTGTTCTGATCAGTAGCTGAAGAGCTGCCCTTCACGGGCCTCAGTCACTTTAAAGCCTCGTGCACACAACAACTTCTCAGGGGCCCCCGGACCCAAGACGCAGACACACACATACACACATACAGTATGCATGATGCTCAGACACACTCTTGCACGTACACACACAAACCAAGAAACACATCAAAAAGAAGTGGATGATATAATCTATGATGGCTGTAACTGGTGGTGATGCAACAGTGAACCAATGCTTTCAGAAGCCTGCCCTCTACAGAAGCACAGCTCCCACTACAACAAGATCAAAGGCAATTTAGAGGAGGCTCGCATCCCTCCCCGCGGCTTCAAAAAAATGTACTCAAACCTGAGAAAATGAATTGTGGGATTGTGTTTTCCATCCCACCTTTCTGCTCCGGTGCTCCCATTGCGTTCTCACATCCACTGCGGCTCCGCTGACAACATCCCAGGGAAGAGCTGGTGGGAGGGTGGTGCTGGTGCTGGTGGTGCTGATGGTGCTGGTGTGAAACACAAGGGGTGTCTCTAATGTTCCTGTTTCTGCTTCTGTATGATGGTGCAGGATCGCCGGGCACAGGTGTCTGCATGTAATTCGGTTCAGCTTTATTTAAAGTGCCAATTCACAACAATGTCATCTCAATACACTTCACAGTAGATTTGTGCCCAGTACACAGTGTGGCCAGGGTCTGTTGAAGCCTATCTCCAGCTCCCCTGAGGGGAAGGCAGGGAATACACCCTGGACGGGTCCACTCTCACACATTTACACATTCTATCATCGTTAATGCATGTCTCTGGGAGGTAGAAATGAAGAGCCATGGGGAGAACATGCAAAACTTTGGTTTAACTGGGAGACGGACTGGGGACCTTCATGCTGTGGGGCTATAATGGCACTATCCCCACCAGGCCACCAAACATATCCTACATTTGAGCAAAGTGTTTGCAAGCTCCTCCACCTGCGATGGATACTGTGTCACTCCCCTTGTTTTAGCCTCAGGACATGTCCAGGGACTTCAACAGAAACCCTGCAGGAATAAACTTGATCCTAACTTGACATTTTCAGCAGTGCATCCCCACTGTGTGTGACCTTGTGAGGATGTTAGATAAACTTGTAAAAAAAACAACAACAACAAACAAACAAAAACAATAACAGAAATAAAAGCAGCCTCTAAGCACCCTGTGCCTGTTGTTCGCCTGTTCATTTCTCTCCTGGCATTAACGCCTGCTCCTTCATTACGCACAGCCACTTGTCCCTTTAATATTTTTCTCTGCAATGGAAACTGCTCATCCACCATCATCAGTCTCCACTCTTTGATCTTGGGCTGGCTGCACGCATGCGCCTCTCATTGGCTCCTCTGCGCTGTCTGGAGGAAGTTGGATGCGCTCTCTCCTCACTCGCATCTCCAAACCACCTCAAAAGCTGTTGCGATGGGGAGGATCAGGAAAAACCACTTTGGGATTTTGACTTTTTCCTTACTAGTGACTTGCGTCTGGGCTCAAAGGTAAATCCTTTTTCGTGTGTCCTCTGTCATGCATGTCATGTAGCGTGTGTTTCTCCGGGCAGGAGGCGTTAATAAGCTCTTCTGCATTACACCACCTCTGTTTTCCCCTCTCCCTTCCCTCAGCGTCAAGGATATCAAAGATCCGAGCAATATGCCTCTGGTAAAGGAGACAGTGGACAGGCTGATGAAAGGATACGACATTCGGTTGAGGCCAGATTTCGGAGGTAACGAGTCACCTGAAATGTCATGTTTTCACGCCCTCCCGACGCGCAATACATGTTTAATGACTCGCAAAATCTGCTTTAATTTCCATAATCACCCTCTCACAGGCCTCTCCCGGTGAGAAACGACGTGCATATTTCATTTGACTGCAGACAGGCTTTTAACGTGATCGATCCGGCTCATCAATGTGAGATTATTCAGGATAAAAAAAATATCTAATAATAATGCCATCTGCGTGTTGAGCAGCGAGTCTCCTGCAGGTGGAGGGGGTGCGGAGGGAGAACCTGAGCGTCACGAATTTGTTAAATTTACATGACATGCGGGGTGGGGGGGCGGTTAAGGGTTTATTCATATGTGCTGTTTTTTAATGGATGCTCTCCTTCACAGGTGCGCCGGTGGCTGTGGGAATGAATATAGACATAGCCAGCATAGATATGGTCTCTGAAGTCAATATGGTAGGTGCATCTTCATCATTATTACCCCCCCTTCCTCCTCCTCCTCCTCCTCCACCACCACCTCCTCCTCCTCTCTCACAGCTTAATGGTGCCAATTGTGCCTGGCACGGCTGGAATGCCTCTGAAGTGGGCTCCTTAGCACGGGTCAGTGTGTGCATGCGATGGGGGTGTTCGGACTTGACACGGGTTAAAAGCTTCAAATAATAAACGGATACGTAGATATTGGGAGAGTGGGTTGAAGAAAATAGCTTCCATCATCGCCATCCTCCTCTGCTCTGCTCTGCTCTCCTCTGCTCAGTCTCCGCATTTGCAGCTCTGCTGTGTTGCTGCTGCTGCTGCTGCTGCTGCTGCTGCATTTGAATTCAAAACACACACTCACTGGCGCACTCGGACGCACAGCCCCGAAAGCTGCGTGCGTGCGTGCGTGTGCGCGCGTGCGCGCGAGCGTGTGTGCGCACGCGCGCGTGTTCCTTCACGTTGTCAAGCATCGGTGGTGTAATTTTGTTGACACGCACCCCCCCCCTCTCCTCTTCCTCCTCCTCATCTCTCCTCTCCATACCTAGAAAATGAAGAAAAACACGCGCTGCTCTCCTTCCTCTCCCCCTCCAAATTGCCGTCTTTATTGAGGTTTTTCCTCTTAAATTCGGCGGCCAATCATATCACCCCCCCTCCTCCGACCCACTCCACGCGCGCACCCCCCCCCTCCTACTGCTTGTCAGATGACGTAAGCAGGTTGTTAATAATACATGTCTGGTAGCACAGCATATTGCGAGCGGAAAAGCTGGGGTTTGAGCTCAAAGATGAGCGTCATGTGTGACGAGGGGAGGACAGGGGGAAAAAGTTCAGCGGCCCATGCAAGAGCACCACCTATTGATCCGTGTGACAGACAGACAGACAGACAGACAGACAGACAGACAGACAGACAGACAGACAGGCAGGCAGGCAGGCAGGCAGGCAGGCAGACCCCAAGACACTGGCTTCAGTTTGGGCTTCTCCACTGTTGCCCCACTGCTTTCATTCTACACCGTACTCTGCTTCTTCATGTGATTTATTTTTTTACGCTCCCAAACAAATGAACAAACAACCCTCCTCCCGAACATTAAGGCCCGTCAGTGCAGAGGAGCCAGAATGAGAGAAAAGATGCCTCTCTATGGAGCAACATAATAGAGATGTTATATAAGAGCATGAAAAACAAGTTTGCCGGTAGGATAATGGATGAGGTGTGGCTTCTGCTATTGATCGGAGCGTTTTGAGGTTCACGTCTTGTTAATTTCGGATTTTTGGGGAGGTGGGTGATGGGTGTATGTGCAGAGTGGGGGTTGTTATCTGATACGCCTGTCATGTCTGTGTGTCTTGGTGCTCGTTTTAAACTGCGGCGAATGACTTTGTTTAGCCCATGAATGCAACAGCGTTTGCAAGTTTGCTGTGGATGAAGAGAGGCGCTGAATGGCCGGAGCTTTTCCTTTGATGGAAACAGTTTATTTTGGTGGAGGATGCAGCCAGAACGGAAGTGCCTTGGGGGTCTGGGGAGATTTGAAATAGAAACCCCTCACTCGCTTTCGTCTTCTCTCGCTCTTTCTCACTCCTCCTCCTCCTCCTCCTCCTGCCTCTCTCCTCTCTCTCCCTCTCTCTCCCTCGTCCATCCCTCTCTCCCACCACTTTGACTGGATCCCTGGCTGTGACTCTGGGCTCAGCGGCCATGTAATCCACCTCTGCCTTGCTCCAAAGGGTTATCTTCCTTAAGAACTAGGCATCTATGCAAGCATTCATCTGGAAAAAAACACTGCCTCATACATCCGTGTGTGTGTGTGTGTGCGCGTGTGTGTGTGTGCTTGCAACAAAACACAAAACTGTGCACACGCAGTGAATGGCGGCTGACGTCATGCAACTCCCTGTGGCTATGAGGGAGCGTTCATCTCGCTCATTTCTCAGAAAAGCTCTCCTCTCCAGATCCGTACAGGCGTCCCTCTGACACAACAGACAAATTTAGACAAAAAGTTGTTTTGAAGAGAATCTCCAAAGCGCTCGGAGACTCCAGCCGACTTGTGTTCCACATGTTGTTACCTTGCGAAAAAAAGCCTCCCCGCGTCTTACGTAACAGCTCCGAGTCGTCTCCCTCCTCCGAGCCCTCGTTGGCACAATAGAGGACGAGATTGATCTCGGGGAAATCAATCAAATCGGCGCGATCACGAGGATGGAGTCGGTGACCTGTGCTCGGTGCGGGGCCGCTTTGATCCTGCTCATCAGGGGCGGCCGCTTTTAAGATTAAAGTGCTGAGAGGGAAAACAACACGGAGGCGAGGATGAAACCGGTGGAGGCAGCGTAGAACAGGGTGTGAGAGAGGTGAAGGTTACTGCAATCAGCCCCCCCCCCCGTCTCCTCTAATGATATTCCACATCCCGGAGGAGGACGAGGAGGAGATGTGGTGCTAACACAGGAGGGCTGGAGCCCCTCGGCGTACAGAGAGGCCCTCAGGTTGGAGGAGCAGTCGTCAGGCTGCGCTCCGCTCAGACTGAGGGAAACACTCAGACCCAAGATGGCTGCTCATCAAAGTTCCCTCAGAAAGAATCACGCTATATTGCGTGTTCTGGATAGTGTGCCAGCTGTGAGTTAAAATAACGTGTGAGCGGGGTTAAACAGTGTTTGGCGACACAGCGTGAGATTGTAATTGCTGACTCAATCGGGCTTCGGTGAGGTTTGAGGGGTCAGAAGCTACGCTCTGCGTGCTGCTAATTTATGAATCATGAATCCAAAGCTGCTGCTCTTCTCTATTAGTGGCTTCATCAGGTCAGCTCTGTGCTAGAGAAGTTCTCAGAAGGTGCTGCGGTGGGTTAGTGCTGTGGTCCCACAGCAGGATGGTTATTAGTTCTTATCCCGGTTGGACTGGTGGCTTTTCTGTGTGGAGTTTGCATGTTTTCCTTGAATTCCTTTTCCCTGGACACTCCTGTTTTCTCCCGCAGCTCTAAAACCTGCATGTTTAAGTCGATCTGAGACCCTCAAATTGAAGTGTGAGTGTGAGAGTGAATGGTGTGTGTGTGGAGGGTCAACCGCATTCGCTCTTTTTGTACGAGGGAAGCAGACCCCTGTGACAAGATGGTGTATCAAGAGTGAAGGAAAATGGATGGATGGCAGTTCCTAGAGCCTCTCTAAGCTGTGATCTTCCTTCATCTGATTTTCTCTTTGCTTACAACAAAACAGAGAAAACAAGAGTCCAAGGACAAAATCACAAATGTAATGCAACTAATTATATAGCCTGATCTTTTGCTCAAAGACGTAGCTTAAATGAATTAAAAAGGGAGACATGCTGAGTCAGTGTGGGAACATGTAGCTGGTCACAGAAGCTGAAAAGTCTCAGAGCGAGGACAGACGCGGTTTTCGCACCAGACTTGTTGGTTACTATGTCAACCGCGCTGGGTTTTAATCACCGAGGAAGCTGTAAAGTAGATTCTGATTAATTCTGATTTGAATTTTACATCCACACTGGCTCGCGATGAGCGACACGTCATTTGAAAGGGAGGCTGAGGCGTCTGAACCCGAAGGAAAATGGAGTCATTTCCTGTCGGAGGTGAAAACTTGGATGTGGAGCCAGCGTTGTGAGCCGGGCGGCCATCATGGCAGGCGCTGGTTTTAGGTTGCAGACAGCTGCTCGCTCCTCTAATTAAAGATAAAAAGGCCTCTGGTGCAGAATGAACTCTGCGTTTTGGTCGGGGCTGATTGAAGCCATTGTGGCATTTTTCTTTGTCGCTGACATGAAGGGCATGATGGCTGTCGAGGTGGCGTTTGAGTGCGATGCCGGATCTGCAGATGCTCCGGCTTGTACACAAGAGCGGCTGCTTCCACATGTGTACGTGCCACCGCCGAGTCGTTTTTTTTTCTCTTTGTGCATTCCCGTGTGATCCGCAGCGATGGCCCGTTCCAGGCTCAAAGGTCAGCCATGTTGTCGGGCAATAAAAATGTGCAGGTCAGTCAGCGCCGAGGTGGCCGCCTCGCCTGCATGACATTACAAATGTGCTATTTTGAGAGGGAAGTGTCCTCCGAGTCCGAGGTGTGACCACACGTCCTCGCTGGGTGGCCTGTGCTGACTCACAGGGGTTAGTGCAAAATATGGCACAGATATGATTTCATGGCCGAGACCCTCCGAGCCGGCCCCCCTCCACCCCCCACCAAACCCCAAAACCCGCCTCCCCGTCCTCCCCTTTATCTCTGTCTGCTCAGTGCTGGCATCTCGCTCCATCACTCATCTCCCTCACTTAGCAGCCGAAATTGCATTTGCATAATGCTGTTTGTTTTTGCTGAAATCACAGATCCAGGAACCGAACCCTGGTTACGGTGCATTAAAAAGTGTTCCACACACAGCCAGTGCAGCTGATTAAATACAAGTGGAGTCTGTTGTCCCAGCGATGCATCAGCGCTGCATAATAACGTCTTCAGCACACATCCATATGTTGAGTGTAGCCACAGTGTGCACTCCCAGGCTGGAGTGAGAGGAGGTGGGGAGGGATGGAGGGATGGAGGGATGGAGGGAGGGAGGGGGGACAAATGAGTATTTTCACTCCTCGTCCTTCCTTCATGGCGCTTGTTAATTACATGTAAAATACCTGAGGTTGGCGGTTGTTAAGAGGCACTGCCTGTGCTATAATACTGTTCTCTGAATGTTAATTAGCTGGCTGTGAATTAAAAGATTTAAACAAACCAGCTGTGGTGGCTTCTGGGATGGAGGAATTAGTGGGGCGTGAGTGTTGCCTTTATTACGATCATTATCCTGACGAGCACTGGTTTCTTAACATGAGTAAGGGGATCCGGCTGTCAGATAACAGAGGTGGGGGGAAGGTGGGGGGTGGGGTGGGGGGGGGGGGGTAGGGGGGTGGGGGGGGGGGGGGGGGGGGGGTAGGGGGGGGGGGGGGGGGGTAGGGGGGTGGGGGGGTGGATGGTGGTGACCGGAGGGAAGGCGACGCCGGGCCCACAATCCGTGCGAGCGACGCGGCTCCTTGCGTCTGTGAATTAGCAACCATTTTGATCTTGTTTGTCCAAACTGATCCTGTTCCATTTTATTTTCAGCTTGTGGAAAATAAGCTTGTGTTATTTTTACTCAGTGTTGCCATGACAACGCAGCCCTTTTTCGGTGGATCTAGGGAAGTCAAGGAAAAGCAAATAAGGCCTCCTGTTTTTTTTTTTTTTTCCTTCCAGGGAGTTTTTTTTTTCTTTTCCCAAGGCTTTAAACATTTGCGATCCAGGTGAAGGTTGTTGTATCTTTGAGGAGAAGCCTAATGCTTGGTTGTTGTTGAATTGCTGATTACACAACAAAAGGTCAATGATTACAGTATCTTGTGCTAGAATTAGTGATTCCACTGATACATGTCGAATGTCTCCCTCAAATTCATGTATTAAATTGCTAAAAACACAGTTGAAAGCCACATTTATATTTCATATTTATCCCATCACATGTCAGCATCCCAGAAATGTTCAGTGTTCAAATCCTGTTTTAGGAGCTTGAGCATGAAAGTGAGGAGCAATTTCTGCTAACATAGACCCTCAGTTTTTGGTATTTGCAGCATATTAAATAATCATTAAAATGAATCATTACAGATTGATAGATCACTAAACTGGAGTTGCTGCAGATTTGTTGCACATTTCTCACCATCTAAATATGAGATGGTGTCGCCGTGTTCATCCTGTGCAGCTTGGAGCGGCGTGTGCTCTGCAGAGCTCTGCACAAAGCTTAAGACATGAATGCAGGTTGTCCAGAACAATGTCATTAGTTATGCTGAGTGGACACACGGAGTAACAGATTAATATGGTCAGCAGCATAATTACAGCACAAGAACAACACTTAATCCTGCAGCTTTCCTACATGCACACTGGCTTCTCTGCTCAGTGTTTCGTCCGTGGAGACTGGCTTAACTTTACGATAAAACAATGCCAGCAGAGACCCCAAGCTTTAAAATATTACAGTAGATTTGAAAGCGAAACCCGATTAAGCAAGCTATTTATACATGTGGTAAAACGTGGCAAAAAATATGAAAGATTGGACCGCAAGTGTCAAATTCAGAGTTCATTTTTATGTGATTTGCTTTACAGAGGTGTAAATCTTATTGTACCTCTTGTTTGTACCTCTAATCAAGTGATATCAGATTGAGGTAATGGCAGAACCTTAAGTTGTAGTCTTTGTAATTACCAACACAAAGCAACACCAAGCTCAAATTGGTCATGATATCCTTTCACAATGACCAGTGCATGGAACAAACTGGGAGGAAAAAAAATCTGTATGTCTGAAAACGGAGTAAGTTTGTGGGCTCCATTAAAAGGCTTCAATGTGCTGATGACTCTCTTAATGATTCCGTCCGGCACTTTCCTCACTGAAGCTAAGTAGCTGAAAAATGACCCATTGGAAAGAGTGTCATAGGCGTCCATGTTGTCACTGTCCTCGGGGTGTGCGTGGCCCGCGGTTCATTCACAATACACTAACTCCCATTGACCTCTAATGGTTAATGCGATGCCAGGACGTAAATGGAGACAGAGAGGACGCTGGGATGAACAAACCGGGCTGGAGCAGCCGATGTGCTGCGGCTCATAGATGGGGAAACGTCTGCGGACGAGCTTGTTGTCGGCCCAACGTCGAGCCGCCTCCTAGCCGCTGTGCGCAGCAGACATTGTTACTATCAGCAGATTCTTCCAGCGGGGCTCTCTGCAGCAGGACGCGCTGGATGAGAGCGTTTGCAATATGGTGGACGACGGATGTCTGAAGATCACACATGCCAACTGTCAGGCCAGCAGATCAGGGGTGGAGTAGGGTTGGAGATTGTTTTTGTCTTGTTTTGTTTTTTTTCCCTTCCTTCAGCCTCCGAGCACCATTGTGTATGAGTATAAAGGGGGAATAAATCAACATTTTCCACTGTGAATGCATTTCTCTCTTCACCTAATTAAAACCCAGAGTGAAGTAAAGTGTTGCTGTGGGACCATCTCTCCTTGACAAAGGTGATAAAACCCAGTAATCACCAGTGTTGTTCTCACCATAAATATGGAAAAATTTGGGGGGGATTTTTCTTTTATTATAGATTTAATGTTTTTCTGTTTTTTTACCTGATTCCATAACAAATTTCAAACCACTGTTTCGCAACTAACACTCCAGACATCCGCACCACGTAGCATTTTGAACGTTTTTATCAACATTTTTCCGCGCATTAAGGAAAATATCAAGCTCAGAAAACCACATGAAAACATTTTTAAAGGGTTGGTAAACTGGGATTTCGAGATTGGTGAGAATAGCCCGATGTGCTTTTATTTTGAAAAGCGGCTGGCTAAAATTAGACGTGGGCAAAAACTGAAAATGAGAGCGACTGTAACAGTCGAAGCGTCTTTTTATAGACGAGGAACACAAAACGTCGGCGTGCATAAATGGAGCCGGTGAGACGTCTGGGTGTGAGCGTTTCGCCGTCCGCCGTTTCCTTCACATCTGAATTCGACTAACAGAGCCGGCCGAGCGGCGCGGTGTCGTCTATTGGCAGCTCCCTCCCATGTCGCTTGTGACAGCTGATGTGGTTGTAATGGAGGTCTTGTAACAACTGTAGCCTGTCAGGTTTCTCAGGGAAACACAAATGTAGTCCTTGTCACTCTGTCAGATTTCTTAATGGGGGTTTGTTAGCCCAGAAACATATCTGCGGTGAGACACTGTCACTGTGCAACCAACCAGCCTTGATGTTTTTTAAGCTAGCCGGGCCTTGTTTGTATCTCCCGTCCTGTTTATATATTCCGTGCTGTCATGCTTTTTCTTTTTTTTCTTTTTTCCTTTTTTCTCTCTAATGTTGCCGCTCTCCACAAGATGTCTCCCTCACTGATGCTCACTGGGCCGCCTGCGTGATGTTAATAGGGTTTCTGAGGAGTGCTTGTGACAAGGAGACTGAAGGTCGCTTTGGAGACCGACACTCCAGCACGGGATGCTCTGTCTCTCACTCATTTATTTCCTCTTTTTGATTTGGGACGCCGTGTTCCCCCCCTCACCTGCTCCTCGGTCTCCATCGTGTCTGCGTGGAGGAAGAGCCTCTCATCCTCCATCCGCAAGGCACGTCAAGTGTCTTGTTTACTGCACAGACATGATTTCTAGTCCGGGGAGGACACATTTCTCCCTGTGAATTGAACACGTATTTGTTTGAAGATGCTTTGATTGGCCGCGTTCGCTCGTGTTTTGCACCGGCGCTGCGGCTTCATCTGCGAATTCGACGGATTTTGCCGGATTTTGTCTCCCGAATATCGAATGTGCAGGCCATTTTGCGTCACTGAAATGACAACCGTTCACATTGGCACCCATGGAAACAACAGGAGCAGAAGAGCACAGCACCTTGCTGTCCCTGGCAGTACAGTAGTGGACGTTGCACATTGCACTGAGAGCGGCCGGTGCAGGACGGCAGCTGTATTTTGTGTCCCTCTCTGAGCCGGGGCGATGTCCGAGCTGGGGGAAGCAGCACCATCTGTGAAGCCGTAATTATGCTGCCATTTTGCAGCAGGGCCAGGAGGCAGCGTGCAGGCCCAGGTGTTGTCTATACTCTTAGAACCCCCCCCCCCCCCAAACGTATAGAACCAGGCGTTGCACACACACGCGACCGCGCACACACGCCAACAACGATGAGGGCAGGCGGCGGAAACGCGAGCTCAATTAGCTCGACTCGTGTGCAGCGGTTACGCGTTCGACGGGAGGTCTGGCGCAGGTTAGCGGCGGCCCGGTTCCACTTAGCTGCTCCGTAATCACGTCATGGTCTGCTGCCGTGGTTCAGTGTACCGAGTGTGAACTTGCTCATTAGGCAGTGGCATCGCATATCCAACAACTGTAAAAAAAGAAAAAAAAAACACAAAAAAGCAAGAAAAAAAACAAAACAGTGGCGTCCATCCATCCATCCATCCATCAGGGCAGATGCGCCATTCACTCCCACACCGAGGGGTAATTCTCCAGCCGACCTTGACGTGTGCTTTTGGATTGTTGGAGGTACCTGAGGAAAAAAAAGTTCCTGGAAAAGAAAAAAAACGTGCAAACTTGCAAAATAACGCTGCAATGGCTTGTTCCTCTGTTGCTCTCTCTGACATCTCTAGATTCACAAGTGACAGGTCGTAAAAACTGCTGAAGCTCCTCGGGCCAAATTTGCGATTCGCGTTATTGAACTTAATAATTAAAATAGTCTTCGCTTCACTACTGGGTGAATGAATATGGAAATTGTTAGATGATTTAAAAAAAAAATCCAAATCCAAGTGGTGCTAAAATCAGAAGTGGACTAATCGATTTAATAATAATCCAAAGACAGTAAATCGCCCATGCTGCTTTGATAATTAACCATTTGTGAAAATGATTGACGACATCTAAAAATGTTCTGGTTTGGGCTTCACTGCTTTCTGCTGGGATTGAGATTGTTAAAAAACAGTGAGAAACGTTACGACTCACGTTATGAGTAATAAGACGGTCTGTCCATCTGGCCCTAATTGTGCACTATCACAAAATAAGCGTGTGAGCCACACAAATGCAAACACCCTCTCGCTGCATTTTTCTCTCTCCGTTATTTCCAAAAAACACGTAACATGAGAAGATTGCAGCTGGAAGTCGATGAGGCTGCAATCTCTGAGACAATCATGTCGCTGGCGTCGTTACCACAGGGCTCCGGTTTATGTTGTTTACCTCATTTCTCAGATCTAATCAGCGTGAGGGTTACAGCATCTTCCCCTCGGAAGGCGCCAACCACGCGGCAAAGGGACGGCGTTCAATAAATAAATAAATAAATAAATAAGTGAAAAAAGAGGAGGACGTTTGCAGGAGCTGCTGCCTCGGCGGCCCAAGTCGACTGAGCCTGCAGGCGGCAGCTAACGATCCCAAAGGTGATAGAGACATCCGATCGACAGGCTGATAACGAGACAGAGAGGGAGCGAGGGCGAGAGGAGGGTTCAGTGGGAACCGCCGTAGAACAGGATAAGGACGCCGCCGCCGTCCTCGCTTGACTTTTCACTCCTGGAAAAAAAAAAAAAAAAAAAAAAAAATCAACATGGCAGCGGCTCGTGTATTTTTAGATGCCCTTTTTACGCAGTGCTTTTGTCGCGCACACAGCATGCGATGAGTGATGTGGGTCTGAGGCCGAGAAAGCCGCGATTTCACCCGGGCCGTGTCTCACCGACACGGACACGCAGAGCCGCCCGGAGTCCGCAGCTCCAGGGCCTCGTTTCATGGGACGATTTTCGTTCGTTTTTTCCCCTTTTTTTTCTTTAGAATTAGTTTCCCCGCTCGTCGGTCGCACTGCAATACACTGCGACCGAGCGGATCCAACTGCAGAGCCGTGCTTTGCCGTGGCTGTGTGGGTGTGAGTCTTTTTTTAAGAGTGAGAAGCAGAGAAAAGAGAGAGAGGGAGAGAGGGAGAGAGGGGGGGATAGGGCGAGATGGAGTTTACGGCTACATCTCTGAGCATGTGTAAGGAGGAAAAAAAAAACTGTGAAGTGTGCAGGAGCAGTTTTCTCTCCGAGGTTCAATCTGCCAATCCCCCCCCCCCTCTCCGACATCTCGGCGCTCCGCTTTGTTTGGCGCGCCGGGGTTTTAAAGTGAAAACACGCTAAGGAGGAAGAGACCCCAGCTGCAGGGACGCACCGGCCATTTGGAGTGGAGGAAGCAGAGAGGGTCTTGGTCTGTTCAAGTGGAAGCAGATATTTTTAGCGCGAGACAATAGTCAGCCAGCTGAGAAAGTTCCCCCTCTGGTTACGTGCACAAAATTAAGTGAGAATAGCTGAGTATTAACCCCTCAACCCCGGCGTCCGCGGCCCCTCGTCTAGGCCGGGGCCTCTGGGACCGCGGGTGACCTTTTGGCTGACCTTCTCACTATGCACAGTCCATACGAGGCGCTGTGACACATCTGTGGAGTCAGATGTTAGTGTGGGATGAAACGCTGTCAGGCCTTTGACGCGCTGCCCGGCTGAGATGACGAGCAGAAGATATTTGAAAAAAAAAAAAAAAAACGCAGCTCCTGAGGTGTTTCTCGGCTCCACCTGAGAGACTGAGAGCGTTTTTAAAAAAAAAATGAAATCCTCTCACGGCTTCGCCTCTCTGTCTTCCAGGACTACACCTTGACGATGTACTTCCAGCAGGCGTGGCGGGACAAGCGTCTGTCCTACTCGGAGATCGCCTACAACCTGACCCTGGATAACCGGGTGGCCGATCAGCTGTGGGTGCCCGACACCTACTTCCTGAACGACAAGAAGTCCTTCGTCCACGGCGTCACCGTCAAGAACCGGATGATCCGCCTCCACCCCGACGGCACGGTGCTGTACGGCCTCAGGTAGGGGCGGCTCTTACACCCTTTTTGCGTCAGCGCCAGGTTACGTGACTGCGTCGCATCCGCATTGTCTGAGCGAGCCTTTTTTTTTTTTTTTAATGAACTCTCATTTTGATTTTAAACCGTTGTGACTCTTTGATTTCCTGCTCAGCTTGACCCAGCAGTCAATTAAAGGATGATTCGGTTTCTCTCCGCCACTCGCAGACATGCGGAGATGAAACGAAGCCTCCGATGAGTTTGTGTGTGGAGGAGGGAAGTAAAAGGACACTGCAAAATGCCCTCCTCAGCATACATCGCTGCTATTGATCAGATAATAATACAGTGTCTGATTAGTTTCCATGTAATTGATCATAATTCTGTAGTTATTAAAATGCACCTATGTATGGCATGCGGCTACAGTTCAGTGATGAAATGAATCCACTAAGCGCTCCATATGTGGTTATGTGTTATTATAAATACACAAGCTAGTGACGAGCGCCTCATGTTTCTGGGAGAACAGGCTCAGTTCCTGGAATCCAGCCAGTGTGTTCACACATCAGTTAATGTAAGGAGTTAAGTCACTGTGAATTAACATTTTCTGCATGCATTAATCCATTACGAATCTTATATAAGGTGTTAACAAAAGGCGATGGGAAAATGCAGAAACGCACACAGCCGGGTAGGAGGACACATAGGAACAGGTTTTGAGAGAGAGTAGGATGGAAACTGAATCAACCAGATGACATACTGTTGCAGTGTTTTGGTTTCAGCTCATCTGCAGGAGACCCGTGAGTGTGCCGGGTCACCGGAAGTCTCTTTTTAAGGGTCCCAAGTCACAATAGATGTAAATCAGTGGCGTAGTGACTTTCTTTTTTCCAACCGGTCTGACCACCTGGTTGTTCCTGGTGGGTTTTCACCACATCTCATCGTCATAACAACAGTATCTGAACTGTAATGGAGCGGAATCATCCTTTTACTACATGTAGGAGGAGGTAGATTCGCCTTCGTGCTTTAGCCTTTCGCATCCCCCCCGACGATCATCAGCATCAATAATTGACCGACGGTGATCAATAATGAAGCAGGGTGGCACAAACAGCCATAGTGAGTCTGATTGTGCGGGATGGCTCAGGCCGTCTACAAGACGTCTCTTTGTGGTGTTGGACTGCGATGCCTCTGAGGAGACTGTCATCCATAATTGATAGCTCATAATCAATAATGTAGCGGTTCAATACAAACACTGAATCTGTATTTGTACTGATGCTGCGGATTTGACTTCACAGGCGAGCACAGCCCGTCCATCACTGTGCCGCTGCCTCCTCTGATCTGTCGCCTCCTCTTCGCATGTGTGTGCGTGCGTGTGTGCGTGCGTGCCACTTGGGCAAATGATCTCAGATTAGCGTCCGCGTTTTTTAAAAGATGAGATTATTGTTGCTAATTCAAGATGTTGCAGCGTTCACTCATTCTCCGGCTACACTGGGATGCCCTTCTTGCGCAAAGGCTGCTTAAAAAATTTAAGTATCTGCACTGCACCAGATTATTCATCGCTACGTTTTGTCTCAACAGTCGAGAAATGTAATTCATAACGCTCTGACTCAATTACATAAGCCCAACACATATTTGTGCACTGCAGCCAAAAAAGCAACACAGGCGAGGAGGAGGAGGGGTGGGAAGGGGGTTGAGGGATGGAGGTGGGGGTTGCAAATTTGAGGGAGTGCGTGCGGCGCAGAGATGTGGTTGTTACCTCAGAAGCGTTGTCCTTGTCAGTGCCGGTGCCTCCCGGCTCCTCCATTATTTGGTTCGTGGGTTTTTAGTCCGGGTTTCATTTGATGCTAGCAAGTCCAGACACAAGCTTCTGTCAGAGCGGGCCCGGCCAGATGCCTGCGCGCTCTGAGCGCGCTGACACATACCTGCAGAGACGGGCCGGCTGGTTGCAACAGCAGGGCTTTGGTGGATGTGGAGGAGACGGCTGACCGGGAGAGGAGGCTGCTCCGGAGAACAGGTTGCGTCCTGCCAGGGTGTCTGAGCGCACCGCGGCCTGCCTGAGAATTCATCCCAGTCACCGGTGTGAAAGGCAACAATGAAGCATGGAGAAGCTGCTTTGATGCTGAAGTGTCAGCAGTGGGAGGTGACAAACACCCTCAGAAATGATGCTGCACATTGATTATTGCATGTTATATGATTGGATTGAATTGATTTCCTTGGATACAGGAAATCTGTAAAATGGGGGCAATTTACTGATGGCATGTTTTGTTTGTAGGACGGTCATTTTTTAATGCAATGACGCTATCTATCTATCTATCTATCTATCTATCTATCTATCTATCTATCTATCTATCTATCTATCTATCTATCTATCTATCTATCTATCTATCTATCTATCTATCTATCTATCTATCTATCTATCTATCTATCTATCTATCTATCTATCTATCTATCTATCTATCTATCTATCTATCTATCTATCTATCTATCTATCTATCTATCTATCTATCTATCTATCTATCCATCTGTCTGTCTAAAAAGTAAATAGTATGTGCGTGACCTAAAAATAATGGAAAAACAAGTCAGTAAAAACACAACATGGCACACACCTCCCACTTTTACATCCTATTTATATCTTTTCCTAAGTATTAGTCAAGGCACAGATTTCTCCTGTCGGAGTCAGTTTCCTCCTCGGGAGGAGTGCAGCGCTCACAGTGTGCAGGCAGCTGCGTGACGCCCCGTGACGCCTCTTAAAGGAGCGTCGTCCAATCTGAGGGAGTAACCTCGATGACGTCACGGTGATGTCGTCAGGCCAGAGAGACCCTGTGAATTCACAACAAGAAGCCAGACTTGGGAATATGGCGCGAGGAGAGCCGAATCACCCCCGTGCTCTTATGGCGGGTTGACTCGATTTGAGTGCTCGAAACGCGTCTCAGAACACAATTAAGCTCTATTAGTGTAAATAATTGGTATTAGATGTAGCCCCGCAGGTGCAACATCAATCCATCTTTCTGTGCTGTTTTCTTATTTTTAACACCTTGTGAACTATAAGATGGAGTCAGATGCTTCACGGGGATCCTGCAAACACGTGACTGGCCTCAAATGTGAACGTGGATTTGTGCTGAACTGACTGAAATTAGTGATCGCTGTACCTGGGGGAACAGCAATAGATCAGAGTGTTGTTTAGTTTGCAGGAAGCATTGGATATGTGTGTGTGTGTGTGTGTGTGTAAGTGTGTAATCTGTGTCTGTGGGTGGGTGCCTGCGAGTGGGCGAGTGTTATTTTTGGGGGCACAGGCGGAGGAGGAAGGGTGAGGGTGTTGTTTACTCCTTGTTCCCTGGGTATATAGTGCATCCCAATCCTGCCAAAAATCCTGGTCTTCAATTACCAGGAGGAGCCGAAAAAAAAAAAAAAGCCATTTCAACAGAGCTCCCAACTGTCGCTGTGGAGCTTGGTTTGACTCTCGGGGAGAGGTAGTCTGATCTAATTACCCAGCCCCTGAAGAGGCTCAGCCAATAACACAGATACCACCCGGGCTGCGAGAAAACACGCACGCACTCGCATACACAACAGGACACGCAAGCTCCCCTCTAACCTTTGGTTTTATGCAGGGAGGGAGGGAGGGGGGGGATAAAAAAAAGCAAAGACATTCACTGCATTACTCCTGATGCGTGTCGCTCAAAATTCACAAGGAGGGATTGAGAGGAGAGGGAGAGGCAGAGAGAGAGCCAGAGACATGAAGGTCAGACTTCATTCAAAATGGAGAAATTGTTAGGAGTCTCCCTCCTCCCCCCGTCGCTCCCTCCCCTCCCCTCCCTCTCTCTCTCCCTCTCTGTGAATATTGTAACTCCTTTTGTGAGAGGACATATCCTTGTGCTATGGAGACTGACGTCCTCCTTTGTCGGGGCGAGGAGTGTTCCACTCTGCGGCTCAATAGATGACATCGCATTGCCAGGAGGAGAAAGCAGCGGAGTGGAGGAAGAGGGGGATTTAAATAAGCCTTTTTTTTTCTCCCCCTTCCTTGTCAATGCGATCAATACAGGCTTAGTATCACCTTCAAAGTTAGCCATCTCTCTTTCCCCAGCTGCTGATTGGGGCATGGCCGCTCTGTGTTGTTGCATGTGGTCAGATGTGGCCGCGCTTTGAAATCTAGAAGCCTCCCCTTTGATTCGGCCCGCTCCGCCACTCACGCTGGACTCTTTTTCTTTTTTTCTTTCTTTTTTTTTTGTTGCCAGTGCAGACATTTTATTTTCAAATTTGGCAACACCGCCTGAGCAGGGAGAGACAGTCCTGCGTGCCATGTTTCCACAGCTCAGCGCGGGCTCCAGCTCCAAAATGGAGGAAGCTCCAGCTCCATCTTAATTTAACTTGGAACTCAAATGTTGCAATGTCCGTGCAATGATAATCATGTCTGTTCAATTAGAGGATGCAGATTTGTAACCTGCCTGCTGAAAAAAAAACAAAAAGGAAAAAAAAATCTCTCCCTCTGCCTTCTGTTCTCCGCTGTGACGCTCCCTCGAAATGAGATTCTGTCTGGGAATTCGTGGTGGTTGTGTTATGTCCGTAAACAAGGTCATTTGGAATAAAGGTGCACAGGCAGCCTTAGGGGGGGTCCACACACTCACACACACACACACACACATACACACACACACACACAGCCTGGGCTGAACTGTGAGGGAACATGGACTGGAGAAAAAAAAAAACAGGCTTTTTTTAGAGCTCCATGTCCTATTAGCTCCGACGCAGAGCAAATGTAGCGTGTTTGAATCTGCGTGATCTGTTAGAGCGTGGCCTCTCCTCCGGCAGGTTGGGATGAGGGAGAGGGACCGGCCCTGATGTTGATGAAGAGCAAACAAGCCTGTGCTTCATGACCACTGCTGCTGCTGCTGCTGCTGCTGCTGCAGAGGTCCACGGCAGACTCTCACTGCAGCGGAGATGACGAGGAGGAGGAGGAGGAGGAGGAGGAGGAGGAGAATGCAAAGACGGAGAGGGAATCCTGCAGAGAAATCCTCACCCGTCTCTCCTCCTCCCTCGTCATTAGCTGTTTATTAATTGTTGGAGGGGGGTGGTGGTGGAGGTGGTGGTGGGGGGTGGGGGGTGAGGGGGGGGTATCGGCCGAGCAGCTCGGGCCGGGGGGACGTAGGAGCAGCCCGGCGATCAGCGATGCCGAAGCTCAGACAAAAAAGCTTCGAGACTTCTGCTGATGATGTAGGTGGGCTATAAATAGGCTGTTATTTTTACCCCTGCCATTTTGGCCTCGTTTCCGCTTCTCCCCTGTGCTTCCTCCGTGCCACCGTGATGATTTAGTGGTAGTGATGGTGAGTGATGAGTGACTGGCTGGTGTGCGCGACATCCCAGTAAGTTGTGGTCGTAAAAAAAAAAGGGGTAAACTAGGACAGAAATAAGGCTCCTGTGTTAATCCCCCAGTGCACCAAGGCCCTGCTAACTGGCTCTTATATAAGAGCCCAGAGAGCAAGAAAAAGGAGGCAGAGAGAGAGAGGGAGAGATGGAGAGAGATGGAGAGAGCGCGGCTGAGTGAGTGTGTGTGTGTGTGTGTGTGTGTGTGTGTGTGTGTGTGATAGAGAGAGAGAGAGAGAGAGAGAGAGAGAGAGAGAGAAAGGCCGCGTCTCTGCATCTCGAAAAATGAAATCCTAAACTTGCCAGGCTGGGCCCAGGGGAGCTGCAAGTCTTATGCAGAAGGATTTCAAATAAACTTTGGCTCTTAATTATTAAAGACAACACACTCTTCAAGATAAGTTTGTAGTTACAATGGTGCTGGAGAGGCGGAAGATATAGTGATTGGGTGTTTTTTTTTTCTCCCCCTTTTTACTGCTACAGTTTATTCAGCAAACTGGGGAAAGTCCTGTAATGTAACAGCTCCAAATACAATTCTCAAATGATCTCCATACGTCCTATTAAATTGGATGATGTGATACAATATAATAACAGATAAAGTCATTGTTTTTTGTGGTGAATTGAAAACCACAGCAGGTCACTTTTTTTGCATCTGCATCTGTTATTATTATCAGCAATTATGCTTTATGGGAATAGTGGACGTTGCACGCATTATGTCAAAAATTCATTAGCCGCTTTCATTCTTAAGGTTAATATATGCAAGAAGCAGATTAGAGTGATTACATAGTCTGGGCATATTTTGTGTTCGGCTACATTTTAAAGTGTAATCTATTCATCACTAGCGACTAATTGCGCTGGTCGGGGCCGGCTCTGGTGTCCCAGACCATTTTCATTGTCAGCTGTGAATGAATGAATGGATCACTGAGGCAGGAAACCAAAGATCTGATCGTAACCAGTCATGACAAGGGAAACCCAAGGTCACGGCAAATACTTGGACCTATACTGGGAATTCTCCCACAGGCTGCTATTATTGTTAATGGTCGCATGATGCTATCATGTTTTATATCAATCAGTGTGTGCGTGCATGGGTGTGTGTGTGTGTGTGTGTGGGCTTGTCTTACTAGTCTAGCATACTAACTTTAGTCCCTGTAGTTAAATTGTGTGTCCGGTCTCTCTCAGACAGCCTGGGGGCTGTGGCAGGGCCGGGTGCCAGCCCGTCTCAGCTCTGGCCAACTTGTCGTGTGTGTGTGTGTGTGTGTGTGTGTGTAACAGGAAGTGCGTCGCCGAGTGAACCTGTCAGACGCGACTGCCTCACATTTGGCGGCTCTTCATTACTGTTGTGATTGTGTGACCAGAGGATGAACCCTGTTCTCGGATTAAATAAAAAACGCACTTTAGTTTTACTGCAGGGAATTAACGTCCCACGACAAAGCTAAAGCGTCGCTACATTGAAATGACTTTGTTAATGTATGTGTTACCACTTCTGTTCAAGTGATTTTATTTAAAGAGCCTTTTTCCACCCAGTCATTCTATTAGTATTTACTGGTATAATTGGAATCTAACATTTATTGTACTTGATTTTATCTGATGGAGGATCTATACTTGTTATTTTTTCCCCCGGTCAAATTTCAACATAAGATTCAGTTTTAGACTTGTATCATCATTTAATGAAGGGCGCTTACTTGTACATTTCATTTTTACCTCTAACCCAGTGTGATTGTATTCTGTCGTCAAATCCTCGGTGCTTTTGTCTTTGTTCTCTTCCCTTTTTTTAAGATGCCACTCTTTGTAAACACAGGACAATACCAGTAAAAAAATCCAACATTTAAGCAAGCGCTGTAACTTATAAATGAAAGATGAGGACAAAATGCTAAAAGGTTAAAACTACAGAGAATAGGGAAGTTTTTTCTTTTCACAGCTCTGTACAGAGAAGCACCAGGAGCTGTGGGGAACACAGAGGAGCCGGGCTATAAAGTAAAAGCACTGTGGTTTCAAATGGAGGAGGCTCTTTTTTTTTTTTTTTTTTTTTACGAGATCCTCCTAAACAGGAAATATTGGAGATATAAAAAGGACACAGAGCGAAGTTACCGGTCCATCATTTCAGTTATTTACAAGTCGCCCGCTCGATGCCATTTTTCACGTGTTGTTTCAGAGCAACGGCTTTACAACGGGCCGTCTCAGTTATATGGATGTGTCATCATTACCCTGCTTGGAAGTGTGCTCTGTAGTGAAGGTCAGAGGAAATGAACTGGGCCCCATACACTTTGTGTCCCCGCTCTGCATGCAGGATCACCACCACGGCAGCCTGCATGATGGACCTGCGCCGCTACCCGCTGGATGAGCAAAACTGCACCCTGGAGATCGAGAGCTGTAAGTACCGTCGTCCCTGACAACCGGCTCTCACGCCCACACGGAGACGTGGAATTAAACAGATCCCACGTCCACACGCAGCACCGAGATCTGGTCTGAAAACAGTCTGGCAAGGTAGAGGAGGGAGGGTGGGGTGGTGGGGTGGTGGGGGGGTGGATAAGGCTGCGTGCAAAATGCTGAGAAAGGCTGATGAGATATCAAGAGATACGCATCAAGAAGAGGAACATCACTAATGGCTCGCTGACTGATAAAATCCAGCTTAATTAATTCAACTCCGACTGCAGTGGCTTCCCAAGGCGTGGAGGGAGCCTGATTAGGTCCAGTGATTCAGGGGATGTGCCGATAGTGGATGTTACGTGCAGATTCCTCCCGAAAGTGCCTCCATGTTTGTACAGTACAAAGGGCTCATTTCACACGGAGTTTTGTAATTGTACGCGATCCGGCGTTTCTCGAGCCGAGGCAGGGAGGAGTGAGGGTGTGGGGGTGGGAGCGTGGAGCAACATTAGAGGGAAAAGACGAGGTCTCTCTGCGTGTTTTATCTGGGTCCCCGGAGAGCAGGATTATGGGGCTGGGACGTGGTGTAGGGCTCAGTCTTTCCGGGTTTGATCACACCATTGCCAGCAGCGTTAAGCGGCACAAAAACAGCGCGGGTCAGAGCGGCCCCGCGCCGCTCCTCTCCCATTATGCTCGGCATCTCTCTCCTCATCACTCCCTCTTTCCGTTCTTCATCTCCTTTCTTTGCACAGTCCCGTCCCCCCCGAACCCTCCCCTCCTCTCCCAGCCTTTTTATCTCTCTCTCCATCACTCATACTCTCTTTTTTCTCCTCCTCCTCTTCCTCCTCCTCTCTCAGGCAGCACAACACAAAATGCACGCACGCACACACTCTCTCTCACACACGCGCACGCACGCACGCACGGGCGCACATGCATGCACACACACGGCTCCAGTTTTGATCACCAGGCAGTATCTGCTCTCATATGGATTAACTGGCAATGGTTTTAACGTTGGAATCGCTTCATGCCAGAGCATGCTATTTTATTCAGACTAATGAGCCCAGAGAACTCTCACTTCCCTTGATAAACTTGATGCATTTTTAACAGAGACAAGTCTTAAAACCCCACATCTCCGGATACATCAGCAGCTCGCTGCCGCAGCCCAGGCCACTGGTCTCACATGCCAGGGCTACACTGAGCAATAATTGATTCCTGCCCCTCCAACGCTAACGATTTTATTGTCTTGCGCACAAGCAAACATGCAAATACACGCCCACATATGCATGCGCGTCTCAGGGCTCGTCCTGCACGGCCTCCCTCTTCACGTGAGCGGCGCGGAGGCTCACATGACATCCGAGGATGAGCGCAGTGATGTAACGCATCGAACGGAGACAATGGTCCAGAACTAATGGAGATACAACCCGACTGGGCAGTTCCGCACAGGCCATAAAACGCTCCCCTACGATGCTCCTCATGCCAAAACCTCCGCTTCCCAGACTCCTCGACACCCTCCTGAACCCATCCCGTCATGGCTGGTCAGAACTAAACTGAGCCGCACATCAAAACAGCAGCGTGCTGGACTCGGCCTTAATTGGGGTGACGCGGGGTTGCACAAGGCCGGGATGATGATGATAATGCAGACGTGGAGGGTGCAGACGTGGAGGGAGAGATTGCTGTATCCGCCGGTGTACGGTTTCAGCACAGGCCCAGTTGTGCTTTACAGCCGCACCAGGGGCGGGAGGTACTCGGCTCCTGTATTGGCAATAATTAAATAAGTGTGACGATGCAGGCTTTTCCCCTTCATCAAATCAAATCACAGCGCAAAAAATCTCTCAGGACTTATGGAAAATCAATCGTACTAACAAGTTTCTTCTGTGCAGGCAAAGTGTAGTTTGTTCCTCTGTGCCATAAATATCCAGCATTAACATCAGCCAGGCCAAGCAAAGTGTGAGTCCAGCAGCACTGTACGTGCACCTGAGAGGCAATAATCTCATATAAATCTGCATCCGTCTTCATTTCCAGGTACCTGTTGTGGTGCGCCGGTGTTTTCACGACCATGATAAAAAAGTCAAAGTGTCTTGATGTGGCCTAGAAGCAAAGTCAGCTGCCTCCCCAGTCGACGACAGCCCAAACGCGAGCGTCGTGACAAAGATCAACCAGAATGTCAGATTCCGGCGTTAATTTTTCAAAATAAAATCCTGGGGCTTTTAATTATTCATCACCTCTGGATAGGTCACTGCATCGTTGTTGAATGTGAGGCAGACAAAGAAGAACACAGCTCCCTGTTTACCTGCAGCTCCGTTCATGTCAGACACAAACTGCTCTGGTTTCCACACAACACATCACGTCTCTGCTGCTCAGCCTGTTCAATGGTTCTGAATCCCTGAAAAAGATGGTTACTACTAACATTACCTTCCTGTTTATGATGTTAAGATGAACCTTTGGATCCAAAAGAGCATAAACACAGCTAAAGTATTTGTTTTTAATCATTTCTGAGGGTCTGTGGTTTGTCTTCTGCAGACGGCTACACCACAGACGACATTGAGTTCTACTGGCGAGGCGGGGACGGGGCGGTGTCCGGGGTGGACAGAATAGAGCTGCCGCAGTTCTCCATCGTCGACTATAAACTCATCTCCAAGAACGTGGTCTTCTCTACAGGTACAACGGTCAACTCTGACCTCTCCACAGGCACAGACGGCTTTGTGGAGAAAAATTTGTGGATGAAAAACATTTTCATCCAGGTACACCATCCACCACATGATATACTGAGCTACTGGAGGTGGATCTTGCAGGTTCTATATAGTGTATAGTGGGCGTCATTGAGGAAAATCTATTTCCATTCTACTTCCTCTCTCCCTGTGCCTCCTTCAGGTTCCTACCCCCGCCTGTCCCTGAGCTTCAAACTGAAGAGGAACATTGGTTACTTCATCCTGCAGACATACATGCCTTCCATCCTGATTACCATCCTCTCCTGGGTCTCCTTCTGGATCAACTACGATGCCTCGGCTGCCAGAGTGGCCCTGGGTAGGATCGCCTCGCCACTGCTGAACAGTGACCCGGGGAAATAACCTACAGCTAAATGATAACAGAGCAGAAAAGGAGCCATTTAACATTTGCTTTACAGCCATACATTATGCTGTGTGTGTGTGTGTGTGTGTGTGTGTGTCAGGACCTGATCCCTGCGTTTACTCTGTTTCCCGGCATCAGCCTGGTTTTTTTCTCATTAGCTTTAAGCATGTGAGTGATAGCACTGTGTGATAGGCTGCCTGGCTAAATGTCTGTTGTTCAGAGATGACTATATGCATGAGTCATGCAGAGCGAGAAGCGCTGCAGCTCGACCTTGAAGCGTGCTGTCTCTCTCTCAGCCTGTCTGTCCACCGGAGCCTCTCATTGGTCGCGGCTTATCAGAGCCCCGATCGCGCCCAAGTCGCAGCGGCGCGAAAAGGCGGCGACGTTTGCTTAGATTCACCTCGGAAAAAGGTTGGGGTTTGTGTTTTTGCATCAATGTCAAACCGGCGCCGATGCTGAAATGAAATCTCCCTTTAGTGTAAAACTTGGGCCTGACAGGTCAGAGCGGGAGAGGAAATGGCTCTGAGCTTTGTGTGTGTCGTTCTTGTCACACACCATTTGTTTTCTGGAGTGGGACACATGCGGGTTGGAGCCCCAGACGGTGCGTTCAGAGGGGAACGTGATTTAAAGAGTTGCCTCCTCCCAGCGTCCCGATCAACGTGCAGCCAGCCAGCCAGCACAGCGAGCACAGCCAATGAGGGACGAGGCTCCATGCTACAGTGACACTGCTGGCTGATGGGTTATTTATAATACGTGTGAATCTGACCAAATGCAGATTGTGCATGCAGATGACTAATGTATCAAACACAATGCGTGTATGTCAAAAAAACAGGTGAATCGTGCTGTGAGTAATAGCAGATGCTTACAGTGGTAATGCTGTGCTTTTTATGTAGCCTGCAGTTTCTTCTGTGTCCGGGTGGACACATGATTGGATGTTAACCTTACACACATTCCCACACACACACACACACAGTTTCGGTCTCTTGAGGCGCTGACGGATCTTTTTATCCATATGGGTTCATGTTCTTTCAGGCCTGTCTGTTTGCTATAAATACAACATGCAGTACGTGATGAACAGGAGCGCTTCTGTTCGTTGGCACATGCTCATGAAGTTTGAGGATCCAACCTCAGTGATTCTGATGTCAGACAATTTCCTGTGACTATTTTCATTGGCTGAAAAGTGAACGGTAAAAAATTAGGTTTTGGACATTAATATTCACCGCGTTTTGCATCACGGAGCGGTGCATTGTGGGATTGTTGACAGGATGTAATCTACATGCCAAGGACACATCTCTTTTATCCAGTAAATGCACTGCACGTTATTGTGAACAGAGCGATTTCTGACAGAGGCGCCGCAGCCCCAGCTCCTCTGTAAGGCTGTAATTAGCAGTGCTTTGAGCTAAATGCTAATGACAATGCTAACAAGCCGATTTTAGCAAGTGTTGTTTACCGTGTTCACCATCATACTTAAGTGCACTTGGACTTTAATATTTGCTAATTAGCATTAAGCACAAAGTGAGGCTGATGGGAATGATATTGCTTTGCTGGCCTAAACCAAAATAATTTGACTTGATTGTAGTCCGAGGCAAATGGTGATTGAATCATCAGAATTACAGAGATGGGTCACAGAGAGGTTCATAGTGATACGTTCACCAAAGCCAACAGGATGCAATGCCTGGGACCTCCGAAGAACTTCATTCATTGCCAATTCAAGGGGAGAAGAAGACGTTTCTATATCCTTTATTGCAACGGTTCATGCTAGTAGCATGGCTCCACATCCGACATGCCCTCGGGTCAAAGTGTCAACATGATTGTGTTTGTTACTGCACAGATTACATTGAAACTGCATCTAAAGGCTTGACTTTCTCTCTGAACGTGTGACCTGTGGCGTCCAGGGATCACCACTGTGCTGACCATGACCACCATCAACACCCACTTGCGAGAGACGCTCCCAAAGATCCCCTACGTCAAGGCTATTGACATGTACCTGATGGGCTGCTTTGTGTTTGTGTTCCTGGCCCTGCTGGAGTACGCCTTCGTCAACTACATCTTCTTCGGCCAGGGCCCCCAGCGGCAGAAGAAGGCGGCTGAGAAAGCTGCCACAGCCAATAATGAGAAGCTGAGACCCGACCACAACAAGGTACACGCGCAGGCCGACTTCCTGCAGCGCTATCTGTGCCGTCAGTTAATGTGTGTGTTTGTTTCTGTGGAAGAGAATGACTTCTTCTCCTCTCAAGGTCAATGTGATGCTGTGATCAATGCTTGATGTCCTTTGCCAGCACTCTTTACTCCTGCTCTAGCTCTCCGAATCTCACTGGTTTAGCCTTGTGTGCCAAGTTTATTGCTCAGACTAGGATCTGAAAGAGTGAATGCAGAGGCAATGATTGCTTTATTCTTTATCTCCATATTTCTGTGTCTCTCAAAGGGCAAGGCGCCTTGGAAAAAATATATATATATTCACTGGCTGTGGTGTCAAAGCCTTCCCTTTAAATATCATCATGCAGCTGCTAAAGTTAGCCGGGACAACAGCAACATAAAAAAAAAGCAACAACACAATAATAAAAATTAAAAACCCTTTCCTTCTGAGTGTGGCAAGCTACGATTTCCCCTAAGTAACAGTGCTGATTTTGTATGCTTGCAGTGGCTGGTGGGAAATGTAGTTCAGAGAGATGATGCTCTGTATGCCAGAATGAAACAGAGGGAAATTGACGCATATGACTCGATGTGGGATCCCATCTTTGTGGACGATGCCGCATTAGGACTAGGCGAGCAAAGAAATAAGGTACTGGAGGTTTTGAAAGTCAAAACTAACAATGTCATCAATCTGAATCAATCCAGATCAGAGGAAAATGCTGTAGTTTTTGTGCATTTCTTTGATTTCTATAGATTTTTAAGGCAACTTTGATCATCACTCCCACCATTGTGTTTTTTCCCTCTCTTGGTTTGCTCTTCATGCATTTTCCTGACAAACATGGCTTTGCAGTTTGATTTCTGCAGGCACAAATTGAATCTCAGCTTGGGTTGTACATCCAAATTGATGGGAAATGACAAATATGTCAAGAGAGAAGAACACATCAGGAGCTTCTCTTAAGATAATATGATTTAAATACCAACGCTGTTCAATCTCAAAGGCAATTGATAACTCTCGTAAAGCTAAGTGAAGCAACTGAAAAAAAAAAAGGATTGTCAGACAAGAGAAAGAGATCCTTTGCAGTTTGATGAATAGTGCCAACTAAGTGGCTTCGCTTCAAAGTGAGTAACACAAAAACAAACCAATACAACAAGCTCCATTTACAGCGGGACGGGATTGGATTATAGGGATGTTTTTTCCTCAGAAGTCAGGCTATGGATGAAGAAACGTTGATCCGAATTCACTTCCCACAACGTCTTTCCTGACCTGCCCTGAACCTTTTTAGCCTACCTCTCCTCCATCTTTGCAAAGTCCTTAGTATTTCTCTCAACCTTCTCCTGTCACATTTTTTTTCCCTTTTGCTTTCTCTCTTTTTTTTTCTTTTTTTTCAGTTTGTCTTGTGAATCGACAGAATTTTAACCACACCCTGGTTGAAATTCTGAGATGACAATGAAGATTTCTCCATGAGAATTAGTTTGTGGAGTGCGTTTGTGCTCTTCCAAGGAATGTTACCTCAAAGTCTTGTGGTCGTATTATCACTCAGATATTGATTGACAGATGATCAATGATTTATTTAGTGCTTCTAAAGAGCTTAAAGTATTTCTTCACTGTAAGTAGCACAAGTTTTGACTCATTTGCATTACCCATTCTAGCACCTCATCAGTATTTTTTACACAGTCTATTACTTAATGACCATTGTAGATGTTTTGAATGATCATTTTGGTAGTTTAGTCGTGCAAATCTCCTCGAGATTTCCCTTGGGCGGTAACTTCTCATGGCTCCACCTTTTTCTACGTCCCTCCACGCAGATGACCCCCGACGACAACATCCTGTTCAGCACCCTGGAGATGAAGAATGAGATGGGCGGAGCCGGGGATCTGTCCCGGGGCCTGGGCGCGCCCGGCGACCCCCGCAACACCATGCTGGCCTACGATAGCTCGACTCTGCAGTACCGCAGGGCAGCCATGGCCCGCCAGAACTATGGCCATAGCGCCTTGGAGCGCCACGCCCAGAAGAAGTCGCGCCTACGGAGACGGGCCTCCCAGCTCAAGGTGAATATCCCAGACCTGTCCGACGTGAACTCTATCGATAAGTGGTCCAGGATGATCTTCCCCACCGTCTTCTCCTTCTTCAACGTCGTCTACTGGCTCTACTACGTCCATTAAACCTGGCGGCATCGCGTGGCCAGCGTGTGGCGGGCATGCAAAGAGGAGGGGGGAGGGACGGGATGGGGGTAATTAGGGAAGGTGAGAGAAATTATAAGAGAGAGAGAGAGAGAGAGAGAGAGGATGTGTGTGAGAGAGAGAGAATGAACAGTGCACCAACTTTTTTAGCTGGTTCATTTTAGAAAAAGTGCAGAGAACGCAAAGACTTTTGGATGGACTGCAGCAGCACCCAACACTTCAGTCAGCAGTGACTCTTTTAGGATTTTGGGAAACACCTTAACGTGACGGACAAACACTCGAAAAAGAAGAGCGAGTTTTAAAAAGACAGAAATGGTGCCTGTTCCAGAATTTCAATATATCACTAATATTTGTCATTCGTAGCTTACTCTCTGTGGATCAAATATTTATGCTTGTGTTTGCATATACTTTAAGGATTTGTTTTGTTTAGTATCTATTTACTTCGTAGCCGAGCTGTCTGCATCCAGGAAAGCTTTATAAATGATTTTAAAGGAGTCATCCTTGATAGTCTATTTTCCTATAATTACTGTATATCAAAAACATCCTTTAAAAGCATGCTTATGTTTGATTTCATTTGCATCTCAGTCATATTGATGATGGAGCGCAAAGCATTTTGGTTTCACTAGTTGAGCGTAGTCTGTCAGATAACATTTTGCAGCTTTGGCTTGGCATGGCCCACCTGGGCGGGTGGTTGGAGCATCGCTGGAGGACAACAGGTGGACAGCAGTGGGCGCTCTTTTCTCTGGAGATTCCTGTGGGGCTTTAATGGTGCCAATGCTGAATGGGAAAAGCTTCTTCAGTTCTTGAAGGTCTCATATTATCCGGCGAAAGAGCGGGACTGTTGGACTGGACACTGATGCTTTGGCCAAGTGTTTTTTTTTTCTTTTCTGTTTTTTTTGTTTTTTTGTTCTGTTTTTTGTTTTTGCCTTTGCTTTTGCTGTGCTGACAGAATCAAGTCCATTTCACCACGTGTTTATTTATTTTGTTTTTAAAGAGAACATTTGACTCCTCCGTACTTTCTGCCATCGTCTGAGGAGCTTCAAAGGCGGAGAATGGCTTTAACGTAACTTAAGCTGGTGTAAGAACTTTGCTGATAGATGAGCTGAGTTTCATTGCAACCAGAGTTGCTGCATAAATATGGCAATCCACAATCATTATTATCAGTAGAATTGAATGATAGAAGTATGATGCGTTTCATTGTGATTAGGTTTCTGTTTTGAAAAATGTAGATAAACATAAATCATGTTTAAAGAAAAAGAGATGATTCATTTTTATAAATCAATACTCACATTATTGTGTAAATATTATGGATTTATTCTATTTAAATGGGTCTCTGTTGTTGTTTTTGCAGTTGAATTACAGATCAAATGTTCCATTCAGTCAAAAAAATAAGAAAAAAGAAAAAGAGCAATTTAACTGAGGAAAAAGAAAAACACAATTCACAACTTTGCTGACTCTCTACTTTTTGGACTTTTCTCTCTTTTCTTTCTTTTTAATGGACTCTAAAAGCATCTACTTGCTGAAACTTAAAGCACTTCCAGACACCAGTGACTTTTGGGTCAACGTTTTGTTCTCCAGAAACGACTAAACAAGGACCCCACTATATCCAGGCATTGAAGTCAGGCATATTTTGTACAAAGTTTATGTAAATTCCAATTGTAATATTTCATAATGACTGTAAATATCTTGTGTAATGATTGTCAGCAATTATGAAGATGTATCTAAATTCAATTAAAACTCAATTCAGTCTATCACTTCAATAACAGAGTACATGGGTGGACCTTTTCTGTGTCCTGTGTGAGTGTGCGGCGGCTCGCGATGAACGAGTGAGCGAGCAGCGATGCAGGCGGCGAGCGAGCGAGAGAGAGAGAGAGAGAGGCGAATGTAGGGGCGAATAGAGAGAGAGAGGAGCCAGGGCTGCAGCTGGGGACTGCTGGCTGCATAATGGATGGAGAGGCGGAGGAGCGGGAGCGAGAGGCCGCCGTGGTGGTCTGGGCTGAGATGGGCCAGGCCGAGGCTGGAGGAAAGGGCTGAGCGCCGGCCTCAGCCTCGGGGGACATTAACGCAGAGAGCCGCAGATATGAAGGCACTCTGCAGACTCGACTGCGGCCCCCTGGCTGCAGGGGCCAGAGAGAGAGAGAGAGAGAGAGGGAGAGAGAGAGAGAGAAATGCTCCAAGAGAAAGAAAACAAAGGAGAAGCAAGAGAGCGATCCATCCATCCATGCCTCGACCTCTTCCTGCATCCTCCCCTCACTGAGCAAAGCGACTGCACTCTGCGCGGCGCTGCACTTTTTCCTCCCTGACCTGACCACTGTTACAGCCCTTAAATGGATGCTATTGAATATTTGATGGCGCAACCCACTGAATATTTAATATTTAAAAAGGGATTTTTGTTCTAGCAGCGACTAATGTGCAGCTAATGTTTGATTTTGAACTTAGAGGGCCCGAAGAACACAATGAGATAACAAACGGATGGGGGATGCTTTAACTGAGGGAAATATCTGATGAACGCCATGAATAAGGAATAGGAATCTACGCTGGAAAAGAGGAGCGGGGGATTGTTTGAGGGTTCGCTCCGGCTTCAGACACGAAGAGAAACCCAAATACACAATAATGTACCTTTCTCGTCGGGCTCAGGAAGTCCGAGGGATCGCTCAAAGTTGAGGATGTTACAGCTGAATGTTTTTAATATATCAGAGGAGATCCAGCCCCTTCTGAACAGGACTGCCCTTGGTTTCTGTTGTGTATGTGTGTGTGAGAGTGTGTGTGTGTTTGTGTGTGTGTCTGTGTGTGTGTACGTGTGTGTGTGTGTGATACTTCTGGGAGTAAAGAGTGCAAAACTACAAAAAAAAAGTGGTGTAAAAAGTGATGTAACGCGACATGTACTCTTGTTCCCGCTTCCTCTATGCATTGGTAAAAATCAGCTCTACATTACTGTTCCCCCCTCACTATAACAGATGTATTATCTCACTGCAGAAGACAGATGGTTTGTGCTAAATTGGCCCTCTCTCTCTCTTTCTCCCTCTCCCCCTTTCCCTCTTTTCAAAAAGGGCATTAGTGTTGACATGTAAGCGAGGGGGGGAAAAGGCAGATGCTTTCTACTTTGTAGTGTTTCCATGTCACTGGAGTAATTAGGAATGCACAGACCTCTGCTCTGTGGAATCGTGTGTGTGTGTGTGTGTGTGTGTGTGTGTGTGTGTGTGTGTGTTTTGTTTCCGAGAGTGTGTTTTTTCCTGCCTGTGTGTGTGCGTGTGCGCGGCGTGGCCTCACAGCTGCGCCACTGTGCAGTCGGTGTGCCAGCCAAGCCCGAGCCAGCCGGAGCTGACTGGGACGGGTGAGAGGGTGAGTCTGGCACACCCGCGTCACGCCACTCCCCCGCTGCACGCTGACTGGGATGGAAAAAAAAAAAAACGCTGAGCTTCCCAGGAGGAGACGGACCCGCCTGCGTCCTCCGCTCAAGGACGAAACGGGAAATCATTAGGTTACCTTGATTGATGATAAATCAATGACAAATACAATGAGGGTCCATTTATCTCCATTAGAGGGCAATACCTCTGTAATGCCTCTATACGCTGTGCATCAAATGCTAATCAGGTGCGTATAGTTTCATTACTACGGCTGTTACTGTGTCACAGTGGATGAGTGCTATTTTGAACAGGTTCAGCAGCTCGCTAGAACGACACATGCCAACATGAGGAAGTGGGCGGCATCCTACATGCGTGCCATCTGTGCGAGAAGCTGCCTTGCTGCAGTCCGTCATACATGTAAACAGTCCAGTTTCTAACTCTCACGAGCCAAAACAGTTATCGGGGAACACGCTTTCAAACCCGGCTCAAAGGCTCCCGTAGGCGACCCCTGGCCTCTCAGTGATTACTGCAAAAAAGCAGGATCAAAGTCAGAGGACGCCTCTGAATTTCACACACTTGTTTTATTTGTCTGATCACATTTATCCTCTTACTTTGCAGTTGTTTTTTTTTTTATGTGACAAGCTTTGTAGTTGTTTCAAGCTGTTTTGTTGGGTCTTCCTGAGGTTTTATTGCTGCTTCTGAGTGACTGAGTGCCTGAGACTGGAACTCCCAGACTTATTAAGCTGTGTAATTGACACTGACAAAACCTCTCTGTTGAAGTCACGATTTCTTGGCTTTTGGTGCACGAGCCCTGGTTATATCACCAGACCATCACATCACACACCAAATTTAGAGTCTCCATTTGGCCTAAACATGCAAATTGATGGACTTGGTAGAGAGGTTAGAGGGAGAGCTAGGTAGAAAAAGACTTCCTGGAGAAAACAGTCACAGGGAGAACATATAAACCCTCAGAGGAATCAAACCTGGGGTCTTCCCTGCTGTGACATGACAGAGCTAACCACTTCCCTGTCATGTGGCTGTCACTCTGTGGTCTGACACTGAACCTTTTAACAATGTCGAGCGAACTGTGTTGATTTCTTCTCTCTTGGTGCTGAGAGCTGGACTCCACATGTATTAAACCTCACACAGATTTTTATCCACTGTTTCGTTTAGGAAATGTTCAATGTGTTTGAGCGATCTGGAATGTGTCATATGGGGGTGTGTCGGCTCCCACTGCGGTGTTCATTCGCACATTCTCTATATACTGTATGTTTGCCCCGAGCTGTCATTGCTCTCTGCTCGGTGTTGTGTTGTCAGCTCAGATCTTCTTATGACCCACTGCACCAATTTTCTGCTCTGCAAGCAACTGATTGTCAGCTCATCTGACCCTCTGTCTTACACACTTCATTAGTTCTTTCATTTGTACTCTTTTCATTAACTAATTAACAAACACGCAACCACAACCACAAAGTGTAATAAACATACCACAGTAAAGACAAGTACTTTAAGATAAGACGAGATGAGACATTGTTGAAAATGTGCTTAACTTAACTTAAATCACAACAAGCTGAGTCACGGCCGCAGTCACACTTCTGACACCTTGTTTCCCAACTCTGGGCTTGAACAGCTCCCGTACAAGGAATGAAAACACACCTGTCCACACGAGGGGCGGACTCGCAGGAGGAGGACTCTGGGCGCTGTCACTAGTTTTAACCTGACTCCAGGCCTCGCACACACCATCGCAGCGAGTCATTCACAGGGAAGATGACCCAGAGGAGTCTCTGTAACTCATCAGAGCTGTGAGGATGGAAAGGAAAAGCTGCTGAGCAGAGGAAAAGAGGAACAGACTGAGCAGCCATGACATGGAGAAGCCCCCTGGCTGCGGTGAGGGATGCTCTCAGAGGTCAGAGGGCGCGGGAGAAGGACCTCCGCAACTTGGAGTCCAATCTGCCGTACGAGGGCCTGGGGAAGGGGCAGCAGCCCAACCGCTACTTCCCCGGCAACGCCATCAAGACCACCAAGTACAGCCTCCTCCTCTTCATCCCCATGAACCTCTTTGAGCAGTTCCACCGCCTGGCCAACATCTACTTCGTGGGCCTGGCGATCCTCAACTTTGTGCCGGTGGTGAACGCTTTCCAGCCCGAGGTGGCCCTGATCCCCATCTGCGTCATCCTGGCTCTGACGGCCCTGAAGGACGCCTGGGAGGACTTCAGGAGGTACCAGTCGGACCGGAAGCTCAACAACACGCCGTGCCTCGTCTACAGCAGGTGAGGCGTCCCGGCCCAGGCTGCACAGGCTGCGCTCTTCATGCATCATGTGGAAACACTCACGCTGCATTAACGGCATCTCCACATCTGTGTTTATCGCACTCATCAAACCGATGTCTGTGAGAGTGCGTAGACGTGAGCGACTCCTGTGTGCTCCCCCTGCATGTGCGTGCGTACGTGCGTGCGTGTGTGTGTGTGTTTTCCCTTTCAGCGCCCCGTGAGAATTTTTTTTTTCGACTTAGAAATAGAAAACGTGTGGGAGATCGTTCCTTTTCAGAGGAGCCTCACAACAATATCTCCCCCTCCATCGCATTGTGCGCATTTGATGAAATCCTCATCTGGGTGTTGCGTCAGCGAAGACAGTAAGGTTAGCGGTTATCTATTTTTAAATGACTGATGAAAAATGAATAATTCACAAAGGAGGATAAACACTGTCATTTTCAACCCTTTCACTGCTGCGATAGTGGGTGGGGGGAAGGAGGGGGAGGATGTGGATTTCCTGTAGACGTCAGAGAGCAGGCCCCTTCCTCGCAGACCGGACCGGTGGAGGGGTTTATCATTAACCAGCAGTCGCCTGCTCTCAAGAAGTGCAGCCTCAGCTGGTGGAGGAGCTGTGTGTGTGTGTGTGTGTGTGTGTGTGTGTGTGTGTGTGTGTGACAGGGTCCAGGTGGCCTGGGTGCAGACTCCACACACAGCGTTTCGGACACTCCAGAGAGCACACCAGTCCCTCTGGGCCTGTTAGCAGACACTAGTCGCCTCCGCCTCACACAATCAGATAAACAGCAGCTGATTCATGGCGAGTGGGCCCTTGTGGATCCCCACCGTGGCTCCGCCGGCTGTGGATGCAAAAGCTCCATTTTGGGCTTGTAAAGATTAGACCGGCATCGATTGGCTGGGATGTCTTTGAAGTATACAAATGTTTCCCAAAGAAGCTGAAGAATACATTTCAGGCTCCCACAGTCTCTCTACCGAGGCGAGCGGTCGTTCATCCTGAGGGTGAGCCAGTGTAAAAGCCCACAGGGAGAGCAGTCAAATGGGAGAGATTTAGCTTTAATTTATCAGACCTGACTTGACCCGTCTCCGTATCCTACTATCCCGCACCCGATCGTTCCTTTTGCAGAAGCATGCACGGACGTTATCTCCTCATCCTCGTTATCTGGTCATGCCATCTACCTGGCCTCAAGTCCCCCTGTGCACTAATGTATGGAACGTGAGATGCGGCAGCTCTGAATCGTGCCGATTAAAGGGATGCCAAACTTGTTTTCTGCGTTGTTGACATTAAAACCCGTCTCCACGCCTCAGTCGGTTGCCTCGAGGGTTCACCGTTTCATTCACATGTTCAATGAATGCGAGTCAAATCACACCCATGAACGTGCCGCAGAGGCGATCTGGCGACTGGTTTATGATTTGTTGGCTCTGTGAGAGAGCGGCACATTGTGAGGCTTTATCTCTGAGACAGATCAGGCAGTGAAATTTACAAGAGCAACACGGTTTTCTTTTCACTGCCTCAAACATGAGAAGGCTGTCAAACGGACATGGACTCGGTCCGGCGTTTTTGGAGGAGCTAGATGACAAGCTTATCACGTAATTCACACCTGATAATATCTGCAGAAAGTTATCTTGGCGAAGCATAAAGACTGGAGACAGCAGTGCAGTGACCAACTGAAGAAACATAACTTTAACAAAGGTAACAAAGCACTTCAGATGAATCCTTGCAAAACCTGTCCCTGAGGGGTGTTCGGTTGAAAGAAGTCCTGCCAAATGTAAACCAGTTGTTTTTATGCCTTCAGTCTTTGTGATTGACTTTGAATAAAAAGGTGTTTTTTCCTCACAATTTGACAAATCCACCCCACCCCCTTGTTTCAGCCTAATTTTAATGCTGAACCAACTAGAGCTAGTAGAAGCAGAATCATAACAATAATAATTGAACTCATCATTTAATGTATGTTGTTATCATTCTCCTTCTATCAATATCATCAAGAAGGCAAATGATGAGATAAAATAACCAAAGCGTTTACGTGAGCACGTCCTGACACGGTATGCGTTTCTAAACCATCAGATTACACGCGCGTAAGATGGCATCAGCTTGTGCAAAACACACAAGCACACCTCGGAGACAATGTCCTCCCGTAACTGGAAACAGTTGTTCTGGCTTCTTGACGTAAGCTTACGGGAACATACAAAACGCATTCCAAGACGAGACGAGAGTGCTGGAGCCGGCTGTTAAGTACAATCTAAACACCGCACACTAAAAATACATGATCCCCCGCCCCCCTGCTGGCTTTGTTGGGGGCGAGGCGTGGTGTTATGCGGCACCCACCGATCAGGTCCTACATGCAGGGCAGCATACCTGCAGCTCTCTGTCACTGCCGTTTAGCCGGCTCGACGCGCAGGTTCAGACCGTGCACAGAGCGTGGCCGTCTGGGAAGCCCTGCAACCTGGGAACCGCCCGGGGGTCAGACGCCTCTCAGAGGCTTCCTGTAAGAGCGCCCCGGTTCTAAAACACACACAGAGCGTGCTTGGGAATCTTCTGAAAAACAATGATTTTTTTCACTTCACTGTGTTGTTCATTCCCGAACTTGAGCAGCTGCTGTGTCGTTTTTGCCCATAAGTAAAGGACGCATGATTGCATGAAGACAGATGAAATACACCACTAAACACAACACCAATTAAAACTAATGCAGAGGCAAAACACACAGACTTAGCCGCCGTCATGAATACTATCCTTAATGTGCATCGTCTGATAACTGGCATGTGTCTGATGTCAGGAAACACAAACAGTTTTTGGAGAGGCGCTGGAAAGACGTGCAAGTGGGAGACTTTGTGAAGGTGTTTTCCAACGAGATCATCCCGGCCGACCTCCTGCTCCTGCACACGTCCGACCCCAAAGGTGTCTGCCACATCGAGACGGCCAACCTGGACGGAGAGACCAACCTGAAGCAGAGGAGGGCTGTGTCCGGCCTCTGCATCGCGGTGAGGAATGAACCGGCCTCCTCTGGGACAACCGTCACACTACTGACTGGAAGTCTGTGGTCACTGTAACTGAGTGGCAAAGCTTCTGGTGACTGTAGAAACACATTGGATGACCTGGACAATACATGCTATATGCAAGTTTGTGTTGTGTATGACTATCGAGTTAGTTAAACCCCATTTAAAAATGTGCCAGGCTGATTGGAGACTCTTCATCCTCAGGATCCTGAATGTGAACCTGAGAGCTTCAACAGCCTGGTGGTGTGTGAGCGACCCAACAACAATCTGAATCACTTCAAGTGCTACGTGTAAGTATCAAGTACACAGATGGATTCCCCAAACAATTTCTTTGAGCCTTTCAGAGCAGCCGAGCAAAACTAATTCCAACCCACTTTCTGGTGCCGCCCGAGGCATCATTGGGGCCGTAATAGACTGTAATCGATTTCTCCGGGCACCACTGCTCTTACAGTGATGGCACCCCCCCCCCCTCACCATGCTGTCTGGCTATACGGCCGTAAAGCAGGAGAGTTGCTAATGGGGGGAATGTATGCGCAGTAATGAATATCTAACAAGATCTGACAGCACAAAAGAGGTTTCTCACGTCGTTTTTTTTCTTCTCCCCTGGCGCAGAGAGAAACCTGATAAGGAGAAGGTGGGCGCCGGCATCGAGAGTCTGCTGCTGCGAGGCTGCACAGTCAGGAACACGGAGCACGTCGTCGGCTTCGTGGTGTACGCAGGTACCAAGCCAAACCATTCCAATAAAGTGAAAGATTACTCACTGCAGGGTGTCATGGCGTAACTAAGTGTTTTTCTGCACATTTTTAGACTGGGACGTAATTAGCCACAACGTGATTTGACACAAATCTCACCACCAGTATGTAAACGTGTTGATCTCCTCGCATCTGTGTCTTTAGCTCTGAACCATTTGTTTGCGGTAGTTAAATGGAAGTTAGGGATCATAAATATCAGTACAAAGTTTCAACTGGCCACAAATTGGCCCGTGAGTCGACCGTCCAATATCCACAAGACAGCACGGTCAGGAATACTCAAATCACAAATCGAAAAACGTACAACAATGTGTTGCTTCGTGGGGAATCCACAACCTTGCTGAGGTGACTCATGGTGTCTGATGACAGCTCTGATGGATGTATTGAGGAGTGGGTAGTCTGCTGTCAGCACTCGCTTGCTGCACCGAGCGCCTCTTTGCAACTCAATCAACACCTTCTCATCCATTTTTAAGGCCACGAGACCAAGTCCATGCTCAACAACAACGGGCCGAGGTACAAGCGCAGCAAACTAGAGCGGAAGCTGAACATGGACGTCATCTTCTGCGTCATCCTGCTCTTCATCATGTGTCTCGTCGGCGCGGTCGGTCAGTGCCGCTTACGTCACGCCACGATTAACGCTCTCACATTCGGGAGGCGACACTTCATTTACAGTCAAAAGTAAAAAAAGGAGAGAGTAAGAGAGAGAGAGTAAGAGAGAGAGAGAGAAAAGAGAGAGAGAGGAAACAAAAAAAACAAACAAAAAAACCCCAAAAAGTCACTTTGGCCACAGGCCCAAACACATACCGGGAGCAGAGGGAGGAGACAGATGAAGGTGTGGTGCCAAAAATAGCTTTGGTCCCTGCGCGACAGTGTCTGTGATTAATGCCCCTGTCCTCACACATGCAGGTCACTTCTTATGGCTGCAGGCGCTGCCCACCGTGCCCCCTTACCTGGTGCCCTACAGCAACGGTCAGCTGGACAGTCCCGCTCTGTCTGGCTTCTACATGTTCTTCACCATGATCATCCTGCTGCAGGTGGACAACCCTCACTGGAAACAGACTCTTACTCTTCTTTGGAGCCGACATTGTTTCCTCCCTCATCAACTTTTACTTTTCATCACTTGTCAAATGCTGTCATATCCTCGCCCAGGTCCTGATTCCCATCTCCCTCTACGTGTCCATCGAGTTGGTGAAGATTGGTCAGATCTTCTTCATCACGAATGACGTCGACCTGTACGATGAGGAGACGGACAGCCGCGTGCAGTGCAAGGCCTTGAACATCACGGAAGACCTGGGACAGATCGAGTACATCTTCTCAGACAAGACTGGCACCCTCACAGAGAACAAGATGGTGTTTCGCAGGTGCTCCATCATGGGCGCTGAGTACGCACACAAAGAGAACGGTAAACCTTCACACATGCCAGTCAGAGGATGAGCAGTCGCAGAGAAAAAAACTTTGAACCCCTGTGAAACTCTTAAAATGAATTTTTAGACCTGGTGAAGTTACCACTAAATTCCACGGCTCACAAAAGAACCCGTCTGGAAAATTAGCATTTTTGTCCTAGTTATGGCGAGAGTCTAAGAGCAGATGGCAGCTCATCTGTTTCCAGTTTTGTTTCCTCTTACACAGCTGTGTGTCAAACGCACTGTAATTTACAGGCGCACCACATATAGAGCACGTTTTTTATTTAATTGTTTAATAATTTTACTCTCATTATGTCGGCTGAAGGCTGTCACATTGTGTTAAAACTACAACCGCACGCCTCTGTTCCCACATTCTTTAAAATGCCCAGAAATATCATCGGTGGATATAATACAATAAAATGATATAGAAAAGAAAGATATAGAAGTGTAAACCACTGTCATGTCAAAGCAAAACGAGTGCCCCAGCTGTGTGACACATGTTATGTACAGGCTGCGCCTGTTTACCGTGACGACTGTTGGGACTTTTGCAGCCATCCGCCTGGCTGTCCTCGAAGAACCCGATACGGAGGAGGACGTCATCTTTGACCATCGGGGGGCGACGCTCCCGCAGACGTCGCTCTTCCTGGACGCCGAGGGCGCCGACCCCGAGGACTCGCCGCATCGCCAGGACGGCCGGCGCAGGAGCAAGGTTGCAGGAAGCGCCCAGAGCGATGTGGCCTTCAGCAGTCCCCTGGTGAGACAGCGGCCGGGGACCGGAAAGGCACACACACACACACACACACCGAGTCAGAGCGAGGTGGAGGCGGCGGTATTAGGAGGCGGTCAGCGCGGGGTCGCGCAGCAGAGGCCCGACATATAGTTCAGTCCAGGCTTCAACGCTGAATGGGCTCAGAAATCATAATCAAGGATAAAAATCAAAAACATGCATGGTAGTGCATTTACATAGTGTGAACTGGTTTTGGATCAGACCAGATTCTACTTTACTGTCATTGGGAATAATACAGATACTAGCTGGCAATGAGCTGCAGGCTGGCCTCTACCAACCAGTCTTAAAATAATGCAGTCTGTGTGTACAGTATACACTATACAGAAAGCATAGTTAAGGATGTATTTTTCAGTCCAAAAGTGTTAATTTTACCCCTCCATTCATTAATTCAGCAATCACATTCACCATCTTTCACAAACTGAAATAACTTACATTCACAGTGTAAAAGGCTAAATGGTTTATATATAAATAAGTATTTGAAGACAGAAAAAAGTAAAATTGCCCCATTTTTTTTTTTAGAATTTAAGAACCCATGTCCTTGCTCATGTTCCATGTCTGCACACGCTCTCAAAGGACCTCGACTGACATTTGTTTACCCAAGTCTCAGCGATCCTCGAGTCAAAAGGCCTCGCGGTCCCAGTCCCGGCTGCAGATGGCCGAGCTGCTAGGTGTCAGTAATGAGCGCATCCATTTTGGCTCATTCCTGGCCCCCGTGTCTGTGACGGGACATATGGTCCTGCTGGGCATCCCTTGGCACAGCCCGTGGATGTCACGCAAACTGTAAACGTGCGCCATATATTAGTCATTATTGTCCCGATGCACGGTACAGTAGCTTTGTGGCTATTTCGGTCCGTGGGGCAAAAGAGCACGGTCCCGGAGATACAGGCTGAGACGGTGAAAGTTGTATTTATTCCAGCGAGGCAGCCTGGACACCATCTTTGGTTCTCCTCACGCTGTGCGTCTAGCGGGGCAGAATATTTCCATGAATCGAGACCTTCTGTGCACCCCTGTAATCCCTCCTCGCATGCAGGCAAGCAGGGCTGGATGAGGAGGTTAAGAGCTTTTATCCATTCCTGTCATGTCGACTCAGTGAAAGGCTGAGCGTAAGCAAGAAACAGTTTATCAAAACCAGCGTTTAATTAAAAAAAAAAAAAACTGATTAACTTCTACTCCAACAGGAAACCGAGGTGATCCCAGACAGGAAGCTGCAGCAGCAGATTAGCAGGGCAGAGAGCAGCCGGATGATAGATCCCTACCTGGACTTTTTTCTGGCTCTCGCCATTTGCAACACGGTGGTGGTTTCCATGGCAACAGCTCAGAGACGGAGGGTGAGTGCACCGTGTGCTGCAACTGTGAGATGAGAGATGGAGGGCACGGAGAGGAAAGATGGATGCAGGATTTTTCCTGGTAAAACTCTCGGGATGCAAACTTTGAGAGAATAGGATTTTCTGGCCGTTCTCCCTCTTAATTTTGTGATTTCAGGATTTTACAGATAATATACACAACAGTCCAACTGCAAAGCCCATCAACCTCCTCGATTTGTCTTATTCTAAATGTTCTTGAATTGTTTGGCTTTGAGTTTCTGGTCTTTCATCAGTGATCAGTGCTGTTTTCCTTTCATCTCTAAAGCCCCGGTTGTCCTCACTAAATTAGCCACATAGTAGAGGGAGATTTGCAGGGGCAGCCAGGGTTGCCTTTATTAATTTTAGTACTCGCCGCTCTTGACTGTGCTGTTCTGAGGTCTGGCAGATGGGAGAAATATGTGGGTTTTCCCTTGAGTTTGTAATTAAAGGCAAAAGCACAGAAAGAAACAGAACTGGAAATGGATGACAGGGTTCTCAGAGATTTTTGTGCAAAATCGTCAACATGAAAATGCTACGTGACAACCGAGGCCCTTTCTCTTCATCGTGTTTTCCAGGTGAGTGGGTTCTCACGCTCCCATCAGACGAGCAGTCCGCTGGACACGTTGTCCAACCTGGCGAAGAAGTCTGCCTCCATCCGACGTTTTTTCACCTCCTGGCGGCGCAAGCCCCAGAGAAGCCGCAACGACTCGGTTCTGGAGGAGGACCGTTTCACCCCGGCCGTGGCAAGCGAGGCATCCGGAGACTCCAACGGGCTCCGCACGTGCTCGCTGTACGCCCCGGCTCGCTCCGGCAAGCCCGCCTCACCCTCCGATCTGAGCTACGAGGCGGAAAGCCCCGACGAGGCGGCGCTGGTCTACGCCGCCAAGGCCTACGGCTTCACCCTGCTGGCCCGCACGCCCGACAGCGTGACCGTCAGGCTCCCGTCTGGGAGGGAGATGGCGTTCCAGGTGCTGGACACCTTGGCCTTTGACGCCACCAGGAAGCGGATGTCCATTCTGGTGCGGCACCCGGTTACCAAAGAGTGCGTGCTGTACACTAAGGGCGCGGACTACGCCATCATGGAGCTGCTCGGTACACCCTACGCAGGCACGTGAAGCCGACGGCGACCTGCACTATTTCAGACGTCCTGTGCACAATCAATCGATCATTAAAGGTTGAAACACCCCGGTGTCGTTTCCAGAGCACCTCAGTGGGGATCAGAGGAGGATCGCGGCGGACACTCAGCGCCACCTGGACTGCTACGCCAAAGACGGCCTGCGAACGCTATGCTTCACCAAGAAGGTGCATAATCAGACGTGTCTCTTTTTCTTACACCGGAGGGAGTCTGTGTCATCTTATGTGTGTGTGTGTGTGTGTGTGCCGCAGGTCGTGAGTGAGAAGGAGTATGAAAGCTGGTCAGTGACCAGACAGACAGCCCTGGCTGCTCTGGACAACAGAGAGGAGCTTGTTATGGACACCGCTGTGCAGCTCGAGACAAATCTCTCCCTGCTGGGTAACATACAACAGCCTGACTCACATCGTTTATGAAAGGCATACTGCATGATAAGCCCTGCATGTGTGTGTGTGTGTGTGAATCATGCCTGGCTGTGACATGCGTGTTCCTGCAGGGGCGACGGGTATCGAGGACCGGCTGCAGGAGGGCGTCCCAGACACCATCGTGGCTCTGCGGGAGGCAGGGATCCAGGTGTGGGTGCTGACGGGTGACAAGCCAGAGACAGCTGTCAATATTGGCTACGCCTGCAGGCTGCTGGAAGAGGAGGACCTGGTGATTAACATGAGCTGCAAAAGCAAGGTGAGGAGGCCTCTGCGTGCCTCTCCGTGGCCCGGCTGTTCGACTCCGGGCTGCTTTTCCTGACCGCTTATGCAAAATGATGAAACTGTGATAGCTCTCTGATTCATTTCACAGGCCACAGTTAGAATTTATTCCATTAATTCAATATGACATGAGAAGATAATATTTATTTATTTGACTGAGGCCACTGATTAACATTTTTTTGGTGACATAAACAATTAATCTTACTGATAGAGATAAATAAGCCACAGAGCATAAATATATATATATATATATATATATATATATATATATATATATATTACTCTTGGATACTGGATGTTGATAACCTCTGCAAGAGATAATCTAAATTAAATGTATTCCTGCATCACTGCCCTGCTGCAATTACAGGTGTATTTACTTCCTACTTTTAGAGAACAGTGCACAATGAAATGAATTTTGCGAACTTGCAAACCGAAGACCAGGAACATTAGAGGGCAACATGCATCACAAAGAGGCCATACTCCACATTGGCCTTTTTAAACCAACAAAGGCGATCATGCCACAAACAGCTTGTATCGGATGGCAGCATGGAGGGGTCGTTGATAGTCACTCGGGACATGTGGAGTGTTTTTTGAGCACCGAGGGAGCTCAAAAGTGAGCTCGCCCTCCTCCAGTTTGAATGGCCGAACCTTTTTAGCCATTTTTACATTTCAGCTAAAGGTCACACTTCCACATTTTCATCTGGGAAAGATAAGGTGTCATGTGCGGGCCCTGCCTCTCTGAGGTCATTAAAGCTCTGCTGGCACAGGAACGAGCCCTCCATAACAACTTGACCACGTCTAATCATCGCCGGGCCTCGAACGGACCGAAATAACCTGTCGGCTCCGACGGATGCACGTGGAGCTTTCTGGAACAAAGGGACCAGTGGGCTCCTCGCGAACAGTCCTAGTCCCTGGTGATGAATGCAATGAGACAAGCCCAATACAATATCTACCGCTTTCATATCTAATTACCCGTCTAATATTCAACCCTCCGAGGAAATACCCCTCCGCTCATGTTGCACAGTGGAGGCGTTTCGGTAATGAACTATTTTTACCACTGTAACTCGATGACCACCTGAGGGATGCATTCCCACAGTCATCACCGACCAGGCCTAACGAAATCTAGCCAGCGCTAGATCGATGCTAACAGGATGTGACCCAGTTTGTTTTTTCATCACGTCGCTGTTCTTTTAAGCCGATAGGCCGCAGTTTGTTTGTTTTTTTTTACACACCACGATGATGAGTGTGATGGGGCCAGAGCCTCGCGACCGCCTAGAGAAAGACTTTGTGAATATGACTCAGCAGCAGAGTAATGCTCTTTACCAGCACACATCGTAATATGTGCTGGAGGAACTTAAATGTTGAGCCTTGTCTCATTTATATATATATAAATATATATATATATATATATATATATATATATATAAATATATGTGTGTGTGTGTGTGTGTGTGTATATTGCCCTTTTCTGGATTAAATTAAATGTAGCATATAGGTTTTAAACTTAAAACTAGGTCTTTCATTCTGTATTTTCTTTAGATAACCACAGGCTAGTGTCTAAATCACATTTAGCAGGCAAGGCTGCTAAGATATTTGATTTGCCATCACATAAGACTAAAAACAATGAGACTTTTTAAAACTGAGGGATGATTTTAGTGCTTCCACTCCTCTAGGGAAACTTCATGGAAGTAACAGTCCAATCATTTCCACAAACGAGGTTGTTTTTTTTCCCTCCAGCTGACGTGCACGTCCATCCTGGACTGCACCCTGGAGGAGGTGAGGAGGTACGGCGCAGACCCGCGTAACGTGGACACCACCCCGGACATCTCCCTGGTGATCGACGGACGCACCCTGACCATGGCCCTGTCCTCGGACCTGCAGGGCCGCTTCGTGGAGCTGGCCAGGCGCTGCCGCTCCGTGCTCTGCTGCAGAGTGACGCCTCTGCAGAAGAGCAGGGTGGTGAGGGTGGTGCGCGAAAAGCTCAAGGTCATGACTCTGGCTGTGGGTAAGAGACGCTCGCCAGGTGTCCCACACTTCATTGGGCTACGCTCTGTTTTGTTTTTTTTGTTGTAACTTTTTTTTTTGGCACGATCTACAGTATAATTTGGCACAGGTTGAGGTAATTATTACTCAGTGCTGCTGGGTGTAAGTGTTAGTTTCCACACAACAGGCTTTTGTCACCAAACTGTGATAAAGGCACTGGTTTATGTGCTACACTTCCAAAATGTTTTCCTTAAAATCATTCGCCTTTCACCTTGTTTGATCCTATGTCGTTGTGAGTGACAATGACGACAAAGTCATATCACAACCTATTTCAGGGCATGAGAAACTGACTAAAACTGTAGAGTGTGTTGTGTAAATGTAAGCAGTATATGGAAATAATACACTTTCCCTGTAAATGCTGAATTGATATTGAGCCTGTGGGTTCAGGTGATGGTGCAAATGATGTCAACATGATCCAAGCAGCTGATATCGGCATCGGGATATCCGGCCAAGAAGGCATGCAGGTCTGACCTGAGACCCTACAGATTGATGCTGATCCTGCCTCTGTTTCTGGTTGCTCTAAAACACTCTGTGGCCTACAGGCGGTCATGGCGAGCGATTTTGCTATATCTCGCTTCATGCACCTGAAGAAGCTTCTCCTGGTCCACGGACACTGGTGCTACACCCGGCTGGCCAACATGATCATTTACTTCTTCTATAAGAATGTGGTGAGTCTCATCACACACACACACACACACACACACACACACACTGGATTCACTCATCGCCTGGGTGTCTACAGCCAGTCATCTGCCCTCTCCTGTGTCCCCCAGGCCTACGTGAACCTGCTCTTCTGGTACCAGTTCTTCTGCGGCTTCTCTGGCACCGCCATGATCGATTACTGGCTGATGATTTTCTTCAACCTCTTCTTCACCTCTGCTCCTCCCATCATGTTTGGGATTATGGACAAAGATGTTTCTGCAGAGATGCTGCTGGGCGTCCCCGAGCTATACAGAACTGGACAAGGAACCGGGGTGCGTGACCTCAGAGCATCAACATGTTGGAATACACTGATTACTTGTTTTTTTTGTATTTGTAAATTGTATTTTTGTGTCTAAAACCATGTATGCTTTGTGTGTAGGAGTACAGCTTTTCAACCTTCTGGCTTTCTATGCTCGATGCCTTCTATCAGAGTCTGGTGTGCTTCTTTATTCCCTACCTGGTAAGAGAAACTTTTGCATTCTCCTCCTATGATTGTACAAAGTTGCATCTTCATGGCGCACCCTTTCCTGAGTTTCCACTCATTTCACTGTTTTACCAAAGTCTGCCCGAACTGGTGTCTCCCCCAGGCTTACCAGGACTCAGACGTTGATATTTTCACTTTTGGAACTCCTTTGAACACCGTTTCTTTATTCACCATCCTCCTGCATCTGTCAATAGAGATCAAAGCCTGGGTGAGTGCTGAACTGGTGGATATCCATTTCTACAAGCCTGACTCCCTGAAAACAGTTGGGGCACTATGAAAAACATGAATAAAAACAGATGGATAACCAAGAAGCTATGGTCAATAGTATCTGATCAGCCCTGTTAATTATGTATTACATATACGTATTCCGACTTCGATGTCAGCTACTTGTTTCAAGAAAAACAGAAAAAAATATCAAAAAAGTTTTAGGACATTCCTGAAACACCAACAGATGGGGGTAAGAGTATCATTATTATAGACAAGGACAAACCCCAAAAAGGCTCAGTCACTTTGTCAGACATGTTATTGTATAAAGGGTGACCATCCAGTGGCTCAGAGGCAAATAAAAGCTTAACTCTGTTTCTGTTTTCTATATTCTACTTTAAAAAAAAGGGTAAATTATAATGTATTTGAAACTATCAGTATCAGGTTTTCTAATCGCTGTCGGGTGCTGTCGGCTGTGTCTTGCAGACGGTGGTCCACTGGGTGATCATCGTGGGCAGTGTGATACTGTGCTTTGTCGTGACGCTCGTGTACAGCGGCGTCTGCATCACCTGCAACCCTCCGTCCAACCCGTACTGGATCCTCCAGCGCCAGATGGGAGACCCCATGTTCTACCTAATCTGCATCCTCACCACAGTGGTGGCCCTGCTGCCCAGGTACCACCTGCACCAGCCGCCCAGGCCACTCTGGGCTGGCCGTGTGTGTGTGTGTGTGTGTGTGTGTGTTGCTGGGTAGCTTTCATATGTATATCCACATATGTAAATTAATGCTAGTCTACAGGAGGTACACAACATGTAATCTTCCTCTTCATTTTATCCACTGGAGTTCCTCTTTTCCCCAAATTTAGAGGAGGATATCAGTAATTATATTTTTTATTTTATTTACTCTTTTAAATTGTACAATATTTCCTGGTCTGGGGGTTATTGAGCTGAAGTATGGTTTTTTCCAATTGCTACATTCTTCCTCTTACTGCAGCATTAACATTAATAATACATGTATCACAATAATCTAGTAATATAATAATGATTACTACATATAACTCTAAGCCCTTTATGATGTATATAACTCAAAGGCACTCAAAGCACCTTTTTAAATGACTCCTTATGGCATATTTTAAGTCTGACATTTATGTACTTTTTATGACCTGTGGTATTACTCTCTCAGAATTACCACTGCGCTGCACCTCCACATAGACAAACTATGATGAAAGACCACCTCAAAAACGTAAAGCATTTTTATGGGCCAAGACCACAAAATATCACAATCCCCTGCTCCAGCCCTCTTACCAACCCCCCTTTAGATGCAACCAGCCCCAGAAGTCTATTATTTATGTCTCATTCTGGAGTATGTGTTTGTCCTGTGCAGATCGTTAACTACAGTGCAGTCCCAAGGTTGTAATGGTGGCTCGACCATCTCGGCTGTTTTGTAATTAGACCAACGTTAATTGCGAGCCTCGGAATTGACTGCACCACGTCTCGGTCTTCCTCCCGCTTGCCGATGCGTCTGAAAGTGCTGATATTTAGAGGGAATGCTCTGATTTACATCAAAGGGCCGCATATTTCTCACTGGCCTACTTTCTCACCACCACGCTCTCTCCCCCAGGTACATGTTTCACGTGCTGAGGAACTCTATCGCCCCCTCCCCGCTCGTGCAGGCCAGGCATCTGGACCGAATGGAGCCGTCCACGCGGAGCGAGTGGATCAAGGAGTGGAGGAGTCTGAGGGGCGGAGGGCAGGTGAAGCGCTCCAGGCTGTCCACCCCTCCCTCTCCCACCCTGGAGACGCCCGTGGACACGATTCCCTCAGCGGCCATCACAGAGGATGAGTTCACGCTGAACGTCATCACAGAGAACTATCAGAGGCCTGTGCACACATGAGGAAAATGAAGAAAAAAAAAAAACAGGGACTCGTTGGCAACTTGAAGGATTATTTATTCTGAAATTTTGTAAATATTCTGTACTGGTTTATGAGTGTATGTATCCCATTATAGAGCGATGATTCATTTTTGGATGGGGCTGGGTGGGTAGGTTCTTACATAAATGCAATCAGGGAGAAATACTCTCCCTCTCTGACTTGTGACAAATCATCAATTGGGGTGATGAGTTCATTTTGTAATAAACTGCGCGACAAAAAAGCATGTAGGGCCTCTCCTCCATGCTCTGCTCATAACAAGCTGCCATAGTGAACACATAAGCCTGTTACTTTCCTGATGGGTTTTCAGAGCACAGTGGTAACCCAATTAGTCATGCCACCCACCCCTCCAAAACGTGGCACTTTTCCAGAACAAAATGCTTAGCTAGTTTAATATATTCCTCTCACCTAGATACCCTAAACAGTCACAATGCATCCCGTCAGCGGCGCGAACACACGTGTGCGGTTTACAGATTTTCACATTTCATTTGCATGTAAGAAGGGGGAAAAAAGCGACTGGCTGGGCCGCCTGTGACTAGTTGTGTGTTATTGTGGGCCCACAGCTGTGATTCGCGGAGGAAATGCACGGATGAACAGTCTTAATTTATGTGTGTGTGACTGTGAGTGTGTGAAAAAAATGTAAATGCAGAAGAATCGGAAGAAAAGGCTTCCAAGCTACGACAAAGTCTGGTGCGTTTTTTTTCTCTCTCTCTCTCTCTCATGGAAATGGAGTGTGCACAAGCTGAATCCACTTGTAAAAAAAGGGCTGAGTTATCACTGGCACACTTCATTCTACAGTTGCAGCTCTGCTTATATAAGGTCCCGCCGCCTCCACCTGGACCACTGCTGCACCCTAGTGTCGCCGCTGCAGAGCTGCAGAAAGGTCAAACGGGACAAAGTCAGAATACTAACGCAGCCCGAATGGGGATCGATCGCCTTATAATCACAAGGACACGCGACTTAATCAAATGCTGTTTTTATTGACGATAAATAACAGCGCTCGGTGTGAGAAGCCGCGGCGACACAGAAGCAGAGCGGATAGGATGGGTGCCATGTGGACCTATCAAACACTTTGACAGCTTAGCTATTTAGCAATGGAACTGGAGACTGCAAACTGTTCTACACAAAATAAATTAGTAACATTTCTTAAAAATAAAACAATAAAAATAAAAATCATATTAAATTTGTGAATTTTAGCCACCAGTGTGACCACCAGTGTGTGATGAACACACTATCTTACCTTAATTTCTATCTTTCATACGCTATCATACACAAAATCTTATATAATGACAGGTTTAAAAAAACACTTCAAGGAATACACTCTCTTAATGTTTTTAACTGAGATCCTGTGTCTTGCAGTTGTGCCCTCTTCCTGTGAGAGAATAACTTGTGGATAAATTTCCTGTTTTTCGTTGTTTGGCCTTGTTTAATCTTTGTCTTAAGAGTCTGACGACAAATGTGAAAATATGACTGTTAAAGTAGCTAAGCCCGTCACAGGTACAAGAACGGGAGCTCTCAATACCAGTGGAGATAGAGGAAAACAAAATTGTTGACTTGGTAGAAGATAATGATGTCTGCATGGTTTCAGTTTGATAGGTATAAGTACCAGACACAGCCTTTATACTGGAGCAGACGTTCCATGACTGATGTTCAGCTGTTGAAAAGCCAAATTACAGGTTCAAGTACAGGATGGAGGGTTTCAGTCTGCACTGACAAAAGGCCAAATTGCCATTGTGTTTTACATTTGCGAGTCAGGTGTGGCTCTGATTCTGACTCAGCTGGAAACTCTTGTTTTTCTTCAGGTTGCATCATTTTTGTTAGCTCTCATCTGTACATGAGTCAATGCGGGGTCCAGCCTCCCAAAATGTCACATGGGGCATTAGCAAGTCATCGGTCCCAGCAGGAGCACACTGGCAAAGACGAAGATAAATGACAGAATCTCACCAAAAGTATGACCTTGACTGAGTAGAGCATATATGTATATGAAAAGAACAGAAGCAGGGAAATTATCCCCTCACTATCAGTTTAGATAAGGGCGATAATGTGACACAGCACCCCACAGATAGAAGGTCCAAGTCCTAGTCAGATCGAGAGCTTTTCTGTGTGCTTTCCCTGTGTCATAGCCGAGGAAATTTGCACCACTGAAAAGCCAGTTGGGTTACACTGTCCGGTACAAAGCAGGTAAGATAGTGTTTGGATGGAAATCAGTGGACATGAGCAACCAGCAGATGGCAGGTCGACATCCCTCTTCCCTCACACCCAACATCTAGGCCTGGAGAGAAAGCTCAGGGAAAGGATCAGACTGACTGCAGGTCTAAATACAAGTGGCAGCTTCTAATAAGTCACCATGGACCATGGAGTGGACGTGACAGTCACCGTCCTGCCGGTTCCTACCAGGTGGGCATCATGTCAGGGAACCACATGCGGCCCAGGTGCTTGGACACCTCGTTGTGGATCTGCTCCATGTTGCAGCTGCTGTCCGGGATCAGCACCTCCTCCATGATGGACAGCTGCGTCAGCCTGCCGCCGCACATCTTCACAAACTCCACGAAGCCGCTACAGGTCACCTCGCACTCGCCCAGCCCGATGGCCGTCAGGCTCTTACAGCGCTCGGCGATGCGGATCAGCTCCTCGTCCAGCGGCTCCAGGCCGTTGGCGCACACCACCAGCTCCACCAGCCGGGGGCAGTTCAGGCCGATGCGGCCCAGCATCTCCTTGCTGACGGCCCGGCCAAAGTAGAGGTGGGTGACGGGGGTCTCCTCGCAGAAGAAGGGCTCAAACTCCTCCTCGTAGAGGAAGAAGTACATGACGATGTTGACCTTGGGCGAGTGTCGGACCAGCGCCTCCCAGCTGCTGCTCTTGATGCTGTGGAAGTGCGTCTGCCCGGGGTTCTCGCTCACCACGTCGATGCGCAGGTGCTCCAGGTGGACATGTTTCTCGGTGGACAGGGCGAGCAGGAGCTCGTCACTCAGGAGGTGGTAGTTCAGCGCCAGCTCCCTGAGCCCATGACACTGGTCCGCAACACACAGGATACCTGAGGACATGGAGAGACAGAGCTACCATGTCAGCTGGTCAAGGAGACCTGGAGCAAAAACACATTTTTACCTTGAATGTTTATATATCTCTATGCATAAACAGACTTTATTCCCACACCTAAAAATAGGATATTAGAGGGACTTGTAAGATATGATCTGAGGCGTTTTTGATTAAACCATTGCTCCATAGCTTCTGTTAACACCAGAGAGCAAGGATAATAAGTTCTACCATTCTAGGTAGCTCTACATACTGTATGAGCAGATTAAGATCAAGTCTGTATTAACATGAGGATGATGATGAAGCTTATGTTTAATCAAAGCAAATCCTGTCCATGCATTCCTGTTCCTCTTGTTACTCACCGACTTGTTACTCACCCGCCTCACTACGATGTTGAGAGCAAAGTGCTGTTTGTTTAGTGCTAATTACCAAATATCAGCATGCTAACACAAACAACAAGGAGGCGAACATGATAGACAAAGTGCTCTCCAAACATCAGACAGGGAATGTTGCTCCAGAGTACATGTTGACATGGAAGGAGCTGCCTCGGCCAGGTGCGCTCTGCCTCCGACGCCTACCTGGCTTACTGTACCACAGTCACAAAGGAAAGCAGCATCGAGCCTGATTTTCAAACCCTGACCCCGAATCTGTAATGTCCCAGTTCGAGCCTCCCCTCCCAGAGCCAAACGATTTGCCCCTGTATTTCAGGTCCACTCATCCAAACTCACGCTGACCGACAAAAGCAAGACGGGAAAATGACTTTTGAAAAAAAAGGACAGAGACCTGCGGGGGAGACGTGAGGGCAGCTGCTCATCTTCAGCAGCTTCAGGGTGTCGCTATTGTTGGCCACCAGCACTTTGAGGGACGGGTCGTCCACTGGCGTGTCGTCAATCTTGATAGAGGACAGCGACTTGGAGTTGACAAACACCACGGTGAGCGCAGACACAAAGTGGGCCTGAGGAGGGACAAACAGTGCTGATTTAACCTGGATACATACGAATATCATAAGTACAGGTTTGGTGTTTATTTTTTACTAGATAAATTTGCAGAATCGAGGAACCACATGGCTGATCCAGCTCTTTGCCTTATTAGATGTGCCTCTGATGCACAGGCAGCTTCTTACCTGGGAGACGTCCATGAAGCTGGGCCGAGCTGTGGAGATCAGGCCCAGGGTCTTGATGGTGCAGTTGACCAGCTGGGAGAGGATGTCACAGGCTGCCTCTGCAGACTCTGTGCAGCTGTCCACCTGATTCATCAGCAGGGGTTCGCCAAGTAAAAAATAAACACACACACACACAGAAATGAGGAATGGAGAGAAGATGTGAGAATTATCTCAGCTTCGATCTATTAAGGTCGCTAATGCCAAGACAGCTGGCGTGTCATGAACGCTGTTGCGACATATGGTTTGGATGAAGGAGGGCACATATTGTCTTTTTTTTCTCCCCTTCCTTCCAGACAGCTGTGTTGTGAAAACGGTGGAGGAGGTGAAGCGCGCGGGGGAGAAATGGGGTGACAGCAGGGTGGCCTCTTACCTTGAAGCTGACATACTGCAAGTGCTGGGCGTGCTTCTTGATGATCTGCTGAATGAGGTCAGGGTGAGTGGAGCGCAGGTAAGAGGTCGCCGGCTGATTGAGCTCAAACTCGAATCTCCTCCACAGGTCCGGGGTGTGAAAGACGTCATTCCAGCAGCGGCACACGGACGAGGCCCTGGCCCGGTCCACCAGGGACAGGTGCTGGAAGATCTGCAGGACGATGTGGTGGGGCAGGCTGCCCCAGTCCTCTGCCCCCGGGGTCAGGGCGAAGCTGGACGACCCCCGCTTCTGACGCTTGGCCCTGTCCTCGTGGGAGGGGAAGGCCGAGCACTTTGTTTTGAGGACTGTGGTCCTTCCTCGTTTCATCCTGAAACATCTCAGCACATTGTGGTTTAATGATTAATAAAGTACTTTATCTATCTATCTATCTATCTATCTATCTATCTATCTATCTATCTATCTATCTATCTATCTATCTATCTATCTATCTATCTATCTATCTATCTATCTATCTATCTATCTATCTATCTATCTATCTATCTATCTATCTATCTATCTATCTATCTATCTATCTATCTATCTATCTATCTATCTATCAGTAATATCAGCACATCTATGCATATTATTCATGATTTTTAAGTGTGACCTCTCAATGGAATAGGAGAGTCTTTATTGTTATTGCGTAGGAACAGTAAATCCTACACTACACAAAGAAGTGCAAAAGTTTAAGCTCATGCATGGCAAACATCTTATATATAAAAGCATATGATGATGATTTGGCAAGTTTACAGAACTGCTGATTCCTTCTTTTCTCATGTAACAGATGGTTGTTACGAAATCATTCATCTTTCTGTTTTTTTCAACACAGATGACAGAGGCTTTTTGTAAATAAATAAGCATTTGGGTTTTTTCCCTGCCGTTAGTTTATGGGCACTGGAGAGAAGCACCAACAACCCCTGTGACAAAGTAAGATAAAGCAAAGTAATACCACTTTATTGCTATTGCCAAAAAACAATGAATGCTGGAATTAACTGTAATATCAATAAGTCAGTGATCTTAAATCAGTGAGTTAATCAAGTTAATCAATTTTCTCTGTCTGAACTGTATCACAACTTCTTCAGTCTCCAGTTTTAAACATACAAATAAAGTCCTGTCAAACAGTTTTTTTCTGATATATAAACTGCTACCCATAAATATCCAAGTGAAGTTGGGGCCAGTGATAATGGCAATAACTCACCTGAAAACGTCTTGTGAAAACAACAAAAAACAGTGATGCTGAGGCGTTGTTGGCTCCTCTCGTCTTCAGGAAGCAATGCCTCTCTCTCTCTTCCAGTGTGTTCTGGTGTAATGCACACACATGTACCCACCAATATAAAGCCCACCTCATCCACCCTGCCAGCCAATCAGCTCTTACGCTCCCCATTCTGGACCCCAGTGCATCTCAGCTTTGCGGTGATTCATCTCAGTGTCAATTGTCTCATCACTTGCTCCATCTTGACAGTGTAACTTAGCCAATGGCTGTTTGATGCCAGCTTACAGATATGTGCCTCCAGAATATGAATAACGATTTACAACATATTTTTCAAGCTCCATATTCTGTTAACGCTGTGCAGTTTCATAACTGGTAACTGCTGATGACTGTATCGTTACAATATTGTTATCAGTGTGTGTCTATGTAAGTTTGTGCTCCATGGTATAGCTTCCAAGAAGCAACGTGTGGTGCCAAATTACCATGTTTACAGACAGTGTTGGGGAGTAGGCTATATGAAGCCAGAATATAAGTAACTGTATTTCAATACAGTTGTAAATGGACTTGTAACAGGTGGTAAACTAAACTGAAATTAAACCCTCATTGGTGACCTGACCAGGGAGTACTCTCTAACTTTGGATAAGATGCTTATATTTCTAATGTTACACATTTGAGCAATCTAACAGAAAACCTTCTAAATTACATATTATGTATTTTGTAGGCTTTTAAAGGTAACCCTCCCAAATTTATACGACATTTAAGGCTTTTTTTGATATGTGAATTCATGTCAAAATGGTATATAGCAGTAAAACCAAGCTACCTACCAACACACACTCATGAGTTCACACACACTTTTGAAAGTAACCCATTCAACCAGGGCTGGACTCAGTCAGGTCCAGATTGGGGTAAATTGCCTAGGTGCAGCTAATCACGGCCAATCACGGCCAGGCGCATGTAATTAAAAACGAGAATAAAAACAAGAGTTACTCACATGACCGGCTCAGAAACCACACTTTCCAGTCGATTTGGTGCTGTGCCAGAGGAGACAGCATCCAGTGGGAGTCATATGTGTGGCTGGGTGGAGGTGTGTGTGTGTGTGCGTGTGTGCGTGTGTGTATCCTGCGATCGGCTGGCTACATTAGATTCGGTCAAATGCAATAACAAGACATCAGTGTTTTGTATCACTTATTTGAGAAGTTTGCACTTTGTGGTTCGACTTGTTGAAACAGTTATATGGACCATGTTGCTTTAACTGAGTTTAATTACATTTAATGTAATGAAACCTTGAATGATTCTTGCAGACCTGAAAGATGAGCTTTCATTTAACGGTCATAAAAGAAATTGCGCCATCTGCTGGAGAAATAATTTATGGCATTCCGATGAGCGTTGTCTCAGGATATTTGCTATTGTTTCGATGATTACCAGTCTTAGAGATGAAGGAGGATCATGAAGAGCTATTGATGCGTCGTCGAGCTGAGCAGTCAGTGAAGAGTGCCCTATATTCATTGTATTTCAGAGTATTCAGATATGTACAACTTTTCTTTTGAACAGACATTTTTCTGTTGCTAGAGATAGGTACTGGTAGTAGCACGCTCTATGAAGACCACATCAATAGTGCATTATGAGAACATTCATGGATTACAAGTGGATTATAATGCTCATCAGAAATAATAATGAGAATTATAATTCACTATAAATGTGCTTATAATGCACTATACATGTGGCCTTCATAGAACGTGTTACCATTCTGTTTTGATGCAATTTGATGACATTTGAAAGAAAAGAAATTCAAACTTGTTCTCAAACTCTCTTACATTCATTTATTTATTAATTTGTTCATTCGTTATTCATTATTGACCAAAGTACAAACGCATCATAAATAAAATGTTCAATGCCTTGCCATATAGATTCCAGATGTGTTCACAAGTCGAGAATTAGTGAAAGACAGCCTATGGGCGGACACATCAGTGTCTGTACTGGAGCTCACAAAATGTCCAGCTTTGTCGGGTTCACAGGGATTTTATAGTGACTAAGATGTTCTTGGGGACGAAAAGGTTTTGTTTTGAAGTTGATTCACCTGGCAATATCATTCCTGAACCAACTGTCCAGAATGTTCAATGGTGGAAAAAAAACAACAAAGTATCTCTATCTCTATCTAAAATACGAATAGGGTCATATGGATTACGTGTACGTAGTTAGAACGATGTAGCCTGACAGTCTAAACTCGGGAGATATTTAACATCGTCACATATACCGACAGCCGGGCCCCTCCCCCTTTGCCCGTGACGTCACAGCGCGCAGCCGTCAGTCACGTCGGCGTGAGACGGGGAAGGAAAACAGTCCGGCGTAGCCGCCGCGTCGCTCCGTGCCGCAGGGGAGGGAGAAGAAGTCGCCTCAGCACTGTCCGCCGCTCCGCACACGACTCGGCGTGATGCCCCGACGCGTTCCCCGTCGGTGTGGTAACGTCGGCTGAGGGGGGGGAGACGCTAGCCAGCTAGCCCGCTAGCCCCAGCCTGACAGCGGCGTCAGCGGCGGAGACCCGCGGCTAACCACTCTCGCCGTCGCTCTCTTCGTGGGAACGAGGTACGAGCGTTTCTCCGACACTTTGTCGAAAGAGCCGATAAAAGTCGGGGACGCCTCAGCGGACTTGGCAGGCTTTTGTTAAGTTCTGTGCGGACATGTTTCCCCTGTCGCTTAGTTGAAGTTAAACTTATTCTGTGGCTCGCCGGGGCTAACTCCGAATTAGCTGCCACAGCTGAGGGCAAAAGTAGCAGCGAGAGCGTCGCACTCGCGCGAAAAGTAGTACAATGTTTGTCTAAATCTCATTGAGGTCACCCGTTAAGGCGAAACAGACAGGTTTGCAGCGTCGTCTTTGTTCGGTGCTGGTGATAAAGGAGCTGTTTATTCAGTGGGATCGACATTGATTTAACCCTCAGAGAGGGAGAGAGAGGTGTTTATGTAGTGCACACACTCCAGTCTACGTGACCTAAAGGAGGAGAGAGGCGTCCCCGGTGTTTTTTCTCGCCAAAATGAGAGGATCCGTCAAGGCTCATGGCTAACTCGGCACCTGGCTGTCGTTTTTTTGCAGGACAAACCAGATCGAGTGCTTTGTTGTGCGAACAGTCCAGTTGCATCTCCGTGTAAACAGGACCTAAAGTGAGGGACGACATACAAACATGCCACATGCGGCTTGACATGCGAGGCAGAGCAACAAATAGGTGTTTAAATACAAGTATGTAACATATGGGCAGCTGTAGACGAAAATAAACATTAACGACGCCGGCCATAGGGTAATTGTGTAACACGTCTTTCACCATCCTCTGAAATTCTTTAAAAAAAACGTTTGGAAGTGATCATCAGTTCTATAAATTGTAGTTAGATTGTTATAATGTGTTGAATCGCAATCGTCTCAGTTCCTGTAGTGTATCCCTCTCTCCGAGACCCTAACATGCCTGTTGCACTATGGCTTTAATTTAACTGCTTCTTGTCGTCCATCCTGACATGATCTCACCTGCCTGGGCACAGAATGGACATGTCACCCTGGACATGTCACCAGTCCACCACAGGGTGCACCCACCAGCCACCCTGACACCTCGGGACACTCTGCAGCCTCCCATCAGTATGAACGCGCGCGATTCTGGGACTTGCTGCACGCCGTCCCGGCCTCCGTCTCTTAACTTTCCCCCTGAAACTTCTCCTCCCCGCGTTTGCTCCAAAGCCAGACCGTGTCGGTAATGTTCCTGCCCCCCGTGTGCTTTCAGGCTGCGCAGTCATGACGCAGACGGACGCCGTGTGCTCGGTCTCCCTGGGAGTGGAGGGCATGACGTGTGGCTCCTGCGTCCAGTCCATAGAGCAGCGCCTCGGCTCCCTACCTGGAGTTTTGCACATCAAGGTGAATGCGCTTTCTGATCATATCCAGCACTGTACCGTGGGCCCCTTGTCCCTGTGTTGTCGCTGCTTTGTGTCTTAAAGGCTGAATGTTGAGACGGCGCCCTGACAGTGGGATCGATCCTGTGCTTTGCCCCCCCACCCACCCACACACACACACACACACACACACACACACACCCCGGGGCCCCGTCAAGCTGATTTGCGACCGCGTAGCGTCGGTGCGGCCACCAGACATGGCTAAATGGCAATAGTTGCTCTCTGCCGTTTTGTTTAGGGTCTGTTTACCCCCCGGGCCCAGGTTAAATGAGAAGATAATGCAATAGCGTGTTCCGGATAAAGCTCTGCCCTTTGTAGGACCGAGACAGCAGGTCAGCGCGCAGTCCCTCTCCCCGCAGGAAATGTCACTTACCTCCTCGGACAATTCAGTTTCTGTGTCTTTACAAGTTAATCTATCCTGACATAATCTGCAAGGAGGCAATTGATTTTTTTCTTTTCTTTTCCTGTCACAGCACTGTTTTCTTCCTGGCCCCTCCCCACCCGGTTAGTTTCTCATTCTGGGAAAAGAAAAGGCTAATCCCAGGCACGCTCACTCACCACTAACCCCCCCCCCTGTGTGCTTTATATCTTATGGCCCAGTCAAGTGATCCCCACACTGGGTCACATGGCTCCCTCTCGCTGCACAGGAAGAGCTAAGGGTCACGCCGGAGCATGCTGTGAGTTTCCCCCGGGCCGTGAACTCATCGTCACCCGTCTCTCATCGCGTTGCGCGATTGTGATAAGGCAGCTTCACTTTACGGCCGCGGAGACGTCATCGGATATAAATAGAACGGCAGGAGGCGACATTTTTCCTCTTACGGCCCCACTTTTTGAATGCTGATGCAGATGTGTGCCGAGTTTTTCCTCCGCGTTAATGCCTCAACTCTTATTGGCGAGAGAGGGAAAGCTCCCGGACACACCTTAATTCTGATATTTACCAGATTGCTTGGTAAAACCGAATGCACTCAGAGGCAGTGGACTGTGCTTATTAGCCTGACCGACACATTCGTTCTGTGCCTGGACGTGTATGTTCTAGGTGTCCTTAGAGCAGAAGAACGCCACCATCATGTTTGACCCGAGCCAGCAGAGCCCGGAGTCTCTGTCCGAGGCCATCGAGGACATGGGCTTCGAGTCCAGGCCGCCGGAGTCCGGCGCGGCCAGGCGCGTCTCCACAGACACCCAGCTGGTCTCCACCTCGGGCCTGGGCCCCGCCGCCCAGCAGGAGGCTCTGGAGAAGCTCTCCCAGATCCAGGGGGTGCTGGACGTCCGGGAGAGCCCGGGCCAGGCGGCCCTGGCCGTCACCCTGGTCCCCTCGCTGGCCTCCCCCCAGCAGTTGAGCGAGGCGCTGGCGGCCCTGGCGCCCGCCCAGCTCCCCGCCCCGGCCAGCCCGCCGCCCAGCACCCAGGCCCCGTCGCCGTCCCACGGCCGGGCCGGCGGGGTGTCGCTGCTGAAGCTGCGCATCGACGGGATGACCTGCCACTCCTGCACCACCACCATCGAGGGGAAGATCGGGAAGCTGAAGGGGGTGGAGAGGATCAAAGGTAGCCGCTCGTCACCTGTGTGCTGGAACAGCGGCATGCCTTTGTGTGCGCGCTGGGCGCTGTGACAGATTGTTCACCGGTATTTGACTATGACTCATGAAATCCTTTCACGGTATTGTTGCAAGGGCTGACGTGCACGCTGATAGGATTATGTTCTATGGCAGGGCAGCCGGATGCTGTACGTTACAAATGCGTTGCTGCAGAAGTTGCTGTTTGCATGGATCTGTTTGTCTGTCCCCCCCAGTGACAGTAGTTTTCCTCACTTGCATGCGTCTCACCTTGTTTGAAACTTGTCCGTCCCATCTCCTCAGTTGTCCTAGAGACTCAGGAAGCCACAGTCGTGTACCTGCCTTACCTCATCACTGTCCAAACCGTCATCGACCAGATCGCCGTGGCCGGCTTCCAGGCGGCGGTGAAGTCCAAGCCCCGGCCGCTGCAGCTGTCTGCCAGCGAGCTGGAGCGTCTGGTGGATTCCCAAAAACAAGCCGCCTCCTCCTCCTCCTCGCCGTCGGACACCTCGGAGGAGACGGAGATCTTCATAGACACCACTCTGGCCGCGCTCAGGGTGCGAGGCATGCACTGCCGCTCGTGCGTGCTCAACATCCAGGACAACGTCTCCAAGCTGCCCGGCGTCTCCTCGGTGGAGGTCTCCCTGGAGAGCGAGAGGGCCTCGGTCTGCTACGACCCGCTCCGGCTCACGCTGGCCCAGCTGCAGCAGGCCATCGAGGCGCTGCCCCCGGGGAACTTCCGCGCCCAGCCCTGGGACTCCAGCGAGCCCCTCAGCCCCGTCTCCGCGCCCGCCGTAGCGCTGCCCCGGCCCGCCGCAGCGGCCCCGCCCCGGGCGGCCGCCTCGCCGCCCTCCTTCACCCAGCCCCTGGCCTCCACCGTCAGCGTCCACATCGAGGGCATGACGTGCAACTCGTGCGTGCAGTCCATCGAGGGCGTGCTCTCCCAGAGGAAGGGCGTGACGTCCGCCCGGGTCTCTCTGGCCGACCACCAGGGCGTCTTTGAGTACGACCCCCTCCTGACCACACCAAAGGAGCTGAGGGACGCCATCGAAGACATGGGCTTCGACGCCTTCCTGCCAGGTGAGGGGTTTGCCTCGCGATCACCCCCTCCAGACGGTCTCTCTCCTCTTTTTAAACTCTGTCACTCCTCCCCCCATCCCCCACAGAGACCAACTCCCTGCTGCCTGAACCCGATTACAGCCTGTCCAAGTCTCAGAGTCCAGCACCTGCGAAGGAGAAGGACCTGGACAGTGACCTGCTGAAGGAGCCGCCCCAGGGAGGAGGCGGCGGGGACGCGCACTCCAAATGCTACATCCAGATCGGAGGGATGACCTGCGCCTCCTGCGTGGCGAACATCGAGAGGAACCTGAAGAACGAGACGGGTACGTGAGCGCAAGAGCCCCGCAATTCCCCCCCCGGGGGCCGCGTCGGTTCAGTGTGGGCGCTAAAGGGGGCGGTGCCGCGTGTCGCACAGGCATCCACTCGGTCCTGGTGGCGCTCATGGCCAGCAAGGCGGAGGTGCGCTACAACCCCGACGTCATCGACCCGGGCAGGATCGCCGAGTGCGTGAAGGAGCTGGGCTTCACCGCCGCCGTCATGGAGAACTACGAAGGCTCCGACGGGAACCTGGAGCTGGTGGTGAGTCACCGTGACAACCCCCCTCCCTCTCTCACACACACACGGTGAAATTCATCACGTCAGCTCCCCCCTCGAACGCATCTCCATCCCTCCCTCCTCTCCTCCTCTCAGGTCAGGGGGATGACGTGCGCCTCCTGCGTGCACAAAATCGAGTCCAGCCTCATGAGAGAGAAGGGGGTCATATACGCCTCGGTCGCCCTGGCAACCAACAAAGCGCACATCAAGTACGACTGCGAGATCATAGGGCCGCGGGACATCATCAAGCTGATCGAGGTATTTCTCCTATTCATGCCTTTGTTCAGTTGATTTTTTTTTACCAAGGTTCCCTTTTTGCCTGCTGAGCGAAGCAGACAACGCTGCATTCTTGACAGTTCTCCGTATGCGCTGGATAATCTTGCAGAATCTGGGCTTTGAAGCGACTTTAGTGAAGAGAGACCGGACCGCGAGTCACTTGGACCACAGCAGGGAGATCCGACAGTGAGTAGCAAAACTCTTTACGTTACGAGCCGTTCATGAGGACGAGTTCGGTTCCTCAACTCTTCACGTGTGTTCCCGTCGAGTCAGCTGTAGCCCCGAGCCCCAGCGTTCCTGGTAGGTGATGACTCAGTGGCTGGTCCTCCCTCCCTCTCAGAATCACTTCTGTTTTTAGTCCGGGCCGCCCCTCAAATCCATGTGCAGAGGTGAACGCGTCTGCATTGCGCAAGTAATGATGTTATTTCGGCAGCCGGCTCCTCCAGCCCTCAGTGCAGATCGGGGCTTTTGTGTTTGTGAGTCGACGGTGTCTGAACAAAGCAGAAGCTGTGTCAACTAGAGCAGCGTCTACACTTATACAGGGGCAGCTCATAATGGCAGGGTTCCTCGGCATAAAACACCCATTACTACACTCTCCCACCCGGCTGTGAGGAGGGATGGGTGGCTCTTGTTTCACCGTCCACAAACGCGAGAACGTTGAGTCAATGGTGGATGTCCCTCTAAGGTGGAGGAAGTCCTTCCTGGTCAGCCTGTTCTTCTGCGTGCCGGTGATGGGCATGATGACCTACATGATCATCATGGACCACCAGATGAACGTGTCCCATCAGCACAACTTCACGGCCGAGGACCGCAACCTCTACCACTCCACCATGTTCCTGGAGAGGCAGCTGCTGCCGGGCCTGTCCATCATGAACCTGCTCTCCTTCATCCTGTGCGTGCCCGTCCAGGTGAGTCCGACGTGGCCCCCCGCACCACCCCTCCCCCGCTCCTGGATCAAAGGTGACACCAGAATGAAACCCTCTGCTTTGTTTTTACCCTCCTCTTCAGTTTGTGGGAGGCCGCTACTTCTACATCCAGGCCTACAAGGCGGTGAAACACCGCTCGGCCAACATGGACGTGCTGATCGTGCTGGCCACCTCCATCGCCTTCACCTACTCGCTGGTGGTCCTGGTGGTGGCCATGGCGGAGAGGGCCAAGGTCAACCCCATCACCTTCTTCGACACGCCGCCCATGCTCTTTGTGTTCATCTCCCTGGGCCGCTGGCTGGAGCAGATAGCCAAGGTCAGGCCGCCGGCCCCCGCCCCGCACTGTTGAAAACGAGCGCGAGCGCGTCCGCTCACGGCTTTGCTCATTTGCTCCGTCCCTTCCTCCCCCCCGCAGAGCAAGACCTCGGAGGCTCTGTCCAAGCTGATGTCTCTGCAGGCCACCGAGGCCACCGTGGTCACCCTGGGCAGCGACAAGTCCATCCTCAGGTACCCGCCCCTCCTCACAGTCCCTCCTCTCCTCCGGGTCTGGCTTTGAGGTCACGGCCTGATGTGGCAGAGCAAAGTGACATCCATATTACGAGATAGAGGCAGAGTAACATCAATAGGTCTTCTCCATCTTTATGTCTTCTGAAAATAACAGGCTAACTTAAACTGTAACATAGATAGGTGACAGAATTCAAGGGCATGATGTCTCAGAATACCCTGTACTAGTAACAATAGTCCAGTATTGCGTATATGCACTGTATTATCTGACGCCCCTGTGTGTCCCAGTGAGGAGCAGGTGGACGTGGAGCTGGTCCAGAGGGGTGACGTGGTGAAGGTGGTGCCTGGAGGGAAGTTCCCCGTGGATGGGAGGGTCATCGAGGGACACTCCATGGCCGACGAGTCCCTCATCACAGGTGCGTTCAGGACTCTACTGGCTGATGGTAAGGGATCGGCCTTTTGAGCGTGTGCTCCAGCTGTCCTGTCCCGTTGCTGTGTGGCTGCAGGCGAGGCCATGCCGGTGACCAAGAAGCCCGGCAGCTCGGTGATCGCCGGCTCCATCAACCAGAACGGCTCGCTGCTGGTCAGCGCCACGCACGTGGGCACCGACACCACGCTGTCGCAGATCGTCAAGCTGGTGGAGGAGGCTCAGACGTCCAAGGTGGGGGGGGGGGCGCGCGTACAGTCAGACTCCTCCTCCTCCTTCCCATGAAGCGAGAGGCGGCTCATTTTGTGGCGTTGTGTCGGACCGCAGGCTCCCATCCAGCAGTACGCAGATAAGATCAGCGGCTACTTCGTCCCCTTCATCGTGGGGATATCGGGCCTCACCCTGGTCGTCTGGATCATCATCGGCTTCTTCGACTTCTCCCTCGTCGAGAAGTATTTCCCCGTAAGTCCCGATAGCTCGATCTGTGGCCGCACCGAGCGCCTCAGTCCATCCCTCTTGATTTCTGAGAGCTACCCCGGACGTTAAGATGCGATTACAGTCGCTCCTCCCTGCTAACGGACCCGTTCCTCGCCTGCAGGGTTACGACAAGAGCATCTCCAGAGCGGAGGCGGTGATCCGCTTCGCCTTCCAGGCCTCCATAACGGTGCTGTGCATCGCCTGTCCCTGTTCCCTCGGCCTGGCCACCCCGACGGCCGTCATGGTGGGCACGGGGGTGGGGGCCCAAAACGGCATCCTGATAAAGGGGGGAGAGCCTCTGGAGATGGCACACAAGGTGCGTACGAGGTGACGCCCTGACGCCCTCGCCGGTCCCGTCGGGCGGGCTCGTCTCTCCACCCGCTCTCACGTCTCACCCCCGTGTCTCTGCGCGGGCAGGTCCAGTCGGTGGTGTTCGACAAGACCGGCACCATCACCTACGGCGCGCCGAAGGTCATCCAGGTCAAGATGGTGGTGGAGGGCAACAGGATGCCCCGCTCGCGGCTGCTGGCCGTGGTGGGCACGGCCGAGAACAACAGCGAGCACCCGCTGGGAGCGGCCATCACCAAGTACTGCAAGCAGGTCGGCCCCGCCCCCCCCCATCCATCCAGCTCTCACCAGGTACCGCCACCACCACCCCGACGCCGGGTCTCAAGCCCGTCCCCCCGCTGTCTGTGTGCAGGAGCTGGGCACGGAGTCGCTGGGCACCTGCACCGACTTCCAGGCCGTGCCGGGCTGCGGCATCCGCTGCCAGGTCAGCAACACGGAGGCGCTGCTGAAGCAGGCGGACAGCGACAGCGAGGACTACAACCAGAGGAACAGCGTCCTGGTGCAGATCAGCTACAGCCAGACGTCCAGCACCTCCCACCCTCTCATCATGGACCCCCAGCCGCTGAGTACATGTGTGTGTGGGTGTGGGTGTGGGTGTGTGTGGGGGAGAGTGCGCTCTCCTCCCTGTTTTTGTTCGCACATGATTGGCGTCGGTATGAGACGGTGGAAAGCCTGGGAAAGAAACAGCCGAGTTTCCTGACTGTTGTCTAAACTGAAGTGTGCGTGCGTGCGTGCGTGTGTGCGTGTGTGTGTGTGTGTGCGTGTGTGCGCAGGCCTGGTCCAGACAGCCACTTACGTGGTCCTGATTGGCAACCGGGAGTGGATGAGGAGGAACTGTCTGCAGATCAGCCCGGACATCGACGAGGCCATGACGGACCACGAGCGCAGGGGCCGCACCGCCGTCCTGGTGGCCGTAGACAGTGAGTGTCCCACACACACACACATACACACGCACACTCACACACACACAGGGCACTTCTCACTGCCGGACGCTGTGCGCACAGACGTGCTGTGCGCGATGATCGCCATCGCGGACACGGTGAAGCCGGAGGCGGAGCTGGCGGTGCACACCCTGACCAGCATGGGCCTGGAGGTGGTCCTGATGACCGGGGACAACAGCAAGACGGCCCGGGCCATCGCCGCTCAGGTACGCCGTATACGCGCACGCACACACTCACGGCCTCATCCAGCTGCGCGTGAGGCCGGGCTCTGAGTCTGGACCGCTCCCCCCTGCAGGTGGGCATCAGGAAGGTGTTCGCCGAGGTGCTGCCCTCCCACAAGGTGGCCAAGGTGGAGCAGCTGCAGCAGTCTGGCAAGAGAGTGGCCATGGTGGGCGACGGGGTCAACGACTCGCCCGCCCTGGCCATGGCCGACGTGGGCATCGCCATAGGCACGGGCACCGACGTGGCCATAGAGGCGGCCGACGTGGTGCTGATCAGGGTGAGGCTCCCGCCCGGCTCCGAGCCGAGTTCTGGGGCGGGGGGGGGGGGGGTTAAGGTTAAGAGGGCGGCCCTGAGGAAACCTCTCCGCCTCCGTCCGCAGAACGACCTCCTGGACGTGGTGGGCAGCATCGACCTCTCCAAGAAGACGGTCAAGAGGATCCGGATCAACTTTGTGTTCGCGCTCATCTACAACCTGGTGGGGATCCCCATCGCCGCCGGTAGGTGACCGGCCGCACCGGGGCCTCACTCCTGAGCCCCATGGAGCTTCTTTTCAGAAGAATATACTATGGAAGGGCAGATTGTGTAACATTATTAAGATTGTTACTTTACATATATATCAAGTCAAAGTACTGTCATAAGTTTTTAAAGGTTGTTTTTGAACTTGTTGTTAATAGTCACACTTAGGATTTGTTAAGTAACAGTATTTCATTTATTCCAAGTGCTGGTGCACTGTCAACACTAACTCCATAGACGTTGTCTGTGCTATGTTATGTTGCATGCTGTGGTGAATGCTACAAGGCGTATAGTAATATCAATGACACAAGGCAAACTGTCAGTCATTTCTGGCACGGAGGCGGTCAGCTTTTGCAGTGTGAGACGGTGTGTGTGTGTTCCAGGCGTGTTCCTGCCCGTGGGCCTGGTGCTGCAGCCCTGGATGGGCTCGGCCGCCATGGCCCTGTCCTCCGTCTCCGTGGTCCTCTCCTCCCTTCTCCTCAAATGGTAACCAATCAGAATCTGCATGTTACATGTGGCCCGGAGGCATCTCTAACCTCCCCTCTCTCCCTCCCTCTCCCTCCCTCCCTCCCGTCAGTTACACGAAGCCCAGCGCCGAGAAGCTGGAGGCCCGGCTGGGGGGCGGCGGGGGCGGGGGCGGCCGGCGGCAGGGCAGCCTGTCGGAGGTCAGCGTGCACATCGGCATGGGCGAGGCGCGGCGCCCGTCGCCCAAGCTCAGCCTGCTGGACCGCATCGTCAACTACAGCCGCGCCTCCATCAACTCGCTGCGCTCCGACAAGCACTCGCTCAACAGCCTGGCGCTGGGCGAGCCCGACAAGCACTCGCTGCTGGTGGGGGACGGCCACGCCGAGGAGGAGTTCTGCTGAGCGCCACCCACCCACCCTCCACCACACACACACATATACACACATATATATGGATGTGTGTGTGTGTGTGTGTGTGTGTGTGGGAGTAAGGCCAGGCCAAGCTAAGCCCCGTCCACGTGCTGTAGGTGCCTCAGGGCAGCAACGCTGACTGGAGGAGCGCCTCCTCCTCCTCCTCCTCCTCCTCCTCCTCCCCCCCCCTCCTCCTCCCTTTCAGCCGCAGCCTGTCTATTGTCGAGGTCACCGCCCTCGGGCGGCGCTCCCCTCGCCGGCACAATCTTCAACCATCGATCCAAAGACGTTCCAGCGGCGCCGGGCGCCCGGCCACCGGACCGGGGGGGGGAGCGGCGCAGAGTTTCTATTTTTCATAGAAAAAACACAAAAAAAAAACAGTCCTTCCCCTCCGACGGGAAGACCGCGACGACACTGTTGCGCAATCGTATTCCAGAGTATTTATATGAGCCTTATTTATCTTTTTTTTCACGATCCAGTATCTTGTGTGCGAAAAATGAAGTTGCTCCGATCCAAATGTTCTCGTTTCGCTCGCCGAATGTGTAGTCGAAGATGTGTTCACGGCGTGTACAGCGAGCACCCTCGCAGACCTCGAGGGGACCTCGCGAGGTGAAGGAACGAGTGGCGACCGCGGCCCGTTACATAAGTGCCAGTGCCGCCCCGGCGCAGTCCAACACATTCCAAAGGTAGGAGCGGACACAAGTTTGCCCTGACCCGCCCACCCCGGAGGAGTCCAGCGGCTCAGAGGAGAGGCCCGTAGACGAGCCTGGGCCCCCTCCCCCTCCCCTCCCTCCTGACCCCTGGTTAATGATACGACAAGATGTGAGCTGCTGAATGTGAACGTTACTCGCTGTCGAGCAGTAACACAAGCTGTTACGTGGAGGTCGAGCCGGAGCTGTGTGTTTTTTTGGTTTCGGCTGGACTGTCCGTGCTTCGTGCCGACTGCTGCCCCCGATCGAGAGGAAGCCGAGCTCCGGGGCCGGAGCCGGAGCGGCGGGAGCCCGGGAAGGAGCACAGCGGCCTCCCGCCGCTCGTCTGACTGTCTCAATCACACTAATGACATTTCACAGCCGCTGTGTAACCCTCTGCGCTTTACTGTTCTGATGATGATGATGATGATTTTGTTCCACTTTCCTCTGAAACTACGACAGAGGTTTGTCTGGCGTGGCGCGTGGCGTCGGAGCGGGGAGACGGTCACTACAGTCCGGCTGTTCCTGGAGCAGCACTCCTACCCTTCCTCCCCCTCCCCCTCCTCATCCTCCTCCTCCTCCTCCCCAATGCTTTCCCGCCACGCGTTGAAGTGCCGTAGCCGCCGCCGCCGTTTACTCAGTACACTCGTAATGTGCTTCGCTTTGGGAAAAAAAAACAAGAAATGTGAGGCTTCACATGTGTGTGTGTGTGTGGCCAGTCGAAATGAAGCAAGTCCATGTTTGCAGTCCATAGTTCAACGTGCCTTGGAGTAATAAAAGAAATCGCCTTTGTAATCAACGCTCGACTCGTCCTGTTTGAGACCAGCAGGTGGCGCTGCGGAGCCGCGTGCGTGTGTGTCTATGTGTGTGTGTGAAGGGACACGAGGAGACGCCGTGCAAGTTGTCATCAACTTTTATTTCATCCAGTTAGTCTAAACATCACATCACCCCAGTGTACTGCAAAACAATCAAATACCCGATTTGTCATTGGGAAAAGAAAGAGTTCACCGTAATCAATGGAAACCGTAAGCTACTTCCTCATCAATCACTTTGGCTGGCAACGCTTTTGGTAGGTTGGAGTTTGTGGACACAGAATTAGTGAGTTAGTTTTGTTTTTTTTGGGATTTTGTTTCTGTGTGGCAGTTTTCATTAGATACGGTTAGGGATTCGGGGGACGATAATCAGAGATAACATCTAGCTAAGGGCAGGGTTAGCGCTGCTCATCTCTCCTTGTTCGCCAATGCCGCGGCGCACCTGGAAAGCGTCGCGGTGAGGAAAGTGAACGGGTCAAAGGAGGGCTCAGAACGGGCAGCTCTGAAACTCTGTCACGACATTGTGCTTGTCTGGACTGACACTCCACGGTGGTCATCGGAAAAAATGCTACATTCAGTCACCTCGAACACTAGCATGACAAACTTCACTTCAAACCTGTTGGGGTGGGGTGGGGGGGGGGGGGGGGGGGGTAAAGGGGGGGAGGGGCTCCAGCTCCAACACATCTCTCTCTGGAGACACTGACCACCTAAAATAAAGTTACTTATACAGCAATATATGCAAGTAGGTTTACAATATATTAAACATTTAACACTTCACAGAACCTGCACACCATGATGAGCAAAACGATGCAATGAAATCAGTGTTCACAAGCATTAATAACATATTCTAATGTCCATTTGTCAACATGTCCATTTACGGGGCCAAATGACTTAATGCATAATATTAAAAAATAATAATAGTTCAACACAGTTCTAGTCCTGATAATCGTTTTCGATCTGAGCCCTGATTTTTAATAGTAGTGCCAGGAAACTGACCTGCACAGGAATATACAGTCGTTGCAAAATGTGACACACGTATGCAATCTGCAGTGACACCTGCAGAACGTCTCTGCAGCCACCTGGTGGAGGCCTGACTGCTGCAGACTGCTCTAGTTTACCATACAGTTGCGCCTTTTTCCGTTTTAACCTTAAAGATATACCACGAAAGCCTAAAAAGTGGGATGTAAAGGATGCTGAGGTCTGTCCTCAAACTCAAAGTGAATCAGAACGTTTAGTTGTTTAAAAGCAGGAGCTGGTTAATAATGCTATTGAGTTTAAAACATGTACTGGTCAATTCTTTTGGGCACTTTCTGCCCACAATACTGTTAATTACGTCTAACTCCACGTGACTGTGTAAATGTGCTTTAAAAACAATGTTTGAGGTAAACTGCCATGTGTCGCTTTGTGCGTTAGCGGTGGAACCTCACAGGAAGTCTCGCTTAAGGTTCAGAAGGTCATCGCCGTGTGCTTGTGTAAGGCATGGATGAGATTTGGTCGTATCAAATACCGCGATTACAATACTGGATTATTTCCCACGGACGATGAGCCGGGGCGACGTCGCCGCTAATCGCACTCTACTCGGAGTGCGCTGGCTTCGTCACGATGGGCCGAGACGAGTCCTGGTTTGTTCACACGTATTTGTTTGGCAAGCGGAATAAATAGGATGATAAACACGGGTTGTTAAGACATCAAATAGCACCGAGTGGGCCCGCCGGTAGTTGCCACGATCACGGCATCACATTTTGTAGGTTGGATCCCTGGAAGAATCATTTGCGGGTCAATGATTGGATGTCGAGAGGCTGCAAGGCTCGGTGGGTGTCTCTCATTTGGCTGAAAGTGAGCTGAAGCGCACGCCGCCGCTCCTCAAATGACGCGGCGAGGAGCGGGAGGTCGTAATCGTCGGTGAGGTCTGAAAAAGCCGTGCGTACGGATTTGGCGCGCCGGCCGTCGAGGTTTTTAACTCATCAGTGTCAAACTGTGATTTAAATCCATTACATAGCAGCTAGAAAAGCGAGACGGCTGCCAACCTCGCTGGAGCGACAGAGAGGTTGTAATCGTCGAAGTCTAAAAAGCTGTGATTACAGATTTGGCAAATGCGCGGACCGCAGAGATCTCTGACCGATCGGTGTCGAGGTCTGATTGGAACCCATTACGATGCAGCTAAAAAAAAAGTAAGATGGCCGCCAGCCTCGCAGGCTGGAGACCGTATGGCGGCGACTTACAATCGATAAATCACCAACTTAAAGAGGAAAATAAAATACTGCAATACTGAAATAAAAAGGAAAAGTGGAATAACCTCACAGGAGCCTGTCTGTCATGATCAACATCACGCTGGTCATCGGGGGCCCGATTAGAGAACATCTTCTCTAGCAGTTACGGTAAAATCATCGACAATCACAAAAGCAAACATCTGGTGACAGAGAGGCCGAGGCTGACTGAGAGAGGGAGTCCTCGCGTGTCCGTCCGGGACAGGTGTGAGATGGGGGGACACGAAACTTAACTTTGGCACGCTGGATGAGGAGGGCCGGCAGAGAGGCGAGGACTGAGCCTGCAGCTGAGTTATGGCAGTGTTTGGGTGATGGGGAGGGAGGGAGGTGGGGCGCGGAGGGGTGGGGGGGGCCGTGTGCTCATAGCCCTTTGTTGAAGTAGACCCTCTCCACCCCCGGGTGCTCAGCCCGGATCTTCTCCTGCAGCTCGGGCTCCAGGCGGCTGACTGACATGGAGCTGGATCGGGGGAGAGGGGAGGGACGGGAGAGGCAGGCATGGGTTAATGGGTCAAACACATAACACTGCGGGCCTGTTACACAACCCTCCGAGCAGAGACGGAGTCACATTCGGGCCTTTGACTCACCTCTTCTGAGGGAACAGGGCACAGCACAGCGGCGTGGCGAACACCAGGCTGGGGAGGAGGCGCACACATGTCAATGTATGGACACAGACTGCAGGGAGACCCAAAACTAGTGTGGACAGAGACAATAGGCTGTATGCTTTAGAAAGGTCCCAGCATAGCCCGGGCCTCAGGGATTTTGCTATGCAAACACGATGACGCCTTCATTGATAAAAAAAAGTGGAATTGCCTGCAGCTCTGCGAGCATGTACTTTTTCTGTTTTACTGCACTGTTCTCATCTGGTGATTTCATACTGTTCACCCCTTTAAAAGTTATCTAAGCAACTTCTGCACACTCCTATAATCTTGCATGTTCTCCCTTAGATTATTTTTTGTCTCGTCCTTATTTGTATTTAACCTATTCATCAATCAGAAATATTTTATCAGCCAGAAATGAATTAGGAGGCTATCAGTTCTATTCAATCTATTTTATTTGTCTTTATCCAAGTATTTTTCTTTAGCACCAGATACCAGGTCAAATACTTCATAAAAATCTAACTGGCATTTATTTGTGTTACTCTTTTTAAGGGGATAAATGCACATAGTGACAGAGCTACCAGATATTTCTATTGCAGCGAGCAGGGCTGGGAGAGCGCTGCAACATTACACCTCCTCCATCGTAATGCTCCCAACACATTGCACAATAACCTTGACTGCCACGTCTAAGGAAAACAGAAGTGTGCAGATTAATGGAACCTCGTGTTCCTGGTAAGAAACCGGGTCGGACATTCAAAGGAATTTCACACAGCTGCTTATCAGGTGGAGCATCTCTGACCACTCACCAGAATCCCACCAAGCCGACTTGAATAGGTGCACTCATCCATGGGAACTTCTGAAAAGACCAGGCAGAAAAAAAACGAATGAGGGGCACAAAGGCAGTGGTGAGTTCCCATACTGGAGTGGCCTCATGTCCTGAGTGCCTTTCATGGCTGGGATGCACCACAGCAGAGAAAGCTGCGTGGCGGACACAACGTTGGACACAAGCTTCTGACGATGGCCTCGACCCAGCCGGACTGCAGTCAGGGTCTTGATAAGGGTGACAAAGTCTGGGAAAACGCTTACCCTCAGAAAGGCCTTCTTCTCCAAGTGGTTCATTAAAAACGGGGGGATAGCTGCAAAGACAGAAAACTGTTACTTGAGGAGCAGTCACGATAATCTTGTCATTTTATTCCTAAACTACTAAACAGTGAGGAACATCCAGGGGATTCAAAGTGATAATGACTCCTCTCTCTATTGTCACTTATCACATTCTGGGCCAGAACACATTTGTTTGCCAGTAATCTGGCTTGAAGATGCTGCAGCATGACGGCACAGGGTCTGCCATGGCTGTGATTTGTTTTCACTGAGCCAGACACTGTTTTTAAGAAGCTGCTCATGTCATTCCTGACCCCAGAGATAACATCCTCAACAGCTTTGGCTTTATGGGCAATGGCATTATAGCACACCGAAGGAAAGTGAAACAAAGGAACGTTGTATTGCAGCCATCTAACTGATGATAAGACGCTCGTACCCATTCCTGGAGAAGCCATGAGGATTCTGGACACCACGACCTGAGAGATGGCCTGCTGGGCAGCTTTCGTGGACTCTCCTAACCTGTTGTCGTTCTCGTCTGTTATGGGGATGCCGTGTTGAAGCTCTCTGCAAAACATGTGTGGACCCCGAGCGTTAACTGCAGCCACTTCCCTTCATCTCCGCACCTGGGTCGACGTGGTGACAGCCTCACCTTTGCCTCATCAGCGGGATGTTGATGCAGTTGGCGGCGGCGACGGCAGCGAAAGGAACAAATCGTCCAATCAGGGGAGAGATGTGCTACAGTGGGAGAGAGGGAGGAGGTGAAACAACCGAGCGTGGTAGCACGCGGCTTGTATTTCAGAGGCTATTCTGCTATTAGTCCGATCGTGTTCATGATAAAAACTGGTCGGGCAACATCCTGCAAACCAGCCCACCGCCCTGTGGAGTGATACGGCTCCTCTAGGACAAAGAGAAATGTGCATGCGGGCCGATGCCGTTGCATTGAAGATGAGATGTAGGATGGGGTTAGGTGGACCGATACCTTTGTTAGTGCATTTAGTCCTAGAGCAGTGGCGACTGCCCCTGTGGTGGCAGACACATAAGCTGTGCCAAGCTGACTGCAAACAGACAAGAGGCAACGGTCACGTCACGCAGGCAAACTGTGCACACGACAGCTGAATTAAGAAGGGTTAATGTGAGCCGGGGGGGGGGTGCCAGGCCGCCTGGCACGCACCTACCTGACTGTAATGGGAGCGTCGCCACTCCTGTTGGTGTAGTTGACGATGGCGTTGAAAGACTGGTTAATCCACTGCCAGAGCAGCACGGCTGGAGTCGTCCTAGCAGGATACACACAGTCAGAGAGTGCAGCAGGAGGTGGAAAATGTGGCTCGGCTAATAAGCCTGGAAGTGGGATGGCAACATTTGACGAGCCCTTACTTGTAGAACGTCATCATGCACCCGGTGATGGTCATGTTCATGGGGACCTGGGCCGACATGCGGCCGATCAGGATCATCTTCTCCCCGGTGTCGGGATGGAAGGCGGAGTCAAAAATGTATTTGGCTTTCCACAGCTCATCTTCGGTCAGCCCTGGGGAGACGATGCCTTTCCTGGGAGACAGCAAGCGGAGGTGACAGTGAAGGCCGGGCCGCTTTTCAGCGCAGGACGTGCGGAGGCTGGCGCCTGGCTCACCTGTAGTCAGTGATGATTTTGTGTGCCTGAGCTAGTTGTTCGTTGGTGAGGAGGATGTTCCTGGGGTCTGTGACCGTGAAGAAGTGTTTGGCCCGTCCGACGAATGTGCTCTGGTCCCACCTGGGCTCCTTGATGTTAATGGAAGTGGATAGCTCTGCTGCCATATTTATCTGCGGGGGAAAGACACATTTATAATTATCACATCAGGGACTTTATGGGCATGTCATGTAGGGTTGATGCTTTAAAGGAGACCTAAAATGGTTGAGTTAAGTATTTATCCATGCTCTCTAGCGCTAACATAGAAGCTCTGGCACATTGGTTTCGGATTGTACAAACCTTCCTGTTTTTGGAGTGGAAACATTACTGTCAATTTATGCAGAACCACACCTAGGTTTCCCACTGAATGACTGCAATCTTGCCTGGAAGATTTTCGCAACTAACCCGATGTAAGCGTGTAACACAAGTACGGAGAGCGCATACACCCAGGCTCATAGGTTTCAACGTTTCACAACGGGAAGACGAATCCGATACTGAGGAAAAAAAAACAGGACGACGGACACATTTCACCATCACCAGGCTAAATATGACAGGAAAGTGACCTCACAGTCACACTTCATGCACTGGACTGGTAATAGTGTGCCTGGACAGAAGCCTGCAAACTGATTTGGAGATGTGGAGCACTATGGTTTAGATTTACATTTAGTCATTTGGCAGACGCTTTCATCCAAAGCGACTTACAGTTGAGGGACGGCATAAGTGCTTACAGTGCAACAAGAGGCGATAGTTGGGGTAGATAAGTCAGAGAGGATTGGAGATGTACAAAAGAAGGATAGGACAGATTTGTTTGTTTGTTTTGTTTTTCATATTAGAGCAGGGAAGAGCACTGGTTAAGAAAGGAGGTGCTCTCGGAAGAGGAAAGTCTTCAAGAGATTCTTGAAGATGGTTAAGGAGATAACCAATCTGGTGGTGTTTGGGAGTTTGTTCCACCACCTAGGGACCACAAAGGCAAACAGTCTGGACTGAGATTGCTTTGTGAGTAGGGATCGCAGTGCAAGACGGTGTCCTGCTCGAGAGGGAGCATAGGGCTGGATGAGGGAGTTCAGGTAAATGGGAGCGGACCCAGAGGTCACTCCGTATGCTAACACAACTGACTTGAATTTGATGCGGGGTGCTACTGGTAGCTAGTGGAGGAGAGAAATCCACAACAATACCAATGAGGGAAACAGATGATCGTACACATAGCTACTGCCTCACGTCGCGCTTGTAAGCTTGTCCATCACCAAACCGCCTTAAGTATGACATGAAAGTCTAACCCTGGTCATATTTGTATGCACTGGACTGGTGCTGCTGTGCCTGGACAGAAGCCTGCAAACTGATTTGGAGATGTGGAGCGGTATGGTTTCCCATTACATCAAATAAACCAACTGACAAGGTAGAAGTGGCTTTTCATTCGAGGTCCCGTCTAAGTGGTTTTCAGCCACCTCGTTCTGTAGTAAAGGGACTGAGCTGAGGCCGATCTGGGGCATCGCTGTGAGAGTTAGTTGTCACAACGGTGTTGTTTCAGGCTGAAATTGTAGTAGGATCACGGGGGCCCTGCTCCAGCTCTCACCCCTGGGAGCCACAGCCTCTCGCCTCTCGCTGTCTCTTCCAGACGCAAGTCAGAGGAGGCGGAGGACTCTGAAAAATAAAGCCTCCTTTCTGGATCTCCGTGCTGCTTATTCAGCATATTGTTGCTATGGTGATGGCTGACCTGACAAGGGTTGCGGAGCCCTATTATGAGCACGCCACCAACCCCCCAAACTGTGGCTGAGAGGCAGCTCCTGGGAAGTGACAAAGCCGTCTGCATGTGTGACACAAACCACTGAAAGGGGCGATTCTCCTTCCTAACAATGGCCTTCAAATGTCAGCGGGCAAAGTGCGGTCGCTTGTGCAATATTTGGGTTTATTGTCATTGATTAGCGCCTGCCCCCGTCTCCATTCAAACTTTGTGCATTTCTGATTTCACAAGCCCAAACCAGATAAGACTGGCCTGGCCCTGCACTGAACAGACACTGCACTATCAGAACCACGCGCTCTGTGGACGTGCCTGCAGCTTTCGCTCCTTCCATCCAGCCCCCTGTGTCTGGCTCCATGCTACCCAGTCTGATCTGGTTTGCTTTAACCATTTGCTTCGTGCTTCCTATCTGTGCTACTGGAGGGGGGTGGGGGGCACCAAAGTGCAGCACGACCACGCAGTGATCTGCAGCAGCATGATGAAACTCCACCTGGAATTGCACCAAAGATGGCTGCTGGATTGACAAGAAAACAAGAAAAAGTCTGTTGGGTCGCGTGTGCTGTCCCTTTAAATTGAATTAAACTCCGTAAGGCTCCTCACGAGATGACAACAAAACAGCCCCCCTCTCCCCCTGAGCTGCAGCCACTAAATCACTGCCTCTGCCGCTGCTGCCTCTCCGAGGACTCTTCCTCCTCCTCCTCCTCCTCGGCGCTGGATGAAGGTGATTTCGCCGGAGTGAACTTTGGACCGACGCGGCCTTTGCTCTGAAACTCTCAGACCCTCACTCTCAGCCAATCAAAGGCGGCCTGCGCGTGGCTACACATTAACCTCGCCATCCGCTGCGCCTCTTTAAAACCCAATACATTGTAACACATCTCGATGCAGATGTGTCAGCCCCGGTTTCCCGTGCGGCTAATGGGAGAAGGGAGAGAGAGAGAGAAAGGAGGAGAGAGAGAGAGAGAAAGAAGGAGAGAGGAGAGAGAGAGAGGCTGCACTGGTAAACATCCTCTGTGACTGGACACGGTTAATTGTCCAACAGACCCCGACGGAGACCAGTCCAATCTGGAATCTGACAGGAGGTGATTTCTGCATCTGAGAACCTCCGAAAAAATTAACCTTGATGGGGGAAAAAAAACCAAAACAAAGGGGGAAAAAATCCCTCATCTATAACACGCTAATTAGACGAGACATCTCAGTTGTCCAGCTGTGCGCCCCAGATTCAACTAGTATCAGCCTGCCACATCCACACACCCACAGCGAAGGCGTCTGCAGACAGCCACACACACACACGCATACACACACGCACGCATGCACACACACGCACATAGAGCTACAGACACACAGGTGAACGCAAAGTGCCAGGCGCAGCATCGACGGCCGGGTCTACTTACTGCACTGTGGGCTCCGGCTGTGTGAGAGCTGTCCCCGCACGGCTGCAGCTAATTGAGGAGCCTCGTCAGCAGAGCCGCCCAGGCTCAGCCCCCACCAGCCGCAGGATGAGCGCCTTACAAAATAAAAGAGGCGCGTCCGAGCGCGACGCTCTCCCGGACGCCCCGAGAGCGACGCGGCGCTGGAGAAGCGCCCTGGAAGCACGAAGCGCGTTCGTGTGTTTCGCCCAGAAACCCGGGATACGTCTTCGATCACTTCGGTGAATATTGATGGGTGGTTTCGCTTCCCTCTCAGGGCCGATGCTTTTATTTTTAAGGCGCGTCCCCCGCTCCACTTCCGTCAATGCTGGGACACTTTGGTCACATTGGTTCACAGGCTGTAAATCATTAATCACCGATAAAACTTTGGGTTTACACACGGACGCCACCCACGCCGCAGCAGCCTGTTATGGATATGAAGTGGCTTCGTTTTCACGAGAGAAATGTCACTTCAAGCAGATGAGTTTGTGTTTGATCTGTAATGAAATGTGCAAGCAAGGCATGCGAATGAGTGAATGGTGTGTGTGTGTGTGTGTGTGTGTGTGTGTGTGTGTGTGTGTGTGTGTGTGTGTGTGTGTGTGTGTGTGTGTGTGTGTGTGTGTGTGATGGACTGGAGGTCTGTGAAGGGCGTACTCCCTGCCTCCGTGCTGTGCGTGTGTTAGAGACCTCAGGTCAGAAGTGGGTGAGATAATGAATAAATGGAGGAACACGTTGTCCTGACCTTGGTGGCAAAACAGGACTTGATCCTTTCATTTTCACTTGTTTTCCAGGTTTACGAGGTGATAAAACTGCCCCCGTACACTTTCCCACTAAAGCTGACTAGTCAGTGGGAGTCGATTATCAGCAGTTTCTAGGTTTCTGTTTCCATCTAGTGGTGACCAAAGAGAGGAAGCGAGAAGAGAAAATAAATGACGAAGCAACTTCAGTCTTTATTTTGTGTAGCTGTGGCTGCAAAACATTGAGTTATTCTTTACAAGTGATGCCGTTCGTACCGATATTGCCCACTTAAATGAATTACATTAAATCCCAGAAGAGACAGCAGAGCAGAGAGAGAAAGAGCTACTTACACCATAACCGGGTATAAAAAAGAACATAGTCTGTCCAGTGCCGTGTGATAAAAATCATATACAAAAGTGCAAAGAGAACAGATTCGATCCCGACGTCTAACGCTATCATCTCACTTCACAAAATAAAACCGTTTGCGCTTCGGTTACAAAAAAGGAAATAGTTCACATCAGAGTTACTGCAGCCTTTGAGCTGAGGCCATGCCAAGTGAGAGATGCAGCTTGTACATACTGTATATTGCAACACACTCCGGGCATCATAACACCCTAACACAAGGATTACTTACATTTAGTCATTATTATTCTCAGCATTAAGATTCCTGACAAACCAGCAGGTATTGTGACAGTATTGTTCATAATAGCAATCATTTCTAGCAATAAAAACATCATGCAGAGAGAGAGAAGAAAAAGTTGAAAGGACGGTGCTCTTAAGCTCGATGTGGTAGTTTCCATTTTACTGTGATTATGGCACACACTTTTTCTTTTTCTTTTTTTTTTGGTCCATGGGTTAATGGATACTTGTGTCGCCTCTCGCCATCCTCGCCGCCGGCCTTTACAGGAAGTAGTCCGGAGTGCGCCGCGTCACGTGGGGCTCCCCTCTGCGGGGTGCAGGATCGAACTGTAGGCTGGAGGAACAACAAAGAGAGGGACTCTTCATATAGTCATAGTTTCAGGATCGCATTTGAGAGACGGACATGTTTTTGAATCCACTAGAGCACTTACAAGGAGTATTTCAACGTGTCGTCAAGTTCCATGATGGCCGCCTGGTTTCCACAGCGGTAGCAGTAGTTCGGTGCGCTGAAGATCGTCACTACGTTGCGGTCGTGGCACCAATTGTAGCCCTAGGTCGAGACGTCACTTGTTATATACCTTTACAAGGTATGATGTCAAAGTTAAAAGGGGGTGTGGGGGATCAGTATCAACTCGTAAAGTCACGGTACCTCCATCACCAGCTGGTGGGCTCTGGAAACCAACGTTAGGCCGTTAGCGTGGTTGAAAGTCTCGGAGATGTCCTGGCCGAAGGTGTAACCAGCACCACGGGGTGAGATGCCCCAGCCGCCACGGTCATCTGGGTCTGACCATAGCAGGTCGCACATGGGACCCTGAAACATGAGAGGAAACGCCGGTGTTGTTTGCTCCGTTGAAAGCAGTCTAGAGATATACTGCAGTAGCTGAAAACATGCAAACTGCAGAATAGTGTCAAATTGTGGATTAAATAATATCAATCGAAAGTCAGTGTCGACATGGCATGAAATAATGGGCACATAGAGTATATTATGTTTAAAGTTGCGCCACATTTGGAGTGAACCTTGAACCGTACAAATGCACGTAATCGCAGCGTGATTGTAAAAATGTGTGTAAAGTACAGAAAGGACAAACGTGTATATGTATATGGCACTGAGATGTGCTGACTTCACAACCATATAACCGTAAGTCACAGAATAATTACACAGTGGATACACAGTTCAGGGATGCACCCTGACATCAATGTGAAACTGAAGCTACCTCGTGAGGAACCTCCTGCAGGCGATCCAGCGCTCTGATGTGTTCCAGTGTGTCGATGGAGGGGGACAGTCCTCCGTGGAGGCAGAATATCTGCCGCAGGGAGGAGCAGATAAGTGACGGCGGGTATCGGCATCTTTAAATGTCACATGGCACATGTGAAGACAGAAGTCTTACCTGGTTATCTACCAGCGCCGTGAGGGGCAGGTAGTCAAACAGATCTGTGAAGTACTTCCACACGTTGGCATTCCCATATTTCCTTAAGCACTCGTCGTAGAAGCCATACACTTGTGTGATCTGTCTGCTCTCGTGGTTCCCTCTGAGAATTGTGATTCTTTCACGAAACCTTACCTAAAAAAGGAAAATGCATTCATAGCCAAAAAAAAAACAAAGAACAATGTTAATCACTTATGATTATCACCCTACCACTGAATGGATGCACAGTATCACAGCCAATGCTGGCCTGCTTCTATTACACATCCATTGATCCATTATCTAATCCACTTTGTACCTAATGGTGTGGCAAGAGTCTGCTGAAGCCTATTGCAGTGAACACAGAGTCAAGGCAAAGAACACACCCTGGACAGGTCTCCAGCCCAATACGGGACATGTACATAGGTCTTTCTCACACTCACAATTCAGGGAAATGTCTTTAATAAACCTAAACATGCATGATTTTAGAGTGTGTGAGGAAAAAATCCACACATACACAGGTGGAATATACCAATTGTACGTATATTCATAGAATTTGTGGCACTTATTTTTACCTTGAGGGAGACCAGGAGGGTAACAGTCTCCACAGAGTAGTAGCCTCTGTCCACATAGTCTCCCATAAAGAGGTAGTTGGTGTCTGGAGACTTCCCTCCAATCTTAAACAGCTCCATCAGGTCATGAAACTGACCATGGACATCTCCGCAGACCGTCACCGGACATCTCACCTCCTGCACATTGGACTCCTTGGTCAGGATCTCCTTGGCCTTAAGAGGAGGACCAACAAAACATCATGCATGATGCTGCTGCTGATAACCGGGGAACACACGTAACGACCCATCGCTCAGTATGATTTATTACAACCCGCACTGCAGCCCATGCACACGCAATATCAACCTTGTCGATCAAATCATCGATGCACTGCACCCGCAGATCGTGGTGCAGTTTGTTTTGGTTACTGGTGCCAGTGCGGTCCTGCTGAGCAGGGGCACCAGGAGTGGGCGTAGCTGCTGGGAAAAAACACACACACACACATACACACACACACATTTGCAGGCATGCACCTCCATCTTCTTGCTGAGTGCTCTCTCCAGCACCGATGCACTGCATACAACAGCAGCAGCCAAATGGAGTGCAGAGGGGGGGAAAAAAGCAGGGCCATGTTTATTGCGAGGCACCGTCGGCGGATTGAGGAGATGGGAGCAAGCTAGCAGGCGGGCGCAGCGGGCGCACATCCTACCTTCTCGCACAGCACTTTGACCTGATTCTCTGACAGCTGCTTGCACTCGTTCAGTTGCTCGATCCATCCGTCCAGCTCCTTGGTGAATGACTTGTCGTCCATGCCTGCTCTGCCGTCAGCTAGCGGGCCGAGCAGCCGTGAGATTTCCTCGGGACAGCCTCTTGCGATTTCCCCGACGGTTGCTGGCTGGCTGGCTGGCCCCGGCTACGCTGCGTCCATGCGAACACTTGCGTGCGTCCGTTACATGCGGGTGCGTGCGTGCGTGCGTGCGCTCCGCGGCACAGAATGCGTCAAGAGCGGAGCGTCCCCGCAGTCTAGCTACATAACAGTTTGGTAGACATATAGTACATAGAGGGGCTATTTTTGCCTAATAAGGAAAACCCGGGCTATACAAATCATCCCTGCCATTTTTGAACAAGAGAGAGAGAGATAGGGAGCGAGAGAGGCTGGAAAATCTGGAAATCTCTCTGACGCTGTTACATCAGTGCAGGACCTATCCTAATAGACGAATAAGTAGAATGAATGACAATTAATGAATCCCCTTCGTTTTCCTTGTTTTCCTTGTTTTTTTGTTTTTTGTCCTTTTTTGCCTACATGTGGATACGGGCTATTTAAAAGTTAAACCGCCTCCTGCACTGCCCTCTGCAGGTCGAAACCGAGAACAACCATGATTCACAGTGTGACAGTATAAATCACTGAAGCTTAAATGGTTATTTACAAGTTAACTCAGTGAGAGATCCGTTGACCATAGGTGTATCATGTGTGAAAAAAATCTATTTTGCACATTTATATGTATTCTAGTTCGACAATGGTGGATTGATGTACCAAGAATCATCAGGGCAGCAGCGTCCCACTCCATCTTCAGGAAGCTCTTGATGACTCAACTCTTCAGAGAGCATCTACTCTCATTATTTTCATGTACATCCTCTTGAGCGGTACTTACACTTGCATGAGTACTTAGACTACTGCACATGTTTTTTTTCCTCCTTTGGAAGTAACTTTGGATAAAAGCGTCTACTAAATGTAAATGTAAATTGACAGGTGAAAACTGTAATTCAATAATAATAACAATATCAATGTCATGCATGCACTGTTTACACAATAAAAGACTGAAGCCGTTGCTGTTTATTATTTTAATATTACAGTTCTGCATTACGGCCACTTTTGTATATAAGTTGACCTTACTATGTACCTATCGTATTTTTTTGCATGTCCTGTGAATCCATCTATCTATCTATCTATCTATCTATCTATCTATCTATCTATCTATCTATCTATCTATCTATCTATCTATCTATCTATCTATCTATCTATCTATCTATCTATCTATCTATCTATCTATCTATCTATCTATCTATCTATCTATCTATCTATCTATCTATCTATCTATCTATCTATCTATCTATCTATCTATTTATCTAGTATTGTGAGGTGTCTCTCTAAATGTTTCCATTTTATTTTAGAACGATGTGTAGTAGACCTTCGCCACTGAAAGACCACAGTACCCATAAGCGGGCACCTTCCTGTCAGACGCGCATGCGCAGTAGGTGTCTCCACTCTGGACAGCTGTAGGAGAAAATGGCAGCACACATGCTAGGACAGCAGGTGAGACATTCAATGATTTTGGTGTTTTGATGAATTTGTGGTCACTCGGCTCGAATGCTAACAACCCAGAAACGTAATATGAGTGTTACTTTGTATGTGGAAGATAGACGGTGACACCGAATGTCGGACAAATTGACAGGGGGCATTGCTCTTGAATGACTGCTAACGTGTTAGCCTGTGTGCTAGCGGTCTGTCATGTAAACGGTACAAAGTGTTCCTAATCCCCGGCACACTGATCTTCCAGACTGTTTTCTCTGTGCTCTAACCGTGCATTTTAATTCTTTCCAGGCTCGCCAGTTCAGCACGTCTGTGCTGAGACCTGCAGCGAAGCTGATCAAGGTAAACGACGCTCAGACTGCACCATGCACAACCTCCAGGCTCAGGTCCTGTCAGAAATCCTTTATCTCTGTGCGTGTTTCTCTGTCTTTCTCTTCTTCCAGCCTCCCATCCAGGTCTATGGAGTGGAGGGCCGCTATGCCACTGCTCTGTTCTCAGCTGCCAGCAAGCAGAACAAACTGGACCAAATGGAGCAGGAGCTGGGGAAAGTTGCTGTAAGTGGCAAAGACAATTCATTGCAGTTTAATGTTGTAGAGATCAAAGGCTGATTGAATTTGTTTTGCGCTTGACCCCATTCCCTGATGGCTGTTTCCTTTAAATTGCAAGTTGAATTCAAATTAAAACATACTGTATATCTATGAAGTATTGGATTGATCTAACGACAGGTGCATACTGTCTGTCTTTGCTCCAGTTTTACATTTAATCCACCAGCTCACCCATATTTTCCTGTGTGCCACTTTGTCTTTCAGACCATGATCAAGGACCCCAAGCTCTCCAGTATTGTCATGAACCCTCACGTCAAGCGCAGCATCAAGCAGAAGACCTTTGGAGATGCTCTCACAAAGGCTAAAGTTTCACCCATGACTATCAACCTCATCAGTGAGTGATCGCTGAGCTCAGGCCTCTGTCCCTGGGTCATGCCTTGTCTAGATCTCGGCAAAGCAGAGCGAGAATATAGGAAAGCCAAATCGGTCAAGATTTCCCACTGATAACCATGCTGAATAATAGTGTTATCGGTATTATTGAGCACATACTGATTACATTTGGTTGTTCCACTTCAGTGGGGTCAGAGTAAAGAAGGTTTACATTTTCTAACTGTCGAGCCAGTGTTTTTCAAGATTTAAAATCTAGGTCCCTTTAGTCGGAAGAGAGTACATGGTGTTCAAGATGCTTTATGATTAAATGAGATGTTGATACTGAGGCAAGGAGAAATAATTATCCTTTACAGTGTTCAGAGGGTGGTCTTGTAGTGAATCATACAGTTCACAAGGACAAGGTCAAACTTCTCCAACCTCCTCCTACAGTCTTGTCATGCATGTTCATGCAGACCCTGCCATACCAGTGTCATCTGAACACCTGGTGTGAAATCAGACGTGCGTCTGCTGCCTCAAGTGGAGACGTTATAATGAAGACCATTCACAACTTCCCTTGTTTTCTCAATATAGAAAACGTGTTAGCATGAGAGGCATCTAGTCCCTTTTATTTTTCAAACTAATTCAGGTAAATTAAAGTATTCTAACTGCCTTGTTTTACAGCTGTAGCTGTAGAGATTCCTGTTCATGAGAACAACGGTGTTGACATGATCTGCTCCTCATACATTCTGCCTTGGTTTTCTGTTACTGATCCCTGAAGGATCTCTGAAGGTCACATGGAGTGAAGCATTGTCAGCATTACTGAAAATGTCCTGCCGATTTGTTTTACAGTTAGTTTTTTTAAACATGTTTTTTGACATTTATTTGCATGAATGAAACATGTATTACAGAGTTTTCATTTAAGCAGGTGAGCTGTACTAAGTTCATTGACGTGGCCAGTTGTGAGTTCCACGATACACTTCCCACAGTCGCCTTACTGAGGCATCATAGTGCCACAATGACCATCTCTGAAGGGAACTCGAGGCAATTTATACATTGACAAGATTACAAAAACGATATGAACCATATGATTGTGCACACTCACTTGATGTCTGGTGGTGATGCATCCCACTCAAGTGGCCTCTGCTTTCGTCTTCCAGATGTTCTGGCTGATAACGGTCGTCTCACGCTCACTGGTGACGTCATCACTGCCTTCGGCAAGATGATGAGTGCACACCGCGGGGAGGTCATCTGCACCGTCACCACTGCCCAGGTATGAAGTGGCTGGACTGCAAACGCAATCACTGTTTAAATGTTCATCACTTCGGAACTCAACCAGCTTATATTTACACATGGACAGAGAGCACTTCAATTACTTACTTTATGTTGTACAATCAACCAATGAATGTGTGTCCATTTCAGCCTCTGGATGCAGCAAATCTCTCTGAGCTGAAGGTTGCTCTCAACGGCTTCCTTCAGAAGGGTGAAACCATCAAGCTGGAAACAAAGGTAGGGGGATGATGCCTGATCCCAGAAATGTACAATAGTGGATACAACTGACTTAAAGGAAAAGGCAATTCTATTGTATCGTTAATGCCACTGAGTTTCCGCTTTAATTTCACTTGTGGTCTCCTCCTCACAGTCGGATCCTTCAATCCTGGGCGGCATGATCGTCAGCATTGGAGACAAGTACGTGGACATGTCCACCAAAACCAAGATTCAGAAGCTGACCAAGCTCATCAGGGAAACCTAAGCGTCTTGTGGACTCCATTTCACGAAAGATTGAAGCTGCCCCATCCGAGGAGATGCTGATAAATGTATATTGCTACTTGTTCTAGCACTTCAGTTGCTCCATAAAATCCAGTATGTGTGCTCAAGTTCATATGGATGTTAATAAAAAGTACAAAAACTGGAGAATTGCCTTTGTCCTCAATTGTTGTGACTGTGACATCTGTACATAATTATTTTTTGTTGGGGAACTTACCCTGCTGACTACAGCCTATCTAGTGTCGTAGTAGTGTCGATTATGAGCGTGTTTTTAATGTAACCCCGGGCTTTTCCACTAAGACCCGCCTTTGTTTAATATGGCCTTAATTTAGCCGAACCACATTGGGTGACACTGATCTGCTCCTGCGTTTCCTGGAAGCTGTTGTGCGCATGCGCGCTCGGCGCATCCTGTTTTATTAATTTTTTTTTCCAGGCGAAAATGGCTGCCCCTCTCATCTAAACCTCTGCTCAAAGGATTAAATGAGCGTGAAATAAAGAGCAGGGACAGCTTCGGCACGGCGCTGGTGAACGCCAGCGCGTAGTTTGCGCAGCGTCCGCACAAAGATGTCGTTTCTGCCGGAGCAGGAAAATGTAAGCGATTCGAGATTAACCCTTTCTCCTCCAGCATCCTCCAACGAGTAAGGTACGAACTATACGTTTTACGTCCTTATAACGAGTTGCGCGTTTTCAGGTCGGAGGGGGGGATTCATTGAACACCGAATCTGGCGCCTCGGGGTCTTGTTGTGGTTTTGCAAACTCCAGCTGTAGTTTACCTCGTTTTGTGTTGCCATCACTTTGTGGTGCAAGGCTGAAAGGCCTCCACCAAAAGTAAGCAGCCAGAAGAAAGGCAGCCTGCTGTTTGTCTGGGTGCATGTGTGCATGTCTCCATCTAATGCTGGTATTTCTGTGTCCTCCTCCCCCCAGCAGAAAAATGATGCACCAAGTGTCCAGTGGCAACAATGACTATTGTATGAGTGGCCTGGCAGAAGACTGTCACCCAGCCAGCCACTTTGATCTATGTAGCACTCAGTCCAGCAAATTCTACACCTCTCCGTCAACCCCTGGTTTGCAGCTGTCCCTCACAGGTCTTGCCCCCTTGCCGCAGGGCATGCACAAATCCATGGCATGTCAAATGCAAGACAACCCGGGGGACTTTCAGCCTCAGACAGTGAAAACCAGGGGCGGAGAGGCCGCGGGGCCCGAAGGCTCCAAGAAGAAGAAGGGCATGGCCAAGTCGGGGCGCAGAGGCCGACCTTCAGGGACCACCAAGTCGGCCGGGTATCGCACGAGCACAGGGCGTCCTCTGGGCACCACCCGGGCAGCCGGGTTCAAGACCAGCCCGGGGCGGCCCCTGGGCACCACCAAAGCCGCGGGGTACAAGGTGAGCCCGGGCAGACCCCCCGGCAGCATCAAGAGCCTGACTCGACTCAAGAAGCTCGACTTGAGCAACTGCAGCGTCCCCAAGAAACTGGACTTCACTAACTGTGATGTTCCACCTTTTCCATACGGCATGATGGAGAAAAGACCCCTGTGCGAGCCCGGCGGCAAAGTGGATGAAACCAATGAATAGTTCTGCACCTTTTAAAAAACTATCGAGTGCCCGAGCAAGAGGATGCTCGGTATAACATTTGTCTCAAATGTGGGTGGAAAGAACTTTTTTTTTTTGTCACGTAGAAAACGACTGAAACGACTTCCATTGTACAGTGTTAAACTTTGTTCCGATTCCTCCCATGGTAAATGACTGAGTTAGAAGTGCGTACGTTACACCAGTTTGGCCGAGATGCATGCATATGAATCAATAACACCGATCAGTATAGGCAAAAATGTATTTATCAGTGTGTGGTTCGAACCTCACGAGAGAGTGGATTCCCCCCCCCCTCCACCCCCCGAGCATTTTATTCTTATCAAGTGTGACACGTTCTCTGATTCTGCTTTAATATTTCTATGGCCGGGTTCTTGTGATATTTTCTACATTTATAAAAACTGCATTTTAGTATAAGGATCCAACCATGTCGGCTTTTTTCCCTGCTCACAAAAGTCTGGATGTGTAGTTGTCCTTCGTGTGTCGTCCGGTTCAATATGTGTTTTATTTTGTGATATTATCCTTCCACCACGGGAACACTGCTACACAGTTTTAATCAGCTCAAACTGGTAAAACTCAAAGCGCAATATCCTTTCAGACACAGTATTTGTTATTTCTGCACTTTGTGAATATAGTTTGAATTGTGTATCGTATAACAGCCCGTTTTTGTCCCCAAGTTCACCCGAGGAGCACTTCTGGATTTACATGTATGTTATGCTGTTCATTAGAGGAAAAAAAAAGGATCTCATAAAACATACAAAAAAATGCTTTGTGGAATGTGTAATAAACGCTTATGTGCTGTATGTGAAACCCCAATAAAAGAGAAATTGTCTTTTCCACAACTAATCCCTGTCAAATGAAAAGCATGTCATCCCGTCGGCGGACGCTAGGGGGGCGGCGTCCTCAGACAATAGTGATCACCTTATTATAATAATAATAATGCGTTTATTTTCCGCCCTGATAATAAAAATCCAGCGGACCCGCGCCGACGTTTTCCTCGTTTCTGGGTGTGGTCTCACGCGATGTGGCCGCAAACATGGTGAAAAGCACGAATAAATGAGCATGGCACCATGTAAAACGTCAGAGAGCTGATCTATCAGGGTGGGTGAATGAGTTACCTCTCGAATCTATGGTGTTTCCACCGGATCATTCACCCTAAGAGAAAAAACAAAAAAACGTATAAACCTGCAAGGCTCTGTGTTTAGACAGTCTGCACAGAGAGGTAAGTGTGAAGTGTGACTGTGTGCTCTTTGTCTGATCTGTAAGGACCGGCCTATTGTGCGCTCTCTCTTTCTCTCTCTCTCTACTTTGCGTGTTTCTGGATATTAGACTTCCAATGCGCGCAACTAATCCGTGTGAGGGGCAAAGCGATGGGACGACGATCAGATCAGAACTGACGGCTCCCCCCACCCTTGTTTTTATTATAATCGGAGGAGAAGATCCCGGTGTACATGCAAGCCACACTCCTTGCTTCTTTATCTGCTTTTTTTTTCCTGAGCGCCTAGCGGCCTGTTTCCTCATGTCACAGGACTGTGCAAGAGAGGCAACATGGCGCACCGAGCTTTTTTAGGTTTGACCAGCGAGGCCGTGAGCCTCGTTTGCGCAGTGCAATCATTTCATCCACACATCCAGACGCAGATTACACACGGAGGCCCAGATTAAAGAGTGGCCGAACAGTGAGCGGGGAGAAAACAAAAACCACACACGCACAATGGACGCAGAAAAGTGCGTTTTTTCTGATAAAAAAAAATATAGGTCATTGATTTGGCTGTGATCACCCGCTCTCATGTAAAAAATGTTATCGTTGTTGTCTTCCACTATTATAAAGTTCACCTGGGTGCGAATTCGTGCGTGCGCCTGTATATGCGCGCGTGCGCGCGCGCGCGCGTGTATGTGTGTGAGTGTGTGTGTGAGGAGGGTGAGTGAGTGTCACGGCCCTCTGCAGACGGGGGGTTGGGTAGTAGCATTGCCGATTGGTTGCTGCTCACCAACACAGTCGGTCTGGGCTTGTTTTAACGTAGCCTAACCGGGGGCAAAAAAATTGATATACCATGTAGTAAATAAGGCGCTTGTGGCCGCACCGGGACCGGGTTATGGCTCAGTGAGTAGTTCCGCCGCTGCGAGGGCTGTTGCAGCGCGATGGGGATTTACTAGTTATTTTCTATCAGAGGTGACAGTTTTTTCTCAGGGGCCAAGTGCAGAGAATGAGAGCTGTGCCTCGGCCTACTACTAGCTCTGCTGCAGCTGGGATTGTGGCGATCCGCTTTCACAAACCCGAGAAAAATACCCGCTTTGTGCCACACTGTCAGACATCCGCTGGTGGTTTCACGGTGACCGACCTCCAAATGGTGAGTTTTTCCCCAACCGAGCGTGTTGTGAAGTTGGTGCCGATTCTGTTTTCTTTATTTTTGTGGTGGTGGTGGTGTGTGAGAGTTAATAGCAGCTTCCTATAGCTTGTTTGTGTGATGGCTCAGTGTCACCACCTTCTACTACAGCAGCTCCTCCATTGACTGTACGATCGCCATGACCCGGAGCCAGCAGACAAAGCAGGAGCTATTTTGCGATTAGTTACTGAATGAAATGTGGCCAAAGGAAAAGAGCGTGTTCTGTGTTTTGTCTTGCACCGTCCGACCGGCCTCTAGTATGGAGGCCATGCAATGTCGGCTGATTAGTGTGTGTATGAGTGTGTGCGTGTGTGTGTGTATGTGTGTGCTCAGTCCGTGGCTGCTAGTTATGCTCCTTCACTGGTTTGTGTCGGGCTCGAAATGATTGCTTCTCCATTTCCGCAATGTTTATACGCGTCTGTCAGCATGCTCTGTTGTGTTGTACACCCTGATAGCTCCCACAGATTGTTAGAAGTGAGTAACTTGAATGGCACGTTTCCTTTTTTTTCCAATCTCCCTCCTCTTTCTGACAGGATATAGCCGTGACAACATGAATCAATACAGACCTGCTGTTAGGGTAGGCTCAGTGTTTGGCTCGGGCCAGCCAGAACAGAGGCCCCGCAATGGTCCTGTGAGCACTTCCTATGGAAATGTGGTGAGGCGCGGGGCAGAGCAACCGTCAGCCGTGCAGCCACCATCCAGCAGCCTGAAGCAGCCGTCTGCACTAGGCTACAACCAGCCAGAGCAGTCCTTCTGCTTCAGCCCGCTCAAGAGGCTGCAGGAGCTGAACCCTGTGGTGCCCAGGCCTGACCCGGAGAGGGACCTCTACCCCAGGAACCACCTGCACTGCGCGAGCCCAATCAGTGATGACGACGAGTTCGAAGCCCCCTCTGTCCAGCTGCCCCCCTCTCCGGGCAACGATGACATGGAGAGGTTGGACAATTTCAGGGACGGCAGTAGAAATGGCTTCCCCCCTCACAGCCCGGACAGCCTGGAGCGCTGCTCGCCCATCTCCAACGGCTACCTGCATTTCGAGTCCACGCTGTTCGACAGCAGCGACGTCAAGGAGGAGGAGGACGAGCACGACGGAGGGCACAGCAGCGACGAGGAGCTGGCGCCCTTTCACCGCTCGCCGCCTCTGAGCCAGGACCGGACTGTGGCAGACAGCAAGACCACATGTAGCTCAGGGGCGGATAAAAGAACATACAAACCCACTGTCTTCAATCTCATGTCCAAAACTATATCTGAACTCAACCCGACACTAAGCCCCAGCGCACTGCCAGAAATCACTATGAGAGAAGAGTGGAACTTTGATGAGCAATCAGACAGTGATGACGAGCTCGCCTCTCCTGTTGACCCCGGACTCATTTCACCTTCGGGCACCAACTCTAATGTAAGTCTGACACGTCCGCACTACTTAACCTTTGTGGAACCAAGACTTCATGTTGTTGTTGTTTAAGTTCATTTAGGTGATGTATCTCCATGGAAAGACGTAGTGGACGCTGTATGTGAAAGTGGTACATAATTAGAACTTCAGAGTATCTGTTCATCTGTCAGAAATTAAATGTGGAAGAAGTATAAGTCTGAAATGCAATCACTGATATAGCTATGATAAAGTAAAGGATGCAAAGAGAAAAAATATATTTTGATCTACTATTCCCCTAACTATCGGTTCAATCGTGGAAGAAACTTTGATTTGGTTTACTCTGCAGTTCCACCATTTTTTTGCATTGCTTATCAGAATATTGTCATTGTCTTGGTTAGTCCAACAGCCCGAAGAAAAGGCCTCTTCCTGCTGTCAAATACGTGGAGGGGGACTTGGTGTGGGCTAAATTCAACCGTAGGCCCTGGTGGCCCTGCCACATCCTGTGTGACCCAGACCAGGGGATGCATACTAAGATGAAAGGTAAAGTTTCATTTTTCAAAATTTTGAATTGAGTGACTATAATTTCACCTTCTTTCGCCTTTCAGCTTCACCTGAGGGGTTAATGCCTGGCAAAGATATTCTACTCGATGTGTAAAGTAATATAGTAAGTAAGTAATAATAAGCTGTCCATTATTTTCATTTTCTTTGCAGTTCCCAGTCCCCGCCCTTGTCGGATGTATTTCCTGGAGACGATTGGGGAGATTATAGAAAGTGCCTGGGTGCCGGGGAATGCCATTCTTCCTTTTGAAGGGGGTCATCAGTTTAACGAACTACCTGTGCTCAGACGGAGAGGGAAACAGAAGGAGAAAGACTACAAGTATACGGTAAACTTGATAAACTTAAACTCAAACATTTTTGAATCATCTTATTGTGAACATCATTTGAATGTCATATTTGTGCCTGGCAGATACCCAAAAGTTTACTGACAGCATGGAAAATCAGTGTGACAGAAGCAGAGTATCTGCTCCCGGATCGACAAAGGAAAACTGAAAGCGTGCTTTCAATATCTGTCAATGGAGAGGAGCGCGTGCCCAGCCCTCTCCCTACTGAAAAGCCACAGGAGGCCCCCTCTGTCTCTGTGGATGCTGGGCGACCCTCATCACCCGATACGGACCCCAATGGAAGTAAACCTCATCTCATCAAAAACTCTGCCGCGGCTCAGTCCAACGCAAGCAAAGCCTGCAAAAAGAAAAAGAAATGTTTGTCAGACATATTTGGTCATATAGTCGGTGGAACGAAAGAGTCGTCCGCCGTTGCAAATGTGGTGGAGCAGTTCCACATGCCGACGCGTGCACTGAAAGAAGAGCCAAAGGACTCACCTTATGCAGACCTGGAGTCGGTTCCAATGCTCCACCGTCCTAAGCGCACAGCGGTGTCTCCAGTGCAGGATGTGAACCGATTGGTAAGGAAAGAACGGGGCTCAGCGAAGGCAAGAACAAAGCTGGCTGAAAAGGTGAACCAGCCTACAGACTCATTCAATTCAACTGGTGTTTTGACAAAAAAATTACCATGCAACGATGATAGTTCTGAGCAGCACTTGGGTGGCAGTGACGAACTGTTGCACCGTTCCACTGAAAAGCACTCACTGAATCTTCCCGCTAGTAGTCGTCTGATGACAAGAGCTCTGAAAGCGGAGGAGGAGACGGATCTCAAAGATGCACTGGCCACAGGCCAAATCCCAACAGATGCCAACGCCGATGACAGTCCTGACAAGACACCTTCCAGTGCTGATGTCAAAAACGAAATGTCTCCAAAGTGGGAACTGCCCAGCAATCCATCCTCCTCGATAAATCACAACTTGCCGAAGAGGCGAGCGAGGAAGCCCGATAAGAAACAAATCCGCAATGGCTCCTTGATAAAACCCAAGTTTGTAGGGTCTAGTTTGTCCACTGCGGAAGCTGTGAAGGTCAAGACGGAAAACCTTTTGCCGGATCAATCTTCATCATCCTCGACCCCGTCCCCGACTCTGTCTCCAATGGACGCTTTCCACGACCCCAAGGAGCTCACGTTTAAATCCCTGGTGAAGGAGGACAACAGTGACTCTGAGTTGACTGTGTTCCGGCCCGATTCCAATTATAAATTCAGCACCTTCCTCATGCTCCTTAAAGACATTCATGACACCAGAGAAAAAGAGGGTAAACCCCTGACCATGCCGCCATCGCCAGTCCTCATCAAGGAGGAACCCTTGGTCATCCCGACCTCCGCCTCCGGGGACCTGAACCCTTGTGACGCTTTCGCCCAGAGGGTCCAGATGGAGAATGGGTCGGTGGGTCGGAAATCCGCCGCCTCCCAGCACAGAGCGGCGAAAGCCAAGAGCGCCACCAAAGCTATCATGTCTGCGGACACCTACCACTGCGAGGGCTTCAAGCAGCGCAGGAAGCAGCGGCTCCCCGCCAAGCTGAAGCTGAGCATACCTGGTCTCTCTCTGGACTTGGCGGACTTGGCTTACGGCAGGGAGTTTGTCAGCGGCCACGCGGACTTGGCCGACCCGCAGTCTCGTCCCCCCGCCGCTGCCGACGCGCCTGCCAGCTACCTCGAAAAGAACTCAGGGTCCACGGTGGCTCCAAAGAAGCGCTGGCAGCTGGTGGAAGAGGCCGCCGGCAGCAAGAGCGAGGCCTTGGGCAAGTTGTCGCCTGAACTTAACGGCACTTACACCATGACAGCGTCGCCAGATCTGGAGCACGGTGAGGAAAGGCACGCAGAGGGGGGCTTTTACTTTTCAGAGTCAAGTGGAGCAGCTGGTAAGGTGTCTTTGTCGCCGTTTACTCCACATTCTTGAATTCAGACCTGTGGTGGATCTCTTGACTCGTCGTGTAAATGTGAATCTGCTCTCTGCCCGTCCACACAGGGAACGCAGAAAACAAACGTCTCCGGAAGCCAACCAAAAGGCTGTTGGAGTCCACTGAGGAGTACGAAAAAATATTTGTCCCCAAAAAGAAATCAAAGAAGCGCACCTCTGAATCCAAAATGGTAACGTGTTTCTTCCTTTTTAAATCCCCATTTAATACAAGTCAAAGCACTCAGCAACTGATGCTCCACTATGTTCAAATGTGACACTCATTAATCTGGCAGTATCGGACTTAAGGAGTTAATTGTGTTTAAAATAAATTGGACTGATGTTTTGACTTTTGGGCACAACAAACACATTGCCCTGATCTATTTGTGTGTATTTCATTCCTTCGTTTAGCGCAGTTGCTTTGTTAACAAGCTGTCGTTCCATAAACAAATGGCAGAACGATCACCATTCGTGTTTGGGGAAACCTGGAAAATCACCGGGTCCCGTTGCCCTGTAATCAGTGACCTGCTAATCACCCGGGCCCAGTAAACACACCTTGCGTATTCAAATGGGAACGTCCGACGCCCTCCGATGGCGCTTGCTTTGCGTGTGTGTCCGCAGCAGCCGTCGGGGATGACAGCACTCCATGATCTCAGCACCGCACCGGGATTAAATACCTCAGCCTCCAACTCCTCCTCGTCCTCTGCGGAGCCCATCGAGGCCCCGTCGGAGCTGGAACAGAGTCCGTCTCAGGATGAGCTCTCTCCTCGGGCGCCCTTGCTGTCTCCAGCCCCATCGCAGCCCTCGCTCGATACCGAGGCAGGAGAGGACACTGATCTACCTCCGAAATCTGGTAACGTTGCGGCCCCAGTAGATTTTCCTAACTGGATCTTATGTTAAATCCAGTGCAAAGAGTTAATCTGTATGTCAGTGGTGATGGGTTATTTTTGCTTTAGAAACAGGGTTATCAGTCCAAGAGAGAAAGAGGCCAAGGAAGCTGTCGCATAGGGTGATGGAATGTACCATAGAAGAGGTGTCTGTTCCTGCAAAGAAAAAGCAGGTAGGTTGGGTTTGGATCTTTGGGAGGGGACAAAGAGTCTAATCAGTGTTTTGGACTTGTCTCTGAAAATATCAATGCACGCTATAATCTGTTTTCCAGGAGCTGAAACTACCCAGTAGACCTCCCCTGGAGGTGAACGTGTTAGTCAAGAAAACTCAGGTACTTAAAAAAAAAAAAGCAAGTGCTCATACATGAAATTGTATAATACTGATGGATATAATAAGAGTTGGTAGAAAGAGAAGTCTGTAGGCAGCACATCCTCAGCACCTTCTTCTGTCCTCCAGGACTCAGAGAGTAAAGATCCCCTGGAGGGCGTCTCTGCCAACAGACCTCCAAGTGTCCGAGGGTCCAAGACCCCCAAGCAGGAAGCAGAAGTGGAGGCCATGGGAAGTGAGGAGAAACAATCTGAACACACTGGAACACTAACCCCCAAACCTGAGGTGTGCATCTCATGTCGCTCAGCGAGGTTTTTGCATGCCAACTTGAGAACAACGTTATCTGTACTTGCACGGGTCAAATGACGTATTCCGGTGACGATATGCCCCTCTCCATCTCTCTAGGTGCTGTCTGTGAGCTTGCATGACAGCCTCTCCTCCCAAGTTGTAGATGTAAAAGGGAAAATAGGTGCTGCGTCCTTAAAAGAGAACGTCTGTCAGGTGAGAGCATCCACAAAACTGTGCGTATTTGTCTTTGTGTGGCTCATCCTTTTAAATGATTTATTTTACTAAGTGCTAAATAAAACAAGGTTAAAAACAAAATGAATGTGACAAAACAAAACAAACAAATGCAGAAACCATGCACTCAAAAACAGGGACATCCCCACCTGCACAGTATTCCACGTGGTAATGGTATGAGGCTTTGTTTTATTCAGTCTGGTTGCAGAACATCCTTGTAACACAATATTCTTAAGGATTTAGTTCATAGATGCCTCGGGTTTGCTCTCTTATCGTGTCAGCCATGCTTTCCACTCTAAACAGGTTTGGTCTGTCATCATGTTTTTGTGCAGGTGTGTGAGAGGACGGGAGACCTGTTGGTGTGTGAGGGCCACTGCTACGGAGCGTTCCACCCTCAGTGCATCGGCCTGTCGGCCGCTCCCAAGGGGAGGTTCCAGTGCCGCGAGTGCAGCGCAGGTGAGCGCCGCCCGTGCTCCTCACGCGGCCGAGGGCGACCACGGCCCACCCCTCGAAACCGTGCCGGCGCGCTCAAGTCAGAGACCTTGTCTGCTGCTTTCCAGGTGTCCACAAATGCTTCGTGTGCAAGAAGTCCGGCAACGGGGTGAAGCGCTGCATGATACCGCTGTGCGGCAAGTTCTACCATACTGACTGTATCATGGCCTACTCCGCCACCCAACCGCATAACAAAGGCTTCCGCTGCCCTCTGCACGTGTGTCTGTCCTGCCACATCACCAACCCCCTCAACAGCTGCCCTAAAGGTACGCCCCGGGTCCGCCCCTGGTTTCAGACAATAATAATGTCGATTTCCTATTGTCGTACATGTCATTGAGCTGTGTTACGACATGACTGGCGTCTGTCCCGGATTCCACAGTGCGGCGAAGTATAAAAAAAAAATGCACTCCTGATCCAAACTCTCTGGTCGTGCGCCCCATCCCTTTGGGTTGCTGTCTTTATCTAGACATTGTGCCGAGTGTCTGCCGTCTGTTCGTTTGGAAAGGCGCTTACCATCTCCTTGTTATAAATGGCCTTACAGTTGTACGACCTGTAATATCGGGATATGCTGTGGTGATTTAACTTTCACGAGTGGATCTCCTCCAGGAGTGCAGGTGACTCTTCGGCTACTCCGATTATGGGCCATGAGAAACGGCTTTGTCCTCAGCGTCGAGGTCTTTCTGACCTGGCTGTATGAAACAGTTGTGGTTGGATTTTGGCTGGCTAAACTAGATTTTTCATGAATATGTCATGAATATCCATAAGACCGAGAGCAGGGCGTCTCTGGTCATTGTTGCCACACTTGAACTGAGGGATGTGCCTGGATTACGCCACCTGCGCCTCTGTACTTTTCATCGCAGGTCGACTGGCCCGGTGCGTGCGCTGCCCGGTGGCCTACCACGCCAACGACAACTGCATGGCGGCGGGCAGCCTCGTGCTGGCCAACAACAGTTTCCTCTGTCCAAACCATTTTACCCCCCGCAAGGGCTGTAAGAACCACGAGCACATCAACGTGAGCTGGTGCTTCGTCTGCTCTGAAGGTGAGTCTTGGTTTCACTCTGTCAAAGTGTTCCGTCTTTGCCCGTGCAGGTGTTTCTTTTTCTCACCTACAAATCGTTTTTCACCCACCGACACTGGCCCTGTCCAAACAGCGGAGGCAGCAAGCGACTGACAGATCTTTCTAGAACTGTAAACGCACATTCGCTTCACCCCATAAACGTTCCTTTGCATGGACAGGACAGGGCAGGTCATAAAAGTTAACATGCTGATTAATAGCGGGTGGGTGAAATCATGCATCATTGATGAGCTGAACACAAACACTGGGTAGAGATGCTGCGCTTATTTACATACAAGGCACGGCGGCCGCACTTCATTGATCGTTCAGATCCGCTGACGGGATCGGTGACGAGCTAATGGTAATTAATGTTCCGTTTTCTCATCCACGCTGGAAAGGTCAGGCGCAACCTGATGCGTCAGATGGCTCGTTAGGCCGAGCCATATGGGAAGTTGTCCCAAAGAGACTGAGAGAGAGCGTTGGAAGACGCTTGGCGGCTGATTGGCTGAACCGTCTGTCTGCCACAGACATGTCGACAGCACTTTGAGGTGTGGCGACAGAAAGCCTCCTACTGAGCCCATATGGGAATCGACCAAAAAAAGAACAACTTTTGACGCATTTTGGTCAAACATTTTGCTCATGTTAAAACATTTCGAGTGGCTGAAGAACACCTCTTAAATCATTGAACTGTTCCATAAAACGCTCATTTCAACAGGTATTTATAAGACACTCCAGGCCCAGATCTGCACCCTGCAAGATGTAGATCATGTTCTTTCCTTCACAACAGCGATCACACCACCACTAGGTGTATCTCTCTCTCGCTCTGCTCAAGGTTTTTCCTCCTTGCCATTGTCACAAAGTGCTTCGGTTGTTCTCCTCGATTACTTTAAAGTGGTTGGTTCCCACCTGCTGAAATATTATCTCCAATGCCTTGAGATAAAGGTTTGAAGGGGAAATTAAAACTGATGCGTTTGTTTGCTCGTTAAAACCAGGGGGCAGTCTGCTGTGCTGTGAATCCTGTCCTGCTGCTTTCCATCGGGAATGCTTGAATATAGAGATGCCTCAGGGCAGCTGGTTCTGCAATGACTGCAAGGCAGGGAAGAGGCCCCGCATTAAGGACATACTGTGGGTCAAATGGGGGCGCTACAGGTGAGGGTGCAGCGTTGTCTTCTCTCCTGCACAACAAAACACAGTTTAGCGCCGGATGTAACCGTGTGAAACCCGACCTGTATCCCCCAGGTGGTGGCCCGCAGAGGTATGTCTGGCCAAAGACGTTCCCAGTAACATCTTGAGGATGAAACACGAGGTGGGAGAATTCCCAGTGCAATTCTTTGGCTCCAAAGACTTTGTGTGGACGTACCAGGCCAGGGTTTTCCCCTACATGGAAGGCGACACTCAAAACATAGAGAAGATGGGGAAAGGGGCCGATGCAGTGTACAAAAACGGTACGTACCTCCGACCACGAATTCCGCAAGTGTGCGAATTGCCCTTGACTGACGATGGCGTTTCTTCTTTTGCTAGCCCTGGGTGAAGCTGCAGAGCGTTTCAAGGAGCTCCAGGCTGAAAAGGAGATGAGGCAGCTCCAGGAGGACCGAAAGAACGACAAGAAGCCTCCTCCATACAAGCACATAAAGGTGCTGTGTGCCACCTCTTAGTAATTTGTGGTTTCTTTAATAAAGGTAGAAAAGAAAAGGTAAATAACGCATCCCCTCCGTCTCTGATTCTCAGGTGAACAGGCCAGTGGGGAAGGTGCAGTTCATCACCGCTGACCTCTCGGAGATCCCTCGCTGTAACTGCAAGGCGTCGGACGAGAACCCGTGCGGCATCGATTCGGAGTGCATCAACCGCATGCTGATGTACGAGTGCCACCCTCAGGTGTGCGCCGCCGGGGAGCGCTGCCAGAACCAGGCCTTCACAAAGCGCCAGTACACGCCTGTGGAGATCTACCGGACCCTGTCCTGCGGCTGGGGCTTACGCGCGGTGTCGGACATCAAAAAGGTACTTTTGGAAGAAACCATTACCATGGAATATTTTTGGGGGGGTTTTCCTCTGTGTTTGTTAACGATCTCCATCTGTTCTTGCCGCTTCCCAGGGAGCATTTGTGAGTGAATATGTGGGAGAGGTAATTGACGAAGAGGAATGTCGAGCCAGGATCAGGCACGCCCAGGAGAACGACATTTGCAACTTCTACATGCTTACACTGGACAAGGTGACGAGAAAGCAGCATTTTGGAATAGATTTTCAATCTGGCGCTCAGTGGCCAAGGAGGGCTGAAGCCATAACCTGCGCATGCTGTGTAGTGATGTTCCCCTCAGTTTTGCTGTTTGTCTTTCAAGGATCAGGTCTTTTTGTGAGCACTCACTCCCAAACAGCTCAGTACAAGGTCAATATCAAACTTTAGTCTACTGTGTCCATACAAACACCAAACCTCCAAAGAAGGCTAAAAATGAATAGAATCAGAGCGCTTGATGCTCTTTCTGAGAAATACTGTATCTGCCGCATCAGGAGGAGATGGGGCCTCTCTTGGTGGACCTTCATCATGACAATAAGGCCTAATCGTACCCTATGTAGAGTGGCCAGGTGCCTTTTACAAACCTTTTTGCATGTTTGACTTCCAGGACCGGATCATTGATGCTGGGCCCAAAGGGAACCAGGCTCGCTTCATGAACCACTGCTGCCAGCCAAACTGTGAGACCCAGAAGTGGACTGTGAATGGCGACACCAGGGTGGGGCTGTTTGCTCTGCAAGACATCCCAAAAGGTTTGGAGTGTGACAGCCTACTTCTCGTGTGCTTGATTTGTGATATGCACAGATCTAATCCAATGTGTGTGCTTCAGGTGTAGAACTGAATTTCAACTACAACTTGGAGTGTCTTGGCAATGGGAAAACTGCTTGTAAATGTGGCGCGCCCAACTGCAGTGGTTTCCTGGGAGTGCGGCCAAAGGTAGACGGCAACATAGAGGCAGTGCTCGCAAGGGCACATTCATCCTTCTTGATCATCCAACTATGGTCGCCTTAAAGTTGCAGCTCTGAAGTATGTGTCCTCTCTCTTTGTCCAGAACCAGCCACCAGCTGAGAAACTCAAGCTGAAGGAAGGTGGGAGGAGGAGGGTTGGCATGAAGAAGAAGGCCAGGCAAGAGGTGACCAAGGAGAGGGAGGATGAGTGCTTCAGCTGTGGAGATGGGGGCCAGATCGTGTCCTGTAAGAAACCGGGCTGTCCCAAGGTCTATCACGCTGACTGTCTCAACCTGGCCAAGAGGCCTGCAGGCAAGTGGAGGTGGAGAGAGAGTGCCGTTTCCAGTGTGTCGGGATGGCTTTGAGCCTCTTATGCTGCCAGAGAGGCACTTAAGCAGTATTCATACCCTCTCAGTATTCTAAAGCACTTGAAATGGACTGGGCAGACCAGACCACAACTCACATTCAGTGAGGAATATAGTCAAGTCTTAAGTTGGAAGTGATCAGTTTACCGTTAAAATAGTAGTTTAGTTTGTGTGTCAAAGCAATTACTGACCAAATCTGTCTCTTTAGGATTATAGATTGAAGATATTTGCATTCAGAGTGGTTTTCAGATATAGTTGTTAAAAGCTTAAGCAAAAGATGTTGAACCAGGAAGTAAAAGTGCAAACATCTTGGAAACTTATAGTCTCAATAAGTTACCTCAGTATAAGAATATATGTAGACAACTTACTTATAAGATATGTTTTCCAGACCTGTTACTGACAGTGATCTCCTTTGCAGGGCGCTGGGAGTGTCCGTGGCACCAGTGTGACATCTGTGGTAAAGAGGCTGCTTCGTTCTGTGAGATGTGCCCCAGCTCTTACTGTAAGGAGCATCGTGAAGGGATGCTCTTCATCTCCAAGCTGGACGGCAAACTGTCCTGCAGTGAACATGACCCGTGTGGGCCAGACCCGCTGGAGCCTGGAGAGATCCGTGAATACGTGCCCGGTGTGACCCCCTCCAGGCCCGGGACTGTGGGTGCGTCTCTGTCACAGGTCCCGGACCCTCTGCGACTCGGCTCCGCCCCTCCCACTTCCCCTGCCGGTCAAAGCACCGTGGCCTCTCAGGGGCCTCCTCCTCGTCTCTATATCAACACAAAGACTGCTACCTCGAGCTTCATCCCCTCCAACAGGTCTTACCTCCCAGACAGGACTGAGGGCAAAGCCTTTTCCACCCCCGCCTCCTCCAGGGAGGATGGGGAGGTGGAGGATGGAGAGGTGTGCGGCTTGGAGGTGGAGGATGAAGAAGACGACGACGACGACGAGGAGGATGATGAAGAGGAAGAGGTGGATGAGGAAGAGGACGAAGTGGAGGAGATGGAGATAGTGGAAGACGAGGAGGACGAGTATGGGGGCACTGTGTTGGAGGAGCACGCCGACAATGAGGAGGAGGAGGAGGAAGAGGACGACGATGAAGGGGATGTGTATGACACATGGGGTGATTCTGTGGACGAGGACGCTGAGGATGGAGAGGTGGAGGGGGAGGACCTGGAGGAGTGGGGGAGGGTGGAGGATGATGACAAGTGACTCAGACCACCCTGGCCTCCTGGATGACACGGCAGACACTCTCAATAGACAGACAGGACGTGAGCAAAAGACTGCGAGAGTTTGATATTTTGGTACCTACTTGAACGCGACACTGCCTTCACTTTGGTACCATGTTGCCTTCTCATCCCCAGACTGCTGGGCTGACAGCGGGGATGCGTGCTGGTGCTAAGGCTCGAGGACCGGTTGAGTCCGTCTCTTTATACTTCTGTCGATATGTTTATTTGTGTCTGGTGCTGTTTCGTTCTTTTTATTCGTTCTCTCAACATTGTTTACATTTTTTGGCCTTTTTTTTTTTTTTTTATGTTTGGAGTATAAGAAAAAGGTGGGAGGACACGCCTGACCAAACACCTGACCAGTTACCTGCTCAGTGCTTCTGAGGAATGCAAAAATAAACTCACTGGAGTCGCCGAGGCTCTCACTGCAGAAGCCTCTATCCTCCACCATCCCTCTTTTCCCTCCTCCATCCAGGTAGATCAGAGCCAGAGGGAAATAAAACCATGTCCTGACATTCTGCAATTTATAAACACATCACAGATGTATCTAAAATGTGTTTTGCAACCACCACTGCTGTCCCATTCACAAGTTAGAAAATAAAATCCAAGTACTTATTCACTTGATATCTAGTGTTTCGTTCCCTCGCAGTCACGTTTACCATAACGATCCTTGTCTCAAAGATTATCGAGACGTTCTAAGATGTGTGCACCCTCTGTTTCCCACAACATTTCTGGTCAGTTTGCCAAGCCTCCACGACAAACTGTGCTGCATTTCATCTGTAACTAATTAGTGGCTGACTTGAAAGTTAGTGTCAAAGTGTGATTTGTCTGACATTTGTGTAATACATCCTGCAAATCATAGACATTCACAAGATCTTGGGGTGGAGGTTAAAGACTGAAATAAACATAGCCAGACATTTTTGATGGACACTTGTGCTAACACTGACATTTTTTTCTGGTCTCATCAGATTAGATCAAATGGTAGATGGACCATCACCCTGTCTTTATTATACATTATATGAAATGTCTCTCTAATCCCAAAGAGGATTTCTTTGTGGAGTTGGTATGTTCTGCGTCTGTGGGTTTTCCTCAGGTACTCCCAATTTTCTCACAGTCTGCAAACCTGCATGTTTATGTTGGTTGGTGAACTGTTCAGATTGCTATTCTTTGTCTTCGTCCTGCTTTTGCCGAAATGGTCTCCAGCTGAGTCGTGTAGCGTGACTGGGTACAAAGCAGGTAAGATGATTGATGGATGGAAGTCATTCGCCACCAGGAACAACTTTTAATGAGGTCATAAATTAACAGAGCCTCCCATTTGAAATACAGTACAGGGTCCCTCTGAAGAGTCTTTATATAATTGATAGGACTTGGGTAATGAATATACCCGTACTAAAATTCAAGTAAATTGCACAGAATTGGAGAACTAGAAAGTCTGACATTGGGAACCCTGGGTTTTGCTGCTCTGGCAAAGCAAATGTTGCCTATGACGACATTTCAATGTATCTTTTGGTGTAATAAGTATGACATATTCCTTGTTCAACAATGAAAAACCAAGAATAGATTAACTAACAAGGTCATGCAAGTTAACGGTGTCCTCTGGACCGAGGCCGAGAAGACTGAGTGTGGCCGAGTGTCCACTAGGTGTCGCTGTTTGCAGCGGTGGCCTCACGTTTAGACGGACGTGGACACAGCGAGATGTCGCCGAATTACTCTATCCGGGAAAGAAAAAAAGAAACAAACAAAAAATGGGTTTAAAGACGCGAGGAGTATAGTTTTACAAATGGACAACCGACCACAGTGAGGCACAATCACATGGCCGGAACGAGCCTGCCGGAAGTCCGATGTGGTATGCCGGATGTGACGTAGAGTAGATGTAAAATGGCGACTGTGGTGCGTTAGTCAAAACACAACAGGCGAGCCTGAAACGTAGTAAGCGACCCAGTGGCACTTTCGTAAAGTTTTGTACGAAATAATTTAACTCAGTTCTGATATTTTGGGGGATCTCAAACCGGTAAGTCAGTATTTTGAATCAAGCTAACATCTGTACTTTCACGTTGAAGTCAATCATAAGGTAAACAGCTAACGTGGGCTAGCTACCATTAGTGTGACGACAACTCCAGTTTTAACTTGTAATCAAGTGCTGCCAGTGTTGGCAGAAGATATCTAAAGAGGTCACATGGTACTCTACTAGGCTTTGCCGAGGAATTTACGCCTGGGCGTCAAGCTGAAGCTTTATGTTGTGGGTTTCTCTTGGCAGACCCAGCCATGACAGAACAACCCAATGCCGTGAGCACGGAGGGGATCGTGGGCCTGGATGAGCCCAAAAAAATGACCAGGGAGGACTGGAGAAAGAAGAAGGAGCTAGAAGAACAGAGAAAGCTCGGAAACGCTCCAGCTGAGGTGGACGAGGAGGGGAAGTAAGTTCGCCTGTCTTTGTATGTGCCCACAGCTCTTTCACATGTTGATGTTTACATGGTGTGGCAAATGTTGAAATACGATGGAGCAAGAATAATTGATACTGTGGACACTTGATATTCCATTTCTATTCAAAGACTTAATGCATCTATTTGAACCATATGTCCTGTATATAAACTAAAAGTGATCTTGTCTACTCTGTGCTGTCCTCAGGTTCTGGAATATTGTGTCCTATAAATAGGATCTTGTCTTAGTCTTAGTCTCACTGTTGAGAGTTTTAAATCTTAACGTCCCACTGTTGTTTGAAAATCTTCGCCATAATTAACTGACTTGACATATTTGGTGAATCCCCCAGTTGTACTCTTCCTGTGTAAAACTGCTAGAGCTGTAACAGTGTTAATGAGAGACACTTACAGAGCCACTGTGTCTGTTCTTTTCCAGGGACATTAACCCTCATATCCCCCAGTACATCTCATCAGTACCTTGGTACATCGACCCATCCAAAAGACCCACACTTAAGCACCAGAGGCCACAGACTGAAAATGAGAAGCAATACTCGGCTATTGGAGAGTGGTACAAGAGAGGAGTCCAGGAGGTGAGGCTGGACCAGGGAGTACGTTTTATTTAGCTTAATTGGATTAACACAAAGATTAATACTCTGTTTTACACAAATACAGAATTCTGTTACCACTAAATTCCGGAAGGGAGCTTGTGAAAATTGCGGGGCCATGACACACAAGAAGAAAGACTGCTTGGAGGTAAAACTGACATAAAGTGTAATTTTCCAGTGAACTGATCAAAACCCAGGAACACTCAGTTTGTAATTACACAGTGCAAACATCTGACGGTCACATATCTACCCTCAGCGACCCAGAAAGGTTGGAGCCAGGTACACGGGCACGGATATAGCTCCAGACGAGCACAGTCAGGTACAGCTCGACTTGGACTATGATGGGAAACGGGACCGCTGGAATGGGTATGATCCAGAAGAACATCAGCGCATCGTGGAAGAGTATGCCAAAGTAGATTTGGTAAGTGGGAAGTTACATTTTGTTAAGGTTTTACTGATGTAGGTCAAATTTTATTCATGTATAAATGTCTTAATTGTCTCTGCTTCTTAGGCTAAACGGACGCTGAAGGCACAGAAACTGCAGGATGAGTTGGCTTCTGGAAAACTGGACCCAACTGTAAGTTTTCAGAGATGTCCACAATGAAGAGCTGTCAAATGCCAAAGATTCAAAATACTAAGAAGTTCAATAAATCCTGACTTCCTCTCCCTCCAGGAGCGGGAACACGACAGCGAGGATGAGGATGAAGATAAATATGCGGACGACATTGACATGCCCGGTCAGAACTTTGACTCCAAGAGACGAATCACTGTCAGGAATCTGCGTATCAGAGAAGACACAGCTAAAGTAAGAGCGTTTTTCCCCTTTATCTGAGCTATGGTTAGTGACTCTGAGACACGCAAAAACCTGAAAATCTCACCTTTTTGTTGCCCACAGTACTTGAGGAATTTGGATCCCAATTCAGCATACTACGATCCAAAGACCCGAGCCATGAGAGAAAACCCTTACTTCAACACCGGCATGAACCCCGACGAGTAAGTCACTGCAGTGCTGATGAGGCAGATATTCTCACTAGTGAGCACTGGATACTGATACTGTGCTGTTTGACAGGGTGGGCTATGCTGGAGACAACTTTGCCCGCTACACTGGAGACACGATCACAATGGCTCAAACACAGTGTAAGTTACTAAGATGTTTTTCACTTTCAGACAGGGTAAACAAGTAAGTACTGTACAGCCGTGTCTTGGTAAAAGCCTTTTTTTTGTATTTCAATGATGAGGGGCTGAGCTCTCTCTCTGTACTCAAGGGTTTTTCATCACAAAGCCACTGCTCTTTAAGTAAACCTTGTTCTACAGCAGTATTTCATTTACATTCCGTTTACATCCGGTGGGGAAAAATATGATCTGAATGCATGTGAAATGAAAGCAGGATGGATGGGGAATGGATGATATGTGCATTGCGCTCCCACTACAGCCGATCTACTGGCCATGGCAGCTGTTACTATGCGTTTGTACATACATAAAACTCAAGGGTTGTCTGACATATTACAACAAAAACGAGGCTGGCTGAAACGGGGGAAACTGTAAAGCTACTTATCTATTTGTTTTAATCAGTGTTTGCCTGGGAGGCCTATGAGAGAGGCTCCGACGTGCATCTGCAAGCCGACCCCACCAAACTGGAGCTGCTCCACAAGTCCTTCAAGGTCAAGAAGGAGGACTTCAAAGAGAAACAGAGGGACAGCATCCTAGAGAAGGTACGTCATCATCACCGTCTATTGTAACCTGTCACTGAATGAAATGTGAGTCAGACAAATCTTCCGGGTCACAGTCCGTGTCGCATCGACACAAGCGAAATGCTGCTGCTATTGATAAAAGATGCATTGTGCCCGCCCGGGGCTTTTCACAGTGCTCAGCATTCACGCCGGAGGCCGCATAAATTACGCTGTTGCCTTTGTGTTCGCTAATCAGTATGGAGGTGAAGAGCACTTGGACGCCCCGCCGCGGGAGCTGCTGCTGGCCCAGACCGAGGACTATGTGGAGTACTCTCGCCACGGCGCCGTGCTCAAGGGGCTGGAGAAGGCCGTGGCTCGCTCTAAGTACGAAGAGGATGTTCTGATCAACAACCACACGGTAAGGACTCGAGAACGCGCTGATGGCGTTTGTTATTCATTTGGTCTGCATTCTGAAGACGACCTTGATGTTTTTCCCTCTTTTTTTCTTTTCTTTTAGTGCATCTGGGGCTCCTATTGGAAGGATGGCTTCTGGGGATACAAGTGTTGCCACTCCATGGTCAAACAGAGTTACTGCACGGGGGAAGCTGGAGTCAGCATTGTAAGTCGAGCTAGAGATGGTGCCGAGTAGCAACGTCTGATGGTTCTGGTGCGTTAAATTCCGGTTTGTGCTCCCCTCACAACCCGCAGAGCAACTCGGACTGCGTCCCATTCGAAGAGGGCCTGGCCGAGCAGCAGCAGCAGCAGGAGGAAGAGGAGGAGCCGCCCAAGTCTCTACTGGAAGTGAGTGACGCTGAGAGGATTTTCAGAGGGCAGCAGTTAATTTCAGCGGTCGTACAGGCACTTTTCTTGTTTTGGAAATACACTTATCGTGTCGATGTCTTCGATCCCCAGATGCATCGAGAGAAGGTGCTGAAAGAGAAGAAAAAGAAGAAGAAGAGTAAGAAGAACAAGAAGCACGGCTCGGACAGCGATTCGGATAGTGAGGAGAAGAAGAAGGAGAAGCTGAAAAAGGTGCAGTTGATCTGTCATGTTCAACCTGTCTCCAGTCTCGGGTGCGGGAAATGTCTTGTGCGACTGACCCGACCTGTTTCCGTCCTCCCAGGCGCTGGAAGCAGAGGACAAGAGGGCGAAGCACGTCGAGGCCATAATGCAGCTGGACGAGAGGAAGCGGCCATACAACAGCTTGCAGGAGGTGAAGGCGCCCACCGAGGAGGAGATGGAAGCGTTCCGCATGAAGCGCTGCCGGCCGGATGATCCCATGGCCTCGTTCCTGGGACACTGACCTCTGAATCCCCGAAGGACTCTTTACAGGACCAGAGCTGCTGCTCGGTCGGAGAATACGTGTCCCGACTGTGAAAAGTCAGCCTCGGTCTGTAAACGTACAGCAGAAGACCTTGCTTTGTCTCCAGAGAAACTGTGTATAGTTTTTTTTTTTTTTTTTAATTACTGTCATGTGCTTTTTCTTTGTACCTGATCAGTTCCGGAGTTACAATGTAAAAATGTCCATTATCATAATTTCCTTTACAGCGTCTATTGGAAGTGACACTCGTACAGTTTAGCTGAAATGATGCAGATTTCTTACAATAAAATATGGGCTTCATTTGTCTGAGTACTTTCACTTTAATACTGACATTTAACGACATGATGGCTTGGTGAAAAGCGCTGTCGTCTGGCACCGAGAGGTTCGAATCCCAGTCAGACTAAGGGCTGGTACTCTGGTTTCCTTCCACTGTGTCCAAAACCATGCATGAAGAGACTGAGTGAAGACTCTAAACTGTCTCAAGTATAAGTGAGTGGCGTGTGACGTGTGATCGACTGGTGACCTTTCTGATGTTCCCTGCCTTCACACTGTGTGTTTGGCCTCAGCAGACCCTCATTCTGTACTGAGGAGCTATGATAATGGACAATTAGACCTGAGGAAACCGTATTAACATCGCAGAAAATGGCAGATTTTCAGCACTCCCACCCATATGTTAAATTAGACATGTATCCCTATACCCAGAGATTAAATTGAGCCAGAGCCCTCCGGAGCTCGAATCATGGGTGTAACTACCATTATATAACTTTTTAAAAATCATTAATGTGATGAAATATGTATTAATTTGTATTAAGCTGATTATGCAAAGTTAAAAACATTTTGAGAAATAATAGAGTGAGTGAAGAAGGGCTCCCCTTCCTTACAAAAGCCAATTTAACTACTGCCTATACCTACACACATCCAAGTTTTCACATCCAACTTTTGCTGCTGTCACAGTTATGTTAGTTAACACAGTGGTCCACAGTACAATGCCCTAGGCGCGGGCCAGACAGCCATCTACAAGACTTCCATGAGATCATGTGTCTTTCTTCCCACTAGGAGTGTCTCACAGAAACCTGCAACTGTCAGTTACATAATGTCTCCCCACATGGTTCCAGTTAAAGGTGAATACAGTAGACTGCTAAGTGTACGGCACCGCCTCACCCAGCAGCTGGAGCTTTTTTTTAATCGATCCCTCAGCTCTCATCCCCGCTGCACGGCGAGAAACACATCTGGTAATTTTCTCATTGCACTTTGTGCACCTCTGCTCAACGCCACGTGCTCTTTAATTCGACCGTGAGTTTTGATCATGCTTGGATGGGTCTTTTTGCTCCGTTGTGTGTTTTACATAACCTTCTCTCCCACAGTGTGGATGAATGCGACGCGCCACTGCTTCAGCTGTGCAATACTGTTGCACTGACTTGAATCTAGTGACATCATGGTGAAAGTATTTTCTGGCAGTGTAAACAGGGCGGATGTTGTCGACTGTGATTCACTGGGCTGCACAGTTCCCTGCTGCACTCCTCTCGAAGAATGATATCTTGCATGGTTATTGGAAAATCATGTAGGGAAGTTAGTGCACTCTCCTGCCGAAAAGGAACTTGGATCGAGCAGAAAAATGCCCATGGGTCGCAATAGTTCAACCGGTGAGTTGTTTTTCTGTGTTTGTAGAGTATCTGAAACACTCCCTTTGCATAAACGTGCTGTGAGCAGCATTGTATGCTTCGATTTAACCCGTGCTAACTGGCCATATCATATTTCTGATTAGGATTGACTCATTGCATGAAACTGCTCACAACATTTTTGTACTAACATGATATTTCATCTGAGTCCAGCTGCAGATTGTACATGCATGTACACCGTGTCCCTTGGCAGACTATGAGATTAATGTTCAGACTTCGTGAATCATCTAATTCTGATGTGACTGACTCACAAAACTCGTCAAAAGTCACCTTTTCCCCTCATCATCTGGTGACTCCACAGTGACGATCATGCTCCAGGTGTGGGTGATGTTCTCTTTGCTGCCAGCTGTCCTCTCCCAGTCCACAAACGTCACACCCAAGAGAGGGCACAACATCACCATCCACTCCTCCCAGCTGGTCTGCAGTCTGCCTGGACCAGAGGGGCCTCCAGGACACCCTGGAGCCCCTGGATCGCCAGGAACCATAGGGCCCATGGGGCCACCTGGGAAGGACGGCCCGGATGGGAAGGATGGAGAGAAGGGACCGAAGGGAGATGGAGGTGGTTACTGACTCTCTTCTATTGTGAAGCTCTTTTTGTGGCCCAGAAGAAAGCAGGCCTTAGTAACTTCTTTAAAATGCCAATAAACCATTTTGAACATGTTATATATACAAACTTATATCCACTTGTTAATGTGACATCAAACACGACATGTTTTAGGACTCACAAAACCAGTTACATGAGAGTTTGACCTCCATGTCCTCCATTTAACTGTCTGCTAATAAAAGCAAGGTCAAAGTATAGAATAAAACACTTGAAATGTTGCGGGCAGAAATTTAAAAAAAAATCTGTTGTCAGGTGATCCGGGGAGGCCTGGGAACCAAGGCAAGCCAGGTGTGAAAGGCCGTGAGGGTATCATAGGCAAGGCTGGACCTCGAGGACTAAAGGGGCTGCGGGGAGCACCAGGGGTAGCAGGGAAACGAGGACAGAAAGGTGAGCTGGGTGACGTGGGCCAGCAAGGAGCTCCGGGGGGCTGCAACTGTGGCAGTGCGGCCCGATCAGCCTTCTCCGTGGCAGTGACCAAGAGCTACCCCAAAGAGCGACTGCCCATCCGCTTCAGCAGGATCCTTCTGAACGAGGGGAATCACTACAACGCCAGCAGTGGCAAGTTTGTCTGTGCCATCCCAGGAGTTTATTATTTCACATATGATATCACTCTCGCAAATAAGCACCTGGCCATCGGGCTGGTCCACAACGGACAGTACAAGATCAAGACATTTGATGCAAATACAGGAAACCATGACGTGGCATCTGGTTCTACTGTTCTTCACCTGCGGCAGGCTGACCAGGTTTGGCTGCAGATCTTCTACTCTGAGCAGAACGGACTCTTCTTTGACCCTTTCTGGACAGACAGCACCTTCACTGGCTTTCTTATTTATGCTGACCAGGACTATCTCAATGAAGCTGATAGGAAAGCTAATGCTAAGGATGACAGTTAATAGTGTCTTCCTGGAATACCTTTTTTTGTTTGAGTAAATGCTTTATTTACATACCAAAATGTTTGGAAAATGTGTTTGAAATGACTGACTTTCTCATCAGTTGACACTAGGTGGCGCAGGAGAGGAGAGCTGGAAAGCCACTTGCATATTGAAAAGCGGTGTATTTTGGCAGCGATATCTATGGTGCTCTAATTCTTGTGAAATGTCTTGAAAAGTTCTTCAACAATAAGAAAGTGGTTTTGCCAGGGTCTTCTCTTTTTCAAAAATATACTTATTTTAATGGAAGATAGCACAATGCCATTTTATTCATTGCAGTCTTTATTAAATAATTAAATGCAACATAAAATTGGTGACGTGAAAATAATCACTGCCATATAACGTTGCAGTCTTTGGAATAAAAAAATATTGTGTGTAGCGTACATTTGGCATGTGGTGCCCTAAATTCAGTAAAACTAAGGACACTGACTCTTGGCAATTGACTATTAAGCTATAAGTATTACTATCCTTTGCAGGACATCGCAGTTTCTTTAGTTGCATTTTTTTTTTACTTGTAATAAAAAGTTAAAAATGGAGACTGTAGAAACAACTGATAATGACTTAAATGTTCAGCACACATCATTTCATTATCCCCAAAGCGGCTTTCACTGGAACACAATTTCCAGATATATAGGAAACTAATTCATTTCTTCTGCATTCTTTATCAACCTAAGTGTATGAGTCAAAACCGGAAATATCTAGATAGAAACTCTAGATAGTTAGCACATTTATTAGACTATTTCCTGATTTATACCATCCAGTGTCTGATTTCCACACCACACCTGGGTAAAAGCTGTTTATTGTCTGATATTGGTGTCAGACTGTCAGAATAGATGTCTTAAATTAGGTCTCAAAGTAATTGCATGTCTTAAACACAAGCACAAAGAAACGTTCACACCACTCTGCACCCAGGTAAAGTGATGATAATTAAGCAAAGCACACAGTTGAGTGGAGAAAGACTTTAAATGCATGGCAGGAAATACTGCTACTCATTCCTGGGATGTGCCAAATATGTGGCAGAAAAAAAGTTGATTACTGAGTTTCTCAGTGTTTGTTTCACCTCAGTATTTCTGATTGGACTGTTGCTTTCTCATCTACAGTCTTCAAAGCATTTTTTTTGTGTTTAGCATTCGATCATAGCAAAGTGGAGATAGAACTAATGTTTTGTAAATGGAGTCTAACCCTGGCCAAAGAAGTACAAATCATGTCATGTCAAGCACATATGGGACAGTGGTTTTAGTGCAATTAAATAGCCATGGTTTATCATGATTTTCCCGTTTTTCATGTTATTTTGGGTAACCATGAAAACATAGCGATAGCAGGAACATGGTTTTAAAAACATTGTACCTTAGTTACCACGAAGTACTACGGGTAGAACCATAATAGTTGTAATTACCATAAGTAACCATAGTAAAACCATGGTTACTGCATAAAACCACAAGCAAGCAGGCAATTCTGATTGTGAATTTTCATAGTGATTTTAAGTCAACTCAACGTATTACCTGCTTAGTACAGTGTCCAGCAATGTCCACTTAGAGTCTTAGACTATGGGGCAGTTCAGAGTCTCCAGTCGATGCTGTGTGTTTTTGGACTGTGGGATTAAACTAGAGTATTATCTGGTGAAAAACAATGCAGCCATGAACATGCAAACTCCACAGTGTTTGACCAAGACTCGAACTTGGGATCTCCTTGTCAATTACCAAATCACTGAACTGCTTTGTATTAAAAACTATGATTGTAAAATAACATCCGAGGCATGTTTAATGAAACCAATGCTCCACAGATGATATGCTACCAGAAAACCAAGAAGAAGTTCTCTGGTCTAATATTAAAGTCTCGTAAATATCTTTTTATATTGGTGAGAAATACACAAGACGTAAGACAAACACCAAGCAGAATATCCAACATTTAACCAGTTCCGTTTGAATAAACCGGGAGGGATTGGAAGTTGAGTTTTTGTAGTCCTCTGGAGGGTAAAGGACTACAATTCCCAGACGCGGGGAGGACGCCTCACGTCGAGCGCACGAGCCCCTCACCGCAGCAGCAGCAGCAGCAGCAGCTGGTGCAGCCGAGGAGGGCACTTTGTTAGCGGAGCCACCGGAGAGAAAACGGCCGACACTATCCCCACGGAAAAGTACAGTCCGGGAGCAAAGCGCCGCGACCAAACGCCCGTAGCCCGGACCTGGCGGTGGCAGGTGGTGTATGAACTTACCGGCGGATTTGAACGCGGTCTTTTCGCCGAGAAAAGGGAGCAGTTTTTTCCTCAAAGTTGAGCCGAAGAGGAGTTGTGTGATTCAGGATGTCGGACTGAGACAAAGGGGTCTGGGGGGGCATTCCCGTCGGAGCGGTGAGTGGCACAGAAAGATAACCACCGGGGGAAAGTTAGCCTTACAGCCCTCTTTTATCAACGTAGCCTGTTTGTAGCGATAGGTTTAGTTTTATCCCGGCTTGTTTTTTTCTTCTTCTTCTCTGAGCTAGGCGAGTGTTTGCGAGCTCGGTGGTCGGTTAACTTGAGTAGCCTCACTGTATCGTGGTGTCCACGCGTTTTGAATGACAAAGTGTGTGATTGTGTTGGTGTTTCATATCGACTGCTGTGTTGCCCGTGGATATTATAGATAGATGTGAAATTGTGATCCGGTGTTGTTTGACCTGCTGCGTGGTCGGCTGGGCATTTAACTGGGCCATTTAAATTCCCGAGCAGAGAAAATGGCTGGGGGAGACAGACCTCCTCAGTGGGGTTAGCTAGGTGTTAAAAAAAACTTAACTAGAAATATCCTCCAAACCAGGAGATATTCCGCCTTTGAATGCTACGTAATCTGTGTAATAATGGTCAGATTTGGAGATCTACTCAAGTCCTATCCCCAGAGTCGTCTCTGCTTGGACGCATATTGAAGTTGTTGTTGTTCACTTCTTCAGGTGTCTGAACTGTGGAAACGTGTGTCTCTCGGCAGGTCAAACTTGATTCTTGGAGTCTCCCCTGGATGGGAAAAGATGGAGAGGGAGTTGCAATGGTGGAAAGGACAGCTAGCAGCAGATATCCATCAGTCCCTCCGCATCAAGGTGAGTCTGATATCATCGCTCTGCTTTGATGGGGGTAAACCTGCCGCTGCTGCTGCTGCTGACACGAGGCAAACCTGCCTGTCCCTCACTGCTTGACATTTACGCTGAAGAGGCATAATTAAAATCATTAAGGCTGTCTGGCTTTTTTCCCATGCTTCCGACAACCCAGGGAACAGCGCTTGACATTTGGGAAAAGTCACACTGGGCTCGAGGAAGAACGAGGATCTTTTGAAGATCAAACAAGGATTTGGTTAATAAGAAAAAAATAAGTGGCAGACTCGGCAATAAGATGACCACCGATTGTTCTGATAAAGAAGGCAATCCTTCGTCCCAGTCCTCAGGACCAGGCCCAGGTTGAGTGGATTACATACCACACAATGTATGGAAAGTCGGGAAGAAAATATAATTACATGGTCTATTTAGACATGATCTAAATTAGATTACACAGAGGAGTTAACGCTCATTAATTGGGAATGTCTTAATTAACCTCGAAGCGTGATCATATTCCTTCCCATGTGTCACTTTAATGGAGACATCTGTCACTTGACTGGTATGTTGGAGCCGAGATTCTGCTGCCAGCTCCACGTCAGGGGACATACATACGGATCAGGTTTTTGGATGTCAGTGGCCTGAAAGTCCTGGAGATGCTGTGTGTATGCGTTTGTGTGTGTGTGTGTGTGTGTGGAGTGAAGATTGTGGTGTGCCGGGATCTGGATCTGCACGCGAGCTTGTGTACTGAGTCATTCTCGTCCACACAGGTTTACTCACTCGTCCGTCTGACTCAGACTGAGCCGTCAGTTGCTCTGAAAATCCGTACGCAAAGCCGGAAACTAAACAACACACCCACTCTTTTCTCATCTACTATAATGAGAGAGGAGAGAGAGAGAGATATGGCCAGTCTAGCACCAGCATTTGTGAGGAAATCCTGGTTATTGTGTAATGCACTCTTTATTGTACGTGCTGCACAGATGTAGATAGGTGTGGCAAAGGAGGAAATACACATGTAACATCTTTAAACAAGTGTTTTTACAGGTTCTGGTTTAGTTTTGGTCAATATTATGTCATATTTAGTCGTTATGTTCATCATTTTGTCTGCAATCATAAAATCATTTATAAAATACATGTGAACATTCCCACTGGGACCCACAGGGATAACTTGCCCCATCAGCAAATATTTAACCGTAATCAATCAATTTCAGTCTACTGACATGTTAATTTTCTGTCATGACTGATCAATGACTTGATTTATCATTTGCATTCATTTCTCACAGGGACATTGGCTTGAGTTTTTTTTTTGAACATACCGTGACCTTACTTTTGCTTCTCAGAGTGCTGATTGAAGGACTTAGACATTGGATGCCAGAACACTTAGATCAACACTTCCCTGGAAGTTACAGTTGCTCGCTCAGAGTAGAAACGGAAGCAGAGTCAGAAAAATGAGGTTGCTCAGAAAAATAACTATAAACATGATGTGCCACTAAAATATATATATAAATAAGAATCTGATGGAAAAATGGTTTCCTTAGCTCACAGTTCTAAGATCCAGGACTTCATTGTTTATAATTCTGCAGCACAGTGTGTTGATTACTTTTGTCAGAATGATTGACATTTTGGCTGTTTATCAAATTAAAATATCCACCATTTGCTTGTTTCTGCTTCTCCAAAGTAAATGTAAATGTGATGCGTTTTGTGTCTACATCGTGGTGAGTTTGGTAGTTTTAGGTGATGAGGATACAATGCTGCACACCAGCTAACAATTCTTTAACTTTAATTCACTGATTCCTTGTGTTAGATGCCCATTAAATGGGTTTTGTTGCAAAGTTATTTATCGAGCAAAGTTTGTTCGCTAATAAACCTAGAAGAACCACTAGTTAGGGCTGTCTCAAGATGTTTTGTGATGTTTTATGAACTAAACAATAACTCCCAACAGTCACCAGATGAAGTGAAGCCGAGCAGAGTTTGCTGCTATTTCCACGTGTTCTTAGCGGGAGCGCCTTTCTTTTTGATCTGTGTTTTTTGGTGCGGCGGTTGATCTTGTGTTGAAAGGCGGGCACGCAGTGTTGGGCTGCTGCTGCTGTGCGGAGCCTGCTCCCCCACAGCCTCCCCCAGCCTTAATGACGTTTGCTGCGGCGCTAATGCCCTGATGTGGGAGATAGCGGCGCTGTGTAGCATGTGGCAAATTATCAGACATGCAAATCAGGCCCAGGCAGCTGTGGAATCCTTAATTATGGTGCGGGTCCCCCCACAAAGGCACCTCTCCATCCCACACAGACCCCCTTCCCCTCCTCTCCCCTCCCCGTCCACCCCCCATTCTGCTGCTGCTGCCCTTGTACCCCCCAGACAGACAGATGGACCCGAGGCTGAGGCTGAGTGAGGGGTGGTATCGCTGCTTGTTGTACCGGGGGTGGAGTGGCTGTGTGCGGGTTTTCAGAGGGTTGGGGAGGAGGGGGGGGTGGGGGGGCTCTGTTTATTTTTTGGATTCCATTGATGTGTCAGTCTGAGCATCGTTGTTGTTGTTTTAGTTCAGCTATAAATAAAAAGCTGACATTTTGTGCAGGGCTGGCAGTATGGCACATCTTGGCCTCACAGAACATTGTGTTTTGTTCTGGTCGTGGATCTGAGAGTTCTGGCCAGATGAAGGTGACACGATGTGGATGTTTTGGACAGTTTTCTATGGCAAGGACCCCTCACAGTCTGAATTTAAGGAGATTACTCTACCAATCCTCAATCTCTTATTAAGTCTGATTCAAAAGCCCTTGTTTTTCAATCACCAAAACCAAAAAAAACCCAACAACAAAGCAAAACATTTTTATAGCTTTAAGCCGCTTAAATATAGTACATGCTGTGAGTTTTGTACATTCAATACTAGATGTTTGTTTCTTGTGCTCTGAGGCGGGTTTGGAAATTGCCAGTTTTCTCTCTGCTCTTCTGTTGCTGATTGGAAAGATACCAGAGGCTCATTTAATGCTAATGCCCCCAAGTATCTTGCTTCCACTTTGAGACACATGCAGCTAATTGAACATGAATGGGAGATGTTCTAGGGGTGAAACCTAATCCTATCTACTGCTCAACCTCCAATGAAGGATTCATGCATCCCCCCTCCCCTCCCCTCCCCTCCCCATCCCTCCCTCCCTCCCTCCCTCTCTCCACACACACATGGCCGTTGCTCAGAGACCCCTGCGATGACCCATATTAGCTCCTGTTTTCTGCAGCAACGGTGAATTAAATGAAATTGAAATGAGGCCGACGCGTGATCAACAATTTCTGGTGGTAAATTGAGTTTTATTCTTGAATGTTCTAGACTTAGAGCGTCTCCCCTGTCAGCAGTTAAATCCAGTCAGCAGCAGGAGGCATGCACACATCTCTATTATTATGCATATTCTTTACAACCCCTGGGTTTCTCCACTGCTTCTGTCATTTATAGCCCCCTTCTTCCTTCTTTTTTTTTACCTCCTCCTCCTCCTCCTCTCCATCCCCAGGAGCTGAAGCTGCCGGTCTACCGGGCCCACTCCCCGCAGATCGGCATGCGGCGCTACTTCGCAGACCTGCTGGCCATCCTGAGTAACCGCTACCAGCTCTGTCCCACGGCGCGCCACCTGGCCGTCTACCTGCTGGACCTGTTCATGGACCACTACGACGTGGCCGTCAAGCAGCTCTACGTCATCGCCCTCTCCTGCCTGCTCCTAGCCAGTGAGTCTATCAGCCCTCCACGCGGCCTTCCCCAAATCCACCTACATGTTTGCTTTGTGTTTTAAGCACTTTCTGCTCAGTGGGAGCCTTTATTTTAGGACCCCTGCGCTCTCCAAAATGATGGCTGTAAGGCTGTTTTCGTTGAATCTACCACAGCGGCATTCAAGGCAAGATGAGTTTTTAGGGTTTCAGATGGATTCAGGTGACATGAGGTGACGGTTTATTCGAGTTGCACTCGGGGGACCCAGAAGAGCTGTTGTTTTTTACCCCCCCCCCTCTCCCAGCTTTTACAGGCTGATGTGATCGTCTGTAAGGACAGATTTCTGTGGTTACAGTGTTTGCTTCAGTGAAGAACAGGCTTGCCATTGTGGTAGAATGGCCACTGTGCCATTGTTTCAGACTACACTGTCAGGGACTTTGTGACTGTGTGCAGAACATTATGTCCTTGATCTGGACGCTCCTAACCTGACTGGTTCTGCCATCCACTCGGGTAAAAGCTGCAGTGTGTAGCTTTTTAGAAACTAATGTTGGTTCATATTTCTGACCTTGTCACTATGTCTTAATAGTGTGATTCCACCCTTTGGAGGTTACTGGCTGCAGCTGTAAGATATACTGGTATTATTCCTCCAGTATCAGCATACTACCAACAATCCCAGAAGAGTGTTCCACATTTATTCATCCATTCTCTGAATGTGTTACTCCACTGACTTCTTGTGTTTCTCTTATTGACAACAAATCCCATAAAGACAGAAACAACAATAACATGACCCTGCAAAGTATTTCCCCCTCTATAAGCTGATTTAGCTCGTTCCTCTGTGCAGTAGAGCTCTATTGTTGTCCAAGGTCGCCATTATTCTGCCTGGCATTATCCTTCATTAATGCCATGACCGCCGTGGACATTTTGGCTGTATATTTATACCCTGACTGACTTCATGTCCACCGTGTTGTGTTAAAAACCTGCCTGAGCAACAGATGTGCATTAGATCAGGCACTGAAAATAGTGGCAAACAAATGCGCCGTTTCCTCAAGTTTGCGTGAGTCTTGTGAGGAGCTAGAAAATGCTGGCAAACCTAAGGCATTTAAGCACGGCTGCTCGCGTCTCCTTTTATATTTCATTAAAAATAATCTGGAAAAGAAAATAAAGTTCAGTCTCGCTGTGAACATTCAGTTCCATGGAGACCAAAGTAAAAGCCTGGAAAGGTCAGAAATCTCACTGAAACTTGAACTGTGGCTGTGAAGGAAGTTTCAAGGGGACGGAGGAGTGGAAGTCCCAGTTTGTGTGAACATTTTATAGTTTGAATGAAGTTTCTGGCTGATTGGATGAATGCGTAGGAAGGTGTCGAAGATGAGAGGGTTTGAAGCTATCTCTCATTGACTTCCTTTCACACGAAGGTTAAAACAAAGCCGAATACTTTCAAACACATGAACAGAATCTCAAAGTCACCCAAAAATGTCGAAAGCTTTCTGAACATTTTACGTTTTGAATGTAGTTTCTGACTGAAGTTATGAGGGAGTAGAAACAAGTGGGAAAATGTGAAAGGTTAGAAATTTTGAGCCTCGCGTCTCGCATCATTTTAACGGGGAAATGATCTGAAAAATGTGAGCATGAGTACAAACAAAGTATGATCTGTTAATTGAACTGCGTACTTTACTATAATAAGTTTGGATGAAGTTTCTTGGTTGAAATGTGAAACGTCATTGTCATTTATTAGTAGTAGAACTGAAGTAGATGGTAGTTATTGAGGTAGATGGCATTGAGGTAGTTATTGTGGTATGGATAGCTTTTCCTTACTGTGACAGATGGTGCTCAGACATACATGGATATTCGGTTACGATCACAAATAGCACATCAATACAATACAGGGATTTAAGTTACGGCACCGTGGCTGAAATAAATGGAAAGGCCCAGATTGCACGGAGTGAGCTTTGATTTCAATCAAAGTTTCAGGGCACCGTCGTATTTGTTTTGTATTGACGTGGATGAATTTGCTCGTTGTGCAGACAAAATGCTGAAATGCCCCCAGCAGACACCGAATTGGCACGTCGCGTTTCCGCATCAGCGATGCCGTCATTATGGCACAGCCCAGAGAATAGTGTCTGCATTAGACGCTTCTGGATGAGCGAGTGCACAATATAGTCCACTCCATAGATTTCCCTGTGTAGGGAGGAGGGAACGAGGAGGAGGAGGAGGAGGAGGAGGAAGGGGGGGGGGTGATTACAGAAACGGCCTGCGATTCCTTCTGTTGCAGTCCCACTGACTGACCGCAGTGCCTGGACATAAAGAAATGACTGAAGCTAAACGTGAAAGGTGAGGGCCTCCCGGATGTGGGAGCAAACAGCAGAAATCTGATCGCCGGTTTGAATCTGTGATCTTGACGTGACCAGGAAGCAACATTGTCCCTGCTGTAAGATGGCTTTGTTCAGAGCAGGTGTGTAAATGGTTTCTCCCCCTGCCTGCATGAGGATGCGTGGCAGTTATTAGTGTCTCTGTGTCTGTCTGGTGATTAACAGACTGTGAGGGTTTCTGTACATTAATGCAGCCCTCGGCATCATGGGTAATTAGACTAATGATGCCGTCAAAGAGCGAGTCTGGAGCGGGGCCTGCTCACTTGGGAGCGCTCTGACTGTGTGTGTGTGTGTGTGTGTGTGTGTGTGTGTGTGTAGTCATCAGAAGCTATCTTCACAATCAGAGGGGGGAATTTCAATATGAGACTTGAAAGAGGTTTGATTTGAAAGCAGTCCAGGGAGATGGTACCACCACCACCAAGCCGACGTGGACAGAGGTTCTCTTCCCTCTCTCTCTATTGTAGATGAGTCCTGTTTTGCCTTTCTTGCGACTGGGGTTAGTCTGACTCCTCCGTCTCTGACTCCTGCAGGGCCCCGGGGACGCTCGGGCGTGATTGATGGTGGCTTGAAAGCGTGTTTGATTCAGAGTTGTCTTGGGTTTTTATCCGTCCTGAGGTGCTGTGGAATCTGCCCTAGTTATTGAACGGCGTCCCCCAGGTCCCGCCTGCCTCCTTTGACAGGCGCACGTTATTGTCTTTGCTTAAATTTCCTGGCCTCCGCACTCGGTTAATTAATCGCTACCTCTTTTGTGCCTCTCGGCAGCCGCAGCCTAATCCTGTTACTCCATTGTGTGCGCGTGTGTTTTTGTGGGTACTTAGGTGTGCGTGTGTTTGCTCGCGGATCAGCCCCCTTCATCATCACTTGCAAGGAGTGAGATTATGCTCAGAGATTATGTTGCGGAGTTGTTGACTCGTTTTGCCCGCGTAACCTCATTCGAGACGATCCAATTCGCAGAAAGCAAATTTCTTGGATGTTTTCGAATCCAGTCCGTGTCCCCAAACTTGAGCTCCCATTGTGTTACATTCCTCGAGGTCCTGCAGAGATCACATCAGTCTTCCTGGCAGATCCTGCTCCCTGAAGTCAGAGCTCTGCAGCTATTTGTTATGGTAAATGACACCCTGGATGATCCCCTGCTGCCACATACCCCCAAAAATCTTCCGGACTGTTATTTTGTTGGGATGTTTTGCTCTACCTTTAACATAATCAGGACTTTGTTTAGCCATCGGGCGCTCTTATTTGAACAAGTTGCGGTCCAAATTGAATTTCTGTTGTGTTCAGAGGAGGGGTGGAAAAAAAAGACCATCCTGTGAAAGGAACAAGAAGGCCAGTCATATTGACGAGGCAGTGCACTGCGCAGGCTGTGGAGCCCGGGGGTTGGGAGGGCCTGTGTGCTGAGGGGCACCTGCCATATGCTCCCAGAGTCAGGCCTCAAACAAAAGCCCGTCAAATGCAGGCAGGACAGCCAGCCAGACCCTTCCCAGAGAGAGAGAGAGAGAGGGGGAGGGGGAGGGGTGCACAGACACAGCGCTGGAGGTTGTAGTGTGTGTGTGTATATATGGCTTATTTTTTGCTATACGACGTGGTCACTGTGGCAGCCTTTGGATAAACCTATGGACTCTTTTTTTTGTGTGTGTGTTGTAGTGTTTGTGACCGTTAAATTCAGATTGAGACTGGATGTTAATCCAGCAGGGGGCTCGTCCCGCCCTGCCTCCTCCCACCACCGAGCATCTGAGCGCCCCAGCTCCGCTGCTGCTGGTGTCCTTTTACCTTCCAGCCTTTCCTTTTCATTCTGTCACCTTGTCAGGGGACGGCCGCAGCCAGCCAGCCAGTCCTGGGACGGGGGGCCGGCAGTAAAAGCAGCCTCGCGGCCCTCAGGAGGAGGAGGAGGAGGAGGGGCGTTTGGAGGTGGGGGGGGTTGGGAAATGAGCAGAGTGGTACTTCAAAGGCAGGTCGGCGCCTGACGTTAAACAGGGTAGAAAGGGAGGTAGAGGTGGTGGCCTGCAAAATGGGACATGTTAGAACTGAAGCACACAGCAGGGTGCGCTGAAATGTAGATTAGAGGGGAGCCCACCCCCCCCAACCCCCCATCCCCGCCTTATCCTGCTCTCAGAGGTTTGACAATAATTCTGATGGAGCTCTTGTCATGTGGGGCTCGCGTAATTAAAGAAATGAAGTGAAAAGGCACAGACCGGAGGAAGACTGGAAATCATTAGTTTTACCAAATGCTAATGAGGTTCACAATTTCCCTATAATTACAACCCATAAACTATGATACAATCATTAGCATTTAATGAAATCAGTCGATGGATCCCCAGAAATGCACCGCTAAGTCTCACACACACACACACGCACACACACACACTCCCAGAGATGGGCGGGTTTCCTTGGTCACCCAGGCATTAGCATGGCGGGGTCAGGGGTCGCCTGAGGCCTACATTGTATGAGCCGCCGAGGCCAGGGGTGGCAACACACAGGGCCTGTGATGGAGCTGTGACCAATTTCACACCCTCGGTGAAAGATGAACCGGCAAATGAAAAGAGTTTAAAGAGCAGAGGAAATTCCTTCATGGCTGTCAGCCCAAGCAGAAAGAGGAGCAGAGGACGAGGGAGGGAGGAAGGAGCAAAATCTTTCAGTGTGGAGGTGAGGTGTTAATGGCGCCCGAACATCCGTATGAAACAAACACGTCCATGTATTTTCCAGCATTTATAGACATCTGATGCAGCTCTCTTGCTGTTTCTGTGGATTTTATTGTACTTTCCGCTCACATTTCTCCCACGGTCATGTGTTCGGACCACAGCAGCTGCCAACAGCTGAATTTAACATGTTCACTCGGGTTATTTGTCTTTCATGCGAGGCACACTAATGACTTGTCACCTCGCGTTTCTGTGAAAAGAGGCAAACCGAAAGAGGCTCGGGTTCCATGATGTCTGCTGGACGCAGAGCAACACAAGCCGAGTCCTTTCCCTCCGCTCTCAGGTTTCCCAACGGCCCCTATCGCCAGAGCGCTCTCCCACCCCCACCCCTAACCCAAGCAGCACACCTGGGGGAGAAGGCCTGGCCTCCCGCCTTTACCTCTCCCCAACCCTTCACCTTTCACTCCGCGCTGTTTGCTCGACCCGCTCTCTCTCTCTCTCCGTTGCCATCATCAGCCGCAGAGGAAACATCCTGTAGCCCTGTAGCTGGTGAACATGGAAAGGAAATGTGTGCTTTTTTTTTTTTGGTCCACAGTGCTTCTTCCCACATCTCCCACCAAAGATAGGATCATTAAGCCGCCTGCATTCCAGGTTTGCTGAACTCACAGGAGAGGAATGCATCATGTGTCTCTCAGGCCACATTCGCTGGGTCCAGGACACGAGGCAGCTTGAGTTTTCGCTCGTTGCCACAGGGGATCGGAAGACACCAGACCAGTGTGGACTCAGACGGCACTTTAGATTTTCACTCTGCTTCAGATTGTGTCTCTGAAAATTGGCATCTCTGTCTCTGTAGTTTGTCACCGGAGCCGTTTTTGTCCCAGTTTATTGAAGTGAATGAAGCCACTGTAGGGGCTGTAATACACACACACACACACACACAGGAGTCAGTCCTTTTTTTTTTTTATTACAGTAAATGAAACCGGTCTATGTCTCTAATCACACTGTACTTCAGAAGTGGCTTTGTTTGGTCGTGTTCAAAGCTGTCTGGGCATTCCTGGCCTCTCATGTGCCCGCTCGGCCACAGTGGTAAAGCAGAGGAGTGATCACAGAGCACAATGAGCAGATTGACTTGCGCTGCGTCTCCCTCTACATCAAAGGGGCCGGCGGTGTGTGGAGATAGGAGGCCGTGATGGCTCTTTATGGCCGCGTCTGTGCGGACACAGCGGTGTAGCGGCTGATGGCCCCGGTCCCGAGGACGTGAGGGTGAGCGCGTGGACCGGCCTGCGGAACCAGCCCCGGTGCTTTTTGTGTTTCACTGCTTCCTGTTCTGGTGCATGGACGCCATTATTGCCTCCCTGCTAATTACCTCGGTGGTCTGTTAGACTGCAGACCCCCCCCTCCTGCCTCTACCCCCCAACCCCCGTCCACACCCCTCCCTCTTATCCCCTCTCAGCCGTTCCCTCTCTTCCTCTCTCCTGGCCGGCTTAATGGCCTGGCCACAACGGCCGTGGTAAAACTCACACTCGGCAGGAAGACACCCCGCTCCTAAAACATGGGCTTAAAGAGGTAAATGAGGTCCATGAAAGACCACCACAAAGGCTACCGCTCTGCACGCCATTGTGCCCCACTTGTAAGTGCGACTCAGAAAAGTCAATAAAGCTCCTATTTTAAAAGTCGGTTGCTATGGTTTTATGTAATTAGCCCAGGATTTACCCCCGCAGAGAGGTTTTCATCCCCAGCTGGAGGCATATTTTAGCAAAGTCAATACATGACTTGATCCCAGTTTTTGGATGTAATGTAGGCAGTTCTGCAGTAGTCACTAAATGGTGAATAGTCATCAGTACCGGGGGTGTGTGTGGTTGTCAGTACACGGATTGTTGTTGCTGAATAGTGTTTGACGTGTGTGTGTGTAAAGGATATGAGCTTCAGTTGTCACGAACCATGATGGAGAAATGTTGCCATGATAGGGTGAGGTTTACTCCTTTGTGGAAAACTGTGTGGGCAAATAGTCTGGTTGAAGAACAGCATTTCTCAATGCATAATTGCAGGGGATTTATAAGATCATTAAAAGATTTAGAAAATCCAGAGGAGGACAAAACCACCCAAAATACCTGCAAACTTTGATCTCTCAGACAACTACCTAACTGTGAATGGACCTGTGCTCCACTCCTGGGTTATTATTTCATAAATATCTCTCATTATCTCAAGAAACATGACACCACCCTGATCTGTTTGTTAACAGCAACCACTTAGCATGATTTTTTTTTTACCAATAATACAGGTAGAATATGTTGTGTTACCACAGCACAGTTGCAGCTAATTTGACTGGTATTGTTTCTTCAAAACCAGAAAGACAAATGATATAAAACCAGCCTTCAAAAGCGGCGTTGAATGAAACCCTAAGAAGAAAACTTGATTGTTTCTTAATAGTTCCAGCATATCTGTCCTGGTCTGCGCCGTTCACGCTAAATTAATTGTAGTTGTGAGTGCCAGTTAGAAGCTTTATTGATCCCTCTGAGCCAGCAATGTGTGAAGGCTGTGTGAGCTGAGGCAGATATTTTGGATGGAAGCCTGTGAGAGTAACCTGACACCTCCTCAACCTCTGCTGGACCCTGGGATTAAAGGCAGAATTGCCCCTCTTCATTGGTCACTCAGACCCGGAGGCCTCAGGGCTGTTGCCATGGTGTTGGGGATATCTTGGGGATGAGGGGGGGGGGCTCTCCTATAATGGCTGTAATGTCTGCAAAGATCTGCAGTGAGTGAGAGGAGCAGAGATGTTTGGGCTCTTTCTTTTCATAGAAAGCGTCAGGTTTGTGTAATCCCCGCTAAGTGTCCCACACTCTGGGAGTCTGCAGCGATGCTCACGCTCAGCTTTATGGCCAGATGTTCACGAACAGGCAGCTTAATTGCTGATGCTTAGCAGACACTTGTACGGTTTTGTGGAAGCTGAGGTTTGGCTCCTTGCAGCTCCTCACATGTTCTCCATGTGGCTGCAGAAGATAATAATTGTACTACTGAGAGAAAACAAATGTGCAACAAAAGCACCATTTGGAGCCGTCTTGAATACAGAGAGAATAAATATCTGAGATGTCACCAGAGTCTCTGAATAAACAACTTATCAAACGGCTTGTCTCACAATACTGACTATTGGAGAAAGACCGGTAAGACGAGAAGAGGGGAGAGAACATCCTCCAAGGAGCTGACATATCCTGTTTCCTCAAACTGTCAGGTACAGCTGTGAGGTATGAATGCACCTGAGCACACTCCAGTAACCCTCTCCTTATCTTTGTTTTCCCTTCCTTTCTCTCTAGGTAAATTTGAGGAGAAGGAGGATCGGGTTCCCAAACTGGAGCAGCTCAACTCCCTGGGCTTCATGTGCAGCCTGAACCTGGTCCTCAACAAGAAGGACCTGATCAAGATGGAGCTGCTGCTGCTAGAGACCTTCGGCTGGAACCTGTGCATGCCCACGCCGGCCCACTTCATCGACTACTACCTCCACGCCTCGGTGCAGGAGGGCGACCTGTACAACGGCTGGCCCCTCTCCTCCCTCTCCAAAACCAAGGCCTTCATGGACAAATACACTCACTACTTTCTGGAAGTCTCATTGCAAGGTAACCTGGAAACACACACACCTCTTTAAAAAAAAACATCTATACAGGTGATACACGTGTTGCATGGTGCAGTTTGTCCAAGTGGTTTCTAAAAGGTGTGTGTGTGTGTGTGTGTTGCTGCAGACCACGCCTTCCTGAGTTTCCGGCCGTCTCAGGTTGCTGCTGCATGTGTGGCGGCGTCTCGCATTTGCCTCCAGATCTCCCCGAGCTGGACCACCGCTCTGCATCTGCTAACAGGCTACACCTGGGACCACCTCACGCAGTGCATCGAGCTCATGCTGCTGTAAGGAGCGCACGCACGCACACACTTGCACGCACACACACACGCACAGGCACGCACGCACACGCCCACTCGCTCAAACTTTGGCACTACTGTGCTCTGAATCTCCCTGAAGCTCCCCTGTGCTCTGAATCTGTCCCCTCTGTTTGTCTGTCTGTCTCTTTCTTTCTATTTCTAAGTATGACCCTATCTTTTTACGCTCTCTCTCAAAATATCTTATGTTTAGGTTTGTCTGTCTATCTCTATATCATCCATATCTTCTAGTTCTTTCTCTCTTCTTTCTGTCTCTCTGATGTGAGATGTTACACAAACCCACTTATATTTCCGCCATTCTCATTGTAATCCAAGTATTAATCCCAGTGATTCGTCTTGTAAATGTTTGGTTATTTACCAACGAGGAAAACTAAACCCACTGAGTTCTACAAGCAAACATGCTGGAGATGAGTCCAGTGGTCTGAGTGAACGTGAGGCTGGCAGACGTGTAGTAGACGGCTCAGGGCGCCCGTCTCTCTCTGTCCCTGGTTTTGTGAGAGCGTGTGCATCATCCAACAAAGATGTGCTAGTTGCGGCCGATGGAGTCAGAGCTGTGTAACTCAGCAGCTGTAATTAAGTTGCACATTTCTTGATCAGTGGGTGGCTGTGTGTGTGTTTATTTGTGAGCCTCTGTTTAAGTGTAATTGTTTGCACATGTTCACACTAATTGTGTGGGAGTAAAAAGGCTTGCTACAGACTGATCCCCCCCCGTAAATGGATTTAAGTGAGCAAGCATTTTTTTACTGACCGAATCTTGAAGTCGGGTATGTGTGATGCTAATGAGAGAGCTAATGTTAATCAGTCCGTCTTTCACCTCCCCGCAGTGCTCACGACAACGACGTCAAGGAGGCCAACAAGAGCAAGTCCACTCCTCCTCACCGGCCCTCCTCGCTGCAGTCTCAGCCCCAGGCCTCCCACCTCTCCCCAGTGCCGGCCATCCAGAGGCCAGCCTCCTCGTCCTCCTCGTCCTCCTCGGCCTCCTCCACGCCTCAGCTGCTCTTCCAGCGGGACGGCTTCGGCCACCTCTCCCAGCACTCCCCGTCCCTGTCCCAGCTGCAGGCGCTGGCCGACTCGCAGGCCCTGGGGCCCGTGGTCAACATGTCTCAGGACTTCCTCCAGAGCCACCGGATGGGGCTCCTCACCGGGGCCTCGTCCATGAGCGCGGGGCCCGGGTTCCCCTCCTACCCCGGGCTGACCTCGGGCCTGCAGCCCGGGGCCCGCGGCCTGCCGCTGCAGGGCCCCATCTCGGTGCAGATGGCTCTGGCCGGGGAGCCGCGCCACTGCCTGAGCATGGCCTACAGCGGCGGCTACCTGGGCGCTCACCACACCTTCACAGCCGGCTGCTTCGACAGGTGACGCCAGGAGACGGAGAGGGAGCACCGGCCCCAGGGCCCCGCCCCCGCCCCCACCCCCAAATACCCCTTCTCAGACCTCCTCTCTCTCTCCGTCAGCTCCGCCGCCCCCGCAGCCGCCCCGGCGCCCTCGGCCCACTCACAAAGACACCTCAAGCGCAAGCAGAGGTCCAAAGGCAAGACAGACCCAGTGGAAGTTATCACGCTGACGTGACCGACGCGCCACGGACTCCTAGAGCATCACTGAGGCATTGCAAAGAAGAAGAAAAAAAAAAGAAAAAAGACTGAACTGGATTGATAAACTGTGTTATTTTGAGACTGTCATCACTGTGAATGAGATGAGAGCCGCAGTGCGATCCAACACCCACCTCATTCAGTGCCTGTTCTCAGTTGTGTGATCGCTGAGCCAATTTTAGAAGTGCACAGAGCATCTGTGATAGGATATCTTGCTGCTTGACACGTTTTGATTTTTTTGTTTTTTTTCTCTTAAGCCCAAAAATTGTACGCATTTCAAGAGAGGAAAAATTGGCTGTCGATAATTCTCGAGCCACCGCTCGAGAAAGACGGAGGTAGAAGAGTAGAGGCTTGATTTAAAAGAAAAAAGAAAGAAAAAGAGGAAAGGCCGTGGGTTGGAGCTGGAGGTAGCCTGTGGGAGTCCCTCCCCACACAGTCCCCCCGAGGGGATGAAGAAGTCACTGTCAGTAGCCCAGCGGGTGAAGCCTGCAGCTCCAGCGCCTGCAGGCCGTCTGCCTCTGCCGCTCTCCGCTCCGTCTCCCTCGTCTCTTCTCTCCCGCCTCCCAAAGCCGAGCCCGGGGGCCGGGCCGGGCCGGGCCGCCGGCCGGGCCCCCGCCGCCTCTCAAAGAACCGAGCACAGCCCGATGTGACTGGACCAGCAGGGCCGAGGGGGCCGGGCGGCGGCCCGGGTGTTGTACATACAGTATGAATTGCTGCTGCCTTCTTATGAACTGTTGGTTCTGTGTCTGTGTTGATGACTCCAATGTTTACATGAACCACTAAGTATCAGGGACTTGAACAAGATTACTTGAATATGATGCCATTGAAACATGCCATAGCTTTTATTTATGACTATTTTTTTTCCCCCTTCGACTTTGTCTTGATTTTTCACTTTTGTTTGAAGTAGCTTAGCTTTGTTTGTTTTTTTTGTTATGCCACACCATTGATGGATTGCGTCGTACCTTTTCCCCCAGAGACCGTGTGTCCAGGCTCAGGTTTTTCAAGGCTGAGGCCGAGCAGCCTTCCCGCTACCGCCCCGTGCTATTATGCTTTAAAGCGGACGCTGCTGCTGCTGCTGCGTCTGCGGGAGTGGGGATAGTCCCTCTCCTCCTCACTGGACCAGTTCCCGCTCACGAGTCACTAACTGAGGGCGCGAGACGGCGGGGTTCGCCTCAGCCTCGTGGTCACCGGCTACACACGCACGCACACATCTGCAGCCAGTCGATGGTAATTGCTCCCCAGATTTCTAAAGCTTCCACTTCCTGCTGTAGTGTAAACACATCCAGATTGGCGGTGTCGCTGGCAGGGTTTGCCCAGCCGTTACCATGGCGATACCTTCAATGACCATGGGCCCCAGGTTTTTTTTTTGGGGGGGGGGGGGGGGGGGGGGGGGGGGGGGGGGGGGGTTGTTGTTGACTGAAGCGTGATTGGGACACAGCTAGCGATTAGTTTCCTGACATCGAGCAGTGGCTTTGAGTTTCCCACAGCTCATGGGGACTTCTTGAAACGTCTCATCCGGAGAGTCGAGTTCACTCCCAGTTACGACGGATGAGTTTTTGAGAGGCTCTAGCCAGTTTTGGCTCAGAAAGATTATATTTCTATGTATCCAGTGGTTGATTGATCCACTGCTCATCCCAACAGAACTGGACGGACTAGCTGTTATAGAGACATAAAGGAAGTACATTCTGACCGTGATCCCTGATCTGCTGGTGCCTCGAACACCTCGGCACATCCAGCCCGCTCCTCCCGGGTGGCCGTGCCTCTCCTGTGAGCCTTGACTTTGCAGTCAAGGCTTTGATAACACTACGTTGAAACACTACACTCGGATTATTCTGGCCGTGCATCCACCAAACCTTTGTTCTCCCACTGAAAGGATGTGTCGGCGTCGCTACGCCTCGTTTTAGCCTTTTGTGTACAGTTTTGTTCTATTTTTTACATTCCCTTCTTGTGTATTTTAGTTAAAGCTGTTTGCGATTTTCTCCGATCTAATGCTGTTGGTGTGAACTAGATTTTTTTTTTTCCCGAAGAGTTGGACTTGCTCTTTTTCCTCATAATTCCCGAGCAACTTCTCACCGAGGTGTCAAAGGTGCAATACGTTGTCTTTCTGTTGGAACTGACCACAGCCATCACTGTTTCGTGTACACCACTGGTTCATCTTTTCTAACTTATTTTATGTTTGTTTCTTTTTTGTTGATAATTGTGTGATCTGACTTGCTGCAGCTTGGCCTCCTCTACGGGGCAGTGGGCTCTGAACACAATGGATATGTTGCATATTGCAGCCACCTTCTTGGAGTGACAGCCGATACCGAACGCTTTGGTCTTTTAGCCATGCAGAGACGTCTCCCTGCGTCTCTCCCCACTTGTGAAAGGTGCCGACATCACTCGCGCCGAACCAACACTTGTCTAATGTGATAGCGAATGAAATGACACCGCAAACCTACAATTTATATTTTTGTATCGTTTTTTGTACCAATTTGTAGTCTTGGTTTATGTGACAGCGAACACATGTGCCATGAAAAAATAAACACACAAGTGAACTGAGCCAGCCAGCGTTGTGATTCTGAGTGAGTGAGTGAGTGAGTGAGTGAGTGAGTGAGTGAGTGAGTGAGTGAGTGAGTGAGTGAGTGAGTGAGTGAGTGAGTGAGTGAGTGAGTGAGTGAGTGAGTGAGTGAGTGAGTGAGTGAGTGAGTGAGTGAGTGAGTGAGTGAGTGAGTGAGTGAGTGAGTGAGTGAGTGAGTGAGTGAGTGAGTGAGTGAGTGAGTGAGTGAGTGAGTGAGTGAGTGAGTGAGTGAGTGAGTGAGTGAGTGAGTGGCTGGTGTGCCTGCAGTTTGCAGGGTAAAGACGCTTTCCGCTGCTTTGCCCCGCTCGGCTCAGACTGAGGACGACACACAGCGGGGTCCGTGCGCAGTCCTCCAGCTGTGGCCACATGCTGTCAGTGCAGCGGATTATCTATTAAAACAGTATCGCACCAGACCGAATCAAAGCCCAGCGGGGGACCCCGTCTCCACTCCGCGGTCTCCTACAGCACCGCGCTCGGCGTCCGCTTTTCCAGTTTCCTCTGATTTCTGTTTCATCGTCACACCGCAGGATCCGCCATCACACGGCTGTGGTTAGACTTCCATAGAGACGAAAGGCCGGGGTTAACACGCTGTTGCATGTAAATCCAGATTGTTCCGTCTCGATAGGGATGAGCTTGTTGAACACTCAGCTTTGCCTGCAAAATCAGACCAATTAGAGCAAACGGCTTAAACTGCAGGCTTTACGTGTGTATAAATATACTGTGGGTCCAACAAAAGAGCATCCTCATGCTACTTTCATGTAGTTGTTTTACAGCAGTGACTGTTTGTGGCTGAATATGTTGTCGTTTTCAGTCCCACGCTCGTGGACACGAGTGGAACAGGGTATCTGTGACTTTTCAGAGTGCGGACAAAGTTATGATTCAGCGTTTGTGGAGAAAGGTTCAGTTTGTCCTCCGCTCCTTAACTCTGCCTCCGCGGCTCAGTGACAGCTTTCTATGTTTTGATGTATAGACGTCTGTTCAGTGACCGCACACACGACGCGTTATTCTCCTATGTGTAACTTGCAAAGTGGCCCGAGTTGAACGCGGCGCAGTGGGCGGACTGTGAGATCTCTCAGCCTCGGCTCTGTTCTCTCAATCCGCTGAGTCTTCTTCCATCACCAGGCTGGGGAGTAGCTGCGTTGTTCCCCCTCAACACTCACAATCTAGAACATGTAAATGTCAAATGATGTTAGCCCGCTGATCCTTAATTACCATTTAGTTGGATAAGAAAAGGCTAAAAAAATAAATAAAGCTACACAATGTTCCTCCATATAAGCCTGATCAAGATATAATTATTTGGCATTCGGATTAAAGAGCAATCAGGACTTGGCAGCGCTCTCATACATAACATTTGCATGATTTGTGTATTTTTAAACCGCGTAAACCAACCAACCGTGTGTGTGTGTGTGTGTGTGTGTAAACGATGAGACCGAGGTGAATCGTACGGGATCTGTGGTGTGAAGTGACCTGGCTGTAAAAGGAGGTGGAGGGGGTGGATGCTGGGGGGGGGGTGGTGGGAGTTTGCTCATAGCTGTCGGCCTGATAATGGATCACCCTCGCAGCCTGCTGTAAGCTTTTGTGTCGGAGGCTGGAGGAGAGGCACTGCTGGTTTCCTCCTCCGTGCCCTCGGGGAAGAATTTGGAGAGAGGCTCGGTGGGGGTGCGGGGCGCGCCGCTCACCTGATGTTTGTGGTGGGTGTCACATGCGCTTACCGCCCACCACACCGCGGTTACAGTGATCCGTGTGGCAGGAAGCAGCGGCGGCGCGTCCACACAGGGAGTCCTCTTTTCATGCGCTGCGTGATCACTGACATTGCGGCTCGCGCTGGTTACATCCGAACGAGGAGGAGAATGAGTGGGATTAAAACACAACAGTGTTACCTGATCCTTTACCTGAACAGCATTTTGTCATTTATTTACTCTAATCCTCGTATGATGGAAAAATACTCACTTGAGTATCTTCCTTACGACGACGAGGCGTTTCTGTGACACTTCATTCAATTAGACTTGGTCTTTAATTAAAGCAACCTGAGGATCCTGTGCCTGTGGTAAAGTGGCACCACCACAGCAGTTTATGAGAGAAGCTAATTTAATAGATTGATACTAATTGTTCAGACACTAACTATCCAACAAGAGAAACTCCCCTTGGTAAAAAGGTTGTTATGAAACTTATTACAGGCGAGTATCTTTCCAACTTTACCGTGCTGGGGTTTTTAGCGGCTGCTCAGATGCTCTTTCTTAGATCCTCTGGTAAATACCTTTTCTCCTGCTCATCAGCTGTTCGGTCTGTGTTTGCTTTGGGTGTTCCCAGAGATGGAGAGCAGAGGCAGCAGCGAGTCGGAATCATGAAAAATCACTTTAACTCCTCACAGGAATGCATGACCAAAAAGTTGCCATCCACCCTGATAATGTGTGATGTCCAGCCCATTGAAGGAGCAAAACTCCGTGACAGGAACCATGTGATGTGTTGCCATGGGGAGGATTTTTGCTGCCACCAGTGAGTTACAGTTTCATTACGTGAAACATAACTTGTAGGAGATATTTCATATGTTTCCCCACACAAATGTGAGTTGGAATTATCTGCTAAAAGGAGAAAGCCACTCTCGGTTGGTGGTTTACTTTGTCAGCCAGACCGTGCCTGGTGTTTTATGGAGGAGCGAGAGCGCCTCCTAGTGGCCGTCACAGGAACTATTCAGCTACAGCGTCAACGCTGCATAACATCGTTTTGCGTGATACAAACGTGAAAAACAACTCGAGGTTTATTTGCTAAGGTTGAGGAGCAAACCCAAAGAAGAAGGAGGAGCTGTAACACAGGTGTTTTGCATCTATTCATCGTCTCACTGAAAAGAAGCAACTTAACCTTCCTCATACACACAACATCGCTTTGAAAATAATGTGAACATGAGTTTTTCAATTTCGATGCACTTTCCTCATTGTCTTTCACATTCTGATTTGTGAAAAAGAAAATACTGAGATCTGGGACCAGACCGTGCTCCTCATCAGAATCATGATACAGACATTACAAATCACTAGCCGTCTCCTACGTGACACGTTCTCAATAAACAATGTTTTTCTTGCATCTAGATCTTCTAGATTGCATACGTGTGCACAGGTGTTCATGATGCCGCATGCTGTCATCCCAGAGCAATGAAACTGGAGGCTCCTCGGGCTCAGCCAACCGTAATCAAATATCTATTAAAATAGATCCGAGCACCTGGGCCGGGCCGAGGCCCAGCCCTGCTCGGCGGCTCTGCCTGCAGCACTTCATTTTGCCTAGTTTGCTAATACTGGCGAAGGGCTGACTGTCCCAGCACACATTTGGTTTTAATGCCGTTTATTTACATGTCAGAGAACGAGACAAAGCAAATCAGCAGGAAGGGAGAGAGGAACTGGGAACTGCACCACGGTACCAGTGGTACCAGCAACCTAGCAAAGGGATGATCCGATACATTAATAAAAACGTATATATAAGATGAAGTGCATAGATTCAATAGATGTTTTAGCTTTTCGACCTCTGCTTTTATCTGCAGATCTGTGCCTCTATGACACTGGCAGTGTGACTGTGTTCCCCAGGCCAACTTTGCCCAACAGATGCACATTTCCCAGTATCTGTGAGCACACTATATCGGGACCATTACCTTCTCCTTGTGTGATCCTTTGCCATGCTCCCGTGCAGCGCTGCAGCTGCTGGCCCTAGTCTCACCAGGTGAACGGAGCGCCTGCGGCCTCTTCCAGCGGGCTCTGTGATTCCTGCCCGCTCATTTGGTCCTCGAATGGCCTGCGCTGCTCAGAGTAGCGGCCACGCAGGCAGGAATGTTGGTGTCACGACAGCTGGTGTGCAGGCTTTGATGGAGGAGAAAATTCTGCCTTTTGCATGAACACCACAGATGGCACGGTATCAGACAGGCTGATACACTCTGGGGATTAACAGGGCTGAATCTAAGACAGTGTTTGGAGGCTCTTGAGTTGTGTTGGTCAGACTTTAGAAGTTGCATACTGTCTGTTCAGTTTAGTCAGTGGTGGGTAGAGCAAATTCACCAAACTGCAGCGAGAGCATTTGAAATATTTTTCAAAGAGACACATTTTTATTCAGCATGAAGAGGGCTGATCCAGAATAATAAAAAGTATAAAAGAAATAAGAGGGAACACATTTCCGCTTTTAATGCACCAAGGACGCACCATCGGGAGACAACAATTAAACCCTGTATTCATGCAGACTTGGTCTCTGATACTCTTCTCTGTGATCCCTCTTTGAACGATGGTCCCTGGGCCCTTTGTGGACATAACTGCAGATTATCTATTTGCATCATTCTCTGTCTATACAAAAACATCAATGGCACACAAATCTGCTGAAAGAATTTGATGGCTTTTTCCGCATTAAGACAGTTTCGGATTCCTGTACAACTAAATATGCAGCTAATTAATTGTAGCACAAAGATGGAAAACAGGGTTGAGCAGCAAGCCCAGCAACCATCCCAGCAGCGGGTGACTTATAAACACGTTAGTGTCTTTACTTTACATTATCCTCTTTCTAACTGCACTGTTAACGTGATTTAAAATGGCTCATCTCCTCCTCAATGGTTATCACTGACTACTCAGATTTCCTCCCACAGTCTATAAACATGCGTGTTTAGGTCGACTGGAGTTAGGGTGTGACTTTGAGTCCACTTTGAGTGGACTAGGAGTGAGTGTAGGAGTGAATGGTGTGTGTGTCTCACAGTGGACTGCCCATATATGCAGGTTGTATTTCTTACCCTGTGTGTGGGCTCCAGGCTCCAAAAGACATCTGAAACACCCCCTCGACATATTGGTAGGATGGATCTCCTCCGGGAAAGATTTTGAAAAGATCGATTCATCTTCACTACTTGATATCTCATGAGCTCAAGGTTACATAACACAACCTACAGATTTGTTTCTGGCCTTGATTTGGTTAAAAAACTCCTTTTTTAAACGTCTCAGTTAATTTGGTTCAACTGTAGTAAAACAGGAATAAGCCCTTCCCTGACATTTACATGAAGAGGAGACCAGGGAGCAGTGAAGCTGTATAAAGTGCAGTCACCGGCCTGCTCAGTTAGCTGAGCCGCAGCAGGGGGACTGTTCGCCCTGCCATGGCTTTTGCTGGGAAGTACACCCTGCAGAGCCAGGAGAACTACGACGAATTCTTGAAGGTTCACGGTAAGAGATGTGCAGGCGCATGGATGGGTCAGGGACGTCAGATTCATACTGAGATTTGTGTGAATGCCATTTTTTATTTTCTCTGCAGGGATTGATAGCGAACCAGACTACAACATTGTGACAGACATCTATCAGAAGGCAGTATTCAGGATCACTAAATTTATGAAGATAAAGACCTGGAACAACATCTTCACCATTGGGGTGGAGGATGAACTGGAAACTATAGATGGCAAGGCATTTAAGGTTTGTTTCTTATGAATCTCTTGAGATTTGTAAGCATGTTACGCTTTAAGCACTTTGAGCTCTTTACGTTTTTTATGTTAGACCACTCCCACCATGGACGGGCAAACGCTCAAAATTGTGTTCCCCGACTATGTCTACACTGCTGAGGTAGATGGTGACACACTGACTGAGGTGAGCACACAGAGTCAAATACATGAGCATGTGTGTGTGTGTCAGATAAGAGCTTTTCTTTATCCCCCACATTGCTTTAGGTGAACACCATGGGAAACATCGTTTGCAAGATGATAAGCAAGAGGATGGGATGAGGTGCTTCATCTACTGAAATATGAAAAATAAACTGCATTGAAATTGCAACAATAAATGATTTAATTTCAAGCATTAAACATTTATGTCTCTTTTGACTGGTCCTGAAGACATATGGTGAGTGCTTATGGTGAGCAAATAAAGTGTTTTTTCGCTCACTTGTAAACCTTGAGTAAATGTATTTTTCTTCTATCATGTTGAATCATATCTGTTGAATATGGCAAGTCTTGATGCCACCCCTCACTTTACATTTACTGTTAATTCTGCATTTGCCTGCCTTTTCCACCTGAAATGTTTTAGGATAAAAACAGACAAGCTTCTCATACACAGTAAGTAATAGCTCAGTAAGAGTCATTTACATATTGATCGAATATGATCATTTTCAATTCAAAGTGAATAAAAGAAAGACGTATTGTACTTTTGAGGTTAATGATGGCGGGATGGCACACAGTTTATATGACGTCTGCCTTCTTAGTTTCTACACCAGTCAAATGAATTTGTCATACTGAAACTGACCCGTAAAGCTTGAACTCAGTCTGAAGATGAAGACAGTGATTCTGACATACATCCTACAGGTACAGTACCGGTACAAACATTTCCATTTCCTCTGAATTTAATCAAGAATTAGACCGTCTGAGCAAATGAACTCAACTCATTAGCTGCATGAGTGAAAGTAAAACCCATTTGTTTCATGGCTCAGTTTAGTGAATCTTTATTGGACAAATCCTTTAATTCTGGTAGAAACACAGTACATGGTCTCACCACTTCACCACAAGTTAGATGTTAACACTGAACAACAAATTGGGGGAACTGTAAAACAGACAGTTTCTGTGTTCCTCTTGCCTCAGTTGTGCTTTACTGGTGTTTTTTTAACCACCCGGAGCCTCTTTTTCCATTGAAGCGTGTTGCATCTCGCCACATTAGATCCTCTTACTAATTCTTTTAAAAGTCACGCCCTTCTCTCCTGGAGTGACGCAAGTCTGGAGGAAATGGAAAATTTAAGGACGATTTTAGCTGAAAGTGCAACAAACTGACACATGTATTGAAATGCATTTGTCTCGGTGGGTGTGAATTATAGCGTCAGAGTTGCAGAGTGGAGCTAATGCTTCTCTCACCATTACTAGCTTGTCATCAATGATTTCGGCTGTGAAGTGGTACTGTGGAAACGGTATGGAAATCTTGCCGCCCTCCATAGAGACGAGAGCCTGCAGGTCACAAGGGCAAAAAGGTCACAGGTGAAAAGTGCAATGGCCGTTTCATGAAAGTTTCATGCAGTGAGGACCTGTAGCATATGTGCTGCTCCACAATACTGTCCCGCAGTGCCTGTCATTATCTCACCTTAAATTTGGATCCCATCATTGTCGCCAGCTCACATTCTTGACCGACGCAGAACTGATTAGACCAGGTCCATTTGGGAATGGTTTGTGTCCAGGTGAAGTTGTTTCCATCCTGAACTACCTCTGTCACCACCTTGTGCTCTGTCTTGGCGTTGAGAAGCCCTGTGACAGAGTTTCAGCAAAGTTTAAAGGACAAGAAACTCACACTGATCCATTCATGGCTTGTGCAGTTAAAAAAGGAAAAAAAGCACATACCGATTACTTCAAGGAACGCCTCATAATTTTCTTGACTCTCCAGCTCATATTTCCCACTGAAAGCCATGATGGTGAAAGAAGAAAAAGGGAAGGGAAGTGAGACAGGCGTTGAATAGACAAAGGAGTGGCTTTCTGCAGCTACTTTCTTTCTATTCCTATTGAACCGCTGCCTGCACCCTCCTCTTCCTCTGCGCTCACATGACGCCATGCGTCAACCCCACATGCGTGTGAGAACGCAGCCTTTATTTTCCCAAAGCAATTCGTCACTTTTCTCGATTCTACAATGTTGTAACTTGGCAGACATCCAAAGAATGCCCTGCTCCCGTCAACGCCAGGTTCTGTCTGCACTTAGCAAGTTAAAGCATGTTCAGTGTTGGATCAGGTTCACCATTTCTGTTTGTCTTTGTGCGTCTCTTGTGCATCTTTGAGTCAAAGGTCTCCTCAGCCTCAGCACCAGATAGGAACTGTTAATGAGAAAATGAGTCCTTCAGTGCGTTTCATGAGCCCTGCTGCAGCTAAGGTTCAGCCAGCATCATCAAATAATAGAAAAACAAAGAAATCCTTTGAATATTTGAAAGGGTGTAATCAATAAGGTGCTGATTGAAATGGACAGATGCTGGAATAAATGATCCGTTCTTTGTTTTCAACAAAAACAAAGCATGATTAAAATAAACACTTACTGTTGATTCTTGAAGCTGATTTTTGTCCTTGGCTGCCAAGGGAAACTCAAAGGAACACTGTACTTATCACTTTATCAGGGTCATGTGGTTACATGCATGTATAACAACAGATTCACCATCAGAGGCACCATGTATCAGTATATTTGGTAGGTAGGTATAACTTTAATCAAGCTTTAGCTAATCCAAACATCATAAATGTGCTTTTAAAGCTTTCCTTCACAACTGCACAGTCATAACACTGAGCATGTGTAGCAACCAGTGCAAATGGATAGAATGAAGCCAGTGAAGATGCATTAAGATGCATTCCCTCTAATGGCCAGCAGGAGGCATGCCCATTGTCTTTTAGTTTTTACAGTAGCTTCAAAGACAACCCTGTTCCTCGTTAGATTAGTTATGTCAGTCAGGCTTTCTCAGTTATTAATTTCTTGATTATTGATTATACTGTCATGTGTGGTAAATAAATAAATGTTCATGGTTACCTTGTGATGGACACGTACTCAGGTTCAGTAGGATCCAGTGGGCACAGTGTGTCCACTTCAGCTCCACCTTCTCATCTTCACGTCTGGCTCCACAAAAAAAAGCAACACTACAACAATGTAAAACTAAAGTCCTCAAAACAGTCCTCAATTAGCAGATGATGTCAAGGACTTGGGATGCGTCTGAATCAGTGTTGAAACTACCACGCAGTGGTAGCATATGGAAGAAGCCCACAACTAATAATTCATGACAAATAAGAGCAAAATCAAACAAATTAAAAAAAAGTTCCTTTCCAAAACCAAATTATGGTGTGTATAAAACAATGATCATCTTGAAATGGTCTCCAAGGTCATTACAGTGTGCGCTTGTCTACCAAAGACTGAGGAGACCAGACCTGCTCTGACCTGCCTTCCTAGAGGCCCACCGTTTAACATGGCTGCAAATACATGACGGTAGTTCTTGTTGAGTAAGACGTAAAGGAACGGGTTCAGGGAAGAGTTGGCGTATCCGAGCCACAAGGAGACCTCCAGGACCAGGGGGCTGAAGGTGTATCCGTTCAGAGGGTTGATCACGTTCATACAGAAGAAAGGACACCAGCAGAACAGGAAGACCCCGACGATCAGACCCAGCGTCTTCACAGCCTTACGATCCCTCTTCTGTTTTTCCACCTGAGTCTGGCCCGGTCTGGTTGAGTCGGCCCACATGGGGTTCTGGTTCTGGAGCTGCTCGGTGTGGTGGTCGGCTGCATGGATCCATCGGGCTTGTCTCTGGGCGGCCCTGAGGATCCTCCCGTACGCAAACAGCATGAAACCCATGGGGATGAAGAACGCTATGACCGAGGTGGCGATGGCGTAGGGGGCTTGAAACATGGCCGCACAGACCTGAGGGTCCTGCGTGGAGCTGCCGCTGAGTGCCTCCAGAGGAGGCTGGGAGTACGAGCCCAGGGAGACGCAGAGCGAGGAGATGCCCAGCGGCAGAGTCCAGCAGAGCGCCAGCAACGCGGCCACGCGTCTGGGAGACATCCGGGCCGGGTAGTGCAGCGGGGCGCACACCGCTATGTACCGGTCGAGCGCCACGCAGCTGAGGTTAAAAATGGAGGACGTGCAGAGGGTGACGTCCAGCGAGAAGTGCACCCGGCAGAAGCACCGTCCGAAGTGCCAGCCGTCGATGGTGCGCACCAGGCTGAAAGGCATCACCAGCACAGCCACCAGGAAGTCCGCCACTGCCAGGGACACCACGAAGGCGTTGGTGGGCGTCTGCAGGCTCTGGAGACGTGCCACGGCAGCCACGATGAAGAGATTTCCCAAGATGGCAAAGACGGGGATGGGGATGAGGAGGCCCAGCACACAGACTTTAACAGCGATGCCGGGAGGTGAAGCAGAGTGACTGGCGTTGTTGTTCAGGATGTAGTCATCTGAAGCATTGGTCCCCGGCATGGAAGTCATGACGATCACTACAGATCCATGCGGCTATCGAATGCCTTTTCCTTCAGCACCGACTGTGTCACAGGTTAACATACGCCTCGCTCTGTTCCCTCGCCATATGGAGCTGCCTGTCCTGTGATGCGCTCCAGACCTGTTTGTGTGAAGGTGTGTGTGTGTGTGTGTTTGTGTGCATCCATCTGATATTGATCCACAGACAAAAGAGAGCCCATCAGGAGTAAATGATTAACTGGGACTTACAGAGAGTCAGTGGGCCATGAGGGAAGTGAACAGGAGGTGCGGTCGAAGGTCCCTGCCTATAAGCAATAAAAGCTCAGCTTTATCTCTGCTCACTGGAAATGTTCCCTCAAACATCAGCCTAATGCTTGATTCTCAAAATGCACCCACAGATTGCCCTTTAGTGGCAGGTTGACCTTTGTGATAATATACAGTAAACAATGCACGTCGTAACGTTTACAGAGAGATTTTGCCTCCAAGCCACATTTGAACAACGTTCTGTTTATTTAGGTGTCGATCACATTTCTGATATTGATACTTTCAGCGTTTTGAAACATCAAACATACAAACAAGATGATATCTGAGGATTGTGCGCACAGCAGATAAACCAGGTTATACTTTATTTCCACAACACCATTAAAGATATCAAGTGACTGCAAAAAGAGATGTGACCAATTGTCTTATCACGCTTTTTACACGAGTCAGGCCCTTTGTCATGTTCAGTCTTTTGTAAGGATGGACTGCGGGCTGTGTCGATGAATGGCTCCTCTCTGAAAATAAGTCCGTTTCGCTTTAAATAATCTTGCTGTTAAGTCAAGATGCATGCACTGGTGTTGCAGCCCCAGGGAGAGCTGCAGTGAGTTTGTCTGGAAAGAAACCCTCTTGTCTATGTCGAGCACAGATACAGTAACATAGACAAAATACGTCTGATACAGCAGCATAGTCAGTACTCAGTTACTTCACCTCACATTGACCACTAATGACAATGACAGTCCACCGATGAGTCATCAACATCAAGTTCATGTACAGTGAATGCAGCACTCTGTGATTTTAATCCCTATGAGGAGGACACGGGTGAGACTCTGCAGTCACACCTTGTCATCATTGTCTTTGTGGCTCCCTCCCCTGCCCCGATTCTTCCTGAAGGAGAAAGAGAAAACCCCTCCGGTCGTCTCCTCGGCCGCTTTCCCTCGTCTCAACTCGCCCCTCTGCCCCTCCTGGTGGCAGTCCGCGGGGCTGCCGGGCAGCAGGCTGGGTGTGGAGGGAGTCGGGGTGCTGCCCCCCCAGATGTACAGCGTCTCTCCCTCGGGGCAGGGAGCCAGCCCCTTGCTCAGGTAGCTGGGGCTGGGGCTGGCCGAGGAGGGCAGGGTGCGCTGGCTGCCGTTCAGGCACCCCGAGTTCTGGTCCGCCGAGCCTTTGCGCGAGTGTCCCGACGAACTGAAGTTGGAGGAGCGGTAGTTGTACGCCCGCCAGCCCGGGCGCTTCCGCTGGTGACACTGACATTTCAGGATGCGGATGAAGGCGAGTTTGAACTCTTGGTTGTAGCAGGGGTAGATGATGGGGTTCAGGCAGCTGTTGAAGTAGCCCAGCCAGAAGATGACTTTGAAAAGGGTGTCGGGCGGACGCAGATTCACATTAAAAGACCCTGAAAGAGTGGGATAGACAGAGAGAATTGAGTTATTGACTTCAGTCATGGAACGACACAGTAGATTCAAGAATCGTGTTCTCGGCTCTCACCAAAATGGTCTAAAGCTAGAACCAGGACCTTCCAGATTAGTCTGAGGACCTTTCTGTGTGGAGTTAACATGCTCCTCCCCTGTCTGTGTAGATTTTTGACCCAAAATCCAAAGAGCCAGGTTTGTAACATTAATGCAGTGAGGAAAAGACCATTTCCAGTCTTGTTTAGCCTAAAGATAAGAGCAAATCTGTCTCTGTCCAAAGCTTGAAATATACAACTACCTCTGTGATAGCTTTCTGAAAGCTATCATGTTAGCTGCTTTCAGGCTGCGCTACAATAAACTGTGTTTATGTAACAACAGAGCTCAGATATGAGTCATTTTGTTCAGGATCGGACACAATGACTAACTGACTGCTCTTACGGCATGGAGGCCACAAACACGGAGAAATGATGTAGATAGAAATATCACATACAGCGTGAGTCAGCTGCATCATAGCCGACATCCCATCTGTTTAATCATGGCATTGGTATTGGATATCTTTACTACCTGCAGCCTGTCAAACCTTTGGCTCTGGGTTTGTTGATCGCTGTATAAGTGCAGGTTACTGTTCATCCTATGGGTGGCAGCATTGATTAAGAATAACAGGGCTCTGCTCTGAGTCTGTGGGGAGACACGCTGTCAGCTATGAGCACAGCAGCAAAAGACCAGAGCAGACGGCCAACTGCACATTCAGTTTAGCATCACAGAAAGACCTTGTGCTTGTTTTTAAAAAACTCAATGCAGACGCCATGTCACAGTTCCCCTGGATGAGACTCGCAGAAGAATGCAGAGTGGGATGACCCTGAAGTCCCTTTCAGAAAACCACACAGTGTGAGAAAACCAAAGAGGAGACATACAAAAAAGAGAAAAAAAAAAGAACTGGCAGCTTTTTGTATGAGAGGTCATGGAGCACAGTAAGTGCCCCTGCTCTCACACCTGTGAGCCTGGAAAACAGCAGTGACATGCTAAGCATTACAGCCCAGTGTGTACGTGAGCCTACGCACATATGTAAGGATGTATCCAGACAGCAGATAAAAAGACTTTTCCCTACGGAGATGCAAGTACAAAACTGTATGAAAGATCTTTAGCAGCTCCCCATGTCTCCCGATGAAGGTGTGACCAGTGTTAAAGTGTATTAACTTAACTCTTTCAGTTTCAGGGATTCGAAGGGTGAACCTCAAAATGAAAAAAAATAAAAAAGCATTAATAAGCAAGTATGAAAGAAGGACTTCATCTGGTGGTGTGAGTGGGCAGATGTTAGTAAAACTGTAAAACTTTTTTTTTTAACCCAACTCACATTTTAAGTTAATATCACATTCATAAAGATGCTGCGGATTCACTCTAATCTGAGGCGTTCAAGTGTGAAATTACCACTGCTAAGATACCACACAGACACCTCGCTCTGCCTCTACACGGGAATCAGATCAACGGCTTTAACAATTATTTAAAGTGGCACAGAGGGCATTAAGTGGTACATAGCTGAAGGGTGAAATGTATTATTGGATGCGATTGATGATAGCAGCCTGAAGTCAGTAATGCTCATTTAATGAGTTGAGAGTAATCAAAACCCTCACATTATTTTGGATGGGGGCCAAAAAAAATGAAACGCTGTGCACAGAGCTGTAGCACACGCATGAGCATGCACACACACACACACACACACACACACACACACACACACACACACACACACACACAAACAGACGCGATAGTCAATTTGTTAATCCAGACTTAAGTGATTGTACAACAATTAGAGGGACTGTCTCCAACTTGACAGCACTTCTCGCTGTGTGTGTGTGTGTGTGTGCCTGTGTACATGCATGTATGTGTGTGTGTGAGAGAGAGAAATGAAATCAGACAGTGCTTATGTTGGCCTCCTGTCCCGTAGATAAATGTCTGCATGTTTATGTGAATGTGTATGTTCACAGGCTACTTTGGCCTCTGGGTAATTGAAGAACGTGTGTGAGTATTAAGAGAGGATAGATTATGATCATCATTGACTGTAAATATTCATAAGCAGTCTGACCTTTTGTCTCGATGTCTTTCAATATTTCGCCTTTTTAGATGATAAATGACAGGACTGCTATGGAGCTAATCAATGACTGATTTAAGACAGTTGCCTCACTAATAATAGTAATTAACAGTGAGGCTCTTAAGAAGAAAGACTCTTTATGCCAGCAAACCATTATCCAAAATGTCCACTTTTGATCTATTGATTAAATCATTGATGTAATTCTCTATTTTAAATAGTATGAACATTACTTTCCCCAACTAAGTAGTAACCGATCATTGTCCTTTGTCAAGGTCTGTTTGTCTGTTTTACCTAATCAGACACAACCTGAATATATTCACTTTTCCATAATCTTGAATAGACAAAACTCTTAAATCCTCGGTCATAAGAAGACTTTAATGTAAAATAAGCACAGTTGTTAATCAGCGTTATTCCAGGCTGTAACAAATTCATTAATTCATGAATTAGTGGATAAGGAAGATTCAGAGGCAGCACGTTGGCCGTGGGACAGATCTCGTGAGGAAAGCCAGCATGTGGCCCCTTCACACTTCAACAATGGTCATTTTTAACAGGAGTTGAGAGGCTTGGGAGAAAAAAAAGGAAGGCGGTCTCATCCTTAAGCCACTCCGACAAACTATAACAGTGACATCTGCATGGAAAATGGAAAAACACAGCTGTGCGGCCCGGCCTGCTTCACACGAGGACCTCAGAAAGTCTTAGGGGGGACAGTGCCAGCATCTTCCTGCACCACCTTTCCTCACGGGCACAGGATAAAAGTGACAGAAACACAAAGAGCTGTGGCTGAGAGCAGACCTTCCTGCAGCCCGATATGGTCCATGTTTGTGTGTTTAAGTCTGGTGTGGGTATGCGTGTTCTATGTTTGTCTCCGCGTGAGTGTTTGTGTTGAGAGGCTATAGTATAAACAGCGGAGGATGCAAGTCCTTGGCGGGGAGACAATAGGTGTATGGAGATAACCGCAGGGTGGGTTGTTTTTCGTGCTCTCCCTCCTTCTGTTGAGAGAAATGCTTGCACCTCCTTCCTGAGGACAGGCACACGTACACACATCTCCCGATGAAACACAGGAACATCTTAACAAAACAAGGCATCCTGTTATTCTTGCTAATTAGAAGAGGCGATGCCTGTTTTGTGCCATGTAGCGCAGACACACACACCCCCACACCCACACAATAGCCTCTCCGAAAAACTCATGCATCCTCGTTTTATAACACACTCACAAATCTGATTAATACGTCGTAATCTGAGAGGACATAAGTGTTATTGCCCTTGCAGATTGCTTTCAATGAAATCATAGCATGAAGCTATTGCTAGAAAATTGGGCTGACATCCCAGGGACCCTCGCCTTCACCGACGCCCCCTCCCCCCCGCTGCCCTGTGGCCCCTGCAGCTCCGCTCCGCCACCTCCTCTCCTCCTCAGCGCTGTGACACTTAGCTCTCTCATTATTTTTCCTCCTCCAGAAGCCATTTGAACCCCCCACAACGAGCGGAGGGGGCCGGGCCAGATCGTGCGACAGAACCGAGCGACACACACGTACAAGTGTGAGATGCACACACACACACACACACACTCAAACACACACAGAGAAACAATTGGTTAACACCCCGAAGTGTTGGTTACTCTCACATATGGGCACAATGCTCTGCACCGGTTGCTATTTGCGAGTCCTTCACAGGACATTAGTGCCTGTGCCGGGTGTTAAAGAGCCGTGGGACAATGTGTGCAATGGAACAGCGTGAGCATGCCCCGAGGACTGGTGATTTCTCTTCAGCTGAACTTGGAACATAAAACGAGGAGGGAGAAGAAAAGCGCATTGAAACACCTAAATTTAGATGAGCCCTTCCTCTGAATCGTCTGAGCTCTTTGTGTGTAACAGCTGAACACAAAATGGTTCAGTGTTTGTGTTTCCTCGGTGGCTGATTAATTCAATTCGGTTCAATTCAGCTTTGTGTAAAGTGCCAGTCGATAACAATGCTATCTCTGGACACTTTACATTTAGAGCGGGACTGCGCTGAACTCTTTGAAACACACATAAACAAACAGAAATCCCACAAACGAGCCAGCTGTTGGCGATCAATCAATTGATCCCTTACTTGCCAGTCGAGCTCATGATCAATGAATCTTTCCTTAATTACCATTCCTAGTGTCTCACTGCAGAACTTACACTAGTTTGAGCATCTAATGTGACAATAAGAGGCTTGTTCTTGTTTCACAACATCTACCTAATTTTAATTTCAAGAAGACACCGTTCTTCCCAGCACCTAAGCATGATTTGCTTATGTAAAAAAGGGGGAAAAAAATGACAGGACAATCAATAATGAAAAATTGTTAGTTGAATGCAATGTTTACTTGCACAAGTGTCTTCCTGTGCATTATTGTTCAGCTGTGTGTGCAGCTGGTCTTGCTTTTCCTGGGGTTTTGCAGAGGTCATGTTGGTCTTTAAGCAAATACTGAGACCTTATGCTGCTCACTACATTTCATGTTCTGTAATTGTCTCTTTACTGAGTCAACACCATCAAAGCATCAGGAAAGAGGCATAACTTCTACTGACTCCTCCCTGACATCACGTTGAAATACTGGAGTGTCCTATGCATAAATCTTGGATTTCCCTGTCAGGCCGCATGAAATATATTTTGTGTTTGGAAATGTAATCTGGACTAGTACCACTGAATGTGAAGACAGGCACGTGTTCACCTGCTCGCCATATTGTGCGTGTGCAGATCCAGATGATGGTAAGACAGGTGCAGTTTGGTTGAGTGTGTGTGAAAACACTTTGATGTTTTCAAAGATTTCACAAAACAGAAACTTTTAGACGTTCTCGTGAAACGCACGATGCTTTCAGGCACCTTGCACAACAGTTTTTGGTCAATTTCTGCACGTGAATTCCTAAATAATGAAGACGTCTCATATTGCGATCGAAGAATGTGTAATGAAAACTGTGGATATGTCCCTTTGACTGACAAACAAGCCTGGCTAGACAGGTCAGGGAGTGGGTGTTGAATTCCGGGCTGCTTTTTCTCCAAGTGCGCTCACTTGGAGCAACACTTTCTTAAAAACTTTGATGCGATGTTTATAATCTCGAGGTCTGCATACTTTACTTTGCTCCAAGTCAAAGGCGTAAAAGGAGAAAACCGGTGACTCAAACTGGACTGGAAGCTGCACGTTTGCCATTTATGTACAATAACAAATAATTTAACCACGGCCAGAAATCATACATTTCTTAGACCAGATCAACTCAAGACCATTTCTTACACTGATTTAGGACCTCAGACACTTTAATGCTGTAGTGCTTCGGTTCTTTAGAAGTTAGAGGAGCGAACAGCCACTGCGCATGTGCACAAATATTTGCACATCAACACAAATGTATTTTTAGCACTAGAATGAAAAAACAAACAATACGCGCACGCCACCCACTGCCACGAAAAAGACGCACACACCTAGCCACCCAGAAACTCCGACACGCATCACGTATCAGTGACTGCATAGGAAGGAGCAGGGTAATAACAAGTGTGAGACAGGAAATCCCACTCTGAGGGTGGAGGATAATGAATGCTGAACAGGCAACACCAGCGGAGCGCCGCTGCCCTTTAAGACTGCTCGTAAGTTGAGACGCACAACAGAACAGAGGCGCAGACTTCAACTGAGGAAAACCCGGCATGACCCTCTCCACAGTTCTGCTTTAGGATATAGCAGAAGGTCTTCTGAGAGCAGCTCCGGTTTCCTGCGTTGACTTTGCCATGTGGGAGACGCATTATGTGGAAATCCCCATCAAAGGGTCGTTTTAATGTTTTCAGCACGTCACAAGGATGTGTTGCGGTTTGTCACTATGTATCAGCAACAGGGGCCGCACAGAGGAACGTACCCTCGGGACTTTGTTGGCAGCTTGTTGATTAGAGTTACATAAACCTGCCCCTCCTCAAACCCCAGTTCCTCTCATATCTGCGCTGTGAGGCCGTTGAAATCTCAAAATCAGAACTTTGAAAAAAAAAAACAAATTACATTTCCAACAAGCTCTTGGTATCTAAGAGTGACTTGGAGCATAAGTAATCCCAACTATGTGACCCTGCATAGTGATCTTGCCCCAGGTAGTAAAGTGTATGTCTTCATGTGAGCCGCAGCCTTGAGCCAGGGGCATAAACACACTCCCATATGACCACAGTAAACGTATGCACACACAGCCACATGCTGCTACGCAAATACACAGTCCAATTTGACCATAACCCAAGGTGGGACAAGGGATCAAAGCCCGAGCAAACAGGCAATGGGTGGAAACGATGCGAGGGGAGCCGCCATTCCTGGCTGCTCAGACTCCATCACTGGGCTAAAATGTCTTAACCTCCCAGCCACGGCTCAGCCTGCAGCATGAGCGTCTCACCGCAGAACATATTGTTTCATTTCCTCCGCAGATCTTTTTAAACAAGCGTGACAGCAGGGTGTCGAATGCTTGCCGGTGTCAGTGGCATCGGTGGGGCCCCACAGGCCTCTGAATCAACCGACCAGGTCCAGAAACAGGCCTGGCTTCTCACTTGGCACGCTCCAAAAGTGCTGCACCAGGAGGCTAACAGAGGCTCTGGGAATAATGCAGAGATAATACTGTTTGGATAAGCTGGGGAGAATTACTTTTTTCCCTTAAGGGCCTTAATTTCAGACTGTAACATCTGAGCGAATTGGAACATCTTACAGTTGGTCCAAATTAAAAGTCTGCCTCATAAAATATGATGTGGCATAAAATATGATGCAGACCGACTTAATCACGTACCCTGGGGCTCTGTGGGAGATAAATAATATAGATCTAATCGCACTGCGCTATATAAACTTATTGACTGCTGCAGTAATATACAGACTGGTGCAGTATAGAAGGACATGAAATGACAAGTAAAGGCCGCTCATAGGTTGGGGGACAGTGGATCCTGTCCAGGAGACTTTCCCATGATTTACAAAGCCTCAATCTGAGCTTTATACACACACACACACACACACACACACACACACACACGCGCGCACACGCGCACACACACACAACAGTATATCTTCTCTGCAAGCCTCATTAGTTCAGTGCATCTCATGAAGTTTTTTAAGGACAACAAACCCACCCAAACTCCCACAGTTTTAGCTGCTTTCTGCTGCTTTTGAGCAGTTTGGAGGATACATAGTTTTGAAGAAAAAATGTCATAAAAACTATAACCTTTCGAATTCAAAGGCGAACGTCCTCTCTCTCTCTGTTTTACCTTTTTAGGTTGTCTTTAGAATCAGGATGTTTGATATTTCTTTACAATTCAAACCCATTTCATTCAGGTCAAGCTCATTTTATGTGTCTATTTGCACTAATCATTGAATTTCTCTGTGTAATAATAATAATAGTAAAAACTCTTGCTACAGGCAGTCTTGATGGATGGAAACATTTGCTTTTCTCTGTCACAGTTTTTCTCAAACCAAAATCTTGATTTACTCCTGCTGTGCACTTTTTCCACCCTTCAGTTTGTTTGAGCGGAAACTGAATCTGAAAAGTGTATATGAAATGTGTGTGAACTCCCTAAGATCGATGATCGATGTACCTAATAAAAGTTGCATTAACATCCTATTTAACAGATTTGCATGTCCGGATGACCTGCCAGAGTCTGTCTCGTCAAAACCAAACCAAGAGCAACAGGGAAAGTAGTTTTCTTTTCCATATGATATGAGAAATAATTCAAGAGGTTCATCCCTCTACTCTGAGACAAGTTAATGAATAAAATTAAAGAGGGAATGAAATCTTCTTGTCAGCTGCGTATTATGAAGTTTTAGACATGTGTGTGTGTGTGTGTGTGACAGGGTGACAGACCTACCTATAGGCAAAGCCAGAAAGAAGGGCAGCCAGCACAGTGTGAACATGCCCACCACAACTCCCAAAGTTTTTGCAGCTTTCTTCTCCCTGGAGAACTTGAGCAGCTTGACTGTGAGCGAGCTCCTGGCCTGGTGTGCACGACCCTTCCCCTCCTCCTGCACCTGTGAGCCCTTGTGGATCCTGAGGGTCAGCTCGCTGGAGTTCATCCTCTCCCTCATCACCCCAGCCTCCAGGTTTTTGGTGGTCCTCTTGGCCACGATGTAGACCCTGCAGTACATGGCCAGGATGACCACCAGAGGGATGTAGAAGGAGCCCAGGGAGGAGAAGAGTGCGTAAAATGGCTCCTCGGTGATGGGGCACACCGTGTCGTCCGGGGAGGGCGGCTGCTTCCATCCGAACAGAGGTCCGATGGAGATGACCACGGACAGGGCCCAGACGCCCAGCATGGCCAGCAGAGCCCTCTTCTCCGTCACGATGCTCGGGTACTGCAGCGGGTGGCTCACCCCGATGTAGCGGTCGATGGATATTACGCACAGGCTCATGATGGACGCGGTGCAGCACAGCACGTCCACAGCCGCCCAGATATCGCAGAAGATGCGTCCGAACACCCAGTAGTCCAGGATCTCCAGCGTGGCGGACACGGGCAGCACGGTGGTGCTCAGCAGCAGGTCTGCGATGGCCAGGTTGATGATGAAGTAGTTGGTGGGGGTGCGCAGGTGCCTGTTGCACACCACCGACAGGATGACCAGGATATTCCCGGCGATGGCGAACACGATGAAGGCTCCCAGGACCAGGCCGAGCGGGACGGCCCTGCGCAGGTCCAGCTCGCTGTGCTGGCTCTGGTTCCCCGCGGAGCCGTTGGAGAAGTTGAGCTGAGCCCCGAGCTCCGCGGAACCGTTTTTCCACAAGTTTGTGACATTGTCAGTACTCGCACTCATTTTGGCTCGAGAGGTCCTCCATAGCAGGCTGATCGAGAAGAGGTCTCCGGCTGAAGACGAACCGAGTAGTGTGGAGCGCGGTCTACAGGTGCGCACGCTGCGGCAGCATCTCTGGGTGTGCGGGATCTCGGAGAGGCTGAGAGCTGGGCAGCAGCTCCTGCCTCCTCTGCAGCACACTCAGCTCTGCCAGACTCCGGACAGACATACCTCAACACTGGTCTGCTGAGCGCACATGACGCATCATCATCATCAGCAACAGCAGCAGCAGCAGCAGGAGCGCACGCGGAACCCAGCATCCACACAGGACGCGCAACACGCATTCGCATCATTTGCGAAATGGAGCGTGTTTGGAGAGAAGCGCCTCTTTGGTGTGTGCGCTCTCTTTTGCCTGCACTGTGGGAGGGCGCATATAACTGGACAATTACAAATGAAAGCAAACCCCCACCCCACCCCACTCCCCGCACCCAAACTGTAAAAGCACTAATTTCTATAGCATTGTAATGTCGTTCCACTCGTTTCTCATGGGGAATTTTAAGTACTACTTTTGTCACTATTACTATTTCTCATTACCTCATTTCCACCATAAATACAATCACCACTATCTGTACTGCTATCACTACAATCATTACTACTACTTCTGCTATTTTTCTTTTACTACTTTCACTACTACTAGTAGTTTTAGTAATAGCAGTGTTCCATGTTTCTTCCATGTTTTTTTTTTTTTTTTAACATCATCCAAGTCATTTTTTATGTAATTTTTTGCATGTTGCATATATATTTCAGTGCTTCGGCGTAAAGCCCCCTCATAGTTTTGGGGACAGTGAATGCTGTCAAGAAGCCTCTTTCATGATTTACAAGGCCTCCATGTGGGCTTTTTACAGTCACACAGATAACAGTATATCTTCGCTGCAAGCCTCATTAGTTAGTCACATATCATGAAGTTTTGTAGATGGCATGCCAACTCAAACTCTCAAAGTTTTTGCTGGTTTCTTCTCCCAGGAGAGTTAAAGTGGTTTGGAACATAAACAGTGTCTGATGGAAAAAAAACTGTCAGAAGAGCTGTAATTTTTCCAATTCAAAGCCAAAAACTCCCTTTTGTTTCAGACTTTTGCCATTCATCGTCCTAAATATTTATTATCCTTGTGCGTTTTTGCCTTACAGTATATCTTCAAGTTCATCTCTGAAGCAGATTATCTGGTATTTGGAAATGCTTGTTTTTCTCTGTCATAGTTTGGACAAAAAGTAGTTTGAATTCCCAGTGAGAGTCTGTGTGTCAATGGAAACTGTAAATGTGCCACCTCATTATCACCGGTATTGGTTTGGCAGATAAAATGAAAGTGAATGGATGGGGACAGACTGACCCAGAATCACAAGAGTAATAAAAGAGTTCATAAAATGAAAAACATGACTTGCGTCAGACGTGGTTGCGCCTCTTTATCTTAAGTAGACAGAAACAAAATATACAGTCTAAAGATAGCCACTATATTCCTGAAGACCTAACTCCTGCTGGAATATCTCCTCTCGTAACTTACCTTAAGTTATGTAATTTCCCCCCACTGCTCTTATTTCTCCATCTCCTCCTCTTATTATATCCTCTATGATGCTTTAACTCTTTTACCAAAGTTGTGCTATTGCACTCTCAACTCTTGGTACTCTGGAGGATCGATGCAACCACCATCTTACCTGCTTTGTAGGCACAGCAGAACATAAAGGGTGAGAGCAGGAAATACACCCAGGGACTCTGAAGAATGTAGATCAATATTTATCGTTACACTATGGTGGCTTTTGTGAAGTACCCTGAATGCTCTTCCTGTAAGTCAGTTTGGATAAAAACAACTGCTAAATGACTGAAAGTAAATGTGAGCTCGGAAATCAGATGAAGTCCTGACCTATGTTTGGTCCTCAAAAATATTTTGGAAGTCCATGCAGGCATCTTAAAAGGTTAAGCTCCGGAGGTCAAATTGATTAGGTTTTAAAGCAGATAACAAAATTACATGCAATTCCTTCAGCTGCCAAACAGGTATTTCTCTCCTATTTTGGTCAAATGCAGGAGTTCCTCTAAGTAACCTCACTTTGGATAAGAGCTGAGTTAGTGAGGAGTGACTGATTTAATGGCCTGAGTTCAGAAACATGCACATTCCTTAAAACTGAGGTTCCTCCTGTCTGGGAGCTCGCTGACAGCGGATGGTGTAACACCGGTGGAGGACAAATGATTTCAGCAGGTTCTGATTAAAGAAATGTCAGGAGAACTGTAAACTTTCGAAGTCAGGGCCAACATTTTGACCTTTTGTCAGAGACCTTTGTCACTGGTGTCCAAAACATTTGACATAACCATCTTGTTGGTGCATGTTTTTCTAAAGGCTGTTCTCAGGCAGCTTATCTGGGATTTCTCTATAACCCAGACGCTTTAGAGTAAAGTCAAGCTGATTTTATGTGTTTGTTATCAATATTCATTTAATCTCTTCATGCAATAAACACGACTCTTGCTACAGGCTACAGTCTTGATGGATGGAAATGTTTGTTTTCCTCCAATTTCATCAAACCTTGGACCTGACTTATTCCTTTGCTGTGCCTCACTTGTCAAGTCCACTTTCTAACTCGTCAGTGTCTCCATGCTGTGCAGAAACAGTTTCTATCAAGTATGTAAGAACTGTGTGTGCTGCTCCATGAGAGGGGTTCCTGATGCACCTGACTAAAGCTGCACTTTCCTAGTATTTAACATAAACAGGCTTTCCCCATTTGCATATCCACACAGGTCCTCTTTTCTTAATCCTACCTTCATCTAAGAAAAATTAGTTGAATGATATCAATTCATGTATCAAGATAAATGAATGAATCCAATGTGGGGCACAATGAGAGGCAGAAAGTATAAATGTCTCGGATTAGATCAGGTACACTAGTCCCATAGTTTCCACCTCTATAGCAGTCAGATTGAGCTGTTTTTCTCCGTGTGGTCCCAGTTTCTCCTGAAGTTGCATAAGGATGCACGTTGGTGACATCAGACACCATCCAGACAATTATTTCACCCTCTCCTATTGAACTGCAGGTGGTGGCAGCATTTTGAAATGTGCTGCAACCTGCTATCAAAGGCAGAGAAGAAGAAGAAAGAGAAGAAGATGACTGCAAGATGGAAAGTTTGGACGTAAACAGTGTGGGATCTAAAGTAATTTTGAAAAGCCTTTGTAAATATTTTAGGAGGACTGGAATGCACTCATTCTTCTCTTTAGAACTTGTGGATGCACACGCTGTACTTTGGTGGGTAACGCTGAAAGTAAACATAACTTGTTTGTTTACAAGAAATCCACTGGGTCTGACACTCGCCGTGCCAGTCCTGGCGTTCCCTCCTCAGCTCTGAATGGCTTCATGGGAAAATTAGCCGCCTTTGATTACAAGCGACTAATTGGAAACGACACCACGATGAAAGGAAAATAATGATGAAGCAGGAGAGAGTCATATTTCGTTAGCAGGGCGTTGCTATTTGTTTAAAATTTAATCTCAACTTGAATAAAATGAGTAGCTGGAGAAAGACAAAAGAATCACAAATATCATAAGGTTAAAAGGTTATAACAGATAAGTGTGGATTAATGGCATTTGTAATCAGCGGAGTCAAGTTACTTTGTGCCTATTCTATTAAAATATAATAGTTGGTTTGGCGCTTTCCTGTTTTGTTTTGCTAACTTTGTGCTTCACATTTATTCTATTGGTTTGCTTCTCCAGTATTTTTCCATTCACCTGGGCATACCTGTACCGTTTCCCTCAATTACTCTTGTCACAGTATCTCATCCAGTTTTCATGCATTCCGTTATGTCCTTGTATTTTTCTAGTCAGCTTTGGAATTTGAAGCCCACCTTTTGTTTGGTTTACTCGCTGTGGCACAGCTGCCAGATTTAAAGGACATCATCATACTTGTTTGGGTCTTATGGTCGTCCAGACGGACAGCACAGTCCCACACACTGTGAAGACTTTTATCACTTCCCGGGTCACCTAAAGGGCCTTTGCCATCAATATCAAAGATCTTGTGTCAAATGGCAAGAAGTAAATAGGATTTATACTTGCACTTCTAGGTTATTTGAGCTAATAAGATCACTGGCAGCAGACCAGGCAATCCCTACTTTGTTTTTACTGTGCGGAAGCATTCCTACACAGGATTAGACTTGAGACGCTCACGCAGTCTCTCAATCCACCGACTGACACCGGAGCGCTCAGTTATTATGAGCATCCTTCTGAAGAGATGAATCACCTGGAATTATATCGTTCCACATCTGAGACGGGATTTCTGTGCTTGGATGAAGAGCATTACACTGTCTATTTCACTTGATTGAGTACAGTGAACGTTCAGAAAGCATGAAAGCTTTGGCTGCTTAGTGCGCTGCCAAGTGCTCCAGGTGAGAGTTGAGTTTCATATCTGTGGCTGGGAATTTGTCTTCAGCAGGAGCATCTTCTGTCTCCTGGTGCTTGAGTGCTGCGGATTTGAAGCAGGTTCAACAGGATCGACTTTGCTCCTCGGCTGGGCAAACAAAATAAATCCTGAAGTGCACATGACACAAAGAAATTTGATTTCTTTTTAAAGTCATTGCTCCCAGTTTTGAGCGGCCATTCGTCATTATTTTGATCCATGTTGCATTAGTCAGACGAGATTGGGAGATGTTTTTTCTAGATTGCAGATAAAGACATTTCCGCATTTAGACTGGGTTGTTTTGTCATGTTGGAGATTTATTTTGGTTTACTTTCTGTCAAAGTTGAGCAACTGGAGGAAGTTTCCAGTTTGATGCTGTTCGTCATGCAATGAAACAGCAGTTCATTTTGTCCTCCAAACCTTCCAGGTTTGTGCTTGGCGATAGCGGCTGAATGCTTTTCCTGCTGTGAAGAGTGAAGAGGTCAGAGGTCAGACTCTGTGACCTTGTGCTTCTGTTCAAGGCCTGACCTCCAGGGTGTCTGGTCATGGCAGGGTTGCAGCCACTGACACCATATGGTCAGCATTAACCAGGTCAACTAGAGATACAAATGCTTTCATCATCACGCCGAACACACTGAACTGATTTAAGGGCAACGTGATCCGTGTTAGGCTACGCACGGGGAAAAAGTTATTACAAGAAAGAGCAGAGAGGATCGCTGCTTAGCAGGCATGAAACGGATTATGTCAAAACACCTTTGTGCTCAGGCCATTGATTTGTGTAAAATTAGCAATTTGTTCACGTAAAAAAGCTTCATTAAAGGTAAAAGCCCCGCATGCAAAAAAATTATTGAAGCCAATGAATACTATCTCTTGTAAGTTATTAAAAATGGCAGCAGACTATGTGTAGACTGTTAATGCAGATGTACAGATAAGTTTGATAGATACAGATAAGTTTGCAGACTTTTACACCAGTAGCCATTTGAGGTGGGTCTGCACTTAGCTTTGAGTTTTTATCTACTCTCAGGTAGCTGAAGGCGGCCTCTGCAAGTATAATCTTATTCCAATGTCACAAAGAGCCACTGGTGTGTATTTATCTGCAGTCACCCTGTGCCCATGTCCTCAGGAAAGGGTTCAACCCTCCAGCACTGGGTGTTTAGCCAACACGTCAACATCGAATTGCATTGATTACCTATAAGTCCAGTGGTTGCCAAATTAGAGGTCAGAACCTCTCTAAAGGGCATTTTCTACATCCTTGATTAATTGCCTAAGAGAACATAAAAAATCCTCTCCTTCACTAATTCATATTCTAGAGTGTTATTAAATTTAAGGAATCAATCAGATTTTTGTGAAAATGTTGTACCACTTCACCTCTTCAGGACTTGATATTTAGAGGTGACATGACTCTTTGTTGGCATTTTGTTCTGTGTATGAGGACAATTTATTCAGTGTATCCACGTGAAACACCACTACATCTTTTTTGTAGGAAGCCCTATGTGCAGCATTTCTCCTAAACTTTATAAATCATTATTATTTTCCATACAACCGTTTGTAATGTTTTCTTAAATGTAAATTTCTTACACTCTACTTGGAATGTCTATGTATGGAGTAGCATAAAACGTAAGCACTGCTTTACTGCGCTTCAGCCAATAAATGAACAGAAAAGAGGAATTGCTTCAAATCTGATGCTGCTCGAATGTACTGCATAACTGCATACATGATCACTTTCCAGACCTGCTGGAACAACAGCAAATCTGGTGCCTGTGAGGCGAGTACATCTGCAAGCGGTTCACCATCAACATTTATGTAACCGAAAGTTTATCATTTCCTCTCATTCTGATGTTTTTATCCCATCAATAGGCAGATAGATGCCAGCTGGTAGTGAAGCCCACACACAGACTCAATCTATGGCAGCCCACCTGGATGTGTGGGCTCCTGCTGCCTGCTCGTGTAGTCTCTCCCACACCATATATGGATGATGTTGTGTAATAAGCCAGGACTCAGCAAAGACTTTTTCTTGTATAACTGTTTTTTGGGGTTAGTAATGTGATTTAGGAATGACCATAAAAAGACCCAAAGAGCGGAGATAGAAAGACGGAGAACGGGGATGATTAGCTCTTCCAGCTTTGTTGCTGTTTTCTTTGAGCACTTTTTTGAGCACAATTTTGGCCCCTTCACATTCAGAAATGACAGGATGCATTGCTTCATAGTGCATAATGACAAAATAACCTAATAGCTGCTATTAATGGGAGAGAACATATCTTTTTGCGGATAGGTAAATGGTTCCTTTTTGCAGTAGTTCATGTCATGTCATCGTATTGCCGTGCGGCCCTGAAAAAAGATCTTCGAGATCTTCTTCTCTGCCTTACAAACAGGCACGTACACATTCATGACCCTGGTTCAATAAAGGTTTCATTATACAGAACCATTAGACACACACTGTGTCCTTAACCGACCGAGGCCAAGGTGATCCGTCAGGGTGGCCCGTGGGGCGACCCTGTTTTTATCTGCTCTGCTGGTGACCCTGATCACCTCTCCAGACAGAGGGCAAACAAAAGACAGTGTGTGGATCAATAGAGCATGACTCCATATAGGCAGATGTATGTGTCGGAGCTGGGAGCTCAGAACTGGGACGAGCTGATGAATTGCTGCCACATTGCTGTTTAGGACCACCAGGAAATCCTTAGTTGGACATAAAGCTTTACATTGAAGTTGCTCTGTAAAATAATATATTGTATATATAAATATATGATATAATATAATAATATATAGACTCTAAAATTACCCTCAGGTGTTCAAGTGAATGAACTGCACCAGGCCATAAATACACACACACACACACACACACATATATATATATATATATATATATATAGAGAGAGAGAGAGAGAGAGAGAGAGAGAGAGAGAGAGACACACACACATATATATGCACGCATTCCTCACTTTCACTGCATAAAGCTTTCCATACATATAAGACTGAACAATGATGTTCCCGTCTGTCTCTCAACACCATGGCCTCCTCTGGAAAAACACACGAGATCCCATCTGGTTTCCATCAAAGGAGCCGAGGATTCACACCACAGCTCATAGATGTGACAGGCACAGCCACCTGGTAGCACATTCCCCAATAGCCACAACACGCATAGAACCCGGACTCAGGCAGACGCTGAGTTATTAATTTTTTTTCTCTTCAACATCTGGCGCTGCTGCCAAATGTTTCTTACTTGGATGAGGAATCCACACTTCTGCCCAAGTCTCCAAAGATTGCCACCTGAAATGGCAAATAAAGCTGAGGTATCCTAAGGGACAAGCAGAGACACTTCAGAAAATTGTTCAGGAGAGCTGATCAGACGCCACCCATGCTTTCATTTGATTTTGTGACAATACAGAAGTCCTCAACAATCTAATGTTGTCCTTTATGCATCTTTTATGCTTCCATAGTCATCTTCCTCTGGCAGCTGCAAAATACATCCATCCTGATGCTCCACAGCAATGGAGCCTTGGACACAGCAGTGCTAAATTGCTGTGGAAGGAGCCCAAGGCTTCTCAGCTGAAATGTAGACGAGACGAAGAGAAACCATTTCCCCGTCTCTCCATAAGTCAAACTGCTGATATTTTGCCATTTGCTAATGCTTTATGAGAGCAGATCTGCTTGGACTGCTTTATGAAACCTGCAGAAGTGGCTGCTATTATCTACACAGACGTGGCTGTCTCTCGTTTGATATACTTAACAATGCAGAGGGTGTACCTTCTCATTCGTCCTCATTCCACGACATATTGGAATTTGTGTGAGAACAGCAACCAGACGAGCCTTCTCCATTTCACACCCCTCATTCCGGTTCTGGGTTTTCTCAGTGGCATCACGGCTGAGTTAGAGGCTATGAGAGAGGAAGTGGTCAGGATAAGAACCGACTCTGATTTTAAACAGAGCAAGTGATTATTTTCTCACCCACAGGCAGTGTTGCTAATATAATAATGACTTGATGAGTTGAAAAGTGTCAGATTCCTTTCAGTGCGCTGTCAGTGGATGTGTTAACATTAAAAGGCTCCAAACCGCCGTGGGAGGAGAGTCTCGAGGCTTCTTCCTCATTTTCCCGTTTTTATCACTAACTGCAGCCTTTTTTTTTATTACTACACGAGTAGCTTTTGGAGGTCTCGCGGTAAAATATTCCTGGCTGTTTCTCCTGAATATGTGTTGCTTTTATTGCAACATGAACCTCCTCTGAAAGGCTTCGCTTCTAATTGCCATCAAATTAGAACAATATTGTTGACACAGTGACTGCTGTCTGTCTGACTGGATCGGTTCATTTGTTTTTGTTGTTCTAATGTGAACCGAGGCGGCTTAAACTATTTGGAAATCGCTCTCCGGCTTGTGGATTTTGGATGGCGGCTGTACAATAACTTAAGGAAAACAAGATCCCGGTGGTTGCATCACAGCTTCGGGGCGGCGCAGCACCGGGCATCAGTCAGCAAGGAGTAATGAAAAGAGGAGGAAAATGGATTTCATCAATGCCGCTCAGCTGCCAGTGTGCCGCATGAGACCAGAGTGCTTTTGGCGGCACAAAGGAGTAGATGAATAGCCTTTCTCTTGTCTGCAAAGAGCCCGCAGCATGATCGAGCCGATCTGGTAGGAGATACAAAGAAACACCACTTTTTAGTTCGGCTTCGCTCTGGTTTTCACTTTGTCTGCCCACACTCCTCTCTCTCCCTCCCGCCCTGACATTACTGGCCATCCAGGATAAGTTATCATACCTACCCACACAGTCACAATGACTTCCCATGCCCTTTTATATACACCATGCAATGGGGCATTTACTGCCGCACATCGATATGGTACCTGCCCTCCTGGAAATGAACAGCTGGCAAAGAAGCGATTTCCCTCCCTCGGTGGGAAAACTGCAAGAGCAGCACTTTCTGAAGCACTATTTATATTTGACAAAAGGGAGTCGGAGGCAGCGGACGCCGGGCCGCATCACTTAAATTTGATGAAGCTCCGGCACGATTCCTGGCTGACCCCGTCGGAAATGCTCATAGCAGCAAAATCGGTGTGTTAGCGCAGGTTGTTTGACAAAGACGAAAACAGGAGCGGGGCAGGGTGTGTGTGTATATGTGTGTGTGTGTGTGTGTGTGTGTGTGTACGGGGCCGATGGAGGCGGCTGAGGCCGGGCTGCAGGAAGGTGCGTCCATCAGAGGGGATTCTTGGCCGATGATGCTTGCGACTGGAAATGGCCTGGCAGGCGCCCAGGCTCTACATACACAGAGTGCTGCTGAGTGGACACTTTAGCGGTGCGGTCAGCCCCAACCATTAGATGATTACCTCTGAGGTTTTGTGAGGAGAGTGAGACTTATGCCTTGGACGTTTCCTCTGCCGGATCATGACGATGAGGTCTTTGATCCACCACAGTCTGCCCGGAACGTAAAATCATTTCATTTTACCCACGTGGTGGAAATACGAACTGACGCGGAGCGGTGGTCTCGGATGAGAGCGAGGCCTTCGGGCGATTGTTTTGGTTTGTAGAAGGTAATTGAAACCGTGGCGTTATTTCCCTGTTAAGTCAGAGAAAAGAGTTTGCAGTCGGGGGGTGTGCCAGCGCACCACCACTGACAGGTTGTTAGCCCTGACAAGTGATGATTGGCTCTGTCAAATAGCATTTTAATAGCAACCTCAGCCTATCCACCATCTCAGAAAAATGTATATTGTTGAAATTCGTCTCCATAGACGAGCCTCTGAGCTGCACATCATCATCATTCCATTTGAATACCATCCTATTCCACCTGGAAGTAACTAGCAATTTGTGCCCGCGGAAATGTTTTGCCAGTAGTGAAAAGAATGTGTGTGTGTCTAAATGTGCGTCTTAGTGTCTTTAGGAGGGGAAGATTGATTGTCAGTCTGGAGCGGCTTGTGATTTCAGAATGCGCAGCAAGTGGATGTGAGTGTGTCAGTGCGAGTGCGTACGTCTCTTTGTGGAACAAACAGAGCTGACAAACTAATATTGACGAGGGAATCGGAACAGATCAGATAAATTATAGTCTTCGGCTTTCTTTGTTCATCTTCCTTTGGCACCGAACCTTGAGCAAATGTGACAGAAATCAGAAGTGAGGACGGCTTTGGGTCTTTACTTTGACTAACGGCTCAGTCGAGTGTGTGCATCTGGCTCCAGCCTGTGTCTCAACCCATCAAGGAAATTAAAACTGGAGAAGCGAGAATGCTAGTCTTTGTAAATCGATGGCTGAATGATATGCATATCTTTGTATGCTAATCAATGTTGCCCGGGAAGCTAAATTTAACTTGGCACTGGGCCTTAAAAGCCACTCATTTAAATTATGCACTCACAATATATCACGCAAATGTTTATGTTGTTCTGCTTGTCCCGTTCAGAGTTGAGTATGAGAAAGAGAAAGGCAGAGACAAGGACGCATTCTTGGTGAGTTATACATCATGATGCGGGTTACTCACTGTGAACTCTCGTAATTGATTCTTTCCATTTTTAGCCACACCAGCTACGTACTCCTAGAGCCAATGACGTGAGCCAGTCTGTCCAGCAGATCGACAAGGCAACTATGCTATACCGAGGTATATAATAGGAACCGGTGATCCCTTAGCTTTTCATTTAGCAACATATTGATAATCCATCCATCCATTATCTCACTTGCTTTCTACCTCTGAATACACTCTGGACAGGTCACCAATCCATCTCAGGGTGCACATACACTCACCCTGATACTTAAACAGGAGCAGTTTGTCCCTAATGGACCTACCATGGATGTGACATAAAGCACATGCAAGCAAAATGCAAAGCAAGCAACGCGCAACCAAAACGCACCAAAATCATTTTCTTTATATTTTCTTTATTCAAGAACAGCTTGTTCAGTTTGTTTATTGATACTGATGTTTGAGCTTTTTTTATTTGAAATTTTGATCATTCCTTCATTTAACATCCTAAATGTATGCTGCTGTGCTTTAATTCATCTTATTTTTAGCTCCTTTTAATGTTTTGGCTTTAGCCAGCCAGTGCTCGCTGGTGACATTAAGATAGCACTTAACGTGCGTTTCCTTCAGCGTGTGTGGGTGGGTGGGTGGATTTGGGTTTTATTCGTGCATTGTTTTATCTGTTTTTTTATTATGTAAATCACTTTCTGCTCAATGTATGAAAAGTGCTATACTATATCAAAAAAGTCTGACTGATGGATTATTCTCAAAGTGTGAGGGCAAAGCGCAGTGCCATGCAGAGACCATGCAAACTCTATCGAGCCCTTCTCGACCGTGCTATTCACCTATTCACCATCTCTCCCAGATTGATGATGATATAAATAATAATACTTTGGCAAAAAAACAATAACTGCTATTTATTGGTAATTATCAAGTATGCAGTTTGCCTGCGGGCTTTTCATCTGCCTGTGAAAGGTTGACATTTCAGGATGTTTTGCTGTGGTGTGGAGAGGCCTACCAAATGTAATTTGGACCCGAGAGAGCCAGAAATTTCAGCGTAATCTGCCTGTAATGTGCGCCATACATCTTTGTACAATTTGCTGATGACTCTGGCAACAGTCTGCGGTCGTTGCTGCAATAGAAGGAAGGAGGAGTCTGAGTCGGCGGTAATGGAGGAGAGCAGACGGAGCGGTGGGAATGAAGTGGACAGTTTGTGGAGATGATTTGTAAACTGAACGTCCTCCATCTGTCGATGGGATTGACACTCCTCTCCGGACCGATCTTTAATTGTGTCTCAAGCAACAGAACCACAGTAATGAGGGAGACAACACCTGAATTGTCAGCACAGCGTGATGTGCCGCTTGTTTGGCGAGGTGAAGCGAACAAGCCGATTTTTGTGCACTGAGCCAAGACGGGTCGCTAGGACCTCAGCCTCAGCCTTAATGAAAACCTATTGAGTTTGGGTGAAGCAACGGTGAGTCTGCCTGCCTGCCCGCCTGCGTCAGTGGCTCTCCGCTTCTCAGAATATCCTGTCAAAACTGGCAAATACGGCCCTGAGCCCGAGGCGTTATACGAAGCCAAACAAACACGACGAGCGAATGTAACAACTGCTTCACGGGAAGCGGGCAGAAGGGTTCAGACGGATGAGCAATGACCTGCTGAAAGCGTCTATTCAAATCGATTTCCTTCATTGAGGGGAAGGGAACATGTTGTCCTCCTTCAGGTCCAGGTGCACTGAGCTCATTCCACTCTCGTTCTTCCTTTTCTCACGAGAGTTGGTTTATTTTGAGCTGCTTCGACCGGACCTTTGGAGAATGTCTCATATGTTTAAGGAGGAATGTACACGGTATAATTAAAAGCAACAAGGCGCTCTGGAAGCTACAGGAGGCCTTCCCCTTAAAGAAAACACATTTATAGACAATAATGCAATGCTTTCTGTGGGAAGAGGCTCTATTTCTCATACTATTGCCATGTTTAGTTAACCTGGACATCTGACATCGGAAAGGCTCTTTGAAAGCAGCGAGAGGTCTCTGATTAAAATGACCGTGACCCTGAACTCGCTGAGGTCACACCAGGCCCCCTGTAGCAAGAGAAAAAAAGTCTGTTGGTATGTAAACCTAACTTTTACTTATCAAACATGATTCTCCTTCAAAGCCCCCGCTGCAGACAGCATCTAAAAAATATCTCCAACACAGCTGCGGATCAACTGGTATGTGCTCGGAGATGGAGGTCGTTGCCCTCACAGCAGTTTTCCATCACATGGCAGAAAGCATGAACACAGCGTAGCACGTCAGTCTCAGCAGCACGCTGCGAAATCAGCAGCTTTTCAGAATAAAATCAATCTGAAAAGATAATCATAGGTCATTTCATCTAATTGCTGTCAACCCTTGTACCTCTGAAATAAATCCTGACCTCTTCACACATAAAGCTGCATGCATCAAGCTAGTATCACATGTTTGCAGATGAACAGGTGGCAGGCAGTGTTTGCAGCCATATATATATATATATATATATATATATATATATATATATATATAAAACAGCTATCAGATTACTAGTTACCGTACCAGCATTCTATACATGTTCCTTGCTGGGAGGTAAACAACGTTCCAGTACTGAAAGACATTCTTGTCCAGCATAGAGGACGAGGACTGCCTAATGCAATGTGCATTGATTTGAGTGGCAGATGAGAGAAGGTGTAAATCACAGTCCTCTGTTCACTCTAATGGACCCTTTTTTTATGTTCTTTTACAATGATTTAGCAGTGTTGTATTATGGAGCTTCACAATAGATCTGGGAAATTAGCAGCGAAAACTAGCAGCACAGCAGAGCTGCAGTGAAATATTCAGTATGTGATCCACACTGAGGGTAAAAAATCCAAAGAATATGAGTGATTACATAGACATTATGAATATATGTCGTCCTATATCTACACATCTATGGCGAAGGCAGGAAATCATCCTTGACAGGCGGCCAGTAACTAATTAAATTACATATTCTAATCCAGTAATTGTATACATTTCTCTGCCATAATGTCATTTTACAATGTTGTTTTGTATAATTCCATTAAATGCTATGACTGTTAACGTAACTGTCCCTGGTCGCTTGCTGATAGTACAGTCTATGTTCTGAACAGCTTTCTGGTACAGCATACTGCACACCATGACTCCATGCAGCCAAATAACCATGACCAAGCAGGAGTTCTTCTCCTCTTTCTTTTAATTTGCTATTTTAATGATTGCTCTGTTTTTTTCATCTATTTTGTCTTTATTGTGGATGTTGTATTAACTCTGTACCCGCCTATGTGCTGAGAGAAGAGCTCTACCGTTAAGAAGAGATGAGCAATCTAAAGGAACAATATGTCATAAATAAAGCCCGTGTCTTCCCTCAGCATAATTAAATCCACATTTCACAACAGGGTGTCACTGGGGACAGAGAGCTTCTACAGGTCAGACGTTCACTGACAGCTTTGCTGGAAGGATATGACAGGTCTCCCTCCTGCCGCCAACTGGCAAATAATACTGAATACTTCATCACATAAAAAGGGGCTGGGTTATTTGAAATGAAAATGAGATTAGCGACGCTGAGTCGTCTTGCGGCTTAACAGAAAACTGTTACAAATTAGAGGATAAGAACTCAGGGACTTAATAGGGAGGAAATAGCTGCTACCACCGAGGCCTCTGATTGAAGCCCAGAGGGATCGTTGGATAAAATGAGCTCCTGTATGAACCCCTTACCAGATCTGTGTAATGGATTATAAGATAATGTAGAATATGATCTATGCTTTTGTTCATTTTACTGAAATGAATGCAACTTTGAAGGGTACGGTGATGCCCGCTCAATTTAATTTCCCAATTTGCCTTTTCTTGCACACATACTTCTGGTTTTGTGAGGTTTGATGTTTGAAATGAAGATCCATCCATCCATCCATCCATCCATCCATCCATCCATCCATCCATCCATCCATCCATCCATCCATCCATCCATCCATCCATCCATCCATCCATCCATCCATCCATCCATCCATCCATCCACACCTAAGGGAAATGTTTTATTTTGGGCAGTGGGAGGAAACCAGACTCAGGGAGAACACAACTTCCACACAGCAAGGCCCTCAATCCAATGGGGATTCACCCTGGGGCCTTTCTCGCTGTGATAACCATCCTCTACTGTGTGAAAGTGAAAGAAAACACACAACCGCCACCTCATTAGCAGCTAGCTCAACTCAAATTACCTCCAGCAGATGATTGTCTGTGCAACTTTTTGGAAATGAAGGATATGAGATATCTGCTGGACGGCTTCAGTTTATATTTCAGGGAGGTAATTTCACCAGAATGTTTCATATTAGTCACTGAGTCAGTCTATTTTCCTAGCAGTGGTTAATATCGCCTTTAATCTTTTTGGAGAGCTTCAGAGGTCAGACACTGGTATGAATCTTTGTCCTGGTGTTGTTGGCCTCTTTTCACCAGAGGAGTGAAATATCTGTGTCGAAGTGGCCGGAGTTAGGAGAATAAAACAGTTTTTCTCAAATTGATTATCTGTGATAACAATGTGTGATTGGATGTTGTGTAAATAATCCTCCGGCAATCTGTATCTTTCAAAAACCCTGCGCCGTTCGCGAGATGACTTGATTTCAGTGGGCTGTACCGCACCGGGCCAGCCTCGCTGCACCTTTTGAAGTGTTATTTCTCGGTTGGATGGTTGCAGAGAAGCCGGTGCGGTGCTCCCTATAGGCGCCGGCTGGAAGACCTCATCACGTCCAGCCCGAGAAGAGAGATGCCTTCCTCACTAGACAGAGTTATCATTCCCAAAGGTAGACGGTGTATTTATAGGGTCATACGTTCTCGCTGCTGGTATAAATCGCGGCTCCCAGGATCCTCCACAGTGTGAGTGGACGCCGTGCATCCTCAGCGCGCCATCGATAACGGGCAGCAGATAATGAGGATTTGCTGCTGTGAGTAATCACAAGCCAGGACGTTGTGTGAGCAATTTGTGCCCCTTCCAGAAGACCGTGGAAAATATCACTCATGTGCTCTCCGTTGGAGGGGTTTACATAACGTGTAGAGACGCATGTGGATGCACAACATGAACAGCGAAAAAAAAGAAAAGGTTCGGTTGGTGCATTTTGATGATTTCAGGATCTTTTCAGGGGATTTACCAGGAGGGAAAAAGAACAGGAGTCAAAATAAACTTTGCGTGGAAGTTTGTAAATAAGTCCTAAAATAAAGCCCGACAGATAGCTCTCTTGACATTGACCATGGCCAATCCTCCGTGAGGAGGGAGATATTTCCATCCTGAGAATCGTTGTGGACCATGAGATCCTCCGGCAACGAGGAGGACCAGGGACCAGGGAGTATTTCTGTAGATGATCGAAAAATAGGTCTGCACCCGTTCGGTGCCACTGAGAGCAAGATGGATCGCTGGCCTTCGCCGGATTCCACGCGAGACGTGCTCCGAGACTTCCAAACGCTGCTCCGACTGGAAACTAATTTCACTGTGCCAGCGATCAAACACAGACATCAGAAACACTTCTGTTTAGTGTCACTCTCACTCCGGGTGATTTATGGCTCGTCCCAGGAGTGAGGGGTGAAGAGGAATGCTCGGCCCGCGATAGTCTTATTCTTTATCCCTCACTTCAGCACGAGTTCAAACGTGTCTGCTGATAAAAAAAAAAAAAAGAGGAGGACATCATCGGCAGCGTGGCCCAACAAAAACACTTTGGTTTCTGGATGCTGTGAAACCGCGAGAGAGCAGCCAGTTGCAGCACATTCAGATTCTCAGATTCTTCCGCGGTGGGAACAAATGGCCACAGCAAGAGCTGGGGGAGATATTAAACGTGCACGATGACAAATGTGTTTGCATATCAATGATTTATTTATCTGGGCCTGGATGCATCAGCTGTGCGTGTGTGTGTGTGTGTGTGCGTGTGTGTGCGTGTGTGTGTGTGTGTGTGAGCACCGGCAGATTGTCTATTGCACCTTTCAAAAGTTCATATGGGCCGACAAAGCAGAAAAAACCCCCAAAACAATTAATGTCATTTGCCTGACTGCCAGATAATGAGGACTGTGACTGAACTTTCAGGCGATTTCATTTTGTTATTTCTCTCGTCCCCTCTTTGCAACCCGTACGACACCTTCACCTCTTTTATTTCCTGCAATTCCACCGTTGGGCGGACGTGTGCTTATGAAGCTATTTTCTTAATTGGAGAGAAAAGGTGCCGTTCAATTTGAGCTCAAGCAATGGATCAATGCCCTAGATGATAGCAATGAGAAACTACTAATTTCAAGGAACATTGGTTTTTGGAGAGCTTGCGGTGTGGGCTTGAAAAACTGGAAATTCATTTTCATTAACAGCCTGTGAGTGACGAACTTTTAAGGGAGAAGGGATTAATCACACATTGGTTCCTTTTACCTTTGTGCAACATTCTCAAACATACTGTAATAGCATTTGTTGGTGAGACTGTGCGACAGATTGATTTCACAATAAATAAAATCAGCCTTGGCTCACCTCTATCTCCCAGACAAGGACAGATTTATTGCATTCACCGAAGAAGTGGATGATCGGTAGCGGTGCGATAGATGAGTGTGAAGCCAACCAGGAGGATCGGGATCGTGACCTCTGACTGAACAATAATGTTTAGATGCATGAGCAGACGATTATTTTATGATTGCATTTGATAGCAGTTTGTTCCTCCACTTAAAGTTCACCGTATAATTCATTCATTGATTATCCTACCTGTTTTGCAATGATGTTGCAGTGGACAGGTCTTCAATCCATCACAGGATGCGCACACGCACACACACACACACACACACACACACACACACACACACACACACACACACACACACACACACACACACACACACACACACACACACACACACACACACAGTGCTATCCACAGCACCCTGTTCATCACCTTAAAGTTCACCGTGAAGTAATGAATACTGCTTCCATACATGTTGCCTGTAGAGATTCTTCGTTGTCTCTCCATGATACAGTAGCCTGATTGCTCCTGGCTTATGTCGCACTGAGACACATTTGAGAGCTGTGCCAGTGATGCCTCTGTCCCGACGGTACACACCTCGCTCCGGGATGAGAGACGTGTTTGTGGCGAAGCCTGATTTAAAAACTTTAACGGCGATCTCTGTGGCTCAGCTGCAGCATTAGTGTGCAGTGTGGGGTCTAATGAATGAAGACTGAACCCGTTTGTCTCGATGTAATTTGCTACTTCTCCTGATTACCTGCCTTGTACAAAACTGATTTACAATGCAGTAAACTTAACTCTCTGTATTTGGAGTCCACTGTCTGCTTTATTGAGCTTTTATAGATGATGGCACGTTCCCCCACAATGCCCTTGTCACAGTTTGACAGAAAAGTTTTTTCACCCTTCTTCCCCTTTCACTAATTTCAGTCTGAGACAAGCACAGGTGTGCCTAAGTAAATGAACAATGTCTGACTTCCACTTAGCTACAGGCATTTCAGGGTTTTTCTCTTCCTGATGGTAATAATGTTTTTCAAAGCACCAATGCTTCAGAAATCAAAATTTGCTCTGAAAGTGGCCTTCACTCTCCCATTTCACTCTAATAGAGTCCATTGAACTTGTGTGCACACAACAGGGACACTTTGTTCTCAAGGACTCTGTTATTCATGAGCAGAGGTGACAAAGACCCTGAACACCTGGCAACGCAAGCTGATGTCTCCATACAGGGCACACAGGGTCGGAGATGCCTGTGTTGGTCACACACCTGGGTGTGTGTGTGTGTGAGAGAGAGCGAGAGAGAGAGGGAGAGAGAGAGAGAGTGGTGTGTGTGGAGACTGTCCAGAGTGTGTTCCTGTGTGAGCTGGAGATAGGCTTCAGCAGACCCCGCGACACCACTGAATACAAAGCGGGTGAGATAATGGATGGGAGGGATGCATATAATTGCATTGTAAAAATCTCTGTGAACTGTCCATGAACTGGGCCAAGATATCACTCAGTAAGAGGCCTCGGCGGCTTCTGGGCTATTGAATATCATTAGTGCACATTTGGAGTGATTGAGAGACTTACAGAACTTGTTTCAGATACACTGGAGGCAAAAAACAACGTATGTCCGTACTTAATGTGTCACTCTGAGCTTTGCCTTTCGCAGCTTGGTCAGTATTAATCACGGGGCAGGACCTTAATTGCTACCCTCAAAATCTTCCAGGCTCTCCTGCTCTAGACTCGAGTGTAGTAACGGTTGTAATTTCAGCGACGCTGAGAGCCAGCCGTAATTGCTTCCAGACCGCAGCCACTGTGGCTGACTGAACCCACCAGATCCACAGCAGCTGCTGCACGGCGGCTCCCTGTGTGGGTTTTTCCCTCTCTGCCTCTCTTGGTGCAGCTTAATAGCTGTTAGCCACCTCGATGGCAATCTCAGCCACGTCCTTTGGCCTTGATCCTTCAGAGGACCCCTCTTATCTTACCACCCTCGCCTCTCAGCACTTTTAACTCTTCATAAACAATGTCTTGGAGGTCTCGGCCTGTTTTATCCAATCCTGTCCGCACCAAGGAAGCCGTTTTACAAATATACTTTACAGCATCTGAAAAAAAAAAAGTCCTGACTGGCTGCTGTTGGGTTGATAAAAAGCACAACCCCGGGGAAATACTGTCTCGGTTTCCCCAAGGATCAGAAGATTCTGAAAGAGCATCCGGCCCTAAACTACGGAAATTCTTACGCTTGTTAAGCATCTGTGTTCACGTCAGGATTTTTTAAAAATCTCGACCACGCTGTGACGTTCTCCCTTCCCGGCGCATCCTTGCCCCTACAGAGAATACGTAGGACCTTCCCTCTGGCTTCACACAAGAGTAATATGTAATATGTTAAATAGGTTACACTGCTTCGACTGATCTCTCCAGAATCAGAGACAAAGGTTTAGGGCATCGTTTAGGGTTGTGCTCCACAACACGGATAACAGAGTGACCTCGGGTGATCCCCGCTTCCTCAGCACGATCCTGCAGGAGATAACAGGCCAAGTCAACTCTCAACCCGCAAACATTTTCTCTTCAAAGTCATTCAGAAGCTACTGCTCCTCCATGACTGCGCAGGCTGATCAAACTGCAGGGAGTACAATGTAAACCGAGGCCCCACAGTTTGATTTCACCTGCAGAGCGTGCATACACAGCATTGGGACATGTGTTTGCATGCACGCCAGTGGTCCGTGGCCCTGGGGCATCTGACCACTCGCCCTGAGGGTAAACCAGGCATGTACATGGACAGTCTGGTATGCACAAGGCCATATAAACAGCTTCTGTTCTCATTTGTGGCTTCCTGCCTCTCTGGGTCTTCCTCATGAGTCCCAACAAGAGGCTGCTGTGGACAGCTTCCCATGTGAAAACTGACTGGGCCTGCCAAAAAGGCCATGGCTCGGCTCCGTCATGATACCCTCCCCCACCCCGCACCCAGGGACTGGTACCACTTCATTATAAGGTGCCTCTAATAAAAGCTTTAGTGGCTGTAATAAATGGCTCTCTCACTGGTTAGTAAATTATCTAGCCATGCTTTATATGGTTAAATTACAAGCTATCGTTTTTGGTTGCCTGGAAAGTTTTTGTGTTTTATGTATTCATTCATCTTCTTTAGTCAATGTTTCACAATTTGTTAAACCCAGTCACTTGAGAATAATACCAAAACCAATACCAATACCTACCAGTTGTTACGCATCTCTGCAAGGATTAAATTCTGACTGTAGGTCTAATAAGAGTCTATTTACGTGCATTTAAAGCATCTAAAGGCCTGGACCTCTTTGTAAACCCAAGAATAAACGTATTGGGTTTTAAACCCAAGCTTAAAAGCATTTTAAAGTGCAAATCTATCCATCTGTTGTCTATCACAAGGTAAGACACATCTCTTTATATCTTAATGGGGACGAGGGAGCCTATCTGGAAAGCACATAGGGTGAAGGCAGGGGTCCCTGCCCTGCACAGGTCTCCAGTCCAGCACAGGACACACACCCCATTCACTCTCCGGGACTGTCTTGCTCTATAAGTGATAATGTAAGAGGAAAATGGCAGCATGTCCAGCTCACTGTTTTATTATCTGCAAGAAGTATTTCTAATTAACAATCAATGTGACCCTAAACTGATTTATTGAGTGGTGAGTCACAACATGGTGACAGAACGACAGAACCACTTTGTCCTTTGACTTGTGCCCCACAGTGAAGTGGGACACTTTGTCTTGACCATCACCGGCTCCCGACTGGAAATTACCCTTTGAGCGCTGGTGCAGGCTGTGTGAAATCAGGACAAAGTGCAGCGGGAGGCTTTAATGTTTTCTTGCCTGTACACTCCTCATTTAATACAACAATGTAAGGTCACAGCAGGCCCCAGACGTCCATAAGACTAAGTGATTAATGTGGGACATAAAACCACACTAACATGCAGGCCTGTGTAAACAGCCTGCATATATAGACCGCAGCGCCCTCCCTCCCTCCTCCCCTCCGCGTCAGGAAGGAAAACTTGCTTTGGAGAACCATAATATAGTGTTTGCCATTTATCTCTCATATCGTCCACTTTCTGTGTACAAGATAACTGTTACTGTTTCAGGCGGCCCTCGATGAAGCCTTGGACAACACAGGAAACGTAAAACACGAGTTAATAACAATAATTTATTTGATATTTCACAGCAGAAATCTGGTCAATCTCAGTGGGATTTGCTGTTCAATATAAGCAGCGTTATAATAACACTCAAATGACTCCTTCTAAATCATTTGCATTTCAAGAAAAATCTGCTTTTTCCCTTCCTCCAAGGTTTATGGCCCAGAGGAGACAACAAACTATCCATAAAGCGGAGTTGGAATTCAAATTAGACTCTACTCTCCCATAAAGCTACAACCCTCAAATAGTAAGCATGTTTTGACAGCTTTGTGTTATACCACTTGAATGTGAACTTTGACTTCTTGAGAGAGGGGAAGTATTCCACATCCCCGTTGCATAAATCTCGCATGGACAGGGCTCTGAATCAAGACGAGAGAACGCAATCAGAAACGTCGCAGCGGGTGTGAAACATGCAGAAACGGGATCTGGATGGATGCACGTTATCTCTTTCCCGTTTGAAATACAGCAGCGGCCCTCTTCGTCTGTGTCCTTTTCTAAGGGCTTAATTGTACGAATGCAACAAAAGTGCCATTAAAGCAGCTGTACCATTTAAACCAGATGTAGTATAGCTCAATTTACATACCTTTCTCTGAGAGCGTAATAAATCACCTGCTGCCTCCTGGCTCTGCCTCGTTGAATAGTTTACCCTCAGTGGTATCTAGTCATGCTTGTAGCTAGGCTTTATAGGTGACTCCATTTGAACAGGTTTTTTTCTCATGCTTTCTGTCTCACGTGTCTGCACAGTAGGTGCACTGAGGGAGATTGAAAAATTTCTCTCAGGAATCAGCGATGCACTTGCTCTCAGTGGTTTTCAGCGGGGCAGTGAGTCACACAAAGGAGTTCTGAGAAATTCCAAAGAGTTGGGATATTAATGCTGGAAAGATGACTTCATCCACTGTGCCGGGTAGAGAGCAAACATCCAGTAAACAGAAATATCAGATTTTTTCCTCCTCTTAACAGGCCGCCTCCTTAAGCTTAGCTATTAACTAATCCTTAGAGCAACAGAGAATCAGTGTCTCGTGTTCAGACGTACTTGGCCAATAAAGCCTTTACTGACAGAGAAGAGGCAGCACTTGCTTGGACCAGTACGTGCGCCCGCTTCATCTTAAGAAGTATGCCACATTAACATGTCAGCATAATGACCATATGTCAGAGGAAATACTGAAAATGATCAGAAGAGAGGATTTTCATGGTGCAAGTGTTTCTGTGTAAAGCAAGTCCTGAAAAAAGTAATGATGAGTGAAATGTCGAAATGTTCCTGCTGGTAAGGAATTCCCCATGAATCATTTTGTAAACCCGTCTTTCATTTAAGTTATATAGCAGGACAAAAAAAACAAGCCATAGAAAAAATTACGTGGAGGGAAAAAAAAAGCTTTGATTCTGCAGGGATTGTTGGTTTTTTTTTTTAATCTAAAGTTTTGGCTGTCATAATATCTCCGTTCAGTGCCTCGGCAACCTCTCAGACAGCCCGTGGCCTATTTCTCTCTCCATTTGCTGCTCTGGAATGTGTTATTCATGTCTGCAGCTCACAGTCCTGGAGACAAACTGCTCCAGGCCAATCAAAGGCACGAGTCTGCTCATCCTGCACGTTTCTCTTGTTGTGGCTGTCATGTTGCGCTACGAAAAGAGCCGATGATGACTGGGTGTTCATATGGGGTGTACATGTAACATGTGCCCCCCCCTCCTCAAGAGAGGTATATATTTGGAGTTTGTCTCCCCAAATATACCAAGCAAGAATGTAGATTTTGGCAATCAGGGAAGTGGATTTTTTCCACAGCTGTCTTAATCAATTTGTCTCCACTATCTTGCACAGCTGCCATAATCCATAGCAATCATTTATGTAAACAGACAACAGTGAAGTGGTACAAACAGTCCATGGTTTTTGTTAAGAATAGACGTTTTCACAGCAAGATAAAAATGTAGAAAACGCTCTTTATGTGGTGTGCTAAATCTGTGCATATGAGACACAGGTAAAAACCTCCACTGGCTGTGGCTGTTACGCTGTCGGCACATCGAGGTCTCGACCACAAAACCCTGGAAAACTCCATGCGCTCTCAGACAGTTTCATGTGGATAGAGGCCCTGGAAAAAGGCTTATGAGTAAATCCTGAGATGGGATGGTCTTTCGAAAACCGCTGCTTGTGTGTTCGAGAACAAATTTTTAATGCTTATGTGATCAGGAGACTTTCAACTTCTTTCAAGGAAATTTTCCACATTCATTCACAATGAATATTTAGGAAATAATTGAACAGAATTAAAAAAAATATATCTGCCATTACGCTTGCTACACAGTGCTTCTTTGTGTTAAATTGCCTTCTTAAAATGTTGAATGAGAACATTGCTGTAACATTATCTCCTAATGTTTTGAGCTCATTGAAAATGTACTTGAAAATGGAACTGGACACCGACTCCATGTAAATGTTTGACAATACTCACTAATCTTAAACGCTTTTTGAACTTTGAACATTTTATAATAGAATACAACAACAAATAAGTTTATGTACTGTATGTCAGTATGGTATGTGTGTGAGAGAGAAGAGTGTGTGTGTGTGTGTGTGTGTGTGTGTGTGTGTGCATGTACATTATGGGCCGACTTTTAAATATTAACCTTTATCCTTTTGAACGAAATAAACTAGTGCAACAACTGCCATGTTTGACTTGTGGTTCATTACTGCTTAAATATAATGCCATTGTGTTTAAATGAAGGCCACACGTGCGTATGAATATAAAGTGAATTTCTATACAAGCAAACTACTCTGTTCTATGTGTACAATGACAATAAATGACAGCATTTTTTGATCATAGAATAAATATTTTTTTACTGTGCAAATAGGCCAGGCATGGCCACATCAAAGTGAATTTATTCATTTTACTGATCATCTGTGATAAGTGTGTAGATGTATTGTGTTCTCGCTGAGATTTCCTGCATCACCAGCTGAGTGCATGCAGGTTAGCGTAGCGCCACAACTTCTTTCAGTGGCATTGCTGACACTCAGCTCAGCATTTGATCTGACTGCATAACCTCTCGTCTGAGATTAGTGGCTATAGGCGCTCATAGAAGGTTTTCATCACGCAAAACCTCTCTCCTTCTGCAGAGATGCTGCAGTTCTGACTCCCAACTCCTTTGGACTTTCAGTGAAAGGTGACGCCACCTCCAAACAACTTAAATGGTGTTGCTGTAATAGCCAATGTTAAGCTGGAACTCTAAATGTAACTGCGTCAGGACCAGGTTATATGTAGAGACCGATCTCGATCCAGGATCTATCCAGCCACCATTGGAGATATAGGAAAGCCTGGCTTTAGATTCAACATACCTCGCTGACACACTGATGTCACTTGGTAGTACACCACAGTCAGCAAACACACACGACATGCACCCACACTGACAGTGTGTTCACCATGGATGATTCAAGACATGAGTTTGACCTCCTTCTTCTTTGTTACATGCACACCTACTGCCAGTAAATCAGAATAACAGGGGCCTACCTACTATCATGATGGCTGGCTCCTCCTGCTAACAACACACACACGCACATGCACACACGCACATGCACACACACACACACACACACACACACACACACACACACACAGACATGCACACACATAGACATGCACACACACAAACATATGCACACACACACACACACACAGAAAAAGTATTTGAACTATTTTAACTATTCTCATACTTTTGCTGAATAATATCAGATGAAAACATAAATACGACCGAGACGTTACTGTCTGTATATATGTCTACACATATAACTTTAGACTTTTTCTATAAACTTGCCGGCATTCAAGGCATTTAATGTCAGCTGCTGACGTGTGTGTGTCTGCATGTGTGCTCATTTTAGGTTGCAAAGTGAAAGTTCAGATAAAACAGTTTAATCCTGCGTGTTTAATCATGCATCATCACATGCTTGGCTTCCACATCATACGGTCCGTGGAGCATGCTCAGTAGAGTCACTCCTGTCATACCTGTGGGCCACTGTGGGTGCAATTTTCAGTGTCTTCTCTGTCCTCTGGAAAACTTTCTAACAGATATAAAGTCATTGACTTCAACAACAACCTTGTGGTTTTGTTTTATAGAGGAATGCTTATGATCGCTTTGTTCACCAACATCCGTAAAACATCAACATCTTTGTTGACACTCAACAATACAACATCATTAACACTATTATAATGTTCTTTGAACAATACTGTCAATAAGAGTGTTTTCTTTAAAACATTAAGAGAACCTGAAGGGAATATCAGCCAATGTTGTGGGAACGTTTCCTGCTGGCTGGGAAAGCGGCTAAGATAATAGATGGATGAAAAGTTGTTTGTATGCAGCTAATCCAGTCTAACATTAAATAAATAGTGATGTAATGGTGGTGTTGCAGTTATGCCTGCTCAACATTTTTGTGCTCTAATCCTAACATTTACTCTCCCCAGTAGCAGCTAATTGGTCTGGCCCACCACAACAACTTTCTCATTCAGCCCCAGGAGTAAACGAGTAAGCCCAGCCTTAATCTACGTGCTCCTCATTGCACTTATTAAAAATACCTTTTGTTCACAAACCGTCAGTTCACCTCACACAAAGTATTTAGTAAGAGTCTGTGTATAACAGCGCCAGGAGCGCTTTCAGTTTGAATCCATATAAAACTCTGGAGAGGTGATCGTGCTGTGCATATTTTAGACACCGTGTCAGTTTTGCACAATTTTGTCCGTTTGATGGAGCGGAGCAGCGCTTGTTGCAGACACAATAAACCAACATTTTATGTTATGTTCTGTAGCCTACTCCAACCCTGAAAACATTCTGCCACAGCCAATCAATACTGCAAAAAGCTTCAACATTTAAAGCTGCAGCTCAGTGGGTTGAAGGTTGCTCTCAAGATAGAAGGATGCGAGCTTTCTTGGACGGCTGAGAGCGCCGGGTCATCCAAGCCCACCAGAGGCTAAGTTTGACTTGGCAGGCAGGCAGTGAAACCTGTCACAGCGTCAGACCGTCAGTAATAAACTTCTTTCGGAGAACAAAACTGCAGTGTCAACAAGCAATTAAAGGGAAATTCCACAAACTGGCCGTTTCTAAACAAAATTGACAGGCCGTTGTTTGACAGTCAATCTGTCCTCGTCTCCATCGCCGGCCCCCACGTAAACCCAACAGCGTCAGCGTGGCCGATGCAGACGACGCACAAAGCCGCTCGCGACTGAATTCGAGTGGACAGATGATGTCCCGCCGTCAACGTCACTCTGTCAGCGCTTTAAAGAGTCGTTCAAACGCAATTACCAGCGCTAGAAATAATAATAAAGCCGTCAGCATGTTGGTGCGGGAAGAGACAGATTGTCGTGTGCTCGGGGATGTGTCTTTCTGCTTACGGGCGCCCGCAGCTGTTCACTGACGAACAACTCGATGAGGTTGAGCGGAGTTGATGGCCACCGCCATCGCCGCTTCTCTCTCCACCGTCTCTTCCCAACCAGACTCTTCCGGACGGAGCTGAGATGGGAGACGACTCTGAATGAACACAAAGCAACCACCAAAGAACACCCAGTGTGAGTGTGCACGTGGAAAATGAAAGCAAGGGGGAGTTATTTCTTATGTTTAAAGAGGGTGAATAAGTGTGTGAGTGTGACCAATGGGCGGCTGTCAGCAGAGCAAACACCGCACTGAGAGTGCCCTGGCCATCGCCTCTGGAGGCAGGACGTTTTGGTAAATGTGATAAATTCAGATGCTATTCTTCTGCTCAGAGCACAGGAGCTGTCTCTGATTGTTTCTCTGTGGAGAAAACTGGTACGACCTAATTTTTAGATGCATTTTCTCTTGGCCTGATTTTGGAATATGGATCATGATTGGCCACTTCCTCACTTCCTCCATTTGCTGTGCCTCAGTGTCAGAATGCCTCTCACCTCTCGCCTCTATCAGCTGTTGTGATTTTTTTCAATAAAGACTGCCTTAAATGGCTGAAGCTGAATTTCTCCTACCTCCTACATTTGGGCGATCTAGTCAACTCGACGTGACAGCTGCTTCATCAGACTGGTGTGAACAGCCATGTGGGGCACGTGGGAATCATCAAGGCGAAACAAAGCAAAATAATTCCCTCAATGTACAAAACTCACCGAGCACCATAATCAGCCTCGGTTTTAATGGTATCCTGGATCTTCAAATTGCTTTAAAGGAATTAATTACTTGTCAATGGTGTGCCGGAGCATGATAATTAAACAGGACGGCTAAGGGCTCCGCTATCACAATAGAAATAACAGCCTGGCACCACGCTGATACCACGGTGCGCTCCACATGCTGGAGACAACTGTCAGGAGTGATGGAGGACGCCATCAAAGGCACATTAAAAGCTGTAGTGTCAGGTTGTGCCTGAGCTCAGCTGTCCCATACGAACCGGAAACAAGAAAAAAAAAGCATTCATTACACTTAGGAGTTGAGGGGCCGTTGTGGTGATTAAAAAGAAAACGAATGCGTACTCTCACAATAAAGAACAATGCCAAGACAGGGGATGTTTCCAGTGGGAGCAACTGGTATTTAACGGGCTGCGCTGCTTCCAGTTGGCTTATCACTAAAGCAGCCACTCACCGACAAGACAAGTCGGACTTGAACAGTCCCCGGACCTAATTTTATCCATTCACTTGCATTGTTTAATCCCTGCAGCATCTAAACAAATGTAAATGTTGAAAAGTAACTCGTTTAGAACATTAGGACAGAAAGACTGAGTGCTGCGTCTACGCTGCACAGAAAGAAGAACAAATCAGCTTGATACACATGCAGTCATATATATATATGTGTGTGTGTGTGTGTGTGTGTGTGTGTGTGTGTGTGTGTGTGTGTGTAAAACATTGGTGGGCAATGAGCTGCAGCATGTTTTCATTAGACTTTTAATATCTAAACCCACACAAACTATTTTGTATTTGTGATCGATGCATTGCAGCATCCTCACACTGGACTGCTAAACCACTAATACCTCAGGATGATTACTCCTAACAGTTAACTGCCTGGTACACACACACACACCGAGGACATTCAAAATGTGCGAGTGTGGCATTTGGGAGCGGAGCTGCTATCTTCTCTTCTCCTCTCTCGGTTTAATTACTGTCATTACAGGAAACAGTGCAGACCAGAGTTGCTTTCTCCCACTTTGCTCCGCTCACCCAGTCTCACACAGAGTTCAGGGGGGCTGTGTTCCCAGGCCCAGGCGCCTTGCGAAATCATCGCTCATATTCAGCTCTGTCTGAGCGCTGCTTTGACAGCGAGGGCCACAGATTTGTAGCATTACCTTATCACAGCGTGACTGTATCTGCTTTAAAAATGAAGGCTTGTCAGCGAGAAAAATGTTTTTTACATTTTGCCATTTCCCAGAATGTGGTCTGTGTGAGCGTAACGGAGCCGCTCCCGCTGCACACGACTGCTCGTCTTATATTGCAGTTTTCAGTTTTACATTTGCCTTTTACAGCAACAGGCGTCGGCGATTATTACGGCACTGTTTATGGCGATACTCAGGCATCATTGCTCTTCAAATGTGGGAGGAAAAAGTTGGTCTGAACCACAGCAAAGAAGTAGTCAAAGAAATATCTTTGCCTACCAACTGTGTGTGTGTAATGCCATGCCATGTTAACTGTCAGTTGCTGTCATACGTAGAAGATTAGAAATTAATTTATGTCTTTGGCTGTTCAGCATATTGATGTTTAATGTAACTGAGACTTTCTGTCACAATAGTTTTTACCACATTGAAAGGAAAATGAAAACAATCACCTCGCTCTTCTCATTCCACCAGGAGTGCTGTACTGCATCTGTCAGTAACACAACAGCTCAGCCGCTAACGCTAAAACAAAACAGATTTTTGCACAATATTGTATCCAGCGCCTTGTTTAAAGAGCGCCGAGATCCACAATGTTCTGTGCGGAAAGGTAACCAAGAGAGCCGTGTTTATAGTGCCTATTGATGAGAGAGTCACAGACAAGACTTAGTGCAGACTCTCGGCACAAACACTGCTCTTTTGAAACCCGCAGACCTCCGCCAGGATAAACAGAGATACAATAGTAGCCCGTACAAAATCATCCCTCATTCACTCGCCTCTCGCTCTCATTGGCGGCGGGGCAGGCTTTATTATGAGAGAGGAAGTGGAAAAAAAACATGGCAGAGAGTAGTTTTGACAGATGCAAGAAATCTCGAGCACAAAATGTGATCGTCCCCGGGGACCTCTTGAAGACAAATTAAATTGTTGTATAGGGACCAGCCAGCAATTTCTGCTAATCTCTCTCTCTCTCTCTCTCTCTCTTTTTTTTCAAACAGCTTGTTAATGAAGTCTAGTACAGAAAGTGTGAAGCACAGCCTGGATGCCACAGGCAACAGGGATACATCACTTGAATTGATCTGTGTGTATCCTCCCTGGTTAGGATCATGTGTCGAAAAAAAAAAAGATCCATTTATGTTTGTTTAAAAACAACATTCCTGTTTCACAGTCAAACAGGAAACTCTTTTTTTCCCCCCTCTCGCTTACAAATTGTTGCCAGCGCCTGTTAAAGTGGAAGTATTTTTCTTTGCCTAATTGAAATGCCACGGGCGTCTGTGAGAAACTCAGACCACGGCCGACCCGGGGGCCAAGCGAGCTGCACAGTTGCAGCGACAGTGTTTCCAAGGAGATGGCGGCGTGATTAGAAAGAAGTGCCTCCGTGTTTCCAGCGTGTCTACGGGGTGCAGCGGCACAATGCAGCGGAGACGAGAGGTCGATTGCGTAACCCGGGAGTGGCCTCGCTGATTGGTCGTTCGTGTCCGCGTCCAGCCTGGCGGACCTCAGCTGAGAGCCGTGAAGCAGAAAGTGTGTGACGGAGGGGCGAGGAGAGGGAGAGAAAGCCGCCACATGGTTTGCTGGAGTCTGATCACAGTAGCCTTTACTCTTGGCTTAAACACAAGTTTTAAATCACTTTGCACCAACTAAATATATTTTAGCAGTATTTTAAGTCTGGTGCAGAGATACACAGATGTCTGCAAAATTTGATGAAGCCCTTTCATGCTATTTTTAATGTAAACATGGAATAGCATGGCCATATACAGTCATTTTCTAAAAATGTCCTGATCATATATCCTAGAAAATTTACTACAACGATATTTTGGTCTCCAGACTTCAGTAGCCGGGTTTGTCTACTCCTGATGCAATGGAGCAAAGTTTCCTTCAAGGGATCTCCGTTCACAGCCAGCTTTAATACGTGCCATGTGCGACCCGGTCTGTGATATCTAGCAGCTAATGTGTCCCGGTGCTTTGTGTAACACTGACATTTCTCATCAGTGTTTGGCATTTGCAGCGACATCTATGCTTAAGAAGATATAGAGCAGCTCTGATGTATGTGGTCATAGCAGGTGAAACATGCACAGGCTGGAATGATAAACATCCATCCCTCTATTATCTCACCTGCTTTACACTATACATATATATATATATATATATATATATATATATATATATATATATGTATATATACATATGTATATAACATACATATATAGGGTTAGGGTTAGCCTATGGTTAACCCTAACCCTAATCCTGTCAGGAGTACTTAAGAGAAACACTCGACATAAGTGTAGAGTACATAAGAGGAGAGTCTCTTTACTGTATGTAGTGTATGTAGTTTCTTTATGTAGTGTCTACATCCTTTCATTGCACTCATATCCTCTGTCGGGGGTTGGCGTGTGTGACCGGTGAGCCTGGGGTTAGAAGACGTTTGGCCCAGCTCTGTTCAGGTTGTGTGATGCTGCCATTGCCTGGACGGATGGCCACCGAGAGACGTTCAGTCTCTTCAAACCTGAAGCAAGTTTAAAGTTTCTTGACACATCCTTCATCAGACTGGACCACAGGGCCTGCAGAGCTGCACATTGTAGGTGCGGTTGATACGCAGAAGGAATCACTGGACTCCGGCTTGTTCAGATCAAAGTCATACGCCGACTTCAGTCTGACTCCAAACTCACAAAACCGTGAAGGAGCAAGGGTGCTGAGGGCTTTCTTGTTCATCATTTTATGACCCAAACTTCAGAATTTTTGTTGTCTCATACATCATCTCCCCTTTTGTTATATATTTATTTTTTATATTTATTTTTTATCCCTGAAGCTGCTTGATTTTGGTATTCCACATCCAGACCATGGCGGCTGCACAGTGTTGATGCGAAACAAGGCCAGGAGATGATTTTTCCAACTATGTTTGTGTGTGCAAAAAGAAGAAAAAGAAATATTGGAACAATGCTAGAAATGCGCCCCACACATGTGTTTGGCCCCAGTGAGGTTTGACAAGTTACACTGGATCTAAACACAAGCTTTGTTCTGCATGACAACGCCACATGGCACTTTTAAACAAATCCACGCAATAACACCGTTTGTCTAAATAAATAATATAGACATAATACATCTAAATGCAAAACTGTCTAAGCTGACAAAATAATCCCGTCCAACGGTTTGCTGTGCTGGCGTGGAAATGTAAATGTCCCCATTTCCATGTATATTGAGCATGTTCCTCTCGCCTCGTTTCATAACCGCGTTGCCGACCTGAAAATATGAACATCCACATTTCAGTCTCGGCTGGAGGCCGTTTCGTCAGTTCTGCTTTCAAAGGTCATGAGTGAACTCAAAGAGATGGATGTTATAATTATTAGCCGTTGTATCTATTGTAAATACCCTTCGGATCCTGCCTCCATTGTTGTTGCTCCCACTTTCACGAGGCACTACGTCATTTTAATGAGCAGTTTGGATGTTTTCTCTTGCAAATATGCGGCTTATATAACTGCATTAACCGGGGCCTGTTGATATAGTCTCTGATCGTCCGACCATTTGTTTTTCCTCGTGATTTAATAGAATCCGCTTGGCAAAGCGTGGCAAGAACCACGCAAAATGCCTAAAAATGAAACAGAGAAATACACGTCCTCGCCGTGGACATCTCCTCTGTCTGATCTCTGGTATGTCACCTTCGCCCCCTCAGGTGAGGTCGTTCCCCGCCGTCTGCGCGCTGCCTCTGCCTCCCCATTGTGTCTGCGCGCGGACGACGTGCTTCCTTCCCGTCTTTGTTGCGGTCCCCTAAGAGAGGCAGATAAACGGTGGATCGTCGGCTGAAGACGGATGATCTACCCCGTGGACTTGTTGGCGCGGGGAAGGAGGAAATGTGTTTGTGAAAATTCCTGAGATGCCTGGAGAAGGTGAATTGTTGCGCGCGTCGACTCTGACTCCGGCGCGGCAGGAACACCAGCTGAGATGTGAGAGCTGCCCTGACGTTAAACAGCAGCGACGCTCGAGAGGCGCTTTAAATCACTGCGCCATGTCATATCCTAATATTTACCTTGAGGGGGGGAGAAAAGCCCTGAAAACAGGACTTTCTATTTAAGCACCTTTTGGAACAAGCCTGGATTCAACCTTTGACGAGATGAGGCGATAAATTGTGTCGTTTAAAGCCTCCCACCGTGGTGTTGGATTTGCTGGTTAACTCTGCTGATATATGCAGCAGCCAGTTGCAGTAGCCAGGCTTTCTTTCCATGTGCCCGACTGAAAAGGAGTCGTAATAAATCTGACCGCCGTCCCTCTTTAACAATGACTCAATCAGAGTCCATTGACTGGGCGTCACTTCTACTGCTCCGGCCTGACTGATCTCTGGCTCTCTCCTCCTCAGTCAGTCATGCATCTATCGATTGTGCTGTTGTTTCCTGTTTTGTCTGAGACAATGGCACAAGAAATCTTCACCTGGGTGACAGTATTGAAAGAAACCGAATTTGACTAATTGGGTCTAAAAAAAAAAGGTTACATGTTAGATCTGAAGGCAGAAAAAAGCTGCCTTAAGAAACCTCGGGACAGCTGTGTTGCTGCTCCTGCTGAGGAAGAAGAAGCAGACAGAAGCTGCACAAGTTCTGCTGATGGGCTCTTATTGCTTTTTGTTACTGGTTAAGTTTGTGGCGATATACTGATGAGTGGTTAACACTGTCACCTTACAGCAAGATCAGGTTAGAACGAGGTCCTTCCTGTGTGGAGTTTATATGTTTCCCTGGTGTCCTTGTGGGCTTCTTCAGTGCCTCCCCCGGTATCAAAACAAGCATGTGTTTAACACATCTGTTTCAATTCACTTCTGCTTGTGCTCCAAAAGTCACTCGGGTACCTGTTATCTTTAATAGAGGAGTTATTATTACTCCTGGCCACCAGGGGGCAGCCATGTCTCTCATCTTGCACTTGTTTTGGTGTGGATTGACTATGAGGTGTTGTATCAGAAAGGCACAATATCGAATGTGTTAGCGTAGCTACATTTGCTAAGCGTGAGCAATAACCTCTGATCGATAAAAATAAATTTGACCTTGTTTCATAAAAGCAGCAACTGCAACTAAGAAAAGCATTTTCCTGCTAGCTTACTACACCCGGAGCCCTAAAATTATTAGACAAGTCAGTTATAACAAGTCAGTTGAATGTCGTTTTAATTCTTCTACAATAATGACTGTATAGTATTCGAGCTGAAAAACGTACAAATCTTGCTTTTACCAAAAGTTTTACATAAACGTCACATAAACATTCTATAAACTTTGCTGGAATTGTTCCTCTTTGTTTTTTTCTGTTTTTTTTTATAAACACCTGCAAAATGAGTAACTGTTGTCATCTGCTTATTAGAACCATTAATTCTGTGCTACTTGTAAAATAAACCTGAAGGCTCCATAGGCATATGTAACTGCAACATGGGGTGTGTGTGTGTGTGTGTGTGTGTGTGTGTGTGTGTGTGTGTGTGTGTGTATGCCTGCTCACGCACACAGACAGAACACAAATTTTCTCATGAACCTTGACTCTTGCTGTGCTTAGCGCTGAGGACTCGTGGCCTTGGGTTGATTCACAGTATTGTGGCCGAGTCAGGCTCTGTCTGCTCGGACGCTCCGACAGGAAAAAACACTCTGATAGAAGCTGCGGGGGCTTGGCCAGCAACAGGACCGAGGCTCCCTCTCACCTGCTCTTGTCAAGGTCACATCCTTGTTATGAGCTTATAGCTGACCCCACGGCCCGGACGTCCTGGGGGTGTTGAGGCTATAGGCTCAGCTGTAAAAACGGAAAAGTCCAGACACTTTGCATCGCTGCCACTCGGGGACTTTGTGCTCTTTCCCATACTGGTCCCCTGCTCACGTCCACGCATACTTTTCTCAGCATCTATCTCTCCTGTGCTAGTTGCACGGGTGGCCGGGCCATGTGAGAAATGAAAAGAGGACTTTGTTTCCCAGTGGAGAGGAAGAGTTGGATCTGGATCAGGCTCGGGTCAGGAGAACTTCTCCTCTGTACACCCCTAATCATCTTTCCTTTAAGGGCATGTTTATGTTTGCACATTTTTCCCCTTCGATGGTGCTGAAGGAGGCTGAACTCATGAGAATCCTTGTTTGTTAAAAATCTCCTCGCGTCCCGCGGAGCCTCTGTTCCGCAGGCTGTGTGGGCACAGTCACGGCATCCCACCTTTCTTGTGCCCATTTTAGGCCATAATCTTCAACAAAGCGCACTGCGCAGATCGCTACAAAAATCGCCAAGTGGTAAGTCATTGATCCAGAGGAGGCTGTTTGTGGGAAAACGCTGCTTCCATCTGTATCCCCGGTCACGATGCTGCAGTGAGTAACTGGGCCGGGCTGAACCATGGCAGCGTCCCAACTCGCTGGGGGCGGGCAGAGAAAGAAAGTAAGTTCAGTAAAATCACCAATGCTTTAGCTTTAAAAGAGGGGAAGTGGACATGACTATTTTCCTGAAAGTCAGTCAGCTGAGTGTGAGTTGCACATCTGCCTTCTCCTTCCTTGATTTTTGTTGTTTTTTTACTCTTTTTTTTTCTTTCACTACACACCTGTTTCCACTCCTTACGCTTCTTAATATTCTTTTGCACATTCAGACTGGAAATAACTCTAGTAACTCCCCCTTAATCCCCCCCCCCTTCTCCTTTTCGGCCTCATCCAGCTCTGTGTCTTCGAGGAGTGCTTGGAGGCGTTTCCGCTCCCAAACTCCCCATGTGCTCTGGTCTCCCTAGTGAGATATTAATAGGAGAGGGGAGGGGGGACATTGAGACACACTCCCAGGAGAGACGAGGGTGGGAAGTTAGAAGTGGGGAAAGGGCCGGGGCTCTATAGTGGCTGGGAGCGGCAGCCATAAATCCATCATGCATGAATTGCGCAGAAAGAGAGAGAGAAAGACATAAACACGTAGATTGGAGTACATTCTCGAAGGGGAAACACGCAAATGATGCAGAGAAAGAGACCCATTCAATATTCCATCTCAGCACTTTTTATGCTCACTTGATTCGAGAACTGAAAGTCTAGAAAAATTCTGCAATCTTCCTGAAATCTAGGCCATTCACAGTTAAGGAAAGTGACAACTACTGTTATAATATTCACACATTCCTGTTCTCATTATCTTCTCTAGAGCCCATTATCATCTGATAATCTCATGGACTCATAGAGTATTGCTTATAGGATTTGATTTTGTATTTGTATTTGTTGATATTTAGATAAGCATGCAGTGCTAAGCAGGGTGAAATGTATTCTGGGTTTTCCGGGGTGACTCTTGTGCCCTTTCTATGTCACTGCAGTGACAGTCTTGGCACACACTAAAAACAAACTGTTATCACAGGTGAACAGAGGGCAGATGAAACCTGTCACACTGAAATATTTCCTCAACACTGTGTCCTTATGTCCTCCGCATGGTGAATACGAAACATACAATCATATCCAAATGACCGTGTAGAAGGATAATAGAAAGAGTTTTATTTATTCTCCTTTTAGTTTAGTCAGTAGAAGTCACCTCGATACACAGAGGAAAGAAACTCATTCAAGAATGTAATGTACTTAGGGAGGAGGGAGACAATAGACAGAAGCATCTTGTCTTGTTTCTCCTCAAGCAGATGGTTTGCATCTCCTCAGACGACACATTCGGGGAGTGGAGGTCATCGGATGGACCGAGGGGCCGTTGAACAGCTCAGCATGTTTGCTCCAGAGGTAGCAGTGGGAGCTCTGCCGTCAGCGATATTGCAAATCGATGCCTTCTCTCATCTGCCCACGGTGATGGATGACTTCGGAGAACCTCAAAGTGACAAAGAATGAAGCTGTGATCTGTGTATTCTTTATTCATGTTTTTTCCACTTTTGATGAAGAAAAACTCTATTTCAGACCCTCTGTGCTACAGTTCCTCCTGCAACCAGGCAGCGACTTCCGTCCTCTTTCGGAACTTGTAAAAATGGCTCTGACTTTGCCCTCCCTCGAAGTTTCAGTTCTTCCTTTCTGTTTACGTCTGTTTATTATCAAACATCAGCAAAAGTGGGCCAGTCGCAGCATTGTTAATTGAGGCTTTTTGGCTTTTGACCGTTACAGTTATTCGGCCTTAGATGCCGTTTTTAAACCTTTATCTGCACAGCAGATTGCCCGTGACTCCTATTTAAACCCAAACAGGAAATTAAAGTAAACAAGGCTCCTGCTGCAAAAGTTACAAGTTACAATTAGCTCCTGTCCTCCCTGCTGCCACAGCCACACCGCTATTTATTTTTACACGGCACCCCTGAGTAGAAACTTGATGTGACCTCACTGAAACTACCGTCTGTCACATCGGCTACGAGCTTCCAGACAAACAATCTCAAACAAAGGCCATTTGGCTGTCTGGGCCTGCTCCCTCACCACCTTGTACTCCGGCCTGTGGAGAGGTTTCACTCTGGCTGATGAAGCGCAGGACGGCACCGTGGGAGGACAGTGATGCATGCAGCACCTCAGCGGCCCGGTGGTGGCTCGCAGTGGAGGTGGAGACAGCACTGTCAGAGGTGAGCGGAGGGCAGATAAAGGCTGGCAGAGACAAAATGTTTTCTTAGGCTGCAGTCCTCACACACACACATGTGCAGACACACACACACACACACACACACACACACACAGAGACTCTTCCAGCTGCTACCTTCACACACATCTGTCTTAAAGTGGCGATTTTAAAGGGTATCAACAATACAAACCAGTGTGGTGTAAACCATCTTTAAAACGGATTGCACGTATCTGTTCCAGTTCAGACATGCAAGGGAATGAAGGCAGATGACTGCAAGGAAGCAGTTTGATATGTGTTTGTATGCTCTATTGATTCTTCCCCACTATCTGATTCCTCCAAACATATAAAGCTGGATGCGCATACGATGCATAGTTGTACTGCTCCAGCTAACGCCTGGTTGTGGATAAAGAACAAAAGCCTTTCATGAACTTGTGACAAAACTAATGTTCCATTGCTTCTATGTTAGTGCCATGGATAAATACTCCATCCAGAGTAACAACAGAGGAAGGAGCTGCAGGTCTGCAGGCTGTTCATTCAAACAGAAGGAAAGTAGTCCTTTAGAAAAAGCAGAGCAGAGACAGTGTGGGCTCCAGGACCATCCAGAATCTAAACCAACTAAGTGGATCATTTTAAGTTTATTAGTCACTTTGAAGAGTCTTTTATAACTAATAGGATTCACTCAAGGGCCTTGTTTTCACTCGTAAAAGATGGCAAATGCGTAGTGAAGTTGGTTATTTTAAACACTGGATACAAAAGGAAAGTCTGGAGAGCACACCGTGTAAGATGATGAGATACAGTCGAGCCTTCTTGTGACAGGAGCTTGAGGAAGGGGTCCAGTAACCAGAGAGCTGTTGACGAAACTCGTGCACTCTGTAAATGTAATGCAGGTGCTAGCTGGGGACTTCATGTCTCATCCAGGGCCAGCGCAGAGAAGGGCCTCGAAAATAACTCATCACAGCCAACTGCAAGTGCCGAAGATGAGATGAAACTTGAGTCATCCCTGTGGAAAACTGCAGACCTTGTTCCGGAGGCACGTCTGTGCAGTGAAAGCACAGCTGAGATATTCAAAAGCCAAAAGTGACACTCCATTTTGCTCATGTTTAGAAAGCAGACAAGTAATCATGAAACAAGAGTTTGTGTCAGGATGCGGCACTTCCTTTAAATTGAATATGCACTATGTTTTGCCTCTTTTCTACTTCCCCCTTTTGAATAAACAGGCACACATTTAGTACGTGCAATGGACAGCATGTCAGACGCAACTGTGGTCAAAAACAGCAGACTGCTCCTTTTTACAATGAGCTCATTTTGAGTCATGGGAGTTCATGTCCATCTGTAGACATGCCTTGCAATGATTTCCTTCCCGATTCTCAAAAAAAGGATGTAGAACATCCAGTGCATGATGCCATCTGTAGAGAAATCCATCTTGTCCTTACTTCAGAACACTGTTATACTGTAGCCTACACACATGCGTGGTCTTTGTTATTTTTTCCTCTCGGTCCTGACCCAAGGTAAGTCGATATTCTGTGCCTTTTTGTTTCCTTGTCTTTGTGAAGTGCTTGTGGGTGGCGGTGGGTACGTTTGAGCTTCCAGCACAATCGCAATCATCATGATTCCAGTTTGATCGAGGTCACTCACGTCCACCACAGTGTCCTCCACCACCTTCAAAGTCTTCGGCTTCTATGGAGACAACGTGACCTTGCCCTGTGAGTATGACAGATCCTACGGCGTCCTGGATTTCTGCTGGGGACGGGGGACGGTGCCTGTGACCGGATGCTCGGACACCGTCCTGTCCTCCCAGGGGGGGACGGTGGTTTTCAGGCAGTCGTCCAGGTTACAGCTGGCGGGCCGGGTGACGGACGGACACACGTCCCTGACCATCCTCAACGCTCAGAGGAGCGATGCCGGCGTCTTTGGCTGCCGGGTGGAGATCCCGGGCTGGTTCAATGACCTCAAAGTCAACGTTGAGCTGATCATGACTGAAGGTAACGCTCATGAAGCTCATGCAGAACTGTGTTGTCCAGCTTTAAGAAGGTTCTGTTATGAGGGACCACCGTTCAGTCCCTACCAACTATGCCCGGATGAGACACTGAACCTGAGCGAATCCATTACATGAATGGGTGTCAATGTGACTTGAGTGTGCTGTGACTGTGCTTTGAGTGGTCATGCAAACTAGATAAGTGCCATTTAAGAACCAGTCCATTTTCTATTTATTCTAGCTCCTGAAGAACCACACGATGAGGACTGGACACTCGCAGCACTCACAGCTTCTCCACAAGGTGGGCAGCTGATTAAGGATTCAGGAAAACAAACCCAGCCGGTGCCCGACTTCAAGGATGCAGAAACTGTTTAAAGAAGCTCAGCAAAAATATCTAATTCAGTGTGTATTTTTTTCAGAGATTTTGACGACAAGCGCTCCTACAAACGAAGAATATGAAGACACCACCTTTTACTTTCTTGAAACTGCAGTGAGCGAGGTACTGAAATATATTGCACTATACTTAAGTGTTTTCCAAAGAAATGTGTACAGATAATTGCATTTATTGATGCAAAAGAAAACGAAGATGAAATGAACACCTGCGATGCATTTGTGTTCGATGTGGGTTTTTTCTAAATGAAAAAAAGAAAAGAAATGTGGAGCAAATTGAGGGAATTGCATATAGATAAAAACGAGATTAAAACCAGTCCATTGCTCTGAGGCAATCATAGTTGGATTTGTTTGTAACTGTCTTGGTACACCTGGTCTCCAAGAACATTTTGTCTCAGAAATGATATGCAAAATATTTGAACCTTAACTGTACGAAGACCATCAACGTTGTTAGCCTGCATCTATTTTTAACCCAAAAAAAAAACAAACTTTAATGTGATTTTGTTGAAATGTCGCTTGGGGCTTAATCTTGAAAGGAGAAATGAAGAGTACACATATAACTTACAGTTTTCACTATACTGCATAAATATGTCACATATTTTTAACTACGTGCCAATTATAATTGACCCAGTCCCTCATGATTCATTTGCCTTGCAGGAAAAATTCAAAGCCTTCTTCGAAGTGGGGAACGTTGCCAGGGTGGCATCTATTTTCCTCTTCACCATAATCTTAATCCTCTTCTTTATTTTCCGTAAGTGTGCAATGGATTATAGTTTATGACTCACGTGTCGTTCAGATTAATTTTGCACATTAAAAGCAAGCGTCTGTTGGGAGTGCGGGGAGGGGCCAGCCCATAAAGCCTGAGAAAGTGATTTAATGTTTTCACGTCCTCAAACCAGGGAAAAGATTTCGGCTGAGGAAGAGACTCCAGACTCTCAGCCCCTCAGCTGCCGACAACATTTATGAAAGTGTCCCGGCGCTGATGTGATGGTCCAAGCCGTCTGCACGCTCCCAAGAAGAACTTCTGGCTGCATGTGTCTGCTTATCATGCGCTGGCTCTGTCTGCCTCTTGTCTGTTAATCAGCGGGAATATTGAAATACATCCTATTTCCTGAGTGAAACATGCTATAGCCTCCCAGTGTTATTGCGCTGCACTGAAAAAGCAGTGAGTCATACGTAGATAAGAGGGTGCAGAAATATCCTGCAGGAAGAAAATCATTTCTTTTGATTTCTGTCTGTTTTTCATGGCAACATAGATCTCAGAGCCCATACAAGCTGCTGGATGGCTCATATTTGTGGACACAATGCCACCTACTGGACTCCATCCAGTGTTATTCAACAGGAGAAGCGTCCACGCTGACTAAGCTGAAAGGGAGGAGAGTGGAGGAGAAATGTTCATGTCGCTCTCTTTGTTTAAATCTATATTCATGACAGACCCAGCTCTCTTGAAGCTTCAATAAAGCACATACTGCACTTTGTTTGTTTGTGCTTTTTCACACAATGTTTCACAACAGGAGGTCCCATCCTACAGGCCTGACCAGAATGAAAACCTCTCCGTGTAGAGTCTGTGTGTTTTCTCTGTTTCTGTGTGGTGCTCCAGTTTTCTCCCACAGTCCAGATACATGCATGTCTTGGTTATCTGGAGACTCAGAAAATGCCATTAATTTTGAGAGTGATTGATGAGGAAGTTCTGAGGTGTGTTATTCCGATTCAGAAAACTTTGCTTATCACTCTGGGACATTGAGGAACCTGAACGTGCTGCAGGCCAGTGCCCTGTTGGTTTAAGGAACCAAAACCACAGAAAAAGGAAGCAGCTCTTTTCAACACTCCTCTTCTCAAGTTGTTTGCGTGAGCATATAATGGGTGGCATCATGTGACTTGGAAGGATTTCAAGGCTGACTCGAAATCACTTTGCGGTTTGGTTCAGTAACGTCGAGCAGGTGAACCACATCCCTCCGCTGAGACATGAGAGTGAAGATGATCTTTTCTGTGTGCTGCACCCTCCTCTGCTGTGCTCTCATAGGTAAGACATCACAGCTGGAACATGATAGTAACTTTGTGTGTGGAGGCCGTACTCCTCACTGTTGGGACTCTGAATGTTTCCAGGCAGTGTGCATGCAGACACCATCGTAGCCACTGTGGGAACAGACGTCACTCTGCCTTGCAAGTATAATGCTAAGAGCTATGGCTGGTTGCCTATGTGCTGGGGCCGGGGGCCCATCCCTCGCAGTGGCTGTGACAGGGAGGTGATCAGCTCTGACGGGAGCTCAGTGACCAGCAGGCTGTCAGAGCGCTACCTGCTCATGGGTAACCTGGCAGGGGGGGACGTGTCGCTGACCATCAGGCAGGTGGAGGAGAGCGACGCTGGGACGTACGGATGCAGGGTGGAAATACCGGGCTGGTTCAACGATAAAAAACATGAAATGACCCTGACGGTCATGGCAGGTGAGACAAACATGGGTAGGCCAATGGAAAAACATGATTCTGGGGATGTGTTTGAGACAGGACTAAAAAGTATTGTTTGCCCAACGACTGCTTTTTTAGCCCGTCCTGATCCTGTGAAGGTGGAAGTAGGAAAGGTGGAGGCAACGAGTGTCACTGTTCACTGGACTCCGGTGTCCAACGGCAGCAGTCCCGTCACATCCTACAGGATCTACCTGACAGACCAGCAAGGTGAGCACAGGAAAACCACTCCAGTGACATTCACAGCCTTTCAGTATGCACCTTTGAGTATGATGTGTGTGTGTGTATCTGCTGCACAGCATCCTGGGATACTGCGGTAGCAACCGATGTCTCAGATCCTGAACTCACCTCGCTGACTCTGGTGGATTTGCGTCCGGCTACGACCTACAACCTTCGCATGTTTGTGGCCAACAAAGCCAGCGTGAGCGAGTCCAGCAACGTCCTGACAGTCACCACCAGAGAAGCAGGTAGAGCCCGTCGCTTTTCGTTCTCCAACATGCTCGTCCAGGCCAAAGTTTACGCAGAGATAGATCAGCCTCGACTGCACCTCTTCTGGTTTCACTGTGTGGCTAAGTGACAGGAGGGAAAATTTTAATTGAGACTAAAAATTCGCTGAAATTACAAAACGTATTTGACTCTCTGTTAAGTTGACAGAACCTCAATAAATGTCAACACTAACTACTCTGTGGATAAGTGGACAACATGTACATTTTAGCCCAAGTTCCCATATTGAGTTTAGTCTCTCACTACTGCCATCTGCTGTCTCATATACTTTTAAATCATATTTTTTAAAGTCCCAATGATTAACTGATTCATTAGTTTATCTATTATATTATTTGAAAAGTTTCTCAACATCATACTCTATTAAAATGCCTCTCATTTTAGTGCGTCCTAAACCCGTGAGGGTGGAGATAGGGCAGGTGGAGGAAAGACGGCTCACTGTTCAGTGGACTCCGGTGTCTGATGGCAGCAGTCCCGTCACATCCTACAGGATCTACCTGACAGACCACCCATCCTGGAATACTGCAGAGTCAACTGAAGTTTCAGATCCCAAACTCACTTCGTGGACTCTGGTGAATTTGCGCCCGGCTACGACCTACTACCTCCGCATCTTTGTGGCCAACAATGCGGGCGTGGGCGAGCCCAGCAATGTCCTGACCGTCACCACCAGAGAAGCAGGTAGAGCCCGTCGTGTTTCTTTCTAATAGAAAACAATCCAAAGTGAAAGGGTCCCTGTAAAGTCTGGTCTCCCTGCAGCACCAGAGGGTCCTCCCCAGGAGATGCAGCTGCAGAGACTCGGCTCAAACACCATCAAAGTCACCTGGAAGGTGAAGTCACACAAAAATTAAAACATCCGAATGATTTAAAAATGATTTAAGAGATGTCGAAATTCTTCACTGAGCATTTGTTGATGCATTTCTTGACCAGCCTCCGAGGCCTGAGCTCAGAAACGGGGTTCTTCGCAGTTACACGATCATCTACAGAGGATATGACGGTGAAGGCCGACCAAGGGACGAATGGCAGGAGTCACGCATGGCAGCCTCAGGGGAAGTAGAAAACGCTGTGCTGAGCGACCTGGAACCGTCTCCCAAATATGACGTGCTCGTACGGGCCGAGACCAATGCAGGAGTAGGACCGGCCGCAACTGCCACCCTGTGCTGGTCCCAGTGTTGACAGCTGCCAAAACCAGCTAATCAGTGGGTTATGGCTGTAGCCCGGAGCGGGTGTCACTTCAGGGATGTAATGAGTTTACAGCCTCTCAGGAATTAGAGAAACTCATGAAAAGAAAAAAAAAATCAGACAAAATCTTGAATGATAATGTTGCTTTACTGAAACGTGTCTGTTAATGTGAAACGATCATTTCTTATTATCTTAATCTTTATCATTTTTCCTAGATGTGCAGTGGATAATAGTTTATCATTCACATGTTGATCAGATTTAATTTTGCAGTTTAGGGGATAGACTACCTCACATAGGCCGAGGGTGCTCAGTGTTTCCTGCGGAGGAGGACAAAGCAGCTGACGACACGTATGGAAGTGTCCCGACGCTGACGCGATGGGCAACATCCGGAGAATGAGCCGTCTGCAGGTTTCTATGAGGAACTGAGCCGGCTGGATGTGTCTGCTTGTCGTATGCTGACTCTGTCAACCTCTTCTCTATCAGTCCAAGTGAGAATGGAAATGTAACCTGTTTCCCGAGTGAATCATCTCACACTCCACTAGTATTGTCAGCTTGTGGCAACAAAGCAGTGTGAGTCAGCGGAGAACATGCAAAAATAGAGCTGAACCCTCTTCTTTTATTTTCGGTCTATTTTTCACAATGGCTCATACTTGTGGACATAATGCCCCCTACTGGACTCCATACGGTGTTATTCAAGGAATGTTCCCATCACTGATTTGATGAAATAAAAGAATCAAGTGCAATAACAAAAAAGTATTTTATGATTGATTAAAGATGTTGATCACTCAGTTTGTGTTTGTTCTTTTTTTCATGAAAAGACAGTAATCACAGCAAACAGTGTTCACTTCTATGTCCATCCACTATGTTACCCACTTTTGACCTTCTGGTGTTGTGGGGGTCTGCTGGACTCTGTCTCCAGCTCACACAGAGCAAAGGATGGGGGTACATCCTGGACAGGTCCAGACCACCATGGAGCACACACACCTTACACTCACACGTTGGGGCAATTCAGAGGCTCCTGTCCACTTAAATATGCAGGTTTTTGGGCTGTGCAGAAGAAACTGTTTTACCTTCATTTGATTCAATTCATTTAATTTGATTTCGATCCTTCCTGCTAAACTCATCAGCATCATCATATGCAGATTTAAACAGAGACATCCTGAAGCCAGTCTTCAAGGAAGCTGTCTCTCCCTCCTGTTTATAGATGTACTTTTTGTTCATGCAGCAGGCTGCCAAAGAGTCTCTGTAGCCGGGCTTGGCCCCATTGTTATTGTAAATTCAGACTGTAACTTCCTAAAGTCTGTCTCCCCTAATGCAACCAACCAACCACCTTTTGTCTTAAGTCTTTGATGTATGTGCATAAAAACCTGGCCCTGTGAGCTGCTCAACACAGATCTTTGCAGCCACTATGTGAGCTTCTGTCTCCGCTGCACAGTGATTAAAACTCATCTGAATCTGCCACAATCATGGATCTGAGGAATTATTTTTCTTCAACAGCTGTAAGTAACATGAGACTCCACATAGATATGGCAGAGAGCAGGAAGCTCAGCAGCGACCTTGCTTTGAGGTGACAGTAACCACTGTCCACTGTCCCATGATGTGGTCCAACATTTGGACCACATTCACACTGACTCATTTCCTCATTGAAAATACATATATATATATATATGACAATTTTTGTAGTAAACTGAAAAACACAGGGCATTTCCCACTGTTTCTGTTCCTCCTCCTCATCTCCTTGGAAGGAACATTTTGTGGCAGCTCACATCAAAACTGAACCTGTTCCTGCTTTTGGGTTTGCATTTTATTCCATGAACAAAATGAGCTCAAAAAGAGAAATCCGAGATGCAGACACGATTTCTCACGGGTGAAATCACTGCTCTGAATTGGGCACTGACTCTTGTGCTTAATATCTAAAAGCTGTCGTCAGAAAATCAGGTGAAATATAAACGGTCATTTTTAATTTGCTGCTGGACGTTTCTGTCCTTATTGGTGCTAAAGCACACACTGAAACATTTGAGGAGAATTAAACAGTTTGAGCTATATATGTGCACCAACTGTGAAAGTGTGCACTTTTGTCAAGGGTCATCAAACCTTAATTACATTTCATGTTTATGGAACTCAGTGGGGGAATTAAAAGACATGTCAGTAGTTGTGAAAAGTTTCCCATGTTATTTGTACTCAGGTTTTGTTTGTGGGAGTGACTGAAGAGGAAGCTGTGTGTGGGGGTTTCTAAACATGCAGCAGACTGAGGTGTTAACTCAGCACTAAGGAAACACACAAAAGTTCACAACCCTCAAAACAACCAGACGGCCTTCGTCAGAGTCGCATCTCAGTCTAAGTGAATAAAAGTGTTTGGAAGTGAGGTTTTATGAACAGTCTGAGAGTCTGAATTGGTTAAACTTTCCATGCCTCAAACTGCACCGACCGACCACAAACAACAGGAGACGCTGCGATAACCTTGAGTGTGTCTGCCTAATCATCAGGAGTGAAACAGAGTGTCACATTTAGTTTAAGGAACCAAAACCGCAGAAAAGGAAACAGCTTGTTTCAACATTCCTCTTCTGCCTGCACAAGTTGTTTGTGTGAGCATATCAAGAGTGGCACCATGTGATTTGGAAGGATTTCAAGGCTGAAATCACTTTGCGGTTTGGTTCAGTAACGTCTAGCAGGTGAACTACATCACTCCACTGAGACAAGAGAAGAAGAAGAAGATGATCTTTTCTGTGTGCTGCACCCTCCTCTGCTGTGCTCTCATAGGTAAGACATCGCAGTTGGAGCATGATTGTAACTTTGTCTGTTTGTAACTCCTCACTGTTCATTCACTGGACTCTGAACATTTCCAGGCAGTGTGCATGCAGACACCATCATAGCCAACGTGGGGACAGACGTCACTCTGCCCTGCAACTATGATGCTAAGAGCTATGGCCAGCTGCCTATGTGCTGGGGCCGGGGGGCCATCCCTCACAGTGGCTGTGCCAACGTGGTGATCACCTCAGACGGGAGCTCAGTGAGCAGCAGGCTGTCAGAGCGCTACCTGCTCATGGGTAACCTGGCAGGGGGGGACGTGTCGCTGACCATCAGGCAGGTGGAGGAGAGCGACGCTGGGAAGTACGGATGCAGGGTGGAAATACCGGGCTGGTTCAACGACCAAAAACACGAGATGACCCTGACGGTCATGGCAGGTGAGACACAGAGTCAGAAATAGACAAGGTTTGTGATGAGCTTCTGCTTGTTGGACAAGTAACTTCTGAGAAGCTGGAGCAAACGCAAAGTTTACAGATTTGGCACATTATCGATGAATTATTATTCCCAAATGTGCTGTTGCACGTTTTCTTTATATGTCTACTCCAGTAAACCTCTGAATGAGACATGATCTATGAGTATTTTGATGCCTTTCGACACTTCTTAAGATTAAATCTGAATTTATTACATTTATTTCCACAATAATGTTTACAGAAGAAGGTATATCACCCACTTTTCCAACTCCTACCCCATCCCTACAACGCTGTTTTCCATTTGTCTCTCTCCATCTTAGTGCGTCCTAATCCCCTGAGGGTGGCGATCAGAGAGGTGAACGAAAGAACAATCACTGTTCGCTGGACTCCTGTGTTTGATGGCGGCAGGCCTGTCACAGCCTACACAATTGATATCAAAAACAAACAGGGTGAGCGCATGATATTCACAGGACCTGGACTTTGATTGGTTGTTAATGATGCATTTAAACGGGAGCTCCGTAGCGTCCTGCAGCAGTTGAAGTGTGTGTGTGTGTCTGTTGCACAGCATCCTGGGACCGTGCGAAAAGAATCGAAGTCTACAACACTGAACTCACGGAGCTGACTCTGGTGGAACAGCGTCCGGCTGCGATCTACAACCTTCGCATGTTTGCCACTAACGACGTGGGCATGAGCGAGTCCAGCAACGTTCTGACGGTGACCACCAGAGAAGCAGGTAGAGTCTGTCGCTGCTCATCCTTCTAGAAAGAATCCCTACTGAAAGGGTCTCTGTAAAGTCTGGTCTCCCTGCAGCACCAGAGGGTCCTCCCCAGGAGATGCAGCTGCGGGCACTCAGCTCAAGCACCATCAGAGTCACCTGGAGGGTGAAGTCACACTTCAGTTACTTTACATTTGTACAAATATTACTGAAGAACTGTTGGATATATTATAGGCTACAGTGTTGAGATATTTCCTTACAGCACAGTAGCATCTCGTGTTTCTGTTTATACCATTTCTCATATCTAGGAATGAGGAGGTATATATTTCAGCCTTCTGAGAGCATTTGTTGTCTTTTGACCAGCCTCCGAGGCCCGAGTTCAGAAACGGGGTCATTCGCAGTTACACCATCCACTACAGGGAGTTCAACTCCGCGGGCAGACAACATGGAAGATGGCACCAGCTGAGCGTGGCGGCCACAGGGGAAGGAGGGAGCGCCGTGCTGAGCAACCTGAAGCCTTCCACCAACTACAGCGTGCAGGTCCAGGCTAGAACAAATGCCGGAGTAGGACCGGGCTCAAGTGGTCTCTGCTCCACTCTGGAGAGGGGTAAATCCTGTGAACGCTAAGCAAAAAAAACAAACAAAAAACAACATGAATTCGAGTCTTGCTTTTATGCATTTACTGAAATAAGATGAAATAAGAAAATTTATTTATTTTTCTTTTTTTAAGTGCACACAACCTCGACAGCGCCAACCGGTAAATCTGCAACGTCTTCAGGTATGTGCCGCTGGTCTGACAGAACTCTAATCCTGAGCACAGAAACATGGCTATTGAAATGGAAATGTTTGTTTTTTTTACTTTGTCCCAAGTTGTTTCGACAGAGCAGCCTGTTACTACTGCCACAGAGTGGGGAGACTTCACAACAGGCAGCACTGCAGGTACTTCTGCAGCTCAGACAAATCAGACACGAACTTTGGATGATCATCTTGGACCAGTTCATTTTGTCTCCCGGCGTGATAATCTGCCACAAGGTCGCTGAAGCACAGTAATAGCTTGTTTCCACTGACACTGAACACTTACTGCTTCCATGGCAAGAGATTCAGCTGCTGCAGTGTCCCGCAGGAGCAGATCCATTATTAAATACTGCTGGATTTGCGTGTGCATAGCATGATCCTCTTTCTGCAGAATCGACATAATCAGATTCACCAATTGCAACTCAGCTGCTCAGTGCTTCTGCTGTGTGTCTCCCAGTGGCTCCAGATCCCCCAGTGCTCCAGGTAAAGGAGGTCAAAGATAATACAATTTCACTTTTGTGGACCCCTGGGTTTGAAGGTGACGGCCCCATTACGGGATATTACCTGGAGTATAAAGCCGTGAACGGTGAGAGGAAATTCCAGTGAAGTAATCACATCATTACCACTCGCCGGGATTCAGCTCTGAGGGCTGGATGTCTTAATCCTTTTGGCATGCGGTAATGTGATGTAAAATCTTTGTATTTTTCCACAGCCTCGTGGGATAACACCAAGATGGTCGTAGACTTTGGCCCCAACCAGACAGAGGCGACAATCATAGAAATAAATCACTCAACGTACAACATCCGCATGTTCGCCATGAACCACCTGGCCACCAGTAAAACCAGCAACGTCCTCACCATCACCACAGGAGAAGCAGGTTGGGTTTCTGGCTCACTGTTCTCACATCTTGATGAACATTTTCATTTCACCTCTTTCTTTCTTTCTTTCTTTCTTTCTTTCTTTCTTTCTTTCTTTCTTTCTTTCTTTCTTTCTTTCTTTCTTTCTTTCTTTCTTTCTTTCTTTCTTTCTTTCTTTCTTTCTTTCTTTCTTCTTTCCTAATATTGATCTATTTTCAACACTCCCTCATATCTACTTTTCTTTGTGGTTGTGACAGGTCACCCCATGGATGATCATGAAACCACCACTGACTCGCACACTGCTGTAAGTACAAGCTGTAAAAACACTTACAGCATGATTGAGGATTAATGTAACTGCAAGTGTCCATCCATCCTTTTTTTTTCAAAAGAGAAAGCAACAGAATGTCATTTCCAAAGGAATGCTGAATTTTTTTCTCTCATGAAAAGAGAAAAGAAACAAAATGTGTGTTATTCATTGTTAAGCCAGACACAACTTGACAAGCTTGTAACTTTGCCACCCAAATATAAGCTGTGCTCTATCTGGATCTGTGTCCCAGGCGATTGTGGAGAACAGCGAGAGCAGTCACCTTGCTGCCATCGTGGTGCCCGTGGTGCTGCTGGTGCTGATCGTCGCCCTCTTAGCCACGTGGCAACTTCGCCGTGAGTTTTGATAACTTCTTCACTCAGAGGCTCTGGTCGACATTGGTGGATCTGTCAGTTTTCATCAGCTGCTCTCCTCCATGTTTTCTCTGTAGGAATGAAGCAGAAGAAAGGCAACCTGACCATGTGAGTGGGTGGAGCATTTGACACGTTAACATGCATGCAGAAATGGAAGAAAACTTAACATTTTTTACAAATATTCATTTATTTTTTTTTTTTTATTTTACAATTTTACAAATAGCCAAGTGGTTAAAACATGGTATCAAGAGAGCAAAAGAATTGGTCCAAAATCCAAAATTTGGTAGGGGGTACTTATATTTAAGTCAGCATCTACTTTCTTTTGCTCCTTTACTGAGGAATCATTCATTTCTGACTGTGCTCACAGCTTTAACCTTTTTTGCACAGTATGCTGAAAGCCTGAAATGTTTCAAAGACCTTTACAAAGATGGTATTTTTCACAGCTTTATGGATCTTCCAGGAGGATCTTCCAGGCTCAGCCTGCGCTCGTCTAACACTTTTACAATTTGAAGTCTATTTTAGAGTCCAATTTCCAGTTTAGAGTGAAAACTAGATCATAACAAATACATCCTAGTATCACTGACAACTGCGGCAAATATCATGCATCACCCTATTTTGCTCTTGTTCATTTTCATTGAAAATGAAAACGCTCACCTGTGGTCCAGACAGTGACTTTATTGTTTTATTTTTTATTATTATTTATTGTTTTGTGCAGGTGGCTGACTGGTGGAGCGCTACGTTTCAGAGGCTCGGAGCCGCTGCAAGAGCTGTAAACTTAAATTGTGAGACTTAAATTAAAAGTGTACCAAAGAAGACTGTAGTTAATATTTTTTTTTACTGTGTGTTGCATTGATTCAAGTTAAAGGAACAAATAATGTGTCATTTATTGTACTGTACTGCACTATCTGAATCATCTTGTCATTTTGATCAATCGGTACCTGTATCTCACACTTTTATGATACTCAAATGTCATCTAACATCCATTTTTGCTAATTTTCTTTGTCATGTTTCCTAAAGAAAGAAGCTTGAAAAGTATTGGTCTCCATTTGCATAAAAAAGGCTGGTCAATGCTGTAAAATGCATATATGTATAATACCAAAAAACTGTTATTGTTGAAACCAATCATGTTCTATTAATAAAATAATAAAAATCAACCTCAATGTGATTTCCATCTATCCATAATCCTACTGGCTTTATACCCACCAGTGTCCCAGAGTAAACTGAAGCTTATCTCCAGCTCACACTGGGTAAGGCAGGAAATACACCCTGGACAGGTGACCAGTCTATTGCAGGGTTTGATTCATGGCTTTGTTTAAACATGTGGCTCATCTTGCTAAAATCTCCCCCATTGAGAACTAAGGTAGTCCATTGGGTCTCTACATTTTAGAATTGAGAAATTGATGCATTAACTCAGTGTTTCAAATTAACCCAACTTGCTCTCATCATTGGACAACACACCACTGTTTTTAAGACTCTGAGTCAAAAATGATCATACGCTCGTTGTAATATCAATCTCGAAAACGTGGCCTCCAGTTTCCACTTCCTACCACAGGAGGGCGCCACAGCCCCACCAGTGAGTCGCTGTGACTCTCAGCTCCCACTCATGTCTCACCTCATCATCCGCAGAAGCGTCCTGAGGGGCAGGCGCTGCAGCCAGCTGGGTTTCCATCCATCTGTCCTGAAAATCTCTTAATTGTCCTCATTAAGGAGACGAGGAAGAGGAGGAGATCTGATACCTCTGTGGAGCTTTGAGGCAGCTGCCTGCGAGGGAGTCTCCTACTAATGGAGGACCATGTGGGGGATACCCAAGCTCCTGTCTCAGTGGGACCACAGTAGGGATCTGCCTTTGTGTGTGTGTGTGTGTGTGTGTGTAACAGGGTGTTTAAAAAAAAGTCCCCCCACTTCCTTTCCTGCGTGTTTATGTCTCCCTCTGAATAAGGCCGAGAGCTCAGCCGCTGCTGAGGGAGCCGTCGTCTCAGTTGCAGTCGCATGCTAAGTGCCATATTTCTTGAGAAATGGACGAGCTGTCTACAGTGGTGTAAATATCGCTTGATTATTGGTTTGCAGAGGCAGTGTGTCACAAACTCAGGGCTGCTGACGCACAAAGCTGCAGCTCGTGTGTGTCCGTGGCCTGTAAACACTGCTCCACCACATCCCTCCTCTCCGGCCTTCCTCTCATCCCTCGACCCCTGGCTTCCGCTGCCCGCTGCCCTTCTCCGGCTTTCCTCTGCCTCCGCCTCGTGCCAACGCTTGTACAAACACCGGAGGCTTCCTGTTCCGGCGCTTCCCTCCATCTCCACACCTCTCCAACCTCTCCGGCTTTCAGCCGTCTTCCTCTGAGCTGAAGCCCCGCTGATTACGCTGAGCTGCACTTACATAAACAGATGAAAAGATGCAAGGAGGTTTGCGGGGAGCACTGGTTGGCCGACTTTGATGAGGTCGCTTTGATTGGCCACACAGCCAAAAGCTAATTTACTCTGCATCCCCCCCCGAGCTGCCCCCACCACAACTCTTAGTGGTTCCCTTGCCACCCGTGAGCCGCACAAGGCAACAAAAGGCAAGGTGTGGAGGGGAGGACGCAGCTCATCTGCCTGGCCTGTAGTCCACTAACAATGTGTCATCATCCCATCAACTTTGTCACCACACTCCAATCAGAGGACCACCCCCCCACCCCGACCATCCGTAAACATCTGCACAGAGTAAAACCCCATGAAGGCAACAACATGAGCTGCACGGAGCTGCATCTGCTAGAGCCCTCGGTGTGAGGCTGCAGGTGGGAGATTTTGGGATGGGGGTGGGGTGGGCTATATGGTCATAATAATGGCAGTATTAGCAGTGGGGACAGAGTTAGTGCTGTAATAAATCATGCACCACGGTTCTGGCCACATCAAGGCACCAGCACTCAGGAAACGGGGACTCTGGAGACTGAACGGTACCACACACACCAAAGGGGCTGAGCTCGGCAGGAGGGGCTGCTCTCCAGGCCTTTCTGCCCCACAACGGATGCGCGGCCCTGGTCCTAAGGAGCTGCCAGATGTTGGACCCTCTGGAACGCCTCATGAATTTGTGCGGAGCAGCAGAGCAGATGCGAGTATTGAACAGAGGAGCAATGAAAGGGGCAGGGAGTTGAGTTGGAACAAGAAAGGAGGGGGGGGGGTGGGGGGGGGGGGGGGGGGGGGGGGGGGGGGCAGAAGCAGTTTGGGGAAGCCTGCGGTGTGGCCTGTTTGTAGATGAAAGTAGCACTAACTGGATCAAGTCTTTATCAGAACCTAATGTAAGAGGAACTTTTCACCATGTTACGGTCACACTGTGCTTGTCAGTGCACAAATGGATCATTTGGATCTTACTTTCTTACCGGTAACTCACTTGTTGACAACTGCGGTGATGTAAAAAAAAAAAAAGAAATCACCCAAAAATTCACTTGGTTCGTGATGAGATGTGACGGCTCATTTGTGTGTGTGTTGATGTGATCTGATTAGCCAACCTGAGCCAGATGGAAGGCAGCGCACATGTTTGAAGGTCAGACATAACAGTTTCCATGGAGACATCACCGAATAGACCAAGTAAACCAAGTACAACGCTGCACCGCACTGTCGCTTCCCCGGGGGACCTGCATCAGCCCGTGTGCGTGTGCGTGCGTGATGGTGCGTATCTGCATGATTATGCATGTGTGTACAGTATAGGAGTATTTGCGAGGCTGCTCAGTTTTCACTCCGTGCTACCGTTTCGGGCATCTACAGGTTATTTCTTACAGTTTGTCAATCCTGTAACTGCTTAAAAAAGGAATCACAGCGTGGGGCAACTTAGAGAAACTTTGCAGAACCTGTGAACGACGCCTCCATGAATCTGACTGCATGCTTTAATCTTTCAGACACACATCTGACGCTGCATGTGGATGTGTAGCGCTGTGCAGAATTAGTCTGGATGATGCATATGTAAACCGAGCCCTTTGTGCGGATTTATGATAGCATGTTATTGTGCATAGCCTGAGCTAAGTGGCAAATTTCAACCTTCTCTGAGGTCTAAGTTTCCATAGAAACACACAAGACTTTATATTGATGTAGCGAGTTTATCAAATGCTGAAAAAAAAAAAAGAACGTATTTGGCAGCCAGTCATTGAGGACAGAAATAGCTATACTGACATGCTTGTTGCCTCCCTTTGCACACCCATAATCCTTAATGCTTGCAGATATTTCCATAAACGTTTGAACATCCAAAACCATATCTTGTACGATTCATATCACACGTCACCTCTCATTCAGGCGGCATTAAGTGTCAGCGCTTTGAACAGAAGCATGGGGTCTAATCTGTTTAAATGTGCTTCCTCCTCGTCGCTAACACCACTGACTTCTGCTTTTTTTATGCACCTGCCCAGAGGCGAGTTCTAGTAAGGAGAGGCGTCGAATTGGAAGACCTCCATCGTCCTGGCAGCCGAACACAGTGGAAGTCTTGGATCTGTTGAGGGGATTGGACCAGCTGAGCTCTGCCATGGAAGACAAGTGGCTGGCGCTGCTGAATGGAGGAAGAGTGTGGAAAGATGGAGGGAGAGGGGGTAAAGTAGAGGAGGAGGGAGGGAGGCAGAGGTAATCACATCAGGGGATTAGTGGCTGTTATTAATGGAGGATAAGGCTCGATGCTGTCACTCTCTCTCTCTCCCTCCCTCTCCCTCTCCCTCTCTCTCTTTCTCGCTTTCTCTCTTACACACACACATACCCTAATGCACCTGTCTCTGTCTGTCTGTCTGTCTCTCTGTCTGTCTCTCTGTCTCTGTCTGTCTGTCTATCTATCTATCTATCTTTCTATCTTTCTATCTATCCCCTTGTCTCTCACACAGTAATTCAATTACTGTCCCTCCTCTCCTCATCCAACCTCTGGCCTGCGGCAATGCGTTATGATTTTGGTTTGTAATATTCTCGCTACCTACTTCATGAGGGAGAAAAATGATCCGCTCCCGCGTGCAAACCTTTGTGTGTGTGCGTGAGCGCGCGCGCGGGTGTGTGTTGGCATGCCACCCCTTGAAAGATGGCCATTCAGTGGTGAACAAACAAGACATTTGTCTAAAGTCTTGCATCACCTCAGGGAAGACTCTGTGGAAATGTGCTTTGCCAGGTTATCTTTGCTGTTATTTTCAGTCTCCCTGTGACTCACAGGATCCAAACGGCATGTTATATTTCCGACACCTGTCTGTCACCTGTCATTTTGTGCCACATACAGCCCACTGTAACATCATTTGACAATCTGTCTAATCTGTTTCCTCAGCCCACAGCCCAAGCAGTATCACATCGTACACGCACACACACACACATATAATTAAGATAAACACACTCTCACACAAACACACAAATAATCACATAATAGTGGTTAGTGTAAGTAATTTAAACATTGACACAATAGTGTGGACTTGGTCAAACTACACACACACACACACTGGCAGATGACAGTCACAGTGGCTTCTCAGTGAGAAGATGTATGGGCCCGGGCTAAAGAGGCACATTTGCAGGCTCTTTCATCAGTGAGACTTTGCCTCAGCCTCGCAGAGAGCCGCAGAGACACCAGCAGCATCCCACCGTGAGCCACAGACACAGCTGCATCGCAGTTTCATCATCTGAATGGAGTTTCACAGCAGTGGCAAGGAAACCAAAGTCCCCGAGCCCTATCATATCACCCAAGGACCCTGGAGGTGCAGCGACGTGTCAGAGGAGCTCAGAGGCAACGCCACTAAGTAAATAGATGGAATCCACATGCACAGCGAGACAAGAACTGGAGGGAAGGATGGCGAGAGTTTGAGAAGCAGCCAGCCGGTGCTTTAGGCCAAACAACAACAAGCAACAGAATGATATTCAGGATTGTGGACGCTTTGTTTCATGCCTTTGTTGTTACAGTAGATAAAGACGAATGAGCTTAGCTTGTGCGCAAAACTTCCTCACAGATGTTGAATTAAGATGCAGTTAGTTAAATAAATTGGTACTTTGTTGCACTTTTTTTCCAAATAAGTAAACAATGCTCAAAGTACGGCTGGATACGTGTTCTTACATGGCTGCGTTTTTTAAGTTGGTCCCTATGAACAGAGGGAACTAGAGGCCCTGTGGGGATACACACACATATCTGCAGACACACACACACACACACACACACGCCAATCTCTCTGTCTGTCAGCTCTGTGCTCATAATCACATCCTATCCCCTCGTGTTCCCATACACACAACCCCCCTGCCTTGCTTCACTGTAGAGGGAGAGAAACGAGAGATCCCTCCAAACGCTCTCTAAGATTAAGGCTTTGTGTTTTACATGTGTTATCGTTGCTTCCCTTCGTTATCCCCCTGCTTTTGTCTCAGCCTCCTCCTCTAATTAGAATCTTGTCCCTTTCATTCCTCCGTGCGCCTTTCTTACACCTGTGAGAGCGCGGGGAGGAAGAGCGCAGAGAGAGAGGGAGAGGAGAAGAAGAATGAGGAGGGAGCAGGGAGAGGAAAGATGAAAAGCGCGCCACACGGAGCGAGTGGCGGAGCGTTGTGGAATGCGGCGTCTGAGGGGAGGATGAAGGCGCTTGTCACGTCTCATCACACAAGCGTACACACACACACACACTCAGACTCACACACACATGCAGACACACACACACACACGCAACCTGGCTGTGGTGCAGCAGAGACACACAGTCCCGCTGCGCTGAGCTTTGAAAAGAAGAAAGTGCAAAGGGAATGAAAAAGAAGAAAGAAGAACAAGCAAGAAGAAGCCACCGTGTTGGATGTTTCATTTTGACCCATATTTGTCCTGACGCATAAATCAAACAGGCGCTGAGGAGCCCAGCGCATCTGTCACGACAGGGCGTTGGAGAAAATATCTAAGCAGATCCACCCGAGTGCACACGCCGCTGGTGGCATGAACCGCAATTAGGAACTGCAAATAATAACAATAGAACATATACAATGTTAAGGCAAGTAGGGTAAGCCTTGATGCCACAGTTGTTGTTTTGTTTTGTTTTTTTTCCTCAGAAATGTGAACTGCTCTAACAAGCATAAAATCATTGCCTCATGCTTGCCCTCCCCTCCTCCCTACCCCTCCCCGCCTGCAGCCAAGTGCAGCGCTGTCTGTCCCCTGGCCCACAGTGTGGCCTCCCTGGCTGTTTATGTGTGCGAGGTGAGGGCAGGCTGGCACTGCGCCTCTGTGTGCGGTCAGGCCATGTTTACATCTGTCTGGCCCTGGAGCCTGGAGCCTGGAACCTGGAGCTGTGTGCCGGTGTGTCCTGGACATCTCCCAGAAGAGTTCAGCGGGACCCGGGGAGTCACTGTCAGCGCCCCCATGAATGGCCCACAGTCTCACAGAGGAGCCACGCGTGTCCCTTTGCATAACTGACCCCCTTTTTGCTGCATTGCTCGTAAATATTCCACAGGCTTTGTCATTTACTGCCTCCAACTAACTCCCGGTTTCCACGCGACAGAAAGTATGAGGATCTTGCCCCTGTACGTTCTAAAAACTACAGACTCTTTCTCTGATTGAATGTCTATATGTTCGTACTTAGGATTTGTGTGTCTGAGATATGTTTACTAATCCGCTAGAAGCAGGAAAGAAGGGAGAGAATTGAATAGTGCTGGTTGTGGTACATGACAAACAGTGTGATCTGCCTTTTGTTTTTGATAGCTGATGAATATGCATGTGGCCCCGGGAGTGACTGAGTTTGGGGTGGGGTGGGGGCTCAGAGGAGCATGTTAAACAATGGAATTACATCTCTGACATGCATCCACCGCGAGGCTGGGATTAAACCCAGCGCAGGGGAGGGAGGGAGGGGGCAGAGAAGAAGGAAGAAGGAAAAGAAGGGAAAAAGGATAGAGATGGAGAGTGAGGCGATAAAGAGTAGATCCGCTGCTTATCTATTGAAGAAATGGAGGCCTCGGGGAGAAGAGGGGAGGAAGGAGATGAGGAGGGAGGCAGTGGTGCTGAAGAGCGGGGAGAGAGGATGGGGGGCTGGCGGTCGTCAATCCGATGTATTTAATTTCTTTTGCTGTTAGTGAATCATCAAGGGGATGATCCAACAGCGGATCAAAAGAACGAGCAGGGGAACGGGAAAAAAAAGCAGATTAATGCAACAGAACAAAGGAGCAGTCTCTCCAAGATGATCGCAACTCCTCTTCCTCCATCATCCACTTACTCTCTCTCCTCCTCGACTCGGGCTCTCATCTTTCCATCTTGTGCTGTTGTTTGCCACAGACAACTTTTGTAAGTGGAATGGAGATGTGAGCGAGACAGAGGAGCACTGACAGGACTGGATCTTGTGGTGAAGACCAGTGCGACTCGAGATGCTCTGGTCTGCGACAAAGCCCGGTGGCATCTGCTTCTTCTTATGTTCTTCATCGCTGTGCTGTCTTGTATTGTGGGCAGCTTCCCGCGGGGCTGCAGGCAGACCGCTAGTTTAGTCTGAGGTGTCCTCTTGAACAGCTTTTATGAAAAGCCTACAGATCAGAGTGTCGGAAGTCCAGTCAGCATGTCCGTTTTTATTTTGAATCCCCGCGTCAGCTCACACAATGTTCGTGTTTAAAGAGAGGCCTTAATCTGGATTGTTATTCCCCAGTGCAGCCATAGCATAGTTCCCCTCGAGTGGCATTGGTTTGTGGTGCTGTCTGAAGTGTTTTCATGTCGTATTGTTGTTGGCTCACAACTGCTCCTCCTGTCTTTCTGCTGCTGAGGGGAGAACACTATGGGCCATACCCATAACTACAACACTGTGGTGTGAGTATCAGCACAGGAGGAGCTGGGATTGCAACCGTGTGTGCGCATGTGTGTTTATGTGTGTGTGGTGGGAGAGGGGCTTTCCAGGTCAGGCTCGAGTGCCGCTCCAAAAGACAAACGAGCAGCCGAGATGGTCTGACCATGTCCAGTTAAAACAAACATCAGAGGCCTCTGTGATGCTGCTCTAATCCCGTTTCATTGCGCCCTCCCTCCTTCCCTCCGCCTCACACCCTCTCTCTTTTCTCCTTCTCACTTTCAGTCCCTCTCCCTGTCACCTCTTCTGTCACTCTGCCCAAACCGCTGCAACTCCCACACAGTTCACCGAAAAGCCTCCCCGTCCCTCGCCGTCTTCTCCAGATGGCAGATGCTCGTGCACGCATCCCTGTGCACACCGCCCCCCCACACACACCCCCTTTCTCCACCTTCACCCCACCCATGCAGGAGCCTGGTTTTATCCCGCGCTGGGTTCCCCCTCACCTGATTCTGCCTCCCCCAGCGGTCAGCTGAAGACTGAGAAGTCAGGCGGTGTCCAGCCAAGCTCGCGGATGGTTGACGGTCAATATTGACCCTGGGCTCCATGTCTCAAACGAGGAACAGTCCCCCCCCCCCCCACCCCCCAACTCTGCATGTCACCTCGACTCGCACACACACAGAAAGGACCAAGTCGCCGGCAGAGGCTTGACCCAACCGCTGACCCTGGTCTGGGTATTTTCTCATCCTCCTGCTGGTTAAGAGCAGGCTAGGAGAAGGTGTGAATCTGGCCTCAGTTGTGCGAGCCAGCGGCTGGTGATGGATGGGAGTGAGATATTGTCACTGATGCTTAAGTTTGTAGGTGCATCGTTAACTGCTCCCTGCCAAACGACTGTAACAAAGCCAAACGCTCGTGCTCACGCATTGTACCGTAAATGCTCAGCCTTGGTTGTGAGAGTCTGGAAAGAGAGAGGAGAGAAAGTGAAAAGTATCTTAGGTGCGTGCTCTGATGTATCAGTGTGCCGCTGTGTACTTGCCTTTGTGTGTTTGTCAGCACAAACACCTAACATTGAAGGAGACAGCCTGCCTCCTGACAGTTATTTGCTAGTTTTGGTCTCTCTGTGCTCTGTCTAACTTTCTGTCTGTCTTCCTTTCTCCAAATTACCCCTGGAGGACCGAGCCAGGGTAAACGCAACCACTGAGAAAAGGCTCGCGACACGCCGCTCGTTATTGTCAGAAGTCTCCCGCTCTGCCTATCTCTCCTCTGTTTATCTGTAGCCTGTAGGATTCCCTGTTTGTCAGCCATCTGGATTCTTTGGAGACTGCGTGTCTGCTTTTTAAGCGTCTGTCACATAAAGCCGGGTAAGCATTGTGCAGCGGCGTTACATCCCAGGGACACGCGAGAGGCACAAGGTTTAAAACCAAAGAAGCGTTTGTTACAGCTGGGTCAGCTGCTCTGTCAGTGCCGCACAGAGAAAATTATACCATTTCCAGAGTGAAAGCTGCAGTCCTCAGAGGGCTCGGGAAGGGGCCGCGCGCGCCTGCGAGCGTGGGAGTCTGATATTACATGAAATCATTTCAAGTTCCATCAATTATCCAGCTCATTGGCCGAGGTGAGATGCCACCAGCTTGAGCATGGAAGTTTGAGCCTCGCTGAGAGGAGCGAACAGATACTGAGTGATTTATTCATGACAGCATGTCTCCATCTCTTTCACCCCCCCACTGAATATGAGCAGCCTTGGGGATAAGAAAAAAAAATCCTGCTTTGCCTGATTATGAAGAAGCGTTCTCCAACAAGTCGATCATAGATAGACGTATAGATGGACAGATACATGGAACACCTGAGCTTGCTGCAGCCGAGCATGTGCCAGGCATGCCTGAACACTCGCGTACACCATAATCACAGATGTCCTTGGTTTTCATCAAAGCCCGTAATTTTCCCTGTTCACATCTTATAACCCCGCCCCCCTCTCGGCCTCTCACAGCGCACCTGCACTCAATATGAGCCCCCTGCCCTCCCCACCACATCACACACACACACACACACACACACACACACACACACACACACACACACACACACTCACACACTCACACACATAAAATCTACTTAGGTCACTTTTGGAAAGATTACATACACTTAGATTCATTTCCTGGAAATGTACCCCAACCCACCTCCTAACCACTACTTGCCCAACTCTAACCCTGACTAACTGAAGCTTCCCACAGTTTGCAGGACCCGCTCATGTGTTGTGAAGCAACTCTCAGCCTGGTCACCACTCAGCATGCTGTGTCTGTCCAGCCAACAGGCATTACACATGAGCTGGCCCTCCTACACCCACTCTCTTTCATTCAACCTGGAGTTTCATTACAACAGGATATCCTGAACATTTTACATTTCCTTCGCTTGTGCAGCAGATGTGCTCAATGGGCACAGAGTGAACGACTGGGAGTGAGGAAGCTGCAAATGCTCTCAGCCGACCCGTGAAAAAATTAGCCAGCTAACGGTTCACGTCTATATGTTTCCTCTTTTCTCTTCATGTTAACTCACACGTCTGTTCACTTCCGCTCTGTCGCATCCCCAAGGTGACGGCTGGCCCTGGCTAACGCGGCTCATGCCTAAAGGCTACGGGGCGAACGGGCCTGCTGTCCTCGGAGGTCCTCCCCCATTGATTCTGACCAAACCTCAGCGGCATGTTTCTTTGATGAGCTCTGTCTGGATTAGTTAGCGTGAGTTACTCTCCATCTCGATCAAAGTTCTCCCCAAAGCTGAGGAGCAAAGAGAGGCACTGCTGCAATAACCACCGAGCCGGCCTCGGCCATGATTTTCCTTGACAAACTGTGTAATCCTAGAAATCAAAACCAATTCAGATCCACAACATGAACAAAAACCTGCACACAACCCCAGCCCCTTTACACTGTACTTAAAATATCATTTGTTTACACCCCCCCCCCCCCCAACCAAAAAGTCCCAAAGCGCAGGAATGCGCAGGGAAAAGCATTCTGAAGCCCCAGTGTGTTTGCAACCCTATAAATAAAGGTGGCGGTGGGGAGTGTGGTTGACCATAATTACACAGGCCCTGTTAAAGGCAAGGCGCGCTCTCTGTCTGCCTGTCTGCTGCTCCCCTTACCAGTCATTGCCACTCCCATCACACACACACACACACACACCCAACCCTTCAGATGGGATGTGGGTCAAAAGCTTTGTTTTTCCACATCTGTTTGGACTTTTAAAACATTGTGACTGCTGACAGTCTATTACATAATTTAAACATTTGAACAAACACATTTTTTTTCCAGCATCTTCTTCCATTTTCCTTCCAGATGTACAGCCCAAAAGAACCACCACTCTGCACTCTTGTTTTGCTGATGTCTCTGCCCACGATTGTGATTAGAGATGTCACCGATGTAGCTTGTAATCTGCTGGTCCGAGGAAATTCATTATTTCAGTCTTGAATGGACATGCAGGCTGAGCTGCTGCGTAACTGCCGACTTTCCAAGACCTTGTAATTGAACTGCACCCGCCCCCAACCCAGGTCTAAAAGCTGCACGCAGTCAGACCTGATTAGAGTGGCAAGAGCCTCTGTTTTTAGTCCTATTCACTATGACTATTTTCATCTCTGCGGCGCACATGTTCGTTTGCTACATCTCCATCTGGCCGCTGTGAAACGAAGTTCACAGCACTGGAGTCGAGATGTAAACACACATTCACACTGTGTTCTGTTTCTCGCTAAGCTGCAGAGACAGACATTTACCAAACTGTGCTGTATGTCGCATATCTGTACCAGCCAAGAGTGGTTTAATGGTGTGTGTGTGTGTGTGTGTGAGAGAGAGAGAGAGAGAGAGAAAGAGAAAGAGAGTGTGTGAGAGAGAGAGCAAAAGAGGCTGTACCTGTGTGTGTGTGTGTGTGTGTGTGTGCACTTGCACACAGGCAGGAACGTGTTCATGCATCAGCCAAGATTTTCTTTCTTACACATGGAGCTTTAAGCAGCCAGAATAGTGGCACAATTTCTATACGCTCAGTGGCACGGTACAATTTGTTCCAAAGCACTTGCCTTGCTGTACAAACCTCGGCCAGGCAGCCAACTATAGCTAGCTCCCTCTATTACCATCAACAGGCCGGCTGCCAAGACAAGAAACACATCCAACAGTTTTAATACCTTGTTTTCACACAAGCAATTTTTCACTCCAGCTTATAAAAGCCAAATGACAATAACAATAGTGGGTACAAGAAAACCAGCCTCTCCTCGGCACAAACTTGAGACTCCTCAGAGCTGGTGTTATTGCGCGGGACCAATGGTCCCCGTTCCCCCACCCTCTTGTCCTCCTGTGGTTTGGCTCAGGAAGCGTGCGGTCTGGGCAGGGTAGGACTGGATAGATAGAGCACGGTCGGGGTTAGATGTTTTAATGTTGTCTGTCTGCGCCCTGCATGACGAGCACAACTCTTTGTCCAGCTCTGCTGTTGTGTGAAAAGTGACACACACTCCCAGTCACACATTTGCCTTTGCTTCGAGATTCTTGCGCAGTGAAGGCTTGCGAGTTGGATGATTTCCCCCCATGAGGATGGGAATTGCTGAAAAGTGTCAGGTTAGTGTGATTACTCTCCCCGCGTCTCTCCGGTCCATTTATCTCAGAGGTACTCTGAGGCAGAACGCCGGTAATGTATTTTAATGCACTTCTACGTGACTAAAGTTGACCGGCTGCTGCTACATGTGCCACACTCCAGCATTCATCCCCCCACATTTCTTCGTCTTCCTATGCACCACTGGGCCTTGTAGCATTAAACATTCAGGAGAAACAAATGAAAGGCTCTCTTAAAAGCTCTAACCAATAGGCTTTTACAAGTCTACCAGGCTGCATTCGAATAAAAACCAAGACGAAAGTGGTCTAGACAGCAGGAAATCCAACTTTGAAAGAATACAACAACTGAAGTTAAATGTTTTCCCCTTTGGTGGTGGTGCTGAAGGCATTGTAGTGTACCATATATATACTCATTAGCGTTATTGCTTGCAGAAATTGAATTGGTGCCACGGAGATGCAATATTCAGATCTTAAGGGGGCTGCTGGAGAGCGGCTGGACAGCCATATAGACAGATGAATGAAGGATGGGGAGTTTGCGGAGCAGTTGATGAACGGTGATGCATCATCACATACTTTAACTGTCTGCAACACTCGGGATCAACTCCAGTTATCCCAAACTGCTGCGGCGACAAATTCCACCAGGGAAATGTGGAATAATATGACATTCCTCTCCGGTTTCGGTCTAGAAATGACATTAGCGACGGACGGTAAATCACCAGCATCCGGAGGACTCTGTCTCCGTCCGTGTGTCCGTCCGTCCATGTGTCCTTCTGTTTCTGCCTGCCGTCCTCTAGGTGTCACCAGAGATGTTCATGGGGTGTTCAGAGTGTGGGACCACGTGTGTGTGTATATTTGTGTTTGCGAGTGCGAGTGCCTGTGTGTGAAAAGTGCAGCTGCAGCTTCTGCCGTGCACTGACAGCCTCAATCCAGTTGCCGTGGTGACGTCCTCTCGTGCACACACACACACTCACACACAGACATAGAGACAGACAGACAGTCCTTCTCACTCTGTCTCACACAAACACACACAGGGACGCACACCTCCGTCTCTCAGGAGTCGGCTCCACTGCCTCGCATGCCTCGACACCCACAGCTGGCTGTTTGTGCCCCTCTCCTCCAGTAGCTTAGACAACCATCATTAACACCGGCGTCCCTGCGCTGCCTCAGCGTGAGCTCCTCCGTGTCACTCTCTCCCCGTGCAGCGCGCCCCGCTTTTCCGCAGGTGTCCAACCCTTCCCACCCTCACCCCCACCCACCCACCGCGTACTCGCTAATGAGAGTGAAAATGAGAACAATGGGGAGAGGAGCGCAGGGCCCGCCAGCTCATCTGGGCTCCGTTGATCTTGTTAATTGCGTCCGTGGACGCGCTCCGCTCCCTTTGAAGTGTGTCTGAAGAGCCCGCTTCAGAGACTGGCAATTACCGCACATCATGTAATTGCTGCAAGACAGGCAGCCATACGAGGGAACTCATGTTGCTGTATGTGTGCGTCAGGGTGTGTGTGTGTGTGTTTGAGAGAGAGAGAGAGAGAGAGAGAGAGAGAGAGAGAGAGGAAGAAAGAATCTGATGCCTTCCAAGGTGTTGTAACAGCATGTCAAGTAACGTCCTGTCAAACCACAACACCTTCAGAATCAAACCTCAACAGCTTTGATGCTGCAAACAGCTGCATTTTGTAAAATGACTACTTTACCACTTTGTTGAAATCAATTTGAACAGATCAAAAGAAATTCTTCCCCTTTGGAATTCAATTAATCTGTTTATTCGCACAAAGTGCCATTGCTGTGGTTTTGAGAGGAGACGTCCGCGGCCTGTTTACATCCTCTGCCGCTGCTTATAAATGTTTCGAGGTCAGCGCCGCTTTGTGAGTCTGTGTTCCGGGAGTGTTGTTGTGTCTCTTCAAAGGCAACGTAAAGTCCCTTTTTATAGGTTTCATTCCTCGCCTTCCTTGAATGAAGTGCAGTAGTTTCCCCTTCCCCAAACTGTGACGATGCTTTCACGTGGCATCACTCGGCAAGCCGAGAGCGCTGGAAGAAGTTGTGCAATGGCAGCGATTACGGTCTCTCAGCCTTAAATCCACTGTAAATATACCAGCACTTAACTGTAAATGGTCTGATTATTGACATGCTGATAGACGTGCTGCGGACGGGGACGTGACACGTAAAGGTGTGGAATAAAAGTGACTGAACCGCCTTCCTCTCTTTCACAATCACAGGCTTCTTTTCTATGGAAGTGTATATTGTGCCTACATGTCAGCAGATGAGACAGCAGTGAGACATGTTTTTGCATGTTATAGAGAAAATCTATCCATCTGTCTATCTATCTATCTATCTGTCTGTCTGTCTGTCTGTCTGTCTGTCTGTCTGTCTGTCTGTCTGTCTGTCTGTCTGTCTGTCTGTCTGTCTGTCTGTCCGTCCGTCCGTCCGTCCGTCCGTCCGTCCGTCCGTCCGTCCGTCTATCTATCTATCTATCTATCTATCTATCTATCTATCTATCTATCTATCTAACTATCTATCTATCTATCTATCTATCTATCTATCTATCTATCTATCTATCTATCTATCTATCTATCTATCCTCCATCCATCCATCCATCCATCCATCCATCCATCCATCTATCTATCTATCTATCTATCTATCTATCTATCTATCTATCTATCTATCTATCTATCTATCTATCTATCTATCTATCTATCTATCTATCTATCTATCTATCTGTAACTAGCTGTGTTTGTCTGTCTTTGTACTCCTTTCAACCTCTGACTGCTCCCTTAGCAGTAATGTATTTCAGGAGGGGGAAAAAAAGTGTTCACTGTTGTGTGCAAAAGACCCGGCTGATACACGCTGCCAACCTGCTCCGAGCGGCGGAGCCTCTCACTCGCCCCCCTTTGCCATAAATCAGATAATGTAACAGTAGCACGCCGCTGTGCTTTGTTAGAGATACAGATAGAGCGAGGCAACCCTGTGCTCCCACTCCCACGTCTGAATACAACTGAAAGTGGTGCAGATGAAATGTAGCACTCGGGGCTAACTACAGCTGTAAGATAAATACTGTGCCACATACTGCTGTGGTGGCAGACAGGGATTTGTCTCTGTGTGATAGACCACAAGTGTGTATGTGATCAGACACACGCACGGCACCATGCCCGTGTGTGTGTGTGAACCACTCACAAAAAGGCACATGATTAAGAGTGTAACTGAGTGAGAAGTTGATAAAGAACTAAGACTATGATACCCAGTGGTTCCCACTATAACAGTATGCGAATATTGTTTTGCTTTGTAGCAATAAAACAACTTTAGCACAGTGCTCTACCATTCACTTGTTATCTGCAATCAGATAAATGAGATATTTACAATGGGCCTAGAGAGAGCTTGCGCATGTAATCAAGTAAACATGACTAAGACCGTAGGAGCTCTGTGAGGCTGCAAAGCACTGAGCTTAACACTAAAACACCTCGGTTAAGTGTGCTAAGATTTCCTAATGAGCACAAACTCATGATGACACAATAGGCACTTAATGAATCACAGAAGTTGTTAGAATTAAACCTGAGGGGAACATGAATGTCAACATTTCTACCCAGAGGGCGTCAAGGTATTTCAACACACCAACCCCCCCCAACACCACTCATATTTCCATGTAATAAGAGTTTGTCCATCCATCCATTAATCACAATCTGACAGTTACTGAGTTTGCATGCTCGACTTGGGCGTCCTATCATAATTCTGTCCTTGACCCCGTTTACATGCGACAAGGTAAATCAAATAGTTTAACGGGAACATTTCAACCTCCCCGACACTAGGCGGCGATACGTGTCATTTCAGCAGTTTAATGTGAAATCCTTTCTGGTTCCTCCCATCCATGTATTTTAAAATATTCCGCTCCTTCAGCTGAATTAGCAAGAGCCTAGTCTTATTGTCTTTCTAGAAATGTACTTTATTGGCTGCTTCTGTCATGTTGCTGTCCTAGTTGTTGTCCTCCTCTGACTTCTCTCCTCTATTTCTTCATCTGCGACCAGCTTTAGCTCTAGTTTTTGTTCCAAGGTCAAACAGCAGCGTGGGCGTAAGGGCCATGTGCACATGCATTGTCCGGTTTCTGATCTGATGTATACAAGCAGAGGAAAAGCATTTTCCAACCGCATTATCAGGCTGTTTCAGTCATTTCTGGAGAAGTCCAGTATTGGTCAGACATGCAAGGGTTACATACACTTCAGTTATCCAGTTATCAGTGGATTAAGGCCATAATTTATTTTTCTGATTAACCGGCAGCCAGACCCAGGATCCTCTTGTTCATACAAAATGTATTCTTGACCCTACTGGTGGACCTGGGACTTTGGCCTTATGTCTGGGACAGATACCAGCGTGAATGCCTCGATATTCTCATTTCATTAACTGTCTTAAACGTGTTAGAGTCTCGAGCATATTTGGTCTTTTATCAAGTTAATCTAATTCCGGTGTAACCGTCACACATACTCCAGAGGTGTGTCTCAAAACAAGTCTGACCAGACAGCTCAGGTGGGAGGCACCTTACCCAAAGTGTCTCCTTATGCTATGGTTATGGTATAGACAGTTTGCATCACATGTCCCACCCTGAGCTGCGGTGCTATAATATGTTTGCTGGTGTGTAAACCAGGCCAGCAGACGTCTGCTCAGAGCAGCATTAGGTTAATTGCTCCATCAGCGCAACAAGCCCTCCTGAGATCTTCTGATGACAGACAGACCAAACACAAAAACCGTGGCCATAACACTTACCATATACAGCGAGGCTAATAGTTTTGACAGAGTTGCAACACGCTGTATTAGTTTGCAGTTGAAGGGGCCGACATGAAACAATATACAAGCACAGGCCAGTTGTGTTTCTATCACTACATTACATACACTCATATTCATTTGTTAGAGGCTTATCCTAACCACAGCCAGGGTTTTCACTTTTACTTTCAGAGATTAATATTATGCACATTTGCGTTTTATTCCCATAAGAAAGTTGAGAAAGTAACTGTGGGAACATATTCATGTCCCCATAAAGTGAATAATACACACACTCGCACACACGTACACACCTAGTAAGAGGGCAGGGAGAAAAAAAGGATTGCACTGAGGCAGCTTGCCGAAGGGCAGCCTGCCAAAAGAGTGGGAGAGATACACACACACACACACACACACACACACACACACACACACACACACCACACACACAGTCTAAGGGGGAAGAGAGAGAGAGGGAGCCAGGGCAGGAAAGTCCTTACATAGCCCACAGGAAGAGCTGTGTCAGGGCAGGAAGCTCCTTGTTTGGGCATGGAGGTTTCCTGGCTGGCTAGAAGACTGACATTTCCTCTACTGTTTGGCTTCTGGAGAGGGGATCACATGAAGGCTGGAGGGAGGCTGCAGAGGTGGTGGTGGGCCGCCAGCCGGGCTGGGCTGGGCCTGCTCTCTGGTTTCAGCTGCGGCGCTCCCTCCCTCCGTCTCGGCTTCGCTCTCTGTACAGCCTGCAGCTAGTGGCTCAGTGCTGGAACAGACACTTCACACAGGCCGGCGCTCATTCTTTGCACTAATGACATATGGTCCACCACTGTGCAGCCTGTAATGTAATATGGCACATGTTGCTCTATTAGCATAGTGATCCATTTACCGTATAGATCATACGGGTTGTTCTGACAGCAGGGTGCATTTGTATGTGGATTACAGCTGCTTCATACTATGAATATGTATAACTACAACAGTCCTGATAACAGGGCTGCATCCACAGTGACTTTCATGTGTATTCAAGTTTAGTCCTTTTTTTTTTTGCCAATTATGACTTTTCAGCTACACTAGCAACATGGGTCAAGGAATGGCTTTCTGCTGGTGCTTTTGACGATTGACTAAAAGAAAAGATGAATAAGATGAATGAACTTTTCATCTAGTGCCACCATCAGGCCTAATTCTTAATTTGCCTTTACCACTGTTTCTGCCGTACAGTGTGATAATCAGCAAGTGTAAGCATGATAAAAAGCTACACTAAAATTGTGAACATAGTAAACATCCTGTACTCACAGACATGAGCAGTATTTTGTCAATTTTAAGCTCAAAGCTGTCAGGACTCCCCACCAACCACAAGTCTCAAAGTTACTCTCAGCAATATAAGTGCCCTGTTTTGGCTTTGGCACCATCAGAAACTATTCTTTACGATCCTTGCGCAATCCTGTGCATTACCTAACTTACATAATTACACAGTAAGCATTTCAACCAAGTCCATTGTCTTTCCCTTGTTACATACTTAGACTCTCATATGTCAGCACCTTTCTGACTATTCTGTCAGTGTATGTCTGTGGTATTTGTCTTCATAGATTGAGAGGTTGTTTCAATGAAGCAAACCAGGTCCAATATAAAAGACGGACAGACAAAAGTGCAGAACCCTGCTTCTCATCAAAACAACATGAACAAAAGTAGAAGGTTGAGACATACTGTGGGTTCTGTGGGAACAGCCTACTTTGAACAGACGGTTTGGAGGCTACATAGCTAATTAGCTACACACTGTTTAATGGAGGACATTAAACAGCATGCAAACTTACCTGCAAATGTCACTTTTTAGTAAGACATTGGCATGGTCTTTCTCCTCAATACCATTAACAACACTTTTTTTTTTATCACTTTGACTTTTAGTTGTTGCATATTAAGTGCTTGCAACAGCATCACATTCTGAGGCGTGACATTCAAAGTGCAGCATTTCCATTTAATTTCCAACAAAATCCAGCAAGGCGTCCACTTGTTTCGTTTGAACTCCTCTGTTAGTCTGCCTTTAGTGATGCTGCTGATCTTTTGGTCAGTGTTGAAAGTGGGCATAAAAAAAAAAAATCCAGACACGTTCTCATCAAGAACGATGTGTGTTCGCTGCAGGCTCTTGGTTCATTGTTTATTGATTGACCATCTGCACATTTGTGTTGACAAGAAACTAAAACTGGTCCCGAGACGAATGCAGACTGATGGTGAGACAGGCAGCCAGACAGACAGACAGACAGATAGACAGACAGATAGACAGACAGATGTTTCCTGATAAACAGCAAGTGCACCAATCAGGCATAAATCAAATGACAAGCAAAGTCCAGCACCTGCTTTCCCTCCCCCATCGCTAACTCACACACATGCACAAACACACACACACACACACACACACACACACACACACACACACGCGCGCTCACGCACTAAGGAGGAAAAGCAGCAGACTGAGAAAAGGGAATTAAAAGAGAGAGAGGATGGGTAGTAGACAGGCAGCAGGGCGTGAAACACAGTCCCAGACACAAACAATCACAAATAATATGTATACACACGCACACACTTCCTCACACACTGACTTTTGTAACCTGAGGCGCACACACTGATGAATTTCCTTCTCCAGTGTCTGTCTGGACAATTACCCCGTAACGAAACCGAAAGAGTAAATCTTACTCAAGTAGTTACTTAAAAACAGATTTCACTCAAGTACAATGCCTTGTGTAATAATGTACTTAGACATTAGATGCAGAAGATGTTATGAGATTGGGCTTTTAAATCAATGTGAGCCTTGAGGCTACTAAATAAAATGCACTGATATGTCAATGTATACACTGGTGGACTGAGCCCTAGAGTATGAATTCCTCTTAGACCAACTACCAGTTATGAATCCATAACCACCTCCCTCAGTGAAGTCTAGCTTGAATTGGTAGCAGGAGCAAAGTCAGACAAACAAACAAACCACAGGTGCTCTGAGCATTACTAAGATATACAAACATCTGGCCACTTCTTATAGAAATAACAGCAGAGTGAAGTATCACCATAGCAGGCAGCACAGAGATGTTTAAACAATATAAAGTCCACAGCTGCTGCAGCAAACACCAAACAGCAAAAGGAGTCGAACAGTTTCTGCACACTCACACAATGCTGTGTTGCTATTCCATGGAGACAGAGTTACTGTACATCCCTCAGTGAGTTTGCTGTTGTACTCAGCTGTCTGAACACTTACTCCCTTCCACTGCAGTCTACCGAGGGCTTAACTTCTCCCCTCATTCATCCATCCATTATCTCACCCGCTTTGTACCTTAATCTGCTGGGGTCTGTTGGAGCCTATCTTCAGCCCACAGAGGGTGAAGGCAGGCAATACTGGACACCCTGGACAGGTCTCCAGTCCATGGCAGGACATGCAAACACACCATTCACTCTCACAGCATTTATGGTCTCCAACGGACCTAAACATGCATGCACCACTCTGCTCAAACTCGTCCCACTACTCAAATCCATTTTTTTCCTATAGTACTAAATCATGGCAGATGCTCTCTCAAGGCACTATTCATATAAAATGCTGGTCTGGATGTACTCTTTATTACGGTGGTTACAGTGACCCATCGCAAGCAAGCACATGGCAGAAGTGACAACGAAAAAAGGGGCACTTAAACAGGGAGAAGCCTTGAGCAAAACCAGGCTCTGGGAGCATAACAATCTCCCTCTGTCGGCTGGGTTTAGACAGAGGGAAAAGAGGGAGGTTTTAAGCTGAAGGAGCACTCTGCAGTTACAACTGTGAGGGAAAGTGTCATCATCGAGAAAAGAGTGCTTGTGTACACTTGATTGAGAAAAGAAGCTCCAAGGGAACTCAGACTTGCTGTCCATCAGAGGCATTTGAGTCAGACCCCGTGCGAACATGGCTGGTGGTGCGTCCATTGTCTTCAGCGCAGAAGTGTCCACAACACAAGCAGATAAGGAAAGGACACCAGGGTCTAAATCCCACCCACTTTCAGTGGATTTCTTTTAGCTCATGTCATGGTACAATGAATCCTAGCATCACTCTGGTTCACTTTCCAAGAATTAGTTTGGACTTTTTGTCTTGTCTCTACAGCCGGCTGACATGCAGCACAATGTGCATAACAGAAATTACTCATGTGAACGTAAAAATTATGGATTTTCTAAACAACAAACGAGCGAGTAAATGTAACGTGTCTCTTCTGCACGCTGCGCTCAGCGGTCCCACTGCTTCATAGTAGTGACGGACATGGCTGGAGCGTTGAAGATGCGGTTGCCAGGGAAAATGTGTGGCTGTGTGTGTGTGTGTGTGTGTGTGTGTGTGTGTGTGTGTGTTTCTCCATCACCTCAGCGGATGTGTTTGGCAAGAAAAACAAAAGCTGCAACAGCTAAAAGCAATAATGTAAGTTAAAGGTAAAAAGCCAAATAGCAAGATGTTAAAAAAAAAGAAAAAAGAAAAAAAATCAATGCACACATCAACAGAGGAAGATGGATGAGGTGTATTTAGGAACAACGCAGCGAGTAAACAACCATTCATTTAGCTTCAATTTCTCCTCATTTTACTGTTGTAGAGAAAGAGAGAGACCTCATTCTCATCCTTACTGCAACTTTTAGCCCGCTGGTCTGGATAGAATAACAGAATAAGGCTGGGTCATTACTCACAATGGAGGACTCTATTAAACCACAGTGTACAGAGCTAAATGCACTAAACACACACACACACACACACACACACACACACACACACACACACACACACACACACACACACACACACCCTGAGGTGCAGAGAGAGCGTACTGAAGTGTGTGTGTATGTGTGTGTATGTGTGTGTGGGTCAAATATGAGGCGTGTGTGTGAATTATACTTAACTGCAGGGATATTTTCGAGCTGTAAAAAATCACACACGCACACCAGCAACGTGCACTCTTTGTAATCTAGCACCATTACTGGCAGCTTCACGTACATTAGAGGATGAAAATGATAGAGGGCAGGAGGAGCCAGGGCCGCTGAAGGGGTAATTTCACCGAGGGGGTATCTGAGGTATTTATAGCCAAACGATTGAAGCGTTGAAAGCGTACAGAGTTCATGATCTGATCACAGATGTATCCTAATGGAAACTGGATAGCCAGGGGAGAGTAATGCACAGCTTACACTGAGCTGAATGCTGGAGTCTACTCTATAGAAAACTTTACTCGTCTCACCTTGTCAAAGCATTTCAGTGCTCAGCCAAAAAATTTTTCCCGGGTTAAAGTTGGGTTACAGCTCTGGTCAAGGCTCATGACTTCACTTTGGCAGTAATAACCTGTCAACCGTTTCACATTAGGAAGCGTAAGAGCCTACACACACACCTGACACTGCTGACAGATGCTGACATGCCACTGCATGCGGTCTCAGGCCCTAAATGAGGACAGAGCGGCGTGGATGTGACAGAGATGTGGCTGTGCTCCCCTCGCCGCCCCACACACACACACACACACACACACACACACACACACACACACACGGCTCACTGTTAACTAGCTATTAGGGAAGCAGACGAGTGGCAACAGACTGGGGAGGAAAGGGAAAAACAGGATGGATTGCTCAGATTTGTATCTGTAAAGAGAAAATTACATTACATTAAAAGGAGTCGTTTTTTGAGGGGGAAATGAAGTTGGTGCTTTCTTGTCAGACGATAGATGGGGACACTGATACCACTCTGATGGCTGCATAGCAAAAGGAAGCTCCTTCCTCGCACATTCCAAAAACACACATGTTGAGGTCGATTGGAGATTGTGACAGTGAAATGTGTGTGAGTGTGTGTGTGTGTGTGTGTGTGTGTGTGTGCGTGCCCTGTGATGGACAGGTGACCTGTCCAGGCAAGGCCGGTTTAATTGTTTAGCACAATTCGTTCACAAAGCAATTGCTTTACAGAGGCAAGGAAAAATATATTAATAATCAATTCAAAATAAACCAATTAAAGTCAATTACAAATACATTCATAGGACTTGATGAAATTGAAATGCAAAATTAAAATCAATGAAACAGGCATACAGAAAAATTGAAGTGGTTTAAATCGACGCTATTGGAAAGCTGCAGTCGACTACAATGTTTTCAGTCCTGATTTAAATGAGTTGACAGTTTGTAAATACACTAACTGTGCACACCCTATGTGTCCAGGAGAAAGAAACCACTGTGACACCATTAAGATACAAAGTGGGTAAGACAGTGGATGGATGGATTTTTACCTTTGAGCAGAGCCGAGCAGCAATTCCCTCTGTTTCCAGCCTCGGCACTTATCGACACTACCCGGCCTCTTCACAAGAGCGGCATCAGTCCTTTCTCATTCTAGGCCAGATAGACCCATTCCCCAGCAAGTGAAACTATCCCTTTAAACACTGAGAAAAGCTTGCAGAGCGCCGACCTGAGAGTTTACCCCAGAGAACATTAGTTAGAAAACAAGTTTGTGGATGTAAAGTGTTTATATGGCATGCGTGTGTGTGTGTGTGTGTGTTTGTGTGTGTGTGTGTGGCGGTGGACAACAGAAGCTCTCAGCAGGTATCCAGGCCTCTGCCGCCCTCCTGCTCCCCAGGCGCAGCACACTGATGACATCAGCTGGTGTGAAAGTGGTCATTAGTTCCACCTCATCACTGTGGGACAAATATAGCAGCGCAGGGCTTTCATCAGACGTGGAGGACAGCTGTAGTGAGGAGGCGGCAGAGGAAACCTGGCCAGATGATGATACACATTCGCAGCATCTCCACTCCTCCCCGATCCTCATTCCTCTCGTTCCCTCGTGATCACGCTGTCACCCCTGAGACTGATCACACCTTATGGCTATATAAGCACATGCAGACACACACATACACACATGCATATGTATGCACAGGATAGTAGGCCTACGCATACACCTGTTTGCCTAATTCTACATCCCAGCCACAAAGGAATTTCTCAATTTTTTTGTGCCCGACTGTGGCTCAGCTTCTAAATAAGGCTTAGTTGCAGGCGGATGACAAACCCTGCTTTTGTAATACCTGGTGCTGTATTATGAAAGCACAGCAGCGACAGCACGCTATTATTGTCAGTGTAAGTCAAAACTATAAAGCACCAAGACAAAGGATGTCTCTAGCCACCGCTGTTAGTGCTGATTCTATTATCTTTGGTCCTGAACCGGTGAGATTGTTTTTTCTTCTTTCGGTGACTAAAGCTTCATATCTGTGGCAGATCACATTATTATCATCAACTCACTCCACAGGTATTACCTAATAAGTGGGTTAGGGATTATTTTTAGGCAGCGCATGGACAAAATATACTAGGTGAGATTATGGTCAGCACTAATGTACTGTGGAATAGCAGTGCACTTGTGAAAATGTGCGAGTATGTGTGTGTGTGTGTGTGTGTGTGTTGCATCTTAGAACAGGTGGCTGCAGTGTCAGATCAGACACCTGGCCTCCGCCTTTTGAATGACAGGTGGTGAAGTCACTGCAGGGCACATCTGCAGAGAGTGCTCTCGATCTCTCTCTCTCTCTCTCTCTCTCTCTCTCTCTCTCTCTTTCTCACTTTCTCTCTCTCTCTCTCTCTTTTCAGCTTTTGATGTGTCAGAGCAGCACACAGGTAAGCCTTATGCAGAGAGATGTTTTTGTATGAAACTGATTATTCCAATCTCGCCTTGCAGCGGCCACAGCAGCGCTTCTGCAAATGTGCAAATGTAAAGAAAGTGTCGAATCCTTGATCGGCACAAACATGTTGATAAGCTATGTTTTGTGAAATTGTCAGCAGTTCGGTCACAAAGGCGTGGACGCAGAGACATACGCAAACTCAGATCAGTACGACTCTCGAAACCACTCTGGGTGACAACTGCATACTTGTTTTGAACTCTTGAACCACAGCTCAGGAAAGAAAAGCGGTGACCCTGAAATGCATCCCTCCTGCCTCACGTGAAATAAAACAGCTGCAGAAATAGAAACCTCCTTGAGTCGAAAATGAAAGGTGGAATGAGCTTTTGATGATACTTTCTGTGCAGAAATTGGGACAGTGTATCTCTCTGCTAATCCATTAACAATCTACTGATATTCCCAAACTGTGGCAAGATGGCGCAGTGATTCACACAAGTCTCCAAAATAAACACTGCCATTAATTTTTTTTGTTTCAGCTGTTATTATTTAGGAATTGATGTCTTGCACAGTGCCGTCTGAAGCCTCTAATTTGCCGTAGGAAGCCATCTGCTGCAGAACATGTATCCCTCTGATGAACACAGACAGGTCTCTGAGAGGCATGACTGCATTTATTTACCCAGCCTCAGAAACCTCGCTCAGGGATTGCATATGATAGTCAGACTCGCAGACAGAAAAGAAAACAACTCAAGCCCACTTAGTAGCCTTAACACATAAAGACTTATGAGGGCCTGTTTGCATTTCAGAGCCACCCAGGTGCCTTTTGTGAAGCTGTAGTGTACTTGATGCTGAGTTGAAGAGGTGTCATATTTGGAGCTACTTAAGCATGCACTGTTTTGTTGTCTGTTCAAAGCCATGTACTTCAAACAGAGCACGGCTTATTAAGTAGAGCTAAAGTTGCCAGGACACCTGTAGATTATTGTGGAAGTGATACGTCAAAAATCTCTTTTTGTGTGCCGCAAATAATTTCAAAGATGCTCGCGAGCTGTGGCGCTTTCACATCTCGTGGGTTTTGAACAGGTACAGAGTCAACACATGCGCAAAAGATTCACCGAGAAATGGGGAGCAAATTTGTGACAATCTGATAATCTGTTATGCGTTGGAAAGCAAAGCACCTGTTGTTTCATCTTGGTCTGTCTGTGTACCACTGACAACAGGAAGAAATAAATATGCGTGGACAGCTACACTTCGCCCAGGTTTGACATAAACTTACACTTTCCGACTGATATTTATTACATGCTGTGATGCCGAGTGCGACTCCTGGAAACTGTGTCTAGGTAAATGTTGCAATCACCCTGAAATGTAACTGTGAAGAGGATGGAAATCAAGCCGTTTAAATATAACCTACTTATCCCAAAAGGCTCAACAGGTGTCGAGTGCAAGAGGCAGAACAGGAGAAAACACCTGACGACTGTATCAGCGTTACCTATTGGCAACATTAAAAAAAGGAGAAAACCTATCCCAGCAAGGCTCTGAACATGAGATCAATGGAGCATATTTAAAAGACATTAGAGAGCAGTCCTCCTGTCGTACCGCTGTGATAAAGTACAGGAATCTAGCCTTCCAGCGTACAGTACCGTGCCTGTATGAAGGCGATCCTCTAGTGTCTCTCCTCCTGAGCTTGATCTCCATGTGGAGATGAAGGATGGATGATGGCCGACGGTGCCTACGTGCTAAGCCGGGCTCTGGGTTGTCCCACCCGACAAGCATCCCTCCCCAGTGGCCTGGGAGATGTCAAGGGGTGAGGGCAGAGGAGAACAGATAGCTGCTGGCCCCGGAGCCACTCATTCACTCTCTAACTTGCTCACATTAAAGATAGCTCTAATCACTGCGGGGACTTGGCCAATGATGTGCTTATCAAACGGCATATTTCAAAAAGGCATCTTAAAAGGCCCGAGGGCGAAGAGGCAATAAGAGCACATTTGTATGTGGATGAAAGGGAAAAGTGTAGACAGACCTTGCATCAGAATACAGAGAGAGGGGGGGGATCATTAGCATCTGCAGCAAAATATGCACTACCAGAGAGGGCGAGAGAGGTAGAGACAGAACAGGGGGGGTAGAGAGAGAGAGGCAGCGCGGCGGTAGTGGGATGCGGCTGGATGGCGGGGAGGGAGACAGAATGGTTCCATTCGCCGTTCGTCCTTTTTTGTTTTACACAGTTCCCAAAAAGAATAAGAGAACAAATACATTTTTGAACAAAGGCAGGGCTCTTGAAGTGGAAGCCCTTTGGGGGCAGAGGTGGCTCCGCTGTGGGTTACAACAGAGCGAAGCCGCGACGCAACTGCACTCCCAACTCCTCTCACGCTCCCCTCACACCTCCCCGAGCAGAACAGACCCAGCACGTGAGCTTTGATATGCAAGGAAGAGCTTTGAATCCGAGCGAGAGGATACGATGGGCTGCACAATTCCCTCATACGCTGAGGGATATTGGCCGCCCGTCGCTGCGGCGTTGCAGTTATGGGCTGTGACAAGGCTGGAAACAGTGTCTCGTAACATAAGAACGGGCTGAGAGGCACAGTCTGTGGTTTTCACATTGAGTAAAAGAGTTTCCTAAAAGCATGGTAGTGTGAGAAAGTTGTGATGCAAAGGCTGCTGAATGGCTCTTGATTCGCAGCCAGAGACCAAAACGATGCTGTAAACAATGACAGGAAATGACAGATTTTGGGATTTTAAGCTTGAGATTCGTCCAAAAAAAGCTGGATGTCCTTCTGTGTTTAGGACATTATTGTTTAAGCGTCAAGACGATTTAACTCAGCAAAAGATCAACCACAGTGCTGATTTGTGTTTGTGTGATGCGCTGCGGTTTATCCTCTTATCAATGTGTGTTTTTCATTTACTTTTGCAATTGTAGCAACGAGGCAGATTTCATCCAAGAGAATGGACAACTGCTTGCATGCTTTCTTTTCGATGCTTATTGCTGGACCATTTAGGAGACGCACACACACACTCACACGCACACACACCTGTGAACTGTGTCAGCAGATGTAAGGGTGCTGTCCAGGTAGATGTGTTTCACGGGAACGCTGAGCTTTTAGCCGAGGAAACGCGGAGCAGAGCACCGGCTGCTAACACGGCAGATTTCACACAATTACACACTTAAACATCATTGCAGCCGCCACCGAGACGCACAGCGGGAAACAAATACATTAGTCAGAGCGTATAGACAGACGCTGTGTATATCACACATAAATGCTCGTAAGCATGTGTGCACACACACGCGCACGGATGCAAACACACACACACACGACTCGACAAACCCAATTTAGAAAGTCAATTTGGGATCAGGAGACCAATTATCTTAATTATTTTCCTTTTTCTCTCCATCACTCTCCTCTCCTTGTTTTCCTCCTTTCTATTTTAGCTGTGTTTGCATTTGTGAATATTTTGGTTAGTGCGTTTCACAACACAAAATGACTCCGAAGCTCAGAGAGGAAGAGAGAGAGAGGGGGAAAACTTAGGAGGCATCTTGTCTACATAGGCTAAAAAAACCCGGCTGTTTTATTTTCATACACAAACATGAAGCAAGAATCCCTCGCCTGGAGAACACTGGCAGATGAATAATGACGATACGATGAGGCTGTTATTATATTCCGCTTGAAAACCAAAAGAAACAGCGGTTAAACCTTCGGGGCCAGTCTGCTCCTCTGCACCCAGGCAGCAATTCAGTCTAACCTACACGGATATTGCCCAATTGTGTGTTACAGCTCATTCACTACGAGGTGACAGCATCTCGCCAACCACATTTGCAGAAAAGAGGGTAATTATCATGTGATGGATTTCACCTGCACCCTGTGAAAATAACCCCGTGCATCTCTAAGCACAGCCGGGTTTAAAATATCTCTCTCCAAAAAAAAAATTCTTCTTTAAGAGCAGAGGGGGAAAAGTTTTTTTTTTTTTTTTTTTGCCATTTTGCAGAAATATCAAATCGGTGGAAGTCTGAGAGCTCAACAGTAAGGGCCAGTGTGTATCATAAAATCTGAAATGAAATGGAAAATTCAGATAAGCTTAATATCTTCAAGAGCATGTTGAATCTAGATAAGAATTCCTCATCTTCAGTGTTTATAGGCATGGGAGTCATGCGTTAGCGTTATCATTGATGCAGGGTTCAGCTCGAGAACAGCAGCCGAAACGGAGCGTTTTCTGTGAGATTACGCCGTGCAGATCTCTCTCAAATTAAAGGGCGGCTCTGTGATGTGAAGGGGTGCTGGGGATCCGCTCATAATCTGCATACAATTAACATGTGAGATGATGGAATATGAGACGTCCGTGGGTGAGAAATGTCAAAATGAAGGGTGGGGAGACGTCTGGACTGGAAAATGTAAATATTTGCAAACCAAAGAGATGAGGTAGAAAGAATGAAAACAAATGTACATATATATTCATATTTTTATTTATATTTCATTTCTGGGAGGATATCTTGTACACCAAATATCCCATTGGCAGTTAAGCGCATTCAATGTGTTTAGAAGCCAGAAACAGTCACTTGTTTTAACAAACACAAATACAAAATAAAGATAACCACAAAATAATGAACTGCATGTATATAACATACAAAAGAATCCCATGCCTACTCAGTAGGTAACTTCAACATTCCAGCTCTTGAAGATGTGGATATTTACACTTAAGTTTTACAAAAATATACTTTATAATTTTTCTCCTTTTTTGCTTACATTCTAATGAAATGAAGCGGTGCCCTCACAGCTCGTCCCTTTGTCCTCCCTCTGAGTATGACTTACATTCTGTAACAAAAATATTCCCTCAACCCTTAAGGCGAGATGCAGTGCATCCTCTCTCTGTCGCGCGCAGCCGAGTCACAACATCAGCAAGGCTTCACAAAAGGCACCAAATAACGGGAGTGTTTGTCTTGTTTAGTTTTTTTTTTTCTTTTTAAACGTTTTTTTTCTTCTCTCTGTTTTTCCATATAACCGAGCGATATGTCACATGTGAGAAAGAGAGAAAGAAGAGATAGTACCAGTGGATGATATTTACAAACAGAAACTAACATCACTCTTACTCATGCTTGAATACTTAAGTGCTTTTTTTTTTTCAAACAATGTCAAAACGTATCACAGCATCATCACTACATAATAGAGAAAGTATGTAGAAAATATGGCCCTGCTCACTTCAAATAATACAATGCAAATATGCAAATCATTTTTCACATCAATGGTACCAAAGAATGATAAAAACGAAACATGGCACATGTACAATATACATATATGGTAGCTTATGTATATCATTCAATGTCTCTTGTACTGTTTGAGTGCCTGCGAGGGCGACCGTGCCTTAGCACCACGACTGCTGGCAATCTGTTTGTCTCTTGGTTTGTGTGTACCTGTAGTAGAGACCATCAGTGCTGGTTTCTACTCTCTATCTGTAGAGTCCCTTATGCATTTGATGTGCTGCATTTGTTTTACAGAGACAGGAAAAAAAATCCCTTTTCATCTTCTATTGACTTTGCTCAGTCCTTGACATGTGTCTTTTTCTCTCTTTCAGGTAAATCTCAGGATTCACCTAACACTGCACAGGGAGCAGACAGAAAAGTGCTTTTTGGAGGGGAAAACAAAGTCTTTTGATGCTGATTTCTTTCCCCTCAAAGAACCTTAAGGAAGGAGAGGTGCTGAGAGACTGGAAAAAAAAGTTTTTCTCTTTGCTGTGTCTTAGCAGATCTCGATTGTCCTTGGGGAGAGAGTGGTCTGCATGTCTGATAGCGGGGTGGGGATCGGGGAGCTGTAGATGTTGGAGGCGACCGAGGAGGGGAAGGAGGAGGCGACCTGGGCCTGGAAGGTGCTGGACATGGACACCGACGGGTAGGTGGTGGCGACTGAAGGAGAAGGATAGGAGGTGTGGACGGGAGAGGAGTAGCAGGAGGTGACAGGAGACGGGTAGGAGGACACCGGAGAGGGGTAGGAGGTGATGGGTGAGGGGTAGCTGGAGGCGGGCGAGGCCGCCGACACCGGAGCTGCCGTCACCGCCACCGCCCCGCTCTTCTCTGCCTTCTTGTCCTTCTGCCGCAGGTGGATCTTCGTGTGCCTCTTCCTCTCGTCGCTGCGGGCGAACTTGCGTCCGCAGATCTCGCAGGCGAAGGGCTTCTCGCCGGTGTGCGTGCGGATGTGCGTTGTCAGGTGGTCGCTGCGGCTGAAGTTGCGCATGCAGATGCGGCACTGGAAGGGCTTCTGGCCCGTGTGGATGCGGATGTGACGCGTCAGCTCGTCGGAGCGTGAGAAGCGGCGGTCGCAGGTCTCCACGGGGCAGGCGTAGGGCCGCTCGTGAGGCGGGGTCTTGCTGGGCCGGGTGGGGTACTTGCGCATGCGGCTGGGCTTGATCAGCTGGGACTGGTAGACACTCTTTAAGTCCTGGGAGCCAGTCTGGGTGGCGAAGGCCTTGATGGTGGACAGAGGAGTGAGGGAGGGCTGGTTGGACTGACCCTGGAAGGGCTTCTGGTCGGGCGGCACCAGGCTGATCTCCCCCTGCTGCTGAGGGAACAGGTAGTCGGGAATCATGGGCACGGGGAAGCTGGTGCTGCAGGTCTTGCTGTTGGGGTAGGCAGGGGGAGGGTACTGCACCGCTCCGGCCGAGCCGGGGAAAGCCTGGCCCTGGTCTGGGAAGATGTCGGAGTTGGGGCTGGGGTAGGTCGGGGCGGCCGAGTAGATGGGGTTGGGCTCGTTGTGGTGAATGGAGGAACTGAGGCTGGAGGTCTGTGACGAGGAAGAGGTAGAAGAGGAGGAAGTGGAGGAGGATGGCACGGAAGAAGCAGAGGACGAGGAGGTCTGCGAGGAGGCGGAAGAAGAGCTGGAGCTGGGGGCAATGTTGCCCATCAGACCGGAGAACAGGCCCAGGATGGGCTCCGCCCAGAGGCTGTTGCTGCAGCTAGTGGCGGGCTCCAGGGTGAAGCGGCCCGTGTAGGAGAGGGGCGGCAGCCTCTGGGTGGGGTAGGTCTGCTCCGGCTTCTCACAGGGGAAGGGGATATCAGGTAACGTATCTGCAGGGAGCACAGAGAGAGTGGAGACATTAATCAAACTGTCAATATTCGGAAGGAGAGCGAGGGGGAATCCTGCCAGCGGTGGACAGTGTGTCATCCCTCTCCTCTGTGACAGAGTGCCCACGCACAGCCCCCCGCCCCCCCCAAAAGCTAAACTCTTACCCCCTAAACTCTAAAACTGTCTCGCCTACACCTCAACAAGAGCTGCTGTGTGGGCTTTCTATATTCGCATGTTTCTCTGTTCACACTCTGTTGCTTGCACTTTCTTTCATTCTTTCCGTCTTCCTGTCTTGTGTGCGTGCGCGCGCACACACTCACACACACACACATTCTTAAAGCCCATCACAGAGCTGGAGGCAATTGATTACTGAAACTGCAGTTCAGCTGGTTTTAGGAATGCAATTTGAATTGAGCTGTAGGAGTGTCTAGAGGCACGCAGTGACTGAGCAGTGTTTCAGTCCCCCGGGAGCCGACGGGGTTTTAGAGCTGTTGGTAAATAGTCAGATGTTTTTCAACTTTTCCTGTTTTTGGTCTTTTGAATATTTCCATTAACCCTGCTCAGCTAAATTTCAGAATTTTACTTGTAGCCTTTGATACTTCAAGGATATAAATATATGATTTTTTTTTTACCACACAAGCAATGCTATAACAAATTAATACTGATTAAAAATATTTTTTAAAATATGCATCAATAAAATACAGTAAAACATGAACGATTAAAGTCATGCATGTTTTTGCTTCCCCTGACTCATCAAGCATTTTAAATGGAGTATAGGCATGAAAAAAGACAAAAGAGGGAAATCTCCAAGCCCTTACCTCCAGCAAGGTGGTTGTACTGGTCCTCTGGCTCTCCAGAGCCAAAGCCTGCACCTTCGGGTGCGGAGGCGGTGAGGAAGGGGGTCCCTGTGGAGCTGAGCATCACCTCCTCCAGCTTGGGGTAGTTATCCATGGGCGAGTGAGGGAAGCTCAGTGGCTCTGAGATCTGCAGGGCTGGGAGGATCATCTCGGTCTTGGCTGCAGCCATGCTCTGCTGGTGCTGGAGCTGCAGGGCTGACGCTGTGCTGTCGGCTGGCAGGGAGGAGTGCAGGGAGGCTGGGTGCACGCCGGGGGAGCGGTGCCTCGCAGGTGGAGGGAATCACTTCTTCCAGCTCAGGGAGCGCTGCACACTTCTGCTGATGCTGAGGAAGATGCAGTCTTCTGCTCCGCTCTGGCTCTCCAGTTGTCCTGCCGTTTTCCCCTTTTGCTCTCAAAGATGAGTAAAGATCCACTTGTCTTTTCAGAAAAAATCAAAAGTGTCCTTTAAACTCATTCCCTAGAAAAACCATCAAAATTAATCGAAAAAATTAATCTTGATGTTTCTTTTTGAATCTATGTATTCAATCACTTATCCAATCAGGTTTTGACCTTCTCGGATGGATGTTGTTTGGAGTTGATTTTTCACTTTTGTTGTGATATTTCTCTGTCGGGGACTTCTGTGTGTTTGTCTATCTATCTCTGCTCTAACAGTTGCTCATGTGGGCTCTCAGGGCTCTCTCTGAGCTGAGAGGTTTCCCCGCTGCTTATATACCCTCTTGCGTGACGTAGATGTCCATATTAGGAGCGGAGGAAGCCCATATTTAGGCACTGCAGTGGAGGACACATGACGCTGGCCTGGGGGGAAAGCGGCGAGGAGAGTCTTTATATTAAGCTCTGGCAGTAAATTGCGAAGACAACGCCGCTCTTCCTCTGTCCCGAATCAATGTGTCTTTATAGCGGAGCAGCTCGGTGAGACAAGCGGCATAATTCTCGCCCTCTGCGGCTCGCCCCGTAGATTTGATTTGGATTTCCCATCTGTGCAGCAGGCTGCCTCGCAGCCGGAAAGCCAGGCTCCGCCGTGCCTTATAAGGTCGTGACTACATAAGGACCTATTCCGGTGGGTTTCCATTTCCCTGCCCTTATTTGGAACTTCCTGAGGCAGCGCTGATCGCTGCTTGGCACTGAATGAGAGGCTGGAGTGCAAATCATGTCCTGCGCTCACAATAACTAATGTCAGCGGCGGCGCGAGAAGAGTCCCGCGTCCTTGCTTTACAGCCTCCAACAAAGACTTTGACACTGTTTCACATGCGCTTTTGTCAACGCTGAAGCATGAAGCGCCGCGTACGAGTAAGAACGGAAACGCATGTACGAATGTGTGCAGCATGCGATACTAACGTATCCACTTGCAAAACAAGCCAACAGGATATAAAACCAGACTCATAAGCGTGTAAACACGGATGTAAACGATGCGACGACTGCGTCGATATGTGAGATTAATTCATTTCGAATTAAAAGCTTAAAAAAAGCTTTAAAAAAGCGTCTACGTCTCTATACAAGTTGCGCTGTAAGACAGTGAAGTGGGACTCTTCATTTACTATTTTGCAATTTCTCATGGATATTCTGTCATATTGCTTTGTGGAAAGTGTGTTTTTATATGTCTACCCCCCCCCCTCTCTCTCTCTCTCTCTATCTATCTATCTATCTATCTATCTATCTATCTATCTATCTATCTATCTATCTATCTATCTATCTATCTATCTATCTATCTATCTATCTATCTATCTATCTATCTATCTATCTATCTATCTATCTATCTATCTATCTATCTATCTATCTATCTATCTATCTATGGGTATGTCCAGGGCTGCGACCTTAAAAGTAGAGGGGTGTGCGGCAAAGTGTGCATCCTGGTGTGGTAAGCAAACTTGCTGCGAATTAACTTTCCGTCTCTGCGGGCTGTGTCATTGATTAATGAGAGCAGATAGCCGCGGATGCTGACGAGGTGCGGGGTGATCCGTCTAATTGAGGGGTGTCCCCGGCTCGATATTGGGGGAATCTCGGTGCCACTCAGCGGCCTAATGGGCCGCATTAACAGCGCTGCGCACAGCTGCCAGCAGCCTGCGGGACACCCCGGCCCCCTCCCCGTCCCCGTCCCCGTCCGCAACCTCACCACCCTCACCAACCCACCCCCCCTCCGGAGCTCCGGCTCCGGCTGGTGCGCCTGCACCGCTCTCTGGACGCTGACAGGGAAATCAATGTGTGTCCCTCGCTGCTGACTGGATCTATATGCGAGCAGCCTCATTGGGAAACATCGTGGGCAGGACACCGAGAGGTGGACACACACACACACACACACACACACACACACACACACACACACACACACACACACACAAATTAAATTAGGTGGAATAAATAAATAAATACAAAAACAAACACTACAAATAAATAAATAAATGCATAACTCTTTAATATGTTCTTGTGGCACTGATATGTAGTTATTGATCACACAGTGATAGATAGATAGATAGATAGATCGATAGATAGATAGATAGATAGATAGATAGATAGATAGATAGATAGATAGATAGATAGATAGATAGATAGATAGATAGATAGATAGATAGATAGATAGATAGATAGTTTGACAATGAATGTGTGTGTGTGTGTATGTGTGTGTGTGTGTGTGTCGTGCGATGGAGTGGTGACCTGTCCAGGTGTATTTCCTGCTTTCACCCTATGTGAGCTGTCGAGCATAGAGCAGGTAAAATAATAGATGGTTGATAGATGGATAGATAAAGGGATGGATAGACGTGGAAACCACCAAAACAATTCAGGAGCACACAGTGGGTTTTTGGTCTTTACTGGATTGCCTTCTCTCCCAGGCATTTCTCATTCAGCCTCTGGCAAATCTCTCTGTTTACCCCCATTAGACTGATAGCAAAATTCTGTCATATATTATGGATGATCTGGAACAGAGGCTCCTTCGCAAAATCCAAATAAGCCTGAAGTCGAGGGCGCAGCTGGAGAGTGTGTAATGTTGTTTATTCATACAGTCAGATAGATATATATGATAAAACCTAATCAGTTTTGAAGGGAAGTGGGGACGCACTGCAGTGTTGTATTTTAGAAGAGCGGTGCACACACACACACAAACACACACACACATTTTGAAAACCTGAGTTTACAGTTAATATTTCAGGACACCACTCTTCTCCAGGTTTGGAGGTAACGCAGGACCGGGAGCTCAACACAGGGTGATGGAGTGGTGGATGTGCCAGCCTGCCTCTGCCATGCCTCAGCTACAGAGGTGGTGTATTTGTGGAAAAGCAAAGAAGAAAGAGCAGAGTGAGCAGATGAGGGAACTCATCATCTGATGACAATGTAATAAAATCAGGTTAGGGAAAACTGTCAGAAAAGTAATAAAGTAATAAAGATGATAAACAGTTGACGGTGGCTGTTTGGGCCTCCCCTCACTCTGATTCAGGGAGGGGGTGGAAGCCAGATGCTGTAAGGGCAGGGGAAGGAGAATTAGCCTGTGTGTGTGCGTGTGATGTGTGCACTGTTGTATGTTTGTGTGTGTTTGGGTCAGCCAGTTCATTTTCCGCTGTGTGTTCCCCATTGCTACCCACACAAACCAGCCAGAGGAGTCCTCGCCTGATCATCCTCCAACGCACTGCCAGCCGGCGAGAAAGAAAGGCTCTCCCATTACCTACGCAGCTACCGCACCCCTGTTCACACACACACACACACACACACACACACACACACACACACACACACACACACACACACACACATACACACACACACACGCAGACACACACAAACACACCCTGCGTGAGCGCTGGTTGATATTTAATCATGCCCCAATCTGCCACACAGAAAAAAAAAAAAGGACGAGGAAGTGGATGGGGAAGCCAAAAACAGAGCGAGAGGAGGTGGAAGAGAAGAGAGGAGTTGGAGCATAAAAATAAAGGGAGAGGCGAGAGAAAGAAAGCGTGTGAAGAAATAGAGATGTGTACTGTGGAAAGCGTGGAGTTGGAGGCAGGTTGAGAAAAAGCGATGGAGGAGGTGGGAGGGAAAGGGTGAGGGTGAAAGAAAAATAGAAAGTGGAGAGACCGAGAGAGAATCCTCACACCCACATACTGTACGTGGGAGCAAATACCGAGCTTTGTGCTGGCATTTGTCAGCAGCCCGGTGCCAGGCAGGCAGTCCTGGAAAGAGACAGGCAGACAGAGAGAGAGAGAGACAGACAGACAGGCAGACTACCCTGCGTCTCTCTCACACCTCCTCACCCACCGGGCCTCCCACGCCCAGCAGTGGTGCAATCCCTCCACATTAGCATACAGGTGTGTTGAGCCTCGTGTGCTCCCGTGCTGGGCGGATCCAGATTAGACTGTGGCCGATGACAGTCACCAAAGCCTGCGCGTTACATAACGTGGTGGAGGGGACGAGGAGGGAGAAATAATGTAACGAGAGAAAGAGAAAGAGAAAGAGGGAGGACTTGGAGCCTACCATGTAATGCGTGAGGGGGAGCGTGTTGGGCTTTGAGATGGTAAAAATAAAAAAAAAGGAAACATGGCACTGATGTGTAACACACAGGGAAAGTGGATAATTAAATGGGTGAGGAGTGAAGGCCTGACGGTGGCGGGCAGAGTGACAGGCTGAATATTGGCCCATAGTCATGGAGTGATGGGGACTGGAGCAGAGACCATGAGAGGAGGGTATTTGAGAAATGTCATTTTTCCTCCCGGCTTTCAAAGGGATGCCAGCAGGAGTGTGCAGCCTGACCTTTGTAGACGCAGAGTGAGATGTGTCTGGGAAAAGAGGAGATGGCGCGAGAGGGATAAAATCTGCCGAAAACATTGAGGAAACTGGCAGCGCGGAGGGATCGCAGAAAATCTCCGGACTAATTGACATGCATGAAAAGCCAAATGGATCTTAATGGGATCCTGGAAAGAGCCGCCGATGGAAACATGCAGCACTGTCTGTTTAAATATTTGACACCTCAACTGGCGCTCCAGTCATCATAAACCTTGGCTCACTTAGTGAAATCTAACACAGGCCATTACAACGCAGAGCAGAAGATTACAGCATGCCACCTGTTGCTGCTCTGAGGCAGCCAGAGCATTGTTTTTTATAGCTCGCTTCAGAGGAGGAATGCTGCTGAGGAATGCTGGCCTTGTCTTGCCGCCGTATGATTACGCTGTGGGTAAAGATCACGAGTTTTATTTCACTGTGGGAGCTGACCTACTGAGGCTTCAGGCCCCGGTGATGAAAAACAATCTGCCGCACTTCACATTCACCACTGATCCCTCCTTGCTGTACAACGCGAACCCCCCCTACCCAAACCTCCCTCCTCCTTCAGGCTGCGGTGCAGAACTAGGGGTTATCATATCACACAGAACCAGCGGCCCGGCATCAAATAGCCGCTCTATCTGCTTATCTGCCCCTTGTAGCCCCTCCCCGAGGTGGTAGGTGACAGAGAGACAATTACCAAACACGTCCCGGAGGCCGTGTGACTCACCGAGCCCCCGGCCTGTTTGTCTGATGCCGGTGACAAAGGATCTGACCCCTGACCTTTCAGCTCCAGATGAGTCACCGGCAGCGCGCTGACAGACGGGGCTTCCCCGCACCACGGAGCGCACACAGGGCAGCAGCAGCGGGTAACATTTAAAGGTTGACACAAAACACAGTTCTGTTTGTCTGAGGTGTGCAAACCATCATCTGTGGGTGGCGAGACCCCGGCATTCTGACAAAACAGATGAATAACAGGGGCCGCTCCGCCTGTGTTACAGGCCCGCTGAATGTGGGGGATGGAGAAGTTTTAGTGGATGTTCCTGGTGTTTGAAATAAGATATTCCATTTAAAGATACTGTTGGATTCGCCATCTAGATAAGTAAAGGCCCCTGCTGTGCTGTTATTGATCTGGAGATGAGAGTTGGCCCATCTCGCAGTCTTTGTGGATATGGCACTAGAAATAAAGGCTGAAGAAGCAGGCTTTTCTTTAGCACTGGAACACGTCCCACGAGCATCATCTGGTGTACTCCACTCTTTCTTCTTCATCAGGGGTCCTCAACAAGTACCTATCAAGTAGGCTACGGCAGTCAAGTACAATTTGAGGCATGTAAAGTGTGCTTAACTGGAGAATTTCCATTTCATGCCACTGTTTTTCCTCTTTCCTGTCTCATTAATCATCATTGCAACCTCTGCGCCAACCCAGGGATGCAGAAAGCAGTGACAAGCAGCGCCTACAGTTTGCATCAATAACAACAATCTAATCATAAAATCTATTGTAATATACTAGTTTACAGTTCCACTTGTGCGTTTGATGCAGTCAGGGAAACTTTGTGATAACTTTTGTTTGCTTTTACCGGAGTTTTAACATTGTCATCGGGTTACTTTCACCTAAGTAAAAGATCTTAGGAGTTTCTGCAGCCCCGCTGTCATGTTTTTAACCAGCCGCGTCAGCACTCAGCCACTTTGTCAAGGCACAGAACCAGACCACATTCATCTTGAGTTTACTTCAAAGCAGCCTGGATGTTGGGCCGTGCTGCACCGGGACAAAGCTTTTTATTGGCTGATTGACTGAGCTGACTAAAACCCGCCGCTCCTCGCGCTGCTGACGTCTTCTGGACAGGAAGGAGCGAGGGAGGCAGAGCGATGTGGCCTGAGCGTCCAGACCGAGCAGCAACTGGTTTGTTGTCTTTAGCCAACACGTTTGGGTGTGACTCATGCGCACACGCACTCGGAGCAGACAGAAAACATCCAGACTCACAGACCTGTTTTTATTCAGCTGCAGTCTTCAGATTTCTGTCAGGAATTTAAACTTTGCTAGAGTCCACAGTCAGATGGAGCTCAGCCAGTCCACATCTGTTTATGTGGAAGAGCGGCTTTATGCAGCGTGGGTTTATTATTGCATCAGACAGTCACGCCATCACCCGTGCTCACTCCCTGGACCTTGACGTTTATTGAGAGAACGGTAAGAAAGGGGCGAGGGTTTGGTTTTTATCTTTTCCTCTCTGAACCAAAAGCTGTAAACACAAAGCCCGAGCTACTGAAAATTTGGTAAACTAAACCTGAAATCACCCTGTCTCTCAAAGCATGACCTGTCTCACCCTGGTGTTATACAAACAGGCAAGGCTCGCACAAACACACACGCGCAGGCGTGCACACGCCTTCACGCACACACACACACACACACACACACACACACACACACAAACCTTTAAGTTGTTCCCCAGAGTTTATTTGAGTTTTGAGTCAGATCAGAAGTTGCCAAGACAAATAGTCTCCTTGGGTCCAGCGGCCAGAGCTGATCCCAATAACTCGCCGTGAAGTGAAAATGACAGACAGAGAGAGGCACATCTGCTCAGGTGAGAGTTATTTGTTTTGTAGTGTTGAGGCTGAGGAAAAGCGAAGGGGCGGTGAGGGTGAGAGGCAGAGAGATAAATGGGTGAGGAGGGATACAGAGGCAGGAGGAGTGATGGAAAAGCAGCGCTAGAGAGCAACCGAGACAGAGAGTGAAAGAGAAAGCGACTGTCGCTGGCTTGTTGACAGGTGGGCCTCGGGGCAGGTACGATGGGTTGATTCAGGTAAGCCCATCTCACCCCCACCTCTCCAACCCTCCCCCTCCCCCTCAGCTGGAGACTGCCGATGTGGGATAGCCTACAGGGCTGAGGAGACAGGTCTCCATCAGGAAGCCCCCCGCAAGCCTTTACAATCACATGATAATCATTTAACTCTGAGTGCCATGCGTCAACAGGCATGACGGCTGACGAGATGACAAACAACGCTAACTGCAACACCCGGTGAACGCTTCCAAGGAAAAGAAAAAAAAGTGATAGAGGGAGGGAGGAATGAATAAATGAATAACTGTCAGAAGCATTTGGCTTATGGGACAATGGGTTTTTCAGCAGTTGAGGCTCGGGGGCTACATGTCACTTTGGGTCACTTGGGCAGAGGATTCAGCAGCAGATTTTAGAAACTCTGCAGCCAGCAGATGTTACAGCGTCTTAAGTGACAAGTGATAATAAGAAACGTAATTGGCTGTAATGCTTTAAATTTAGATTATCTATTACAAATTATAAGGGTCAGAGTGTCCTCCTCTTCCTCTCTCTTCACACATGGACTTAACGACTGGGTGTGCGGGTTAATGGTGCAACTGGATTATGGAGACTAGAGTCATACATAATGCAAGCATTTACCTTAATGGGAGAAACGTGACTGGTAAGCAGTGTTTACATTAAAGGGGGGTGAGAGTTCAGCTGAGCTGAGGGAATATTTTTCTGCCTACGCTGGCGGCAGACAGTGTAATGAATTTCTATAAAGCGCACTGCAAATAAAAATAAAGACACACAAAGGAGATTGCATGCTGATGATTGTCGGGCGATGCTGACAAGGAGAAATGGGCGAGGAAGATGTTGAGACTTGCTGCGGTGTACAGTTTGTGGAAGGCATCCAGTAGCCCTGGTTTACTCTTTTCTGCCTTTCAGCTTCCAGGGTCAAGATTACAGAACAATAACCACGGTTTAATCCATGACTTAAATGCATAGTTAAAGCTTCAGTAATCAAACAGGAAATGAATAGCTTTTTTATTAGCTTTATCACCCACCTTTCAACAAGAACACACACACACACACGCACACACACACACACACACACAAATACACAGGTTGTTACAAGGACACAAAACGACGTGTTCCACTATTTGTGTTTGTCTTGCTGTCCAAACACACCAAGCACGTGGCATGCTGAACACAAACACACACCTATACGCACACACACACATACACACGCACACACACACACACATACAGTCTTGTCCGACACGACTGCATGTATCCACAAGTGTGCTGACAGCACACACCCAAGCATATAGCCTGACATTCTCTTGGCCACAATACACCACACAATTAAAATAAATCTCCTACTGAGGCCACATGGCGCTGCTTTTTCTAACAGCCAAACAGGGGAACAACTCCATAGCAACACTTGAGAAATGTTTACGTGTGAGAATATTTGGATTATGCACTGTTGGAAACATAAACAGGCTTAGTGTTATAATTTTGTTAAGAACACGATTTCTCTCAGAGAGCGGCTCAGAGAGTCAAAGGGAGAAAATAACGTGAGTTGGAAAGTCGTGAACTTCCATTTTTCTCGCAGTGGGATTGTGACAGTGTGTGTTCTCATTACGAGCACGCATGCAGCCCTCTGCGGGTCTCACTCTCTGAGTCTGTCTCCCTCTCTCTCCCCATCTATCTCTGCATTCCCAGACAGCTTTTGCAGTTCAAACCCTCGCACTGCGGCATTGTCACACACCACACTGGTTGCCATGGAGAAATAGTCCTCCTGGTCTCCAAGGTACCCGAGTCTATTGTCTTTGGCTTCTTTATTTAGATGAAAACATGATTTGTTGGAAGGGATCTACTTGTTTTTTCGCTGCTTCTCTTTGCTGGCTTTTCTTTCTTCTTCTTCCTCCTCACGAGCATCAATGCAGCGTGGCGCGATGCGTATTGTTTCATTCTTCTCCTTTCCAGGAGTTTGACTACACGCATGTGTGCGTCAAGCTCGCCTGATGTTTTGTAGCAATTAATTTCAGTGTGTCTGCATGTCAGCGCCCCAGGAGGGGGGCTGTATAAAAGTTTTCCCCATTGCCACAGCTCTCGCCAGGGCTTATAATTGCCTTCTATTACCAGGGCTGGGTGTCACAGCCTGTCTGTCACCAGGAGAGTCTCAACTAGCGACAGATGATGAGGAAAAGGAGTTCGACTTTTCTTCCTGCTTCTCTTTTTGGCAGAAGTGATAATGCAGTGATAATACACTGCATTTAGGCATACAGTGTAGATGAGATTATGTTAAGTTGCATGTTAAGATATAGATAGACTGACATAGATAGTTATATACATACATATATACATACATACATGCATACATACAAAAGAGGGAGTCATCCCAAAAGGATCAATAAAATTAAGTGTAAGTGTAAGTCTATACATAGATTTATAGATACATACATACATGCATACTGTACATATATTCACTACTTACAAACATACATCCAGAGGACAAAAAATGTTTTGTGTGACACTTAGATAGCTTCAGAAAGCAGCAACAAGGGCTGTCAAGCGCTTACAACCAGCCAGCTCTGACCTTTGACCCCATTTATTTGCATGTTTCCAGCTCCGCTCACAGCTGTCAACAGGCTCGTTCTCTCGCTGCTGGCAAGCGCCAGTGAAAACCAAACAGGAAGTGACATCACATCCGTTGCTCCGTGATATCACCAGGGCCGAGTCACAGCAAACGATAGAGTGAAAGGAAGAAAAAAAAGAGAAGAGAAGAGAAGAGCAGAGCAGAGCGCGCGAGGTGGGTGGAAAAAGGAAGCTGTCTGTGTTTCGCTCTCACTCAGTGGCTGTGGCTCAGACATCCCAGACTCTGTGGTCTTGTTTAAGGCCAGCCAGACAAATAAACAGATCCAATTTAAGTCATTTATCTGCAAAGAGGCTGCAAACACGCAGTCCTCAGCTTTACACTCAGACGACTAGACTTGAATCACCGTATGTGAAACTTTTGAATCACAATCGCTTAAAGTCTTCTGGCGTACAGTTTGCTGAAGTCAGCAGCTGCTGCCAGTTATTATACACTTACATTTACATCTTGTTTCTTTTAAGCGAGCGCCAGTTCACTTAGTTGATTCTAAACCGTGTTCACTTCAATCTTCCTGGGGAACTGGCAAGAATACATAGGCGTACCGTCCCTTTCCAAGTCACATTTTCCCTTTTAAGCGGCTAAAAAATGGGAGAGAAATTAGGTGACCTGTGTGTGTTCATAAATGTACAGTACGTGACCAAAAAAACTCAACCTGCTTTCAAAGATCCGCCGAGCACATGACTTGTCGGTTCTCACAGATGAACTGACGTTTTTTTTTTTTTTTTGCATGCAAGGTGATGCAAAAGTGGAAGAGGAGGTTGTGGAAACTGTGACGCTGTGCTTTGTCAGCGCTGGGTGCAAGGCAGGGTGAGGACTGTTGTGTGCTTTGTGGCAGAAGCGTGCGGTGGCTTGTTCCTCTGGCACGGAGGCGAAACACTGAATGGAGTGGGTGCAGGTAAACATGCTAAAACAAGCCCTCACTGTAATTGTGCTGCCTTGTTGACATCTTTCACTGACTTTTTTTTTTTTTTTCCCTCAATATGTGCCGTCGCTCCGTCTCTGGGCTCTGCTCGATAGAGGATTCTTGCTTCTACTCAGCAGTTTAGAGTGAGAGAGCAGCAAAAAATGGGCCCAATTTGGGACCATAAAAGTGCATGTTAATTACTCTTTGAAGCGAGAGACCGCTTTCTTCCCTCTCTGTAGCTGAATCATGTCACCTAATTTAAATCTCCTTGACAGGTTTTTTGAAGGAGTCTTCCCACCTTAACAATCCTCCTGATAGAGACACACAGCTTGTGCCGGAGTGTTTCATCACCCATTAGCTAACATTTGTCGCTATGATGATGATGGTGATGACGATGGGCCTGATGATTGGGCTCTGACTAGGCCTGGCTGGATCCACAAATAGACACAAATTGTTTTGAAAGCCGTCTTCGTTTCTTTTTTTCAGAATGGGGAACTACAGAAAGAGTGGGTGAGTCGGAGCAGATGTATGCTCAGACAGCAGTGTGTGTGTGTGTGTGTGTGTATGTGTTTGTGTGTACGACTCGAGATCAGTGATGCTTTAACAGAACGATTGACTCATCGGGGGGTCGATGTAAAGACGGTCAGAGGTGGTGTTGAAAAGGCCGAAAGAGTCGAGCAAGAGGAAAAGGAGGCTCCCTGCTGTGAGGGGGACAAATGAACCACCAGTTGTACTGTTGGGAATAGTCATGACACACACACACACACTCTCTCACACACACACACACACACACACACACACACACACACACACACACACACACACACACAGAGCCATATCTCTCCTCTGTGAAAAAGCCAGTGGGGAGACGGGGGAAGTGGGTGGGTGAGCAGGGGAGAAGGAGGGGAGGACTGTGGGAGAGAGAGGCAGGAGGGAAGGGAGAGGAGGTCTGGAGCGAGTCCAGGGGAACTCCAGATCTCTGTTACCCAACATGCTCTCTCTCTACAGGGGCTGGGAGAGTGACTGCTGCTGCTGCTGCTGCTGCTGCTGGAGACTGGGGAGGGGAAGGCACACACACACACACACACACACACACACACATACACACACACACATCCATGTACACCCTCACCCCATGACACACACACACATACTGCCATGGCTGTGTCGCCATAGTAACACACTGACCCTGGCCTTTAAGTTGCACTCCCCAGGCTGATCTCCTGCCAAGCTCTGAGTAGTGGGGTGGACTAAATCGGCCTATTTATAGCAGGCCCTTTGGCTCATTTTCTACGAGTGACAATAAGGGCTAATCTGCTTTCTCCAAAGCCACGCCACATCTACCTTACATATGGCCTATCTATAGACACACATTAGCCAAAGGAGAGGGCTGATGTGTCTCACAGAGCTGGGAATAAATGAGAGAGAATGAGTAGGAGGCAGGAAGCAGCAGAGAAAAAAGACAGACAATGAAACAGAAACTTACAGAGTTGAGGCTTTGTTGCCTCTGATGATGTGTTCATCTTTCCACTTGAGCACAACAAAGTTAGAGACACAAAGAAAGGCCAAATGATTAAATAACAAGTACCTATTACCAACTTGTGCTGTGCAATATTAATCAAACCCGGAGGACTAATCTATCTATCTGAATTCTTGCAGCGTTACAGACTGAGCTTTGGCAAAGAGGTACAGAACACAGAAAATAGGTTATTGTCATTTTTCACTCAGTGTCAACATCAAATAGCTTTAATGAGGAGCTAAAAGTAGCAGATACAGAATCCAACACGAACACAGATAGTGTAAGACAGTGTGCAGTCATATGATTTTTCTATTTTGAAGCGTCTTCAGGGCAAACATAGTGGGGTAAGATTACAAAAAAAAATAGAAGTTACAACACTCAGATTTCTACCAATCAGCATATGTGTATATGGGTGTGTATGTGTGTGTGTGTGTGTGTGTGTGTGTGTGGGTGTGTGTGTGTGTGGTTGAACTCACACCCACATGTGGACACAGACCAGACTTTGGCCAGCGTGACTCGGCAGAGCGCAGGGTAATTGTCCCACTGCTGGCTCCTGCTCGCAGCCAGACGGAGTCAGTGGAGCCAGTCGCAGCGGACAGCGCGTAACTTTAGTCGGAGTAAAACCCATTCTGGCCCTGGCGCCGCTCCAGGTTCACTGGCCTCTTTCTCAACCCTCAATCCCCTCCTCTAGACTGCGCTGATGCTGAGCGCAGGCTGGCAGCGCGCACAGCCGGGTTCAGTCGAGGCCTCACAATAGCCCGGACACAAAGACAGAGAGAGCCGGGGCCGATAAAGGCGGTGATATTGATACTGCCGCTCTTTTACAGATGTCTTCCCTAACACGATCTGAAGGCATTCAGCAGTTTTACCGAGCCACAGTCGAGTCTCCTCATACTTCCCTGACTGTTCCTTCTCTTACATTTTTGCATTTTCCACTCATTGTATTTGCCTCGTTTTTCTCTTCCCTCCTTATTTCCACATTGTGAAGTTCATGAACCGTACGAGTGTTTAAAATAGCCAATTATGTTGTGCCCTCCTCTTTCTGACATGTGACGCCAGGTCTAGCGGGTTTTGAGGTGGCAGGAATCTCAGTTCCTTAAATCTGACTGCTGATGAAGAGGACTGGGCACGTTTCCTGTGGAACAGACAGATACACGCAGGGACGTCAGTGGCAATGATTCTACTTGTCTCATGTGCACTCTTCACTGGCGTAAGGGACTAATCCGATAAACCAATCGAGGACGACCCCGTTTGCGTCAAAATTTTTTACGCCAGCTCCTTGTCAGGTGTCATACTGGCTCAGGATCAGTTTTATTTCCTGCCCAGACTTCATTCATGTGACCACCGTGGACCGTTAAGCCTTCTCAGCAAACTCTCCTGACTTGACAAGCTCCTCTCTAACCCCGTGGCTAATTGGCTTGGGCTGTTTCCTTTGTGGCAGCCTGCGTCACACAGTCAACTTAACCTCAGCCCAGACATAAGTATATTAAGATGGATAGGTATAAATAGCTCTGAGTAGTTAAATTAAACCCCTATGTATGTGGAAGTGAGTATTTTGAGCACCTGTGATCTTGTTATTGGTTTTAAATTTAGCTCTGTGGTCCTCAGTGAGGAGTGGAAACAGTGACAGGGACCTGTTTTGCCACAGCACACTTCCTGTGCACTGTGAGTAGTGAGAAAACCACAACCCAGTGACGCAACGCTCGGAAAAAAAAAAAGAGAGCGCATCAGCGAGGCGTGGAAAATCAGCAATGAGGAAGTTGTGGCTTCATTTGAAAAAGGAAAATTGTTGACTGAACTGTAAATGGATACTGTAAGTGAACTGTAAAGTTTCCTGTGTGCTGCGCGGACTTTCCCCTTTAAGATAACCCAACAGGCAGTGTTGATAAACTGAGCAACAGACTCTGAATTCGCTGAAGCTACTTTGACTAACTGTGGAGCTATTTCTGCGCATGGCTGCGCAAAATGTTCGACACCTGAATCGATTCCAACAGGCAAACACACACATGTAGATCCCGCTTCGCCTTTTTTATTTTTTCCCCTCACCCTTTTGTATTCTCCGGCTCTCGTGCTTTTGTAGCTGCTCTCACTTCCCGTGGGCTATTGTTTGTTGTGACCTCCGCTAAGCACACACTGAGGAGCACGCAGCCTTTCCAGGACCACAAAAAAAAAAGGACTTTATCCTCTGTACTTTAGACTCAAATATGCGGCCATGTTTCCTGATAAAGCATGGCAGAGCAGCGAATTAAGGGACAGATTTCTCAAAGTAATCTGTTATATAAACTGCTTATTTATATGAATGAATTTATAAGACACAGCTGAGTAAATCTTGCCTATTGTTATGTGATTATGATATTTATAACTGCAATCATGAGCTGCTAGTCAGAGGAAGTGCGAAATGAGTGCATGTAAGAGATATTTTTGGTTCATTTGTGTCAGTTACCCTAAAAAGCATAAATGAAGATGCACTCGTTTTCGCCTATTTGTGTGGGAGTTGGAATAGTCTAACATAACAGCACCAGAGTGTACATGTATTTATGCGTGTGTGTGTGTGTGTGTGTGTGTGTGTGTGTGTGTGTGTGTGTTTGAGTGTGAAATAGAGTGTTGGAAAGAGGCAAATTTATAGTGTGAATGTTCTCCCTCTGAAAAAAGAGTGAAAGTCATGAATCATCTCTGCTGCATAGACTTAACCACAGGAAGTGCCCATGGAACACAAACACACACACACACACACACACACACACACACACATGCACACACAGCCTGCACACCAACACACGCACAGCCAAATACACCCAGGATCATCTCCTGGAACATGCAACGAGTTATAGATAACACACAAACACCGGCCATAAACTGCGGCTATTCATCAAGTTTGTTTCGTGGGATTACTTCGTATCGATTGTAAAGTCTCAGCAATGCAGAACGAGATTTTTCTTTGAAACGGGCACCAAATCTTCTGGATCAATAAACTTTGGTCGAGACCCCCATTACAACAAACCGGCCATTTGCCGCAGAGGACAATGTTACCATGGTGACCTGGCCTCACCGGGGACATGCGTGGTTGTAATAAAGAGGTGCTATGTGTGCTATGTGCATGTGTGCGATGTTTGCGTGTGGCATCCGTGAGATAGAGGAGGAGAGAGAGAGAGAGAGAGAGAGCTGATCCCCAGAGTCCTGCATCTTTGTAAACCATGTTGGGATCGCTGAGACAGAGCACCATCGCTGCTCAATATTTCTGTTGTATGAGCCTGGTCCTGGGGGTGACCGCTGTAGTGAGAGAGTGCTCACAATGGCACACACACACACACACACACAGCGAGAGAGACATGAGCAAAGTGGACAAGAGATTAGAGAAAAGATCTCAAGGTTGGAGTAAATCCAGGATCGAGCATTGAAACACACATAAAAGAGTTCAAAGTCTTTCAGTCGCCCCTGACCTCTCCTGTCTCTCGCATCCTTTTTTATGAGCTGTTGTGGAATTAATCAGAAGTCACAGAGAAACTGTGCACCTTCGTGTTTAGCTGTGTACGTAGTTGTCACAACATTGTTTACAACCTGTAGAACAAACAGCACGGTTCTTCCTTATTCACAGCGGTGCACCAGTGCAGATATACATCACAAGCTGCTTCATCCACTCTGCCGACCAACACCGTAAGGATAAACTGTGAAGAAATGCGCTGGGAAGAAAGAGGACATAATCACCCGGCCAGACACTGCAGGCAAAAGACTATGAGGTATTTATGCTCATGCATCATCCAATTTCAGATGCCCATAGTGCACATCTGTGTGTTTTTGAATGAACACATTTAATTAGTCGTTTGCACTGTACAGTAACCTCACAGCGAGACGGTCCTGGCTTTGCTAAGTTCTCACTGTGCCCATGTGGATTTTCTCCAGGTACAAAACATACGTGTCCAGGTCAACTGGAGCCTCTGAGCTGTTGCTGGGTGTGAACGTGAGAGTGAATGGTGCATGCGACGAACCTGTCTAATGAACCAGAGTGTATCCCCCGCCCTCACCCTCTGTGTGCTGGAATGAGGCTCCTGCAGACACGTTGTTAAAGTACAAAAGATATAACGTTTTCAAAAAAATTGGGGCATTACTTCATTACAAAAAAAAATCAAATGTTAAAGTTTTGTAGTGATTTTTACCTTCCTGACTTCTTCGATTTTTTTTTCCTTAAAGTCTGAGCCTGAAATCTTAACCTCAGTAGTCCTAATGCGCACCAAGGTTTTCAAGTTTAATCCAAACTATTTTGGGTTTGACACAGGGGTTTAGTACAAGGTGAGAAATGATTGATTTCGGTTACTGACAATATTGTCTAACAACTACAGCACAGACAGCGAAAATCATACTGTAATTTATCGGTTAAAACATCTTACTCTGTGACGATGTAAAAAAAGGATGAATTTTGACTGTTGGAACTGTTACTTCAGATTTCAAACCTAAACTTTTGTTGGAAAAAAAAATACTTCCATCTTTCAATCCAAACATTCAGCTTGTGATATCTAGAAGCTGGATTTCGTACCCTCTCCACCTGCAGTGTCTTGACTGAAGCGGGGCCACATTTGCCTTTCTGCGTGCACAGATTGTCTGCTTAAGCATCCTGAGAAGCAGGTGGAGAGAGAGGCGACGTCCCCCACCTCCTGCTTGCTGCCAGTTGATGCCGCTCCTCGGATCCCTCAGATGTGGCTTCGGGCTTGGCACGCTTGGTTATCCAGGTGACGGCCACCGTGGAGACAGAGGCCCTGACCGGTCTTGGCCCACTCTGTTACAGCGACTGTGCCAACTTACCGTCAACTGGACGCTAAACGACGGTGACATGTACGCCGCCCTCCCCTGCTCTGGACCGTGGGCACATGTGTTTGAACCTAAGAAAAGATAAACCGAAAGGGTGCGCAGCCATTTGAAATCAGGAGCTCTGAAATCAGATTTGCCAGCCTCGAATCCAACCCCATCAGTCAGAGGACTGTTGAAATATCTGACCCGGCATCGGCGGCGTAGGGGAGGGGGCCGATTTAGTTGCTGATGGGCTGTAAGCAACACAGAAAAGAGATTTGCAGAGACAGCCCATAACAGCTCCCCTGGAACCAATGACTCAGATATGCAGATGTGTTTACTTCCCTTCTGTTTCCCACCTCAACCAGTGCACAAAAGGCAGGGGGAATGAAAGTGCCAGATAATGTCTTTAAGTGTTTCATTTATATATTTATATGCCGTTATAAAGAACTCATATTTCACTAAAACTTAGACAGGCACTTCAAATGGGCTCTTTGCTTCTTCCCTCTATTCCCTCCCTCCCTTCTGAGGGTATTCATCTTTTGTCTAATGCGTAGCGCTGCTCTCTGTTAGCTTCTCTCTGACACCATGCCAGCAGAGTCATCTGCAAAGGGACTCATGTAGGGATTAAAAACCATCAACAGCTCCCCTTTTACAGAGGGGTAGGAGAGGAAAAAAAAAACTGCGAAAATACAATACAAAAAAAAAAAAAACTCCAGACAGTTTTGAGAAAACTTGTAGAAAGAGAATGCAGATTGTCACCTGACCCTGAGGCAAGGCAGCCCTAAATATAATAAAGAGAAGACAACAGAAGAAGACGAGGCGACACGACACGGGTAATGTGTTTTCTCTGCTGGTGTCGTCTGGCAGATCTGGGATGATTGAGTGCTGATGCCTGCCTGGGCCGCTTCAGAGAAGATCGTCTACCCCCCCCACCTCCCCGCTTGCGCACACATGCACACACGTGCACGCTCGCTCTCATGACACACACCAGCACATGCGTGCGTGCGCGCACACACTGCCTTCGCCTTCTCCCCCTTTTTTTTCTGAGCGACAAAAACATCAAGGCGTATTAACTGTCATCATCTCAGCATCTCTCCGTCTCTCTTTTTGGTCGAGGGAATATTTCAAGGTAGCGTTTCATTATTGTGAAAGCGTGTCTACGTGTGTATGTGTGTGCGCGTGCATGCGTGTGTTTCTCCATGGTGGATGTGTGTCTTAATTATAACAGGGTTTAGTGAATTAGGGCAGGATGTGTAATAGACTCAAATTTGCATAATCTCTGTTGAATAAACCTCAGTGACAAAAATGCATGCGGAAAATCATACACACCGTGCTGCACGGCTTCAATAAAAAAAAAAAAAATGACAGACAGACAGACGGGCATGTTTTGAGGCAGCAACCTATTGCGTTTACTTGCAGAACGTTTGTGTTACACTCTGTATATTTTCATAATCACTTCATATTGTGAAATTGTCAGCAGAAGATGCAGGCTAACAGGTGCTGGCTACAGAGGAAGTTGATTGGCTCGAATCCATGATCCATTTTCCCAAGGCTTCCACACCCCTGCAGCTGTCCTCTAGAATATGAGAACCGTGTGTGTGTGTGTATGGGTGTGTGTGTGTGTGTGTGTGTACGTGTGAGAGTGTGTGTGTGTGTGTTTGCAGTGTATGGTTGTGGTTATGACAAATTCGCTCCTCGTTACTTGCCAACAAGCAAGACAATGATCTCCACTGACAAAGAAAACTGAAATGGCAAACACATTGCAGACCAAAGAGAATTGTGTCTGTAAGTGCGAGTGTGAGTATTTGTAGAGATTTACCGAGAAGAAACATCCCTTAACTGGTACTTTGGACCGAATTTTAAACATTTCGCAAAGTTTGAAAGACTCTGACCTGCTTGTGAATGAGTTTCCCTGATGTTCAAAGTGAAGTCATATAACAGGTTTTGGGGGCTTTTGGCTGTTTTGCATGGCAGAGTGTTTTGAACTGAGCGGTGACAGCCTCAGCCCAACTGAAGAGTCGACTTCGACTCGCCTCATTTCTATTGGAAAACACTTCTCTTTCTCCCTCTCCCTCCTTCTCTCTGTCTCCCTCCCTCACCCTCCTCTCTGAAGCTGCAGATCACTTGAAAAAGAAAGGGGAAGGAACATGAATAAAAACTGAAGGCACTTCTCTTAGATATGTCTCTTGATGCTCTTCAGATCTTTAAGACTTCATCACAGGGAAATGCAGGGTTACTCTAAGAAAACTGAAGGACTCTGACTTCCTAATCTACCGTACAAGACCTGAATTTGAGAACACAGTGCCTTTTTAGAGCTGCGCCTTTTTCCTCGGTCGCAATTTTGATCTTTTCTATTTGGCTTTTATTTATTGATGGACAGGTAGAGCAGCAGCGTCGCTCAGTCACTCAGCCCTCCCTTAATTTGGATGAAAAGAATAGAACTAGGGACCGTATTGTCAAAGGAGAGACTTGGTCTGTCTGTTCTTGATCACTTCACAGTCTCATGCCTCAAGAAAAAAAAAAGAAAATCAACTGGGAATAAACTTCAATGTGAGGCAAATTAGAGGAGAATTTTCTATTATTTTGCCATCGTCACATGGCTTCATTGTATAATTTGATCAAATGTATAAACAGAGCTAATCACAGATTCATCCATTAACTTATCCACTTTGTAGATCAGTGAATACACAAAGGGCAAAAGAGTGGAATACACCCCGGGCAGGTTGCCCGTCCACTACAGGACACACACACACACACACTATTTGCTCTCACATTCAATTTAGGCTCCAGTGGAAACACACATGCATCTTTTTGGGCTGTGAGAGGAAGACTATATTATCCTATTAACCCTATTAAATTGAAAGACCCTTGGTCCTACCGTAACTGAGACCTTGATGTTCTAATTTTTCAGCTGTTTACAGGTTCAGGACCTGTGAGAGGATTCCCACTTGGGCCCGTGTTCATGCTGACCCCAGGTCTGTGCTGGGGACCATCTGTGGGTTCAAACCTTCTGGGTCTGGAGGAGTGAAAGCTGAGCCTGGGTCTGCACCAAAAGTCTTATCTCCCTGGTGCCGGAGCCGGGCCAGACGTATTGACTGATGTTCCAGGCATAATGAAAACATCCCCTGCAAATTGAATCTGATTGGATATCAGCTATCGTCCGTTGTTCAACAACAGCAGGGTAAATGAGCTGCCAGCAGCCTCCTTTCTTTCACTGTCGCTCTCTCTCTCTCTCTCTCTCTCTCTCTCTCTCTCTCTCTCTCTCCCCCTCTCATTAATCACAGGGTAAACGGCAGCAGGTCTGATCCAAGCGTCGCTATCGTGGCTTTCCATCTTTATTTCTCCTTTACATCGACTCCACATCGACGCGCACAGGTGACTCATATTTGCATTATGTCTTCATAGTCAAGCACCGAATCAACAGTGAACTTTCCATTTTTGTCTGCACTTTAAGGTCGACCTAAGTGGAGGGGCGCTCATTAGGCGAATACCAAGCCCTGCACCTGCACTGACAGCACAGCAGCTTATTCACAGCATTGTTCCCCATATATAATGTCCAATTTAATGGGATGAGAGGAAGAATAGTGACGAAACCCAGGCATGAGTCACTTTGTCTTTTGCTGGCTGGTGTCAGCCCGGATGAATTTGGCAGGGTCACTGGTGTGCGGGCCCCATCCAACTCCAGCGGTTCACCCCCCCCTAGATAAGATAGGAAACAGCACCGCCTATTGGAGAGTAATAGAATTCTGGAAGAGGGGCAACTTCCCAAAGGTTGACCCCAAAGATGTCACGAACAGCAATGTTTTGTGGAATTTTTTCCACTTTATACATTTCAATCGCAGGGGGACTCTCACCTGTGGGAATGGACGCAAAATCATCCAGAAGTTTCTAACCCTTGAAGCATTTTGCAACCAGCAGCGCGCTATTAATTGTACCCCTCTGTTGCTCAAAATAATAGGATTAAACAACACCCCAGTGAAGAAGTGTGAGACAGAGATTCCTATTGTTGCTCTCGTCTCTTGTCGTTGCCGCAGCTCTTCCTCCCTCCCTCCGCTCCCTGGACATCACTGCGCCAACAGATTAATTAGACAACTGATAGCAGTTCTCTCTTAGTGCTGGCCCACTGAGTTTTGTTTTTCTTATTCACTTCTTGTAAGCCTCTAATTTCTCTCTTTACATTAACAGGGGCTTACTCTGTGTAGTGACCCGGGGGGAAAAGAAAATTAAGTCTCTTCTCCTCCCAGGGTGCTGCAGCTTATCCCCAAAAATCTAGTGTGCCTCATCCATCTGGTGAGGGAAAATATTACACCAGGCAATTTTCTGAGGCCCGGGTGGAAGAAAAAAGGAAAAGTTAGCATTTTTTAGTATCACTTTTTTTAACTGGCTCTTCATATCACACATAGTTTTAGGTTAATCCTGCGACAGTATAACAGAAATATTTCCTAGAGCAGCCATTGTTTCACATTCTCCCACTGAGCGTCTGTCAACCTTGGACACAGGTCCCGGTTGGTTGCCTTGGAAACGAGCATATGACTATTCTGAGAGCCGTAGTGAGGCGGAGAGGAAGCGAGCGTATAGCACAGGTAAGTCACCCAAGGACCTCCTGGTCAACCCGATAAAGAGCGGTATAAACCAGAGGCTGTAACTCTGCGGCGCCTGTGATTCAAAAGGGAGACGGAGGGAGAAAAGAAAGTTGTGTCTTTGAAAAGAGGATTTCAGGGAGTGCTTTAGAGAAAGTGTAAAGAGCGGTTGCGGTGCCTTGCTTTCACCGCTTCTTCTCTTTTTCTTAATTTTGTAAACACACATTTTTACACACACGTCCCTGTTCGCTGTGTATCAGTGACTTGATCCGCGCATTCATTATGCTTGCGTGGAGTGTGAGACGCTACGCTCTTTTTTTCTCGAGCCTCTTCTTACACCAAAGCATTATGCAGTCCAGGTCTGGGGCGCCACACTTTTTATTCATTCTATGAGGAGGCTGTCAGGCCTAATTAAGGCAACATGGTTCTTACCAGCCTGTTTGGATAGCCTCTGCCTCCCCGCTAACCTCTCCCTGTCTCTGCCTGAATTTGTGTGTTCCTGAGTCTGTACTTCGTATGAATCACAAGAAATATGGACACAGAGACGCAAGACATGCAGCAGAGATTATACTTCTGCTTCTCGAGCACAGGCAACAGATGGCAGGAAGAGGCTTCATTTGTTAATATTTACTATTGAATCGAGATAACAAGATTAAACGGATTTTGAGCACTTGGTGCAGCCGTAACGCGATTGGTCATTCTATTCAATTCATTTCTATTCAAAGAACTATTTGAATAGGGGGCGGTTCAGGCCACCAGAGGAGAGAATAAAATAAGAATAAGCAGCTTGTACACAGGTGCAAATTTGAATCGGGAATAAAATGACATGGTTGGGAGGTGAACGCAGCAGCAAAGAAAGTGCGTAGAGTAGGAGCGTCTATAAATAAGATCAAGAGTCAAATGTGCTGTCAGTATTTACCTAAGGTGCAAATTGCATTGTGCTGTGCATTTGATGATGAAGAAATGCTCTCCAATGTGAAGAGCTGGAGAGGTAGCTGAGGGAGAGAGAAAGAGAAGATTACTCTTACGCTGATTTACAACAAGACCACCTCTCCGCATCCTGCAACATCTCAGAGATGTGCGCACACACACATACACACACACACACACACACACACATACACACACACACAGGCAAATGTTGTAAGCAGAGGAGCTGCCACAAGGTCAGTGTTTGTTTTCTTCCCTTTTGTCCCTCTCCTTATTCTTCCCTCGTGATCCAAGATGACAGGGCGGCACCGGGGTAGATGGGGCGAACGGGGATACGGCGTAGAGGCAGAGAGAGGGGCCCGGGCGTCACGGAGGGGAGATGTAGGTTCTGTTGGTGACAGTGGAGCAGCCGCACAGGGCCTCACAGAGCCGCTCCAGAGGCCATGATTCAATCATAGCACGACCGTGATGGAGACAGAGAGACAGAGCTGGGGGATAAAGCGAGAGAGTTAGCGGCAGAGCAGAAGAGAGCGGATAGGAGGCATGAGTAGAAAGAATCAGATTACCATGCTGTTAAAGAGGAGGGGAGGATGACACTCATCCGACCTGATTTAAACGACAGAAGCGTAAGGAATGAAGTCCCCGGCTCGTCTGTCCACTGACCTCGCAGGGAGCAGAGGAATCGGTCATGCTTGGAATGAGATGGTGCCTAATCGTCCAGAGGCCGGCACTGAGTAACTGTGACTGGGCGCGTCCGCCGCCGAGCAAGGGGCAGGGGAAATCTGAAAAGCTAAAAAGTCATAATCAGGTTTTTTTTTTTTTCCCTCCCCGCTCCTCTTCTACGCGGGCAGGCGAGCGTGGCATGCACGCGGGCCGCTGCTCGGGGCTGTGTGTGATGAGGCCATCAGCCACTAGTGGTGCCGCCGACGTGACACAAGTCATTTCACCTCAGCTCCACTCGGCTCATGAACATTCACAGGATGCTAATCGCGCCCCGCACTCTCCCCGCCTGAGTGTAGTCAGTCTGTGCGGCTGGTTGGCTGGATTGATGGGTTTGAGTCTGCGTATCTGTGCTTTTCACCCTCGATTCCAGTCACTTCCACCGCATACGTCTATTTTTGTCCATCTTCAACAGTCCCACGCTGTAATTGCACCAAACATCAGCGAGGAACAATTTTATCCCTCTTTGAAACAGCCACTATGATTACAGCTGACGTGATTTTTTTTCATGTGTGTCCATTTTCCACTGTTTTTTTTTTCCTTTTCCCTTTTTCTCTGCATGCGTGTGGTGTCCGTGCATGTTTGTCTTAGGATATTGATCCCGCCTGCCCACGGCGGACATTAAATGAGAGGAGTGGAGGCTGGGGCCGTCAGGGACAGAGATGGAGAGAGTGATGGATGGCAATAAAAGAGGAAAGACCTGGAGGAAGGCAGAAAACTCTTCACTTCGGGCGCATCGGAGGCAAAACAAGGCCAAACAATTCGAAACACACAAAGCCTTCGACGCGTTTATAGATTAAAGTGGGAATGCGAGAGCTCCGTCGCAGACAGGAAGTAGACACTTTCGCTTCTAGTTTCCTCGACGGCTCCGGTCACAGCTAGTGGCACCCACCTACGACTGAGGGATGAAAGGGAGATTGAGGGAGACAGGCAGAAGCATATGGACACTGAGGGTGTGCAGGGGCGGGAAAAACATCTCAGCGACCGACTAACTCTGTATCATGTATACAAACACACACACACACACACACACAGACACAGACAATAAATGTGCACTTATAAATCTATAGAGCTTTGGTCGCACGGTCGCAACCGGACTGATGGAAGTGGTTCAGAAATATCAGAACAACCCAGGGGAGTGTGAGCTTGCTGTGAGCAGCACTGTGTTCCTCCACTACATGAGCTCTTTATAGTTTCCCATTCAATCAATCTGCTCTCTGCTCCATCATCCATTACTTTGGTCTCTCTCACTCTCTCTCTCTCTCTCTTTCACCATGTTATTTTTGTCAATGTACGGTCTGTACTGTTCTGTGTGTATCGCAAAGCAGTGGGGAGGATAGACACTCACACACACACACACACTCTGAACAGGCAGGGGAAATTTCATTATGTCAGCGTAATGGTGTACTAACTAGGTCTAAGTAACCCAGCACACAAACAGGTTCCTTCATCTTTCACTGTATTAACCGTGCAGTGGTTACACCGTGAAGTGCGCGTCCACACACACACACACACACACACACCCACACACACCCATACACACACATGCACAGAGGAATGTGCAGCCACACATATAGAGAGACGCGGCGTGGCCTTGCTGCACTGATTGATTGCCGTCCTTTAAGACACACCTAAGTTCCTCATGCTCACATGCAAACAGAGACATGTGTGTCAGCTGTTGAGGTGTATATACATACGAGGCGCCGCGCTCACAGGAGGTCACAAGCACCATCTGGGCATGTTCAATACTTAATTAGATTCACAGCCACTGAATAATGTATTTGTGCAGCAGAAATACCTGAGATTACGAAGGGGGCTTGTTTTTGTTTTTTTCTACAACAAAATCCTGGAAAACGTGTTTTTCTTTCCTGTTACCCGCACAGCTCATCTGAGTGCCAGCCAACTGGTCTCAGTCTCATTAACTCAAGAGTTCCTAAGAGTTCTTAGGTGTTTTAAGTGATGATCCACCCAAACATGTTTTATCAAACTCCCTCGCTGGCTCTCTTTTGGCTTGAAGAGTCAGATGATAGAGAAACAGTTCCATGGATAGTAATTGTGGTCATTTTCACAGTGGGAAATAAAGGAACTACTTCTCAAACCATTCCTGTGGTGTTAATTAATTCATCTTTCTGTGTGTAATTCATAACCAGCTTTTCAACAAAAGACACTAAATGCATTGTGGCATATTTTGGTAAAAAAACAAAATCCATAAGAATCAGTTTAGGAATAAATCAAGCCTCTAAATGAGTTAAATGAGAAGTTTTCAAGAACATTTTATATCTTCTTTATATGGAAAAGTCTACTAATTTGGCTGTACGTTTTACAGAGTAAGAGAATGGTGATCAACAATGGTGGATGAATGAGTGATGAACACAGACGGTACAGAGATCGGCTCCTGATTTGTTACATATAATCTAATTTATATATAATGTAATCGAGTTTCTTCCCAAAGTCCTAGAACATGCATGTTTTGGTCGACTGGAGACTCTAAATGGTGAGTGATGTGTGTGTGTGTGACGGACTGGAGACTGTTGAGTTGTAAGATAATGGATGAATGGAGATTGGCAAAAATATTAGACAATGAGTAAATAGTAGTAGTTAATAATAGTACTTAAATGCTTCTTGACGTAATAAAGAAGTTATTTCGATGCTACCAAAGTGAAAGTGTGTCACGGAGTGTAAGTGTAGTTATGTAAAACTTGCAGCAGCCTTTTGTTCCAGCACGGAAAACAATGCAGAAATACAAGCTGATGTTCCACTGAAACTCTAAACAAAAAAAAAAAAGAAAGAAAAAAGAAAAAAAAAAGGTGGGGCTTTGTAATGCCGACGTATCTCCTCGCTGTCAACACAGGCGCGCTCGTAAAACACGACGCCTCATTTTAAGTCAAACAGGAAATAGCCGGCACAAACCCCGGGAACAAACAAGAGGGGACAGCGGCGCGGTTTGATTGGGCCGCGAACGGTCGCTGTCGTTACAAAGCGCCACTGTAAGCTCCATCGATTATCAAAGGGCTCCGAGCTCAGACGGGGAGTCTACTGATCTTTCCCAAGCTCAGACATGAAAAGCCCCCAGTGACAGCTCATAGCCCGGGCTAGATCACGCCGGTGCTGCCGGTGCTGGCGGTGGGGGCTTCAGTGGCGCCTGTTTTCTAACCACCTGCTCCACAGGCCGCGGTTTTGTTTTCTTGTTTTCTCTCTCTCTCTCTCTCTCTCTCTCTCTCTCTCTCTCTCTCTCCCTCTCTCTTTACGCCGAGCTCTGTCAGGGGGGTGCGACAAGGATGTGCTTTCATGTAAACTCGGGGCCAGCGATGACATAGGTGTGCGAGAGACACTTGGTAAAACAACGCAAGACAACCTTTTATTATGGCAGCACCTCATTACTTTTTAACCAGTGTAATCGTACGTGCTGCTCCTCATGAATTATTCACAGGTGAGTTCTCGTCACAAAATGACAGGGGGAGATAGCGGGGCGCACAGAGTGAAAAAACAAGCACAAAAATAGGAGGAGGCATATGCTGTGAAGTTGATGCGGCGATACGTTTCTTTATACCTTCCATTAACTTATAAACACTTTCATGCAAAGCCATAGATTATGTATGTGCGCCTGCAGGAACCTGGAACAATTAAGGCTTTGAGCATATGGATCGCACACTGGGAGTGTCTTTTATCTGATGCGTGTCAGAGTGACTTTCAACTGAATTAGACCGATTTGAAAAGGTTTGACAAGGTTTGTGTGTTTCCCTTTCATCGTGAATAAGTGGCAAACAAGAGAGAAATATAAGAAGGAAGCGGGAGGCTGCTAAAAAGGAGAGGTCAAAAGTTTCATTGGGAGAACTTTGTCCATTGAGGTGCTGAATTTGTTTGCCGAATTGTTTGTCTAAAAAGGAGAGAGGTGACGTGAAAACTGGTGACCTCACTATTCATGCCATCCACTGCTCCTCGTATCGTCTCATCAGATATGACTCATATTTTTCCACTTTGACTTCACGTCTCGCAATGAGTTCAAGTCTCCTCTAAGATTGAAATCAACTGAGTCACCGAGACAGGGAGTTTTGCAACTCCACCGACTGAAGTGAGACTGAAATCAACCTGAGGAGCTGATGCTCACTGTTTTCCCTGTATTCCCTGTTTTTGAGTGTCACAAAAGGTGATGGAGTGTCTTCACGGGTGACCGTAAGATTTAAATGCGTGAGAGCCAAACTGAGGTGTGATTTTGCTGTTTTCCCGAGCTCTGGTTTACATGATTTAGATGAAAACGACAGAAGGGCGTTCATCTGAGAGGCTGCAGAGAGCAGTGCTTGAACAACCTCGGCAAACACATTTGTCTCGAGTGGTGACTGTTTTGGATCCGTGCGAACAAAACTGAGACAAAATTAATGGAAGGGGGGAAAAAAAACTTTGCAAATAAATAATTCTGATGAACAGAGATGAGATTTTAGCTTTTTAATGAATACCAGGAGAGGTATTTTATTCTTACGGTTCTCGCAGCTGTGAGAACAATATTGACATGACGAGTCTATTCATAGACTTGTTCCGACTCCGCGGCTCCCTCGAGACGCCGCCGATGCCGCCACACGCCTCTGAGGTTCACGGCTTTATAAAACATCCATGATCAATTAGACACCAATTAAACAACGTGTTAATGAGCTGCCTAATGACTTAACAGCCACATTTCCTCTGTGAGGTTTCCCAGCAATGGCTCCGTCTGTCTCCCTCCGGGGCCAGAGCGGGTAGCGGGAGTCACAGCAGTGAGAGAGCGCGCGCTGACTCGATTTCGCCGTCTCCGTGTCGACTTCCCCTGACCTCGGCTCACTCGTTCTGTTTTCCTGTTTTGTTTTCCAGGTCAGAGCTGTGAACTGAGCGCGAGCCCGTTGAGCCGTTTGTTTGCCGCTCAGACCGACCTGCAGCAAAAAACTGCAAAAACCGGCAGATAATAAAGCCAGCAGCACGTGCTGGGTTTGAGATTTATGGTTGCTGTGGCAACCATGTGATTCCTGTCATTTTGTGATGGATGCGTTGTGCTGCTCAGTGGACTCACTGAGCAACATAATGTGGCCGTTTTCCAGCGCCACGAGAATAAAATATTGCCATTTGTTACATAATCTGGCCCACTTTGCTAAATTTGCTCCAGCGATGACTTACTGCCATAAATTATGTTACAACTCAGCATCAGTGGTTCTACTGACCAGCAGTGCCCACACAGGTTCAAACTACCGGGGCATACACACAACTTAGTCTGACTCAGATGCTCGAATGTGTGAGAAAGTAAAATAGAATAAAAGGTGAGTCTGGAAACCTTCGCTTCAACCGCGCTTTTCTCTCGCTCCAACTCCTCCAGTTTCTGAGTCAACCGCCCGCTTTTCAAGGCTTTCATCCACAGAACGCAGAGTGAATCACAGCGTTTATGTCATTAGATTTTTTTTTCCTCCCAAACTTTGTTTAAGAAGTTGAAAATGCTAATACTACATACAGAGAGAGACAAGACAAGGGAGCTCGAAAAGAGATGACCCACTTAGTGTAATTATCGCTAACGAAGAGACGGGAAAGTTGTGAGCTGGGGAAAACACACAGGCCTAAATGCGTTAAATTAATCCAGATAATTCAATAGGCGATGATGAAACGCCACAATCAAGGCCCCTCTGGCTCTAGTGTTTGACTGATAATCCACTGGGCTGTTTTATGCGAATAGTTTTCCATAACCTCGTTCTCCATGTCAGGCGACGGGCCTATGGTCGGTGCTGCAGGCTTGTGTTTGTCTGTGGAAAGTGACACACTAGCACATAAGCACATTTGCACGCACGCACTCATACACACGCGCACACACACATGGGTAAACACACCACTGTATATAGTCACCCTTGGACATCTCCCAAGCCTCATGTGAGATTCATACGGTGCGTTCAACCATGGCATCCCTCCGGCTGTATGCAAGTGCAGCGTCTGAGGTTTAGTAACAAGATCATTAAAATAATCAAATTATGATAAGAGAGAGCCAGTCGTGCTGAAAGGAGTTCTTTTGAGTCCATCAGAGGCGATGCTGTTAGTGCGCCGAGCGACGGCTGAGGGGAGGGCATCATCAACATTAGCTGACAGCATGGGAGAAAAGCCTGCGGTGGATCTGAGCAATAATAACATTACCGCCGCTTTCCCTCAATAATAACATTGCAGGAGTAAAAGAAAAGTTCCGTTTCGGTGAGTTCACTGGCCCACTTTTTAGCCTCAGAGGAGAGCAATCGTCGCTCATCAGCCCGCTCCTTAATATCACCTCCTGTTAGCCGGGCCGCCCGTCTGCTCCCGGAGGAGACTCGGACGCCTGGCATCCGTCAGCGTCGAGAGGGAGAGACGGCCGCCGCACGCGTGCCATCAGGACGCACCTTTATCTTCTGTGCAAATATTTGCTTAATGAGAAAAATATTATTCCACCTTTAATTACAAATGTGTCTTTCCTGGCTGCTTACAAACAACTCCTTTGAGACGTCGTCTTATTACAATTGCAGTTTAATCTGAAAAGGAATTAAAGCGGCGGTAATTAGTTTATAGAGGCATCTAATTGTCTTATTGTGCGTTTAAAAACATTGCTTCATCTCCTCGGGAACTTTGAAAGTAGGATAGTGTTTCCCCCTTCCATGCCCCCCCTCCACCACACACACACACACACACACACACACACACACCCCTCCCACCCTCCTTCATCAAGTTCTCTTGCTGCCGCACAACAAAACTATTCATTTAAACCAATAATCTCCAAGTCATTACCACTTATCAAAAGGGCTGCAAATTAATTTTGTTAACTGCAGGATTTTAAACCAGATCTTTACATTTGTACACTTCATCAGTTCTGAGAACTCAGCAATTTGATTACAGTTGATTTCTTTCAATTTAATGAGGCAAGTGTTTCTTTTCTCCATGTCCTCTTTGTGCATTTCTTTCCTTTTTTTCATTAATTGGATTATGATCAATGCAAAGCTTTAATGTTATGGAAAAACTTAACCGCGGCCTCTATCTGCTGTGACACAGTTTTGCGGCGCAAAGATTAGAGAATGCCATATCTTCATTCGTCAAATATCAAACCGTCTTTCCTTAACGATGTCGGAATGAAATGCTGCTAATCGCCGCCGACGAACGCACACTGCTGTTCTACAAAGATAATGAGTCTGCCAGAGTCAAGGGGAGAAACAAACAGCCGAGGAGAGCGGAGTGAGTCGGAGAGAGGAGAGGATGTGACAGATCAACAAAACACAGATTCAACACAGTGCAACTACAGACTGACAACTAACGCAAGAAGAAGAAGAAAAAAAGAGGCGCGACTCGAGGAGAAAAGACAGGGGCAGCACAGGAAATGAAGGGAGGGGAGATATGCAAAAGGGTGTGAGCGGGGAGACCGTCACATTGTTTCAGGTTAGAGGGTTGACCTAAATGGAGCTGTGAGGCAGAGCGGGAGAGACGGAGTCAGAGACATTACCCAGACACATGTCAACCACCATGGGATGCAAGGTGTGAAAGAGAGAAACAGAGTGAAAGAGGGTGAGAAAGAGGGGGAAGCAATGCGAGGAGAGGGGACGGGCGGGAGGTGGAAGATGAAGACAGGCTCAGAACACGCTGCAGAAGAGGGAGACAGGCCAGACGCCTTCCGCTGGCACATCCGCGTCTGCAAACCTCTGCATCACGCTGGGCCCGAAATTGAGTGTTTCCCACCTGAGAGGGTGCGTTTAATTACCCCTGCTCAACTCTGCTTTGCTGGACGAAGAATCTGACCGCTGAGATACAAGCCAAGAACTTAAAAAAAAAACCCTACAGATTTATCCCTTGCAACGCCCAACACACACACACACAAACAGAGACGATTTATAGACATGTGAGATGCACCTGTGTGCTGCAGCCTCCTCCACTTTGGGCCCAAAATGTCACAGAGATGCGTAAACACACACTCACACACACACATACATGCGCGCACACTCACAGGTGCTGCTGGGTGGACCGTGGGGAAGAGGTGAGCGCTCTCGCTCCACTGAGTGGAAAACCTGATCTTCTTACCTCAGCAACCTCAGATGGAGGGACTCAGTGGAGAGACATCTGTGTGTGTGTGTGTGTGTGTGTGTGTGTGTGTGTGTGTGTGTGTATGTGTGTGTGTGTGTGTGTGTGTAGGTGTGCGTATGTATGCATGTGTGCGTGTTGAGACGAGAGGAGTCGGTGCGGGAGTCTCACCAGCGGAGGAGTGAGCGCGCAGATTGAGCAGGACGAGAGTGAGACAGACGGAGCCGGAGACACTGGCTGTTGTCACGGCAACATATTAGCAGGCCATAAGGTAAACAGGTATCGCCTCTTAACTTAATCAGTCCGGCCAAATGAGCCATTCAGCATTTGGAGATATGATCCGCGGGGCTGAGAGGGAGCTCACCCCCTCATCCCAGGGTCCCCGGGGAGGGAGAGTGTGGGGGGGGGGGTCAGGAGCACACACACACCTCAAAACCAGGGACACATTCCCACCAGCTACCGCTGTTTGTGTGTGTGACCACCCACCATCATCATTAGCATCTGACAGAGAGGAGAGCACCGGTTGTGTGGATTATCACAGCCGCATGTGCTATTATCATAACAGTTACGATGGCTACGCCTTCGTTGAATGGATAATCAGCGAGGTATTATGTGCTGGGATAATAGCACCGTGTGAAAACTGGAGACGCACTCGCAGCTAAACGTGAGCGCACAACCGCACCAATTATTATGAGCGGGGTTCATGCTGCATTTCGTTAAAGCTGTGTACCAGCGCAGATCTGATTACGATAACAACAGTGCATCTTGCGATGATGATTATTAGGACGATTGCAGTGATGATGAGGGTGTTATATCCACGGCCGAGCCTACCTTTGTGTGATCAACAGCTGTGTGTGTGTGTGTGTGTGTGTGTGTGTGTGTGCACAGCAGTGTCGGTGTGAGAGAGAGGGAAAGTGAGCAAATGGTTTTTAAGTGTGGTCTTACACTCCGAAAAGCATTTTATGTGTGAAAGAAACATCATCTGCCACATTTCACACAAAAGTAGCGTTGTTACTGCAGTGATACAGTTTGAATTATTCAGTCTGAGGAACTACAGAGAGGATTATCCCCGCTTGCAAATTGTATAAATGGAAGTTTCCGCGGCGACACACCTGCGTCTGTGGGAGCTAATGTTAGCAGTTGTCATTAGGAGGGCCTTTGTGCTAATTATCTCATCACTTTCGGTCTCACCGGATTCGCCGGCCTACAAAAGCAAAGGCAGCAAAGGGGAGGAATTCAATACAAGAGCAAACTCATCTAAAGTCTTTATGATCGTCCGACTCGATTGGAAAGGTGCAGGGATACTGAATGGTAACAAAAACGTGACGGGGAACATAACAGAAGATGACATCAAAGATGCTGTTTTACTGAAACAAGGGTTTAAAAATCAGGCAAATCTGAGAAGAAACAGAATATAATGTCAAATAAGAGCTTGGGTATATACAGTTACCATTTGGATTAGGAAAAAAGTTGCTAAACTCCATCATGTCCTCACACATGAACATTAAGTTCATGTGAATGAATGTAAAACCCACCTGTGGTTGCCAGATAAGAATGAAAGGCTGCCAGATCAATAATATTCCCACACCTGAAAAAATAAAAGGTTCTAGAAGCGCTTGCAAAAGCTCCAAGGCTTCTCTGTAAACGCCAGAGAGCAAGGGCAGATAAGCAGTACGAGGGCATCTTTTTGCAGCCTCACACACCCCTGACTGCTGAGGGCATGCACACATTATTAAGCTGCTCAGGCCTCTCACCAGCACAGAGCCCGCACCCCTGCTCCCCGCCCCCCCACCCCCTGCCATCCTCCCACCCAGCTCCCTAGAGATAATCAGGGTATTACAAATGAAAAGTCAGGGCCATAAATCAGCACCCCACCCCCACCACCACCACCCCCACCCCTCCACAGGTTCTTCTGGCCACACTCCGTCCCTCTTCCTTCACTCTCGGCGCCCATCATCATTTAACCTGGACAAGCGGTGGCTCTGCCTGTCCTGCCGGCGAGAAAGAGACACTGACGAAAAGAGATGTGGACGGAGGGAAAGAGGGACAGATGAGACGGGGGGAGGGGGCGAGTGGCTGAGTAATCCGGGATTTCCACCGAATGACGTCAGCAGTTGGCCCATGTCATCCATCAAACTCACATCTGTGTCACAAACATTCCCGTGTGTGTGTGTGTGTGTGTGTGTGTGTGTGTGTGTGTGTGTTGCAATCCTACATGACTCAGATGCAGCTGCTCGGCTCTGTGCTGCAGAGGTGGACGTGCAGGGACGGTTGAAGGGTGGAGGAATAAAGATTAAAAAAAAAAAACAACAAATAAACCATGAATTCAACTTTGATGTTCCATGTTGAAATCCCTCATGAACGGGTTCTCAAGAAATAGCAAAGAATAGATAAAGAGAAACTGCACAGTCGCATACATATGTGCAGCAGTGGTGGAGGGGTTGCTTTACAGATTACAAAATACATGCCACAAAATGTAATCTGTAACATATGAGGGCAGATTACTCCATGAGACAAAGGTGGCCTGATTACTGTGGATTACATCTCACACTTGAATCATGAATCACACTAATTGACTCAGAATATCTGTTAGCTATTAGTGCTTATTTGTGAGTGTTCTCGTGGCTGAAATGTGTGATTCCAACTTGCTGTATCTCTGAACACTCCCCGGAAGTAGTTGGTCTCACTAGACCGAATGCAGAATGAAAAATGTGATAAACAAAAATAAAACTAAATAAAAATAAAAAGGAAACATGGAAGCACGTTACTCGGTTACTCATTTTTCAGTGTTCCTCACCACTGCATAAGTTACTTTCCACTGTCATGGTGTAAAATCTCCCCCATGAACCTTTCTACCTCCAAACACAGACATTGACGAGGAACCGGTGCGGTCTGGTTGTCGTCCTCAGACAACAGCTGAGGAGTTGCTGCTGCTGTTGTGTGCAACGGACGAGGACATGGAGGGAGTGACACGCAGCCTGATCCAGGTGACAAGACGCTACAGTGGTGCGGCAGCTCTGAGAGCGAGGGATGGTGGAGGGGAGAAGGAGGGAAGGCTAGAAAGAGGGAGGATGCCCCCCCCCCCACCTCCCTCACTCCCCAGCCTGTCAGTCAGTCACAGAGGGGGAGAACGACAGACCACAATGGGGCCCTTCAGTGGCTGGCTGAAAGTTGTAATTTAGCATGAAGAGCCATCGAGGGGCGAGCCTAAATATAGCCGCACATATACATTGTGTCTTGTAGAGAGAATAGCAATTAACAGCCAATTAAATGAATGACTGGGGTCAGCAGCAGCAGCAGACTAATGGTGGGTGTGTTGCTGCGCTACCGGATAATCCAAAGAGACAAAGGGGGAGGTTGGGGAGCGAGAGGGGGCAAATATCTCCACGTTTTCTCTTTTCTTTTGAGCAAGGCAGCATAATGAGATTTGAAGGGCTCCAATTATCCGTGTCACCTGTGCTTCACATGCAGCGTGTGGCTGCCATGTAAAGCTCCGACATGCACCATAACTATACGGCATGCGTGTAGCCTCCATTGAGATGAGACCGGGAAGAGAGTGTTTAGAGAGTGTGTTTGCACAGGAAAAGGTTGCTGATATGCAGAGGTGCACCCGTGTCCGTGCTTAGTGGAGTCATTGCATCACACTGCTCCACCGTGTGTGTGTTTCTGTGTGTGGGTGTGTGTGTGTGTGTGTGTGTGTGTGTGTGTGTGTGTGTGTGTGTGTGTGTGTGTGTGTTGGTATTTCAGCAAGACGCCTCTGTCCGGCATTGATTGGCCGGTAGGTGACAGCTTTACTAAGTCACTCCAGTTGCCCAAGCGCAACGGGACCAGTCCCCCTCTAATTGCCTTGCCTTTGAAAAGGCAACTTCTCGCTTCAAAAAACAAGGCGAGTCATTAACGCCGTTCTGGCAGCCAATCCGCCACCCCCCCCACCACACACACCCTCACCCCCCCCACCCCCCCCCACCCCTTCTCCCTGCCGCAGCTGATAACACCTTGTTCAGAGCCAGTGATCAAGGCAGAATCATCTCCTCCTCACCCCCATCTCCTCTGCAACTCCACCTGCATAATTGCCGCACCTAACCTTTTCAGCGCTGCCTCCGTTGGGAGTCAGCCAGCCAGCCCAATTGGGCTGCAGGTATTAATAGAATCTCATTTCATGCCTCCATCGGATAAAACAAAGGTTGGGTTTCACCGAGCAAGTTTGATCTTATTACTGCAACTGTTGAGGAGGTAAAGGTGCACTGTGAATTCTTGAGGGTGTGTGTGTGTGTGTGTGTGTGTGTGTGTGTGTGTGTGTGTGTGTGTGCAGGGCGAAGACCAATAGGGTGAGGAGCAGTGATGGAAAACAGCAACAAGTTCCCCGCAGTCGCGAAATACTTACTCGGTCACCTGGAGCAACGCATAGCAGCTTTTTCTCCTCTGGCGGCCATTGTCTTCTTTGTCACCTTCATTAGCGCGTCCACCCTGACTCACACGTGTTTCTTTAATCGTGTAATTTGCTTGTTGCTCCGCGCTGCTCTCTCATCAATCCTGGATCTGGAAAATGAATCTGAGCACTGAAGTTATGGTCAAATGGACCCAAGCTGAAGTTTCTGACCTTTCAGAGCTGCCGCGAAATGAAACTCATTAGTGCCTAAACACTCAATGAAGCATTCTGCGAGTTAACATATTCTCCATTTTATTGTCAGTGCAGCTTCTTCATGTTGACTCCCTTTAATTAAATCCCAAATTAGAGCCTGATTGTTCAGTTTGTAATGGTGCCACCTGAAGCTGCGCGCGCTCATGAATCATACATGATTTCGCAGAGATCGTGACATCATAAATTACGTTTAAAGGTGAATCGTTGCCCTTCCCGAAATCTCAGGATACGGGGGCTTGTTATTTTATTTTAATTGCCCTTTTCTGGACACACGATGGATGTCAGTGTATCTGCTGCTGTGGACGTGAGCCGCCCGTGGTCTTTGAGGGCTCTCAGGAGCAGAATACCAGGCAGCTTAATGTCCTTTCCCCGACACGGGGCCTTTTGACACGCTGCACTTTAATGGTATTGTGCCACCGTTTAGAGATCAACGCGCGCCTCGACACGCACACGGCGGTGCGAGCTGCTCGTGGATGGGATGCATCTTGGGAAATCTCTCAAATGAACAGACACGGCGTGGAGAGCGAGCTTTCCGCTTAACACATCAAATCGGCGACGTGCGAAGGGGAAATGCCCGGCCGCATTGTCATTTAAAATGTTCGCCTTTTATCGCCATCTCTCTCCCCGTCGCTCTCTGCCTTCCTCTGCGCTCCGTCTTCCTGCTTCTCGCACTTCTTTGTATCTTTTAGCTCTGTAACCAAGGCCGTGGCAGACACTTTGCGGGCTGTTTTTCTAGCCTTAATAATGCATAGATGTTGTGGGTGATGTGGCAAAGGCATCTTTGTTCAGGGAATCCCTGGTGTGACACAAATTGATGGAGATCTATGAGAATCCAGCTTGTTATGAGGGAGCTGGGGCCGTTTATGACGGGGGTGTGGGTGGGGAGGGGTGCGGGTGGGGGCAGATAGAAGGCAGAGATGGAGGGAGGGGCGCAGCAGGTCACCGAAGACCAGCCACCGACTCTCATTTAAAAAAACGATCGAGGATGACAAAGGTTCGCTTTCATCTGGGGCTGGGGAAAGGAACAGAGGAGCGATCATTATACAACATGCGCATACACCCCCATGCGAGCACACACACACACGCACACACACACACACACACACACACACACACACATATATATTCGCACAGTTCACTGAGTCTGCTGGCCTCAGCTCAAATGTTTGGAAATTAAAAGTCTGATCAGAAAAGGCATTTATGTGCAATATGTACAATAAGGAGCCGTGTGGGTGGTGTGCTGCTGTCTTAATTGTGAATTAATGAAGGGGGGGGCAGTGAGAGGTGGGGGGATACGTGGAGGAGGGGGTTCCTGTTCATTGCTGTTCTGTGGTGGACTGATGGGACAGTGTAGCTCTGGAAACAGCTGCCACACCCTCCCTGTGCACACACACGCACTCAGAAACACACTTACGAGATGTTTCTGGAAAACTGGAAAACTGAACGACGGAAACAACACGTGCCAACACGACGACTCTAAGATCTCAGACGGGAGGTGCACAAACGCATTTCCTGAACAGCGCTGCTAGTTTGCGGACAAACCCTCGAGTGCCTCTGCAACGAGGAGGGCTTTCCTGCCGGTTGTGGGGGTTTATTTGCAGCAGTGCTGTGAGCCTGTAGGGACTGCTCCACTTTCACCCGTAATCTCTCATTTTCATTCGCATCAGAATACATTAATGAGAAATGAGACCCTGCCATACACTTCACAGTTCAGGCCTTTCAGAGAACACTAAATATAGTCAGCTTTCCTTTCCCTTTGTTCGTTCTTTCTCTTTCTTTCTTTCCTGCTTTCTTTCTTTCTTTTCCTTTTCTTTCTTCCTTTCCTTCTTTCTTTCCCTCGCTCACTCTTCCTTTCTTCCCTTCGTCTCTCCTGTTTCCACACCATCTCCGTCAGTTCCTTCCTCTCATCTATATTTATGCACTCCATATTGAAAGTTCTTTTGCGTTCGGAGCGAAGCTGTGCGTGGCTCCTCACTGCAATTACTGATTAATTACAGGGAATTAAAGCAATTAAAACTGCAGAGATATACAATTAACGAACACACGCTTCATGACGCCACACACAGGCTGTGCAATCACTAGATTGCAATGCAAATACCTCTCTCTTTTAATCTCACAGTTTCCCTTTCATTTTCTAGATCTGCTCTCCAGCACTTCTCCAACATGCACTCCACAAATACACACACATACACACACACACATATACACACACACACACACACAAACAGAACATGGTGGGGGCAGGTTTTCCAGTTCATTAGACAGTATTTAATTTGAAAACACCTCTGTGTTGAGGGAGATGTGAGTCCTCCTGGGGGATGAAAGTGAAGCAGGAGTGGGCGATGAGAAAGGGATTCCTCCATCTGTCCCCCCTCGGCCCAAACTGGAGGCGGCAGACACCAACCGCTCCTCGGCAACCGGGGAAAAAAGTGATTCTGTAATGGCATTTGAGCTGACACTCTTAAAATGTAGCCGTGACAAACAGAATTATTTGTACAATAAAATTCACACTCCCCCTTGTCCTTCCCCAGCAGCTGGTTTAGAGGAAACTACGAGCACAAGAGTATCTTTCTATCTATCATATTCTGATCATACGTTTGGGCTGACATTTGGGAAAATGGTCTTATTTGTTTTCTGTCCGCGAGCGCAAAGTTACGCAACAGCACGGAAAACGGCCTCTGCTGACACCGAGGTTAATTACAAGGAGCTGACGCTTTAGAAATGATTCTTATAGAAGGGGAAAAGCAGTCTGAGGGGAGCAGACTGACACAGCACCACGATGGAGAGGCAAGTGAAAAGCATTGAGCAAAGTGAAAAGACTTCAGATTCATTCGATGGCATAACTTGGGCTAAAAGTGAGGTGAAAAGGTGGCATATGACTCAGAGAGAAGCCAAGACAAGAAAAAAGAGCGTTTGCCTTCAGGGTGACAGCACAAGCCCGAGCAACAAGTACTTAGCGAGTCATCGTGCAATAATGCTTGTCTTCACTATGCCAGTGATCACCCTGCAACTGAACCCATACAAATGAAAATACCCCAGACTGAGGCATCTCTGGCTCCTGGAGTTCAGTTGTGGTCAGAGCTGCTGTAAATCACTTCCTCAAATCTAGGTCCCCTGCACCCCACGGAGCAAACACCAGCCCCCGGTCCTCGGGGCCAGTGGTTACATAACTGAGCTGACTGGGTAGCACAGCTGGTAGCCGGAGATGGAGCAGCAGTCAGAGGTCACTCTGCTCCTCGTGTGCTCGGCATGAAAGCATTTCAACATTGTGAGTTTTTAGAAAATGTTGTTCTTGAGACCTGTTACTTTTGTGCTGACTTTTAGTCCATCAAGGTCGAGAAACAACTTCTGAAAAACTTCAAAAAGTGTATTTCAGCTTTTTGCAATAACTCAGGTTGAGAGCATCTATTCTGTCCATCAGTAAAGCACAGTACCCTGGGATACCCAGTCCACCAAAGACCTTTGTTCCCTCCATAGTTGGCATCCTGTGGTCAGATACAGGGATGAACTTCATTTTCCTCGAAAGCAAAGAAAGAGCAGGTAAGAGAGAAAAGAGTAGCTAAAACCCCAAATTATTTACAGTAAGCTTACATTGTGACAACTACATGACTAAAATCTCTTTCTGCAGATTTTGTACAGATAGACAAAATAAAACAGATAGATAGATAGATAGATAGATAGATAGATAGATAGATAGATAGATAGATAGATAGATAGATAGATAGATAGATAGATAGATAGATAGATAGATAGATAGATAGATAGATAGATAGATAGATAGATAGATAGATAGATAGATAGATAGATAGATAGATAGATAGATAGATAGATAGATAGATAGATAGATAGATAGATAGATAGATAGATAGATAGATAGATAGATAGATACAGCTGAGGTAAAAGTCTTTTTTTTTCATTCCCTTTCAAGAGTGATGAATCTATTCGGTCATCCCAGTCTGAGTTTGCCTGGGTTTCCTCATGACGGTCTGCTTCCCTCCCACACTCAGAAAACATAGTTAGGTAAGGAGCTGGACGTGACTGCGGCTGTGAGAGAGCGATTGTCTGTCTGTGATGACTGACTGACTGACTGGTGATCCTTTCAGAGCTCAGGTTTCAGTGGAAGGCAACGAGTGGGCAGAGATCATAAATGACTTCTTGACTCCCTCACCCGGGTCGGCAAAAATAGGATCGTGCAAGTGTTGATGTGAATCACTGCGCGTTAGTGCCGCAAAAGCCGATTTCCATCATCGGTTCTGTCGGGAAACAAGCATTTCAAACAGCGGGAAAAATGGCAGCAGGAGCACGGGAGCACTTGGAAAAAAAAGAAGAGAATAGTAAACACACGTTTCACTGAACTATTACAAGCATAAACTGTACGGTTATTGTACAGTAAGTGAAAAGTGACAGCGATAACTTTGACAGCCTGAAAACAAACGGGGAGGCTTGGAGTTTGGAGGCCTCAGTGTCCCCTCTCTCGAGCCTCCACAACAAATACGCAGGGTTCACACTGAGCGATGAATAATTTGAAAAGGAAAAACAATTTGTGTAAACAGGTGTAAGGGAGAAAAAAAAGCGGCAAAATAAATACAACCTGAAGAGTGGAGATTGATAGGTGACAGGATGCAGCCCTCCTCCTCTGCCTCGCTCTCTCTGGCACTCAGAGTGTGACGCCCCGAGGCCATGCCCACGGATACACTCCCCTTTCTTCCCTCCACCCTCTTTGCCTTTATTTAAGAAAAAAGCACCACCGTCTCTGAGACTCGTGTGAACTTTGAGCTCTCTTTTTGGGTTTAAAAACTTTTCTCCCCGCTGCACAAATACAAATACATCCCCATCCATCTCTGCCTATCAAGACTCAGCATCACAACAAGCCTTTTCATTCTTATTTATTTAATTTCGGTACAAAAGATTCCACAACAGACCCCCAGTGTCTGTCATAGCTTATATAAACGCTGAAATATTCATATACATACATATTTTTCCCTTCGTTATTTCTCTTTTTTTTCGCCCATTTTGAAGGGAGAACATTTTTCTGCACTTTAAGATTTGCCATATTTATGAGGAGCGCAGGAACTGTCCCCACGGCAGCACAGTGACTCATCCCAGGGTCCTGCTGCAGAGAGCGGACCATCCTCAGACCACACACCTGCTGCAACACACACACACACACACACACACACACACACACACACACACACACACACACACAGGCGACATAGCGGAGGAAATAAAACATTATGCTTGTGAGAGAGGGGGCTCGTGTTCTTAGAAAGAGGACGAGGCACGGTCGGCAGCACAGCAGTAGAGCTTGTGTCTCTGTGAGCATCAGCAGGTGTAGAAACTGAGAACCAGGTAAAGACGGGCAGAAGTGAGAAGTCGTAGACGGCTGCTGAGTTTTATTTTTTTATTTTTTATGTAAGAGAATGATGGTGAATTTTAATGGGAGTTTCCTTTGTTGTACTTGCTTTATACCATAATGGTATACACCCTGGACAGGTCACCAGACCATCATAAGACACACACACACACATACACACCTATGGGGGCAATCAAGAGTCTCCAATTGGCCTAAATATGCAAGGACTGTAGGAGGAAGATAGTCACTCACCCGCACTTAACTTTCTGAAATTTTTAAATCCAGAGTTTCAATTCTTATAATTTGATGGAGATTATTTATCTCAGAATATAAGATCTAAACCCTCTACACTTGAATTTTTATGAAGGCAGATGACAGAAATGTTTAATGAGCATTTGCCTTGAGTTACACAAGTGGATAGGATGTGGTGTCTCTGTTTACCGTGCACCATCTTAGCTGGGGAAAGTTTTCTCATTAGTACACAGTAGCCTCAAGCTCAGTATTTGGTCATAAGCCAAAGTGTTTGACAAATTAAAATTACAATTAATCTTCTTTCGATGATGGATCACAGGAAGTTACACAAACAGGCCTGATTTCTCCTATGAGACGGATCTTGTTTAGAAGGCACTTTGGGGTCGATAACCTGGATGGGCATGGAAAACACAATCTATACAACTGCTACTTGACGATTCAATTCTTGATAAGGAAAAACATTGAATGTGGTTTTTAAGTGGCTTAAAAAGAGTATATTGCAGTTGTTCCATAGTCAAGCGGTGTGCTATGAAGATTGATATGGACAGTTAAAGGAAAAAGCAGACAAAGGTACCATGCCTTTTGCACTACATCATCTGCCACCGTTATGAACATGGAGGTTGTGCACGCCACAGTTACACTGCAGGTACATGCAGAATGACAAGAGGCCATTTCCATCCCCTGTTCTCATCTCCCCGTTAATCCTTGCCTCTCTGTGCTCGGCAGCAGGAGAAAACCCTATCTGTTCGGTAGATGGAACCTAGTTTACCATCACTCTCCCTCCCAGCGTCCCCCACCCCCCCAACCCCCCCAACCCCTCATCTCCTCCCGTTTCCCACAGAACAGTTTAACACGTAATGACCGTGCAGCCGTCGACTCGCACAAATGACATCCACTGCATTCGCCTCTGATAATGTGCGCCGTGGCATGTTGCATTTCCATACCGCTGCTTAGTACATCATCGTCACAAAGAAGCCATTATGGTAATACGGCACCTGAGGGAAGACAGACGGAGAGAGAGAGAGAAGGAAAAGGAGCAGCGAGAGAGATGGAGGGTAGGGGAAGGAGGAGAGGAAGAGGTGGATGTGTGCAGGGCGAAACAGGTAACCACTGGTGACAATAATGTGATTGTGGAGTAATGTGATTGCTGTGATGTGCGTGGCAGGCTGATGAAGTAGGTTTGTTTGCAGGCAGAGTATAAAAAGAGAAATTGCAGCTTGTGACCTTTAAAAAGGGAACTAATGTTTATTCTCAATATCTGCTTTCAGTGCATCCCACGTGAAACGAGATATAAGGACACTCACAGGAGCCAGAGCTGGAGTTTCCATTTGAATAGGAAACTCTACATGCAACACTTGACTCTCAAAAAAGAAGAAAAAACTAACACGAGGTGAGGAGATTGTCCACTTTTTACATAATAGATGGATGGATGTGTGATGATTGGACCGCAAATTTGCATTTCTCCCTCCAGTTTTTCAGATTTATATTAAGTATCCAGGCAACATCATCCTTCATTGTCAATCACATGAAATCACGTTCCTGGTCACTGGATGTTCTGATCTGGTTTCAACCAACTCCCAAGGTGAGTCTCTCTCTCTTTCTCTCTCTCTCTCTCTCTCTCTCTCTCTCTCTCTCTCTTCCACTCTCTCTCTCTCTCTCTCCCTCTCTCTCTCTCTGAAGTCTGTCTGTTCTGATCTGTTGGAACTTTGCAAGGTTTGTCATTTCTTTGCAGCACATTGATATGTGGTAAGTACATTTCTGAGGAATCCAAAAACTTTTCAACGCCAACCACACATTCATGCAACAATGGATCCCTTGGCTTGTGAAGAGCCATTGTACAAATTTTGACAAGTGTTTTGCCCATGAAGGGAAGCGTAAAGGAGCAACACCTTTAAGAGAAAATGCAACTTTCTCACCTCTATTGCGACATCACTCTACATGTCAGTGACTCACTCGTGATCCTTCGCTCTCCATCTCTCTCTCCATTTCTCTCTCTCTCTCTCTCTCGGTCACTCTCTCTGCTCACCATTATCGCAGTCTCACCTTTCCTCTTAGCTCCCTCTCTCCATCTCTTTCTCTCTCTCCTCCATCCCTCTTTTCTTTCTCAGTCAATAACGCACAGTGACAGCTTACGTAACATGCCAAGTTCCAAACTGAACTCAACTCTCCTTGATCTGCAGCCTTTTCCCTCTTCTAAATGACTCACTTCTGTTATAACACTTCAGCCTGAGTGAGAGACACAGCGGCAAGGGCGGGAGGAGGGGTGGCAGACAGAGACATGACATGAGAGGAGAGGAAACGCAGGTTTAATTATTCATACCTACTGCAGCAAAAAGAGAGCGAACGAGGGAGCGAGGGACACCGGCAGAGAGCTAGAGAGAGAGAAATGGAAGGCGAGAGATTGACCCAAATGGGGAGGTGTACCTAGGGCAGTAGTGCACTCTGAGAGCCAAAGCTGTGCCACCCCGGGGCCATGGGTGTGAGGGAACTCCGCCATTGGCTGCCAGAAGAGCTCAGAGAGGAAGAGGAGGGAGAGCAGGGAGATATTCATGAATTCTATGAAAACTAGCCCATTAGTTTTATTCTGCCTCCTTAACGCACTTTTGCTGTTATCTGTGTTGAATTCGCTTTTTACTCTCCCCCGAGTCCACCACACCCCTGTGAAACATGACTGCTGCGGAGGCTGGAAGCTCCATCCACAGTGCTCACTCGGGACCTCCACACTCGTGTGTGTGTGTGTGTGTGTGTGTGTGTGTGTGTGTGTGTGTGTGTGTGTGTGTGTGTGTGTGCAGACATGCACGTGCAATGCACTCTTGTGAACCGGAGGAACCGGTGGATCTCATCGTCCCAGCCTGGAGACGCTTCATCCCAGAGACGGCGCGCCGCTGCGGGGATGGGAGCGCGGGGCCTCCCTTGTTCAACTGCCGGAGATCCCCTGAGACCGGCTGGCTTTCATCTCCCCGACTCCTCGGGGTGCCCGACAACAAACCAGCCGTGGAGGAAGAGTGGAAAAGGAAACACTCGGCAAGAAAAACAGGGAGGTTTTGGCCAGGGGCGGGACGACAGTAGCTAGTGCACTCCCAGCTGGGGGTCAGCCCGCTCTGTTTATTTTCTGGCCGTTCCAAACCTGTCTTCTCTTACCAGAGGTAACGGCTGCGAAACAAAGGAAGGTTTTCCGCGCCCGGCGAAGCGCAATTCTCTTTATTATCTGTGTTTTTTTTTCTCTCTCTCTCTCTCTCTGATCGTTTTCGCTGCAAGCCTCAGCAACAGCCTGGACGGGGACGTTGAAACTGTAACTTCTTAATATTTCAGAGGAGGAAGAGGCAGAGGAAGAACGGGGGCCTGCGTGGCGGTCGCCCAGCTGATTAGCCGTGATGGCTCTTTGTCGATGGTGGGAGCGAGGATGGGAGGATGGGAATGGGAGGAAAAGGGGAGGGAGTTTTACAGAGATGAGTTGTGGCAGGTGTTGGACAATGACGGGAACTAAAGAGAGATTTGAACATTGCACTTCAAAAAACCCTTTCCCCTTTCTATTCTGTGTGAGCCCTGCCTCATCCACCGCTGAGTCTTTCTTCCTTTCCCTCCATCCTCTCTTAATTGCTGCTCGCCGACTCCCTTGTTCTTTCTTCTCATCCCCCCTGTGTTCTCCTTGTCTCCCTTCCCGGCTCCCTATGTCCCCATCTGTCTCCCCTCTCGCGTTTTAATGTCGTCCTCTTGATACCCCCCCCTCCCCTCCTCCTCCTCTCGTCTTTTCCTCTGTTCTAACTCTCTCTGCTCTGTCTCTCATCCCCTTCATCCTCCTCTCCTCGGCTCCGCGTTCCTCTGCGATGAGACGCCCGCACGTGGCTTTTGAGGAGGCACCGAGTCGTCACGGACGCGGTGACTAAACTTCCGATAAAATCAATGTTTAATTCAGATGACTGCAGGCCATTGACAGAAAAAGTGAAAGCCTTTCATCTATAAAAGGACTGAGGAAAAGAGGGGGGGGATTGAGCGAGATGAGGGAGAGGACTGACAGGATTAATGGAATTGTCATCAGTTGTATCTTTAGCAGTGAGAAGGAGCCATCAGCCCTCTGTTGCCACCTCTCAATAACCAGCGCCTGTGTGTGAGAGAGTGAATATGTAAATGATTTTTCTTTTCACCTGCTGTTCATTCTTCCTGTATCCATCTGTACCATGCCTCTCGCACCCCCCCCCACCCCACCGATGTCATTCACAACTCTCCTCTCCTTCTTTTTTTACGCCGCCTTCATGGCGAGCAGCAGCTCCACTGTTGCGGGGAAAGCGACCGCAGATTATGAATATTGACAGTATCGTCGAGCCGCGGAGCTCGTCAAGCTCGGATGTCAAATACAGAGCAACACAAGTAGGGTGAGCCATTTTATTTAAGGTCACAGACGTACAGACGTGGCAAGGCACAAACAAACGCACACGACGGGCAGAAATGCCTGCTGCACCCGCGCGTGTGTGTGTGTGTGTGTTTGTACGACGTCACGTGTATGTGAATATCAAGCCTGCTGGCGCTGTGTTCAAATGTCAGACCTTTACCCTTTTGAGTTTGACCCGAGGTGGCGTCCAGGCTGCCACGTGCATCCAGACGAGACGCGGGCACGGGATAAGACGCGCAAATAGAAAAATACCAGCACTCGATCCGTCTTTCTATCCGCCGTACGGGACAGATTGAAGTGTCGTGCGGTGAGAGGAGAGAGTCTGTTCCCGTACAGGTGGCGAACAGAAGGTGAAGGCTGAGGGGAGGACGGGGTGGAGGGAGGGAGGCGAGGGGGGAGAGAAGGAGGGGGGGGGGGGGGGGGGCGGAGGAGGGGCTGTTCTTCCCATTACATAATGAATGAGGTGAGAAGCCACATATTTGCTGTGGAAGCTTTATTCACTTCATTCTCCTGGATGTAGGGGAGCCTTAACCCGAGCACCTTTAAGCACACAAACTCGTCCTTCTCTACTTGCATATTATTAAGGGCTTTATGAGTATTCACTCACCTGCTAGCTGCAGAGGCCTGTAATGACGTTAACCTCGCCACATGGTTAACCTTTCATTTAAAGCCACCGTCAGGACTTTTAAATAACCGCTTCCCATATGCCTTTTTCTATTGCTCAGAGTTGTGTGTGTGCGTGTATGTGTGTGTGTGTATGTGTGTATGTGTGCGTGCGGGTGCACTCACTCACATGCCCTTGTGTCAGTACAAGTGACGAGCAAACAGGCAGCTCAAAGAATGACAGGTGACCACACTACAAAGATAGAAATGTCAAGCTGAACTGGGTGATTGGGGGTGGGGGGGGGGTTGGGAGGGTGGGGGGGGGGTTGGGAGGGTGGGAGGCAGGAAGCCTGGAGTGATGAGTACATCGCCGCAGACCCTGTCACTTCCTATTAGCACCCCATACACACAAACACACTGGCTGTGATTGTAATTAATTCATTGGGCTGGTCTGGAGTGTGTGTTTGTATGTGTGCGCAGAGTCAGGGGGAGCGTGCACGTGACAGCATGCATGCATGTAGTCATGAACATATATCTGTGTGTGTGTGTGTGTGTGTGTGTGTGTGTGTGTGTGTGTGTGTGTGTGTGTGTGCGCGCGTCTGGTTGAAGGACACAAGCGCCATAGTAAAGAATGAGAGCTGACAGAGTCTGTGATGGCACGCCGTGGTTTAAGCCAGTGGGATGCTGCCTCACACACTGAGACACCATTACCCCTCTGTACATCCTGTCATGCCCACTTAACAGCCATAGATTACTGTCTGCCCAGCTCCGTAGGCCACACTGAGCATTTACCATTAAGGTGCGTTACTGCTGATTTTTTTTTCTCTTATCTGGCAAACACAAACCCTCCTCTACAGCCTCCTCAGCCTCCTGTACGCTTTATGCCATTCAACCGAACGCCGAGGGTATGTTGCATCAGGTCTCGGCGACACATGAAACGCGACCCAGAAGGTCCAGTTTGACTAACAGATCTGTGGGTTTGAAGCCTTATCAGGCAGAGAAACACAGAGGCAGGATTTTGACAACGTGCCGTTGGCCACCGTTTCATCTTTCATCCAGATAATTATGAGGTAAAACGTAAAAGTACAGTAGAAGCCTCGCAGGCAATGTGGTCGTGGATGCTTTTGATTGGTCAAAGCAGCGACAATGTTGTCGAGCCAGATCAGAATTTTTGCTGGAGCGAACTTTGATTCTCAATTATGCAACGATGGAGAGACTCATAACTGGGGCTCAGTGGCTAGCACTGTTGCCTCACGGAGGGCCAGAGGGATCAGACCGAGGGCTTTTCTGTGTGGAGTTTGCATGTTCGCCCCTCGTCTGCATGGGTTTTCTCCAGGTAGCCGGGTTTTCTCTCTCAATCCAAAAATATGCATATTCAGGTCGACCGCTGTGAGATTGAATGGTGTTTGTCTGTTCCGTGCCTGTTGTTCTGTCCCTGCCTTCACCCTACATGCGATCAAAATACACAAGGTGTTAAGGTGCAAAGAGGGCAAAATAATGGATGGATGGATGGATAACCTCAGTATTATGACTGCTATGTGCATTACAAAGACTCATGATAAACTCTGAAACACAATAAAGCAGCCAGTGTTGTCCTTGAGTAAGGCACTAAAGACCTAACAGATCCAGGGAGCACATACCACTTATTGAAACTTTTTACTCAGGTCTTATAGCTTTTATCTACATTTGTATTTAAAGTTCAGGGACCTCTTGGCGGCTCGGCACATCCAGGGATTTGCTGTTTGTTGTTTTCATCGTGTTGGCTGGAGAATTTCCTTTGTTTTGCTGTTTGCGTCGCAGTTTTTTCGCCACAGGAGACACTGAAAGAGAATTGTCAAGGGACCGCAACGCTTTTGAGCTCTGCAGGCACGGACAGAGCCCCAGCACAACACACAGGCTACATGCAAAAGGCTTTCAGCACCTCGCTACAAAAGAATTGTAATGTGTTTTCACGGAAATGTGTTTTTAACAAACATTTTTGGTCCACAACGCTGAATCTGTGATCCAGGCGGATTCAAATCCCTGATGTCACCAGCTAATAAAACAGTCAGGTGCACACAAAGGTGACTTGCCTGTTTTCAGGAGCTGGCGGAAACAATATGATATCACGGATGAGTGTGTCACTCCGTAACAAAACAAAACCTCTGTGTCAGATCCAGGTCTGCCCAGAAAACTACGGGTGGCGCTTCACGAGTGAGGCCCACTAATCTGAGAGCGGGCTCTGACCCAGATCTCACTGAGTGGGAACCACCCTGACCATCTGTGGGTCTCCACACCCTCCTGGCACCTCACACTGCACACACACACACACACACACACACACACACACACACACACACACACACACATACACTTAAGAGTAATGCAAGGTGAAAAGAAAGAGAGGAAGAAAGCAGCACGATGTAAAGACAACAAGAAGGATGTGACAGAGGGGAAGAAAGCGAAAGGTGCAAAAAAGGAAGCGAGTGCGGCGTTTGTCTAGTGAGTGCGTGTGTGAGTGTGTGTGTGTGTGTGTGTGCAGGCGTCTCTGGTCAGTCTGACAGAAGGTCATTTTTATATATGCACCTGCTTAATGACAGAGATGGCACAAATGGGCTTTCAATACCATTTCCTGGCTCTCCCTCTTCCTCTGGCAGCGAGCTGTGGGTCTGGAAGGCGGCAAAGCGGGGCGGGCGGGCGGCGCGGTCGACTCGACCTTCTGCGATGGCTGGGTGGGAGGGCAGGAGGACACCCCGCGCCCCGGCCCAGGCCTGCCGAGAGGCCATCTGGACGGGGGAAACACATGCAGAGTACCTGGCCAGACCTGGACCTCAACTCTGACTCACACAGTCGCAAACACACGCACACACACATGCACACATGCACAGATGAGCGCTTGTACGGTGATACAATGCGTACAGCACGTGTGGCATGATTAGGAATAGACACATGGTCACACAAACGCTCACGCAAACGTGGGTTCACACATGCTCGGCAGCCGGTGCCGCAGAGCGGCCGCGGGGATGTATATCTGTGGGTGCGTGCGTGACACACAAAATGATCTTTGCACATTATATGTATAATCAAGACTACATCAGCGGGCTATATCCAGCCTGAAACTCCCACTCGAACCCCCCCCCCCACACACACACACACACACACACACACAGCACTCGTCAGTCTGTGGCGATGCTAGCGTTAAGCCTCTCTGATTCTGCCCGTCGACGAGTGTTTTACATTTGGTTAAAACAGATTCTGCCTGTGCTGCTTTGGAGAGTGCTACATTTGGTTAAAAGCCATTATTATGGTAATGTGAGGGTACTTGAGATAATGGCAAGATGAGAGCAGCTCGACTGCCTCTGACATAACAACCCTACTCTATCCATCTCCTCAGCTTCTTCTCTCCCTCGCTCTCTTTACTGTATTTTGCCCGGCGCACCCCTCCACCCTCCCTCCCCCAGCCCTACTCCTCTATACCTCGCAGCTTCTCTCCCAGGCTCACTTCTCTGGCTGATCACAAAGCTATTGTGTCTTTTTTTTTCTTTCTTTTTTTTCCAGATAGATACCTGCTCGCAACAGAGCTATTTTGCCATTTAAATTAAACATTATTGTACGAGAGCTTTCGCAGTGGGCCACATTTCACCAGTGTTTAAGGGATTGCCTTTCATTTGTTGCCGCATGTCTGTGCTGCCGCTGTTAGAAATTACACGGCATCCGGCTTCAATCTGTTGCTTTTAAACCTGGGTGCTACCTGTGACATGAGGAGCGAGCAGAGTTTGTCTCCGGGGAGAGGGCGGACGGCACGCACTCCACTCAGGCAGCAGGAAACACAGGATCCGCTCTGAGCAGAGGAATAAGTCACTGGCAACAAATTTTCCAGGTCACTGGGATTGAAAAATTGGGAGGCGATGGTGATGATGACAGATAGAAAGAAGGACAGGGAGAAATGGAGTAAGAAAGTCAAAGAGAGAATGAGGGAGAGACGAGCGGAAAGAGAAAAGAGGAGAGATTGAGAGCAATGTAATGCCATGCACATCGAATTTCCCTTAATATGATTTTGTGTTCTGTGTCTATTCAAGTCAGCCCTGATTTGGTTGTGTGTTATAATCGCATCAGAGCAGGGATTTGCTCTGGCTTTTTCACTGCTGTTGTGTTGTTGTTTTTTTTTTTTTCTCTCCCCTCTTATTGGAGTTGGCATCAGCCTTCATGACACAAATCCCCTCTGATAAATTAAAAATGATTGATTCAGAGTCAAAGATGGAAACTGCACCGCAGGGAGCGAGCGAGTGTCCCCACTCGTGTCCACACACAAGTGCACGTTTTTTTGTTTGTTTGTTTTTTTTTCTTCCTGTTTGAGTGCACACATGTGTGCGGCGCTGCACTGTAACGTCGAGTGCAGATCCTCAGCTCGGGCGAGCGTGTGAGTGCCGTCGCCGCAGTGAATGCGTGCGTACAGTATGCATGTACATTTGTGCACGCGGCGAGAACGGCGGGCCCGGATTATTCCATTCGATTCCTGGCACTTTTAAAGAATGTGAGAAGATGGCAGATATCCGACGTGTGAACCTCAAAGCCATGTAATGCTCTGAGCTGCGTATCTTTGCCAGCATCAGCTAAAAGCGTGAAATTCTGGACGGGAAAGTGTGAAAATCCACCAAGAACACGGAGTGAGCTGTGAATACCTACATTAGCCCTATTACATACATTTATCCAGCAACACACAATGTGCAGGCTTAATTAAGTGAGCATATATAAGTCTACTTTGTCTTACATTCACTTACTCCTCCTAAAACAGATACACACACTTTCCTGACACTCACACACACGCACACACACTCACACACACACACCCTGGTTGTGGGCTCTGGCTCTCCCAATTAAGCGGAGGAGTGTTGTGGAGCATCGGTGTCGGGGGATTCTGCTTTCTTCTCCTCTGTCAGGTCCCATCACAAAGGCTCCTCATTAGTGTCAACCTCAGCTGTGCCACCACTTTCTCCTTCCCTCTTCCTCTCTCTCTCTCTCTCCTCCTCTATCTCTTTGACTTTTCCTCTTTCTCCCTCCACATCTCCATCTCTCCCTCTGTCTCTCTCCCTCTCTTTCTCTCTCTCTCTCTCTCTCTCTCTCTCTCTCTCTTTCTGCCATCCCGCCATTTGACTTATTCACATTGCGTTTATTGCCGAATACCCTTCACGAAAAAGTTGCTGCTGATCACCGCCCTGTCACCGCCGATGCGTCCGGCTGTGCCTCCCGCCCGCCTCTCCTCCTCTCCTGTGAGGCTCGGCAGCAGAGAGAGAGAGAGAGAGAGAGAGAGGGAGCGCCTTGTCACTCGTCGACAACAAACAGGTGTGTTCTCCCCTCGCTTTAACGACAATGAGCGGGGAGACGTCTCGACGAAAAAAAAAAAAGGCAAGAGGTTGCAAAGTTAGTCAGATCATTAGACCAGCGGAGGGGATGGAAGGAAAGTTGATTTGTGACTCGACAGGCAGTATCATAGACACATAATGATGTTAATGATCAACGCGCCGAGAAGGCGGCGGCAGCAACAACATGTAAACAAGGCAACAGGGGAGTTGGCGTGGAAGCACCGAGTTCAGAGATCACTCGTAGCACGCAGAGGACGGGGTGTGGAGGGAAGGCAGCGAGATAAAACAGATGATTGTTGTTTGTTTGTTGTTGCCGTTTTTCCCCTGAGCAACAGTTCCCTCTACCCCTTTACCCCCTACTGTTACCCCTTTCTTCCATCCCTTCACTGCCTTATACCTTTTCCCCCCTCCCCACAGTCCGTCAGTCTTTATCTCCCACCCCCTGTATGTGTGTGAGTGTGTGTGTGTCTCATTTCATGCTGTAATTAGGAAATTGGGCTTTGATTTCAGTTAAGGGTTATGGGTGCCATATCGGGATGCAGCATAAAATCTCACCGAGTTCCACTCCCCAAGTCCCAAGTCCCAGTCTGAACCTCCCCGTACGCTCATTTCTCTGCCTCTATTCCTCGCTCGCGCTCTCACACTCTCTTTTTCTGCACAATTTGGTATCAAAGACATGATAATTAGGCTGAACAGAAGTTCATCTGGCTTCTATTATTTCTCTTTAATTAATAGTGTATAATAATGACATAAAGTTACTCCAATGCACTTTGTGACTCGTGTGTGCGTGCATATATGTGTGTGCGTGCATGCGTATGAGCCAGAGAGATAGAGAGAGATAGAGAGAGACAGAGAGAGAGAGAGAGACAGAGAGAGAGAGCGTGTCTGTTCGTATGTGTGTGTGCTTCTGCATGAATATCTTTTACAGCACACTCAAGTTTAAACCCTGAGATACCGCACAGATAAAAGGCGCCAAGTGTCAAAAGCTCGCAAACTTTTCTCTCCTCTCTCCTTGCCTGCTACCTCTCCTCACTCCTCTCCCCTGTCTCCTCTCTCCTCTCCTCCCCTGTGCAGCTTGCCTCTCTTCACAGCATTTGTGGAGACCTAATGAGGACATTTCTGTCACGCTCCTCAATCACACGCACAGCTGCCAGCCCCAGCCAGCTATAAGTCCCAGGTATCTGAGACTTCACTCCTCAGCCCCCCACCCCACCCCCCCAGATGAGAAACAACAAATAAATAAATAAACAAATAAAAGCACATTAAATGCAGCGCAATGATGTGAAGAAGAAGAAGAGGAAGGGGGAGTATAAGAGGGAAGACTTAAAAGGAGACACAGTGGGAACAGAGCAGGGCTGAATTCACTAATCTCCGAGGAGGCATAAAGTGAACATGCCAACCACCTTCGGCTCCAAGGAAAAAATTCCATTGGTTTGGTGGTAAATAGGATTTAAGTTAGGGTGACAGCTCCTCTGTTTGTATGTGTGCGCATGGAAGCGCGCGCCTGTGTGTTTTTGTGTGCCTGAGCACATTCGCCTGATACGCGGCAGTGGGCATCCTTCCAGCTAGCCCCGGATGCTTTGCTCCGCGCTCGTTGTGACTTATCTCTCAGAAACAAAGATGGATGTGTCAGTGCGCTTATTAAAACATGCTTTTAGCCCTGGCCGCCACTCTTCAGGAGGAAATCGCTTTCTGGCGGAGATTGACAGAACAGAAAAGAGAAAACAACATCCTCATTTAGGCCCAACATCTCGGACATGATTGCTCTCTTTAAGCTGGGTGTTCCTATTGAGGTTTTTTAATTGTTGTTTGCTTCTTTTGCTCATAGCTCCATATTCAACAGCCAGGCGGCCATGGCTGGAATCTTTAATTACCTTCAATACTTGTCCCCCTTTTTTCAAACAATTGCATGATTAAATGGCTGCTCCGCAATATGTATATGCTGTTTTTTTTTCCTTCCCCGCGTCCTCAAAAATGCCACAGCGACAGTAAGTGAAGCATTTTTTGTTGTTGTTGTTGTTGTTGTTGCTGGCTGGCTTGTTTGTTAAACTGTGAAAGTGCAGAGCTTTTATTTTTAAAGCCACGGCGCGCACGCGCACACACACGCACAAAAGGCTCCGTTGGCACGGCAAGAAGAGCGGCGGCCCCGGTTTGCGAGTCGGATGCAACCCGGCTTCGCCTCTATCACATTATCGCGCAGACATGATGGTGTCAGCTTACAGAGGAAATGAAAAGATTGCTGTTGACAAATCAACGCTGACAAGAGTAGCTGAAGAGATCCCCGCAGCTTCACACGGGATTAGCCGTGTGCCATCTTAAAGACAAACACAGTGGCCCATGTGTTGCTATTTCCATCAGAGATGAGAACAAAGGCAAAGGGGGGAGACGAAGCCTCGTTAAGTCTTGACGAGATGATGGGCTTTCTTCATTCAGTATTAGCAGATTAGAAGTGTTTTATGAGCCACTGATGGCGTGTGTGTGTGTGTGTGTGTGTGTTAGGGCAGGAACGCGGCAGGGCACGCACACAAATATGGTTTTGTTTATATAGATTTATAATTAAAGACAGGGAACAATATGGAACGAGAATTTTTTGTCATGTGTTTTGATGCAGCGTTACAATAATGTATCAGCTCCAGCTCCTTGCAGCGCGAGGCCTTTGAAGGCACTGTCAGCTGAGCTGAAGTTTACTGCACGGTTGATCTTAAATGGATCCTTTATTCATGAACTGTGCGGCTAAACTGCCATTTGCACACATACAGCTGTCAGTCCTGTCACTCCTTACATTCGCGTGCATCTGCTGCGTTCCAAAGGCAAAAAAAAAAAAAAAACAAGGGAAAAAACAGAATCTTTAATTTGACCAAAGTATATCCCACTCTGCGAGATGGCAGTTGCCCGCTAGCAACGATAAAGCCACACTCTCAGTCATGCAACGATAATTCTTTGCTTTCTTTCTCCGTTTCCTGATTTCCTTCTGATGTCTTGCCAGAGTAATCGAGGTAATCTCTGGGAGGAGAGGAGAGGAGAGGAGAGGAGCTGAGGAGTGTGGAGAAGCAGGCAGAGGAGGCCTGCCAGCACATCAGATCACAGCTTACATAAGTGCCACTGAAACTCCTGGGATTCACCTCTCTCTCACGATCCTGGGCCACCGAAAAGAAAAAAATCCAGGGCCTCCGTTCCGTGCTCAGGTTTTGTGCCTAATTAAATACAAAGCTGCTTCATAGATGAGCAAGGAACTCCTGCAAACAACCACTGCCAGTCACAAATACGCGTGAAACCCAGTCGTACCCTTTCTTGCTTCAGTTGTGCCTCCTACTATGTGCCGCTGCCTCCACAGCAGAGCTAGACAAAAGGAGTTTGATATAAACCGAGGGATGATGGACGTCCTATCCACCAAAGTCACTAAATGCCTCTCAGGCCGGAACGGTCAGAGGACAGTATCAGTTGTAGCCAAATGAGGAAATATGTTTTTAAAAGCTGGTCAGTGGAATCATTTCTGGGCAGTGCAGACAGAATGATGTTCCTTTTATACAGCAGTAATATGATCTTAGTTAAGCAAATCATGTTGGTCATTACAGGATCCCGAGCCAACTGCACTCTCTCCTCTCACTCCTCCCTTCTCCGTCCATCCATTATTCCTCCCTTTTCTGACCTAACCTGTCACCAACATCTGCTGCTCCCTGTCCAGAGAGGGAGTACATCCTGAACAGGTCCCCAGTCCATTACAGCACACACACACCATTCACTCACACAACTAGCAGCAAGTCTCCATTCAGCCTAAAAGTACATTTTTTTAGAAGTTGAGATGAAACCAGAGTACCAAGAGAAAACACAAGCACACATGGGGACAACATGCAAATTCCTCTTAGATAGGCCCTCGGTCCAAGTCCAACCAGGTCCTGCTTACTCTGCTAACTGACAAATTTCTCTTGTTCTACTATTGATGTCATACATCAACTACAGAACCCACATGCTTGCTAAGATGTAATGTACATGACACACAATGCAGAATGATAATGTATAAACCAGAGGTGCCTGCTCTAAGGAATGGGCCCAACAATTGTCTTGCCAGTGATCTGAAATGGAAGCTGCACATGGCAGGGATCATGGCTCCAAACGGCCTGGTCTGATCAGAGACTTTGCCCACTGGGGGGCGCCGGTCTGGACCAGAGATTGACAGCAACATGATGGGTGGGTTCAATATCTATGCTGCCAAGACAATTTGTTTGTGCTGTCAGGTTTGACAGGCCCTGGCAGGAATCTCCAGAAACAGGACCACAGACACAATCTTACACACTCTCTGTCACTCACACACACACACACACACACACGGCTCCATGCTGCTGTCCTTGTGAGGACCCTTCCGTTGCTGTATTTACTCAAGCCTCCCCATCACAAACCTTACCCTTCACTAAAACACCTGAACACTCCCTCCAATAAGTGAGAGCTGTCCTCACTCCACAGGTCGAAAAACTCCTGATTCAAGTACAAGTTGACACACACATGTCTGCGCAGGCGGCTCCATCAGGTCACTGTCTGTATCAGCCCCTAATCAATTCTGTCAGCCTTTAATGTGGCTCCGAGTTTATCAGAGGTCGGGCCGTGGTGGGTGCAGTCTGCTGCCCATGTTAGAAACGCCTCTGTCTGCTTCCTGCCACATCCGGGGGGGACAGCCTCTACAAGCCAGCTCTGGCCTGTCCCGTGCCCTCATGTGCCACCCTGCCTAGTCGTGTGGACATCTGCCATTCTGACTGGTGTCAGCGCCCGTTGCCTCGCTCTGGCTAACGGCTTCTGACACCCCTTCACCCCCGGGCGCCACGCTGTGCGGCGTGGTGGGCATCTCGTTTGTGTGGCGCGTCTACAAACCAGCAGACACATTGACCTATTCTTTTGGCTTTAGCATCAATGTCAGAGAGCGGCCCTCCGTGCGCTCACTCCCTCCAAACACCTCCACGCAGTCCCGGATGCCAGATAACCCCTTCTTTGGGAAACATCAAAGAGACAAATAAGCGTGCCGACGAACACGTCTGTCGGGGGAGCGGTGGAGTTAACCCTTTCAGCGGAGCACCTCTGGGACAACTTCAAACACTTAACGATGCCAGGGGCAGGAGCAGCTAGTGATTACCACAGCAACTGCCGACAGTGGTTGCTATAGAGACAGCTCGGGATCCAAAGAAAGTCTGAAGCAACTCGGGCCAGCTCTCGAGAACCAAATATAAACTTTCGCAGAAGTGCTATCAGCACAAGTTTCTGCCAAACTTTGAGGCAGCGGAAAACATTATGGGATGCATATGCGCATCAGCACATCATCAGGCTCCTACAGGCCTGCGTTGAATGACCCTGCTGTTGACCAACAACAGTAACAGATCCTCTGTGTGCCATATATCCGAGACGTAGCGTTATGTAAGTGCCGGCTCGGGGGCAGCTCTCTCTCGCCTGTCTGGCTGCCCGTCCTGCCTGCCCGCTCACCCAAAGCGCACATTTTCTCTCCAACGACACAGCCTGCTTCTATTTCTGTGCACGCCGCTACGAAGACATGGTTTTAATGCCTCTGCGCTCTGAAGCAATTCCTCAGTGCAAACACAAAGAGAGACGGGGAAAATATGCCTCAGTCGCACCGCTCGTCCCGCGATGCTCGTGTCTGCCGCAAAAGTGTGACACAGTCAAGAGGCTGAGAAGAGCTCTGTGTCACTGACTATTCCCACTGGTTTCCAGACTATCAAGCCCTGGCCTGCAGCCACTATATTGCTTCATTGTATACACATTATAAGAGAAAAGGGGCCAAGGTGTGTTTGTATGAGTCCCAGGTATGGCAAGTTATGATTACCTATGGTGGGATAATTCTCAGCTTCATAAAGATGGTGAGTGCAGAGCAACGTCCAGAGGTGTGTGTGTGTGTGTGTGTGTGTGTGTGTGCGTGTGTATGTGTGTGTGTATGCACACACATATGCAGTGATATGTGTGTGCTGCGAGAGCGATGAGGGCATCAGCGCACCAAAAGATCCATTTGGAGGCAATGCAGTCTCTCTTTCAAAAGGTGAGAAAGACGGAGGGAGGTACAGGAGTACGGGCAGATAGATGAGAACGTGTGGACTTAAAGGCCTCTGGGCCTTTAAGAGATTACTGCCTTATTGCTTTGAGACTGTCCAATCTGACATCAGTTGTGTGGAGGTAAGAACAGCTGACCACACACAAACACACACGCTCACACACGGAAAGCAATAAAGATAGCAACACAAAACTCTGTGAAAACAGGCGTCAAGCGGTGACGCACAGAGCGACGGCCAGGGAAAAGCAAACAGAAAGAAAAATAAGAATAGGCGACGAAAGGGAAAGGTCGGCGACATTGGACGCGAACTGCAGCTGTTAGCGTGTGTCGGAATCGATGTGTAAGAGAAAGCTAGCAGAGAAAGAGACCGGGGAGAAGAAAGCGACAGGTTAAAGAGAGCAGGTGGGTGGAGAGTCTGGGGTGGTGGAGAAAAGGTCTTTCCTCAGACCCCCGCAGAGGAAACGTGGGAGGTGGGGAGAGAGGGACGGAGGAAAACCCATAAAGAAAAAAAAAAAGCTGAGCGTGGGGGCCGGGAGAGAGAGATGCAGAGGCTGACTTTGAGAAGGAAAAAAAGATGTGAAAGATTGTGTCGGCGGGAAAGACGGAAGAAAAGAGGAGCGGGAGGACAACAGGCGCAGGAAGGAGGCGTGGAGTATGAGCTGAAGAGACAGAGAGAGGGAGAGAGGTAGTCCCGTCCGTCGCCCCCTCAGCCCAGCGACAGTGTCATGAGGAGAGCCGGGCTGCCGGTAGCCACCCACAGAGCAACAGTAACCAGGGGAGCCCTGCTTCTGCCTGCTGCCTCCCACTCCACGTCCAATAACAGCCAGTACCTTTCCTCCCACCACACTGCTACTTACAGGCTCTACTTATTACCTCACCCACACACACACACACACACACACACACACACACACACACACACACACACACACACACAGACAGTTCACTCCGTTTCGCTCCACACACAGGGAGACGACCGATTAGTCAATAATGGTGGGAATGAATTCAGAGAGAAATTGTGCGAACGCTGTCGTACGACATGGGGGTGTTCTGCTCCTCCGCGGGGTTTCCTCTGGGCTTTTTACGGAGCGGGTGTCGCATCGACACAAGCCGATTCCCGTTACGTGTGCGCGATCACGGACGCAGGTCGCATGATGTGGCAGTGCTGTCAGTTTCAGCACAGGGGATGACTCGACGGCAGAACATGCTGCAACGAATACTGGGAATAAGGTAAAAGAGGAGGGGGTGATCCAAGGACAGTCAGTACATACACATGCACAGCTAAGCAAGTCAACCTGCGAGCATAGCTTAGCAAAACATAGCTCGACTCGGCCGACTCATCATAACTCTGTCTTTGTTCCAGTTTACATGCAATGTGGAGAACTCAATAGTTGATGGAAACATGTCCGCTTCCTCAGCACTAGGTGGCAATATGTAGTGCTTCGACAAGTTAATGTGGACTCCTTTCTCGTCGTTCCTGAAATAGACCTTAATGGGAGTGTCAGCCATGTTGCTGTTCCAATGTGTATGCTGGAGACTTGGTAGATTTTACCTGCTCAATGACAACATATGTGTAGCATTGCAAGTTAGCATTAGCATTAACGAGCTAGCATTATTGAGTTAGCGCTAGCGACTTCCAGTCTCTGGTTTTTGCTTGAAAATTAACATCTCCTGTAGTCTGCACAGTGTGTTCATGTGCAACAGACCGAGCTGACAACAGCTGACGGGACGCCAAAGTCTATTGTGGGTGTCAGTGTTCGATTGACTTGGTGTGTCCAGGCCTTAAAGCATTTAGTTGTCCAGTTATATATGGATTAAAGCCAGAATTCATCATAATTTGTCATGTCAATGAAAAAAGACTTTTAACTTTGACTTCCCAACAGACGACTACAGCAGGTCTGAAACCATCATCATATTCTCATTTAAATTTCAGGCATTGAAACATAAAAATGTGTTTGTCTCTACAACTGAATGAAAGCATGATAAAGTGAGACAGCAGTTTGTTTCTGGTGAAACATCATGCTCCCGGTACATGCTCCTGGTTCTTCCTCAATATCTTATTCCACTTCTGATTCTGGCTGAAATACATGAGGGTGGATGCGTAAGAGATCCACAGCTGTATCACAGCTGTTAGTTAGGGAAAACGGAAAAAGTTGCCAAGCTCTGTGGTTTAGCGAAGAACACAGTCACGTGATCATTTATACGAGTGGCAGAAAGGACAGCCAAACAAAGCCAGCGGGGGGTTGTCAGAAAAGTATGAAATTGGTCAAAACTCAAGTAGCATTAATATAGCAGAGCTGTTTCTATGTCTTGGAGCAATCAGTAAGACACAGAATATTTGATTTGCCTTTAACAGAGTCATTTGTAAATAGAATGAAATGTGACTGAAATACAACCAGTCTAGAGTCATGTTATATAGAAGCTGATGGGCATTTCATTAGCATAAATTAAAGCTTCGTACAGTGAAATGTTTTACAAACCATGAATGTTTGTGGAAAACATCCCAATAATTCATCCAACAGGTGAATTTTAACAAAAAAAACCTGCAGACTGAGTGTGGAGGAGATACAGCAGATACATTTAAACCAATTAAAGTATGTGTGTTGTGTGTGTGTTGCTGGTTAAAAACTCCAGCTCTAATAAATGTGTGATTCATTGAGCTTTTTTTTCCATTGTTGAGCACTTTAATGCTCAATCAGATGGATGGAAATGGATACATGATTTGAACTGAGGGGCTAAATGAATTAGTCTACAAATCCAAGTGGGTTGGGTGGGGATTCGGTTGAAACAATCACACATAGGAGCAGCCTCTCGAAAACCCAACAACGCCTCTGTGTGACTCTGTGGGACGAAGAGTGTGCTGAAAATTGAAATAGGAAGAGACCGAGTGTGTATATGTTAGTGTGAGAAAGAGAGAGTGTTTTTTTTTAATAGGATGAACATAACCTCCTAAAAACACACACACACACACACATGCACACACACTAAAACAGAAAGGGAGACACAGTGATGCACAGAGAGGTATCACAGAAACAGTGTGTGGGTGGAGGTTAGCCCTTGGGTTTTCCCCAGAAACCGGCAGCCTCATTACAAAAGCAAACACACACACACACACACACACACACACACACACACACACACACATACACGCAGAGATGCACACCCTATGTACAAAGGGCTTCCCCCATGCTGTAACAGCTGCGAGGCCCGCATCCACAGTGAGATATCAAACCTGTATTATCCACTGACCAGAATGCTCCAGATGCAACACACTGTCTAAATGAATGCACACATGCAAGACGTGTTTGGTCTGCCGCCTGTGATACTGTTAATACTGTTAATACTGTATACTCAGAGTCTCTTCAGAAAGTGCTGCTCCCGACTTTTCAGGAGTTTCTGTTTTGTTTGCGCGACTCCTCCGAGCACATAAGAGGGAGGGATTACATTGGAGGAAAGCCCATTAATGTCAGATTATTGATGTAATATTTATGAAGCCATATCAAGAGGGTCGTGTTTCATTATTCAAGGCGACAGTTGTAGTGCGTGTGTGTGTGTGTGTGTGTGTGTGTGTGTGTGTGTGTGTGTGTGTGTGTGTGTGTACGATGTGTGTGTGGACCTGGCTCTCGCTAACAGACTGCAGCAGCGGATGTGGGTGTAAAAGGGCTTTCCCGACGCCATGGAACAGTGAAATGCCCGCTACTCTTATGTAAACATGGATTAGAGTGTACTCTGCTGCACACACCTACACACACGCGCACCCACTTGTATACACAAATACACACACGAGAGATGCATGTCAGCCGCTCGGGGCAGCTGTTACATAAAGACAAATAATGTAATGCCCCGCCTTAAATAATGCAGACTGGAATACTTGGGAGTGTGGAGTGATCGCAGCAGCGCATACACACATCCTCGGACATGAACACACAACAGACACAAACGCACACACGCACAAACTGCAGTTCAAATACTGTGCCCATGTGGACATTAATAATCATCTTGATAAAAAGTCTCTCTCTCTCTGTCAGACACACACACACACACAGACCCGCAAAAGGAGTTGAGCTTGGCTCAGTACAAACTTGTTGAGGTGCAGACACACACACACACACACACAGATCTCCAGTCAAGATAAAAATGCTTGTTTGGGACTGTAGATGGAAAGTCCAAGAGTACCTCGAGAAAACAGTCACACACATGTAAACTGGAGTCACACACCGGTGCTAACCACCAACCCACCATGCGGGCCCGTACCAATAACCATCAGAATGATTTAAGGAGCAAAAACAAGCAAAAAGAAAACCTGGCCTCAGCCCCCCCCCCCCCCCCCCCCCGCCCCCCCATATCAGTGGTCGCTGCCTGGATCTTCCATCAAAGGCGGACATTGAAAGGGAAAAATTAGCACAGCAACCTTACAGCAGAATCTAATTAACACCTCCGTGACACAGGCTCAACAAAAGCCGCACGTCAGGAGCTTAATCACAACAAGCAGCGCAGCAACCCGGAGCTCTGAGCTGACCGGTGCTGTTCCCACTGCAACAGGAGCTGACATGGAGACGCTGAAATCATGGACGACGTCTGCCGTAAGCGCTGAACACCGGTCATTTGGGCGGCTCCGATTAATTCCTGCCGATGATTACTTTGCGTGTAACGGGGAGGGGGTTTCATAAACCCAGGGCTTTCAACGGTGATATCTGAGATCCTACTTCAAAGCGGCTCTAATCAGTGTTTTCCTCAGCAATGCATCGAATAACGCAGTGAAAACACTGTGACTAAGTCAAAGAGTTCAATTACAGTCATCGATCAAATGAAAATGATTGCCTGCCTATTTAGTCCTCGTCGGCTTTACAGCTGTCCAGCCCCAGACTTCTCCATTGTGCAGCAGTCAAGCTGAGCACAGTCAGGTCTGACCCTCAGGAGGCTGTGGAGACCAAACACTGAGTCAGAATAAGAGTGAAAATTAGACCTCAGTTGGTGGTGATCTAGTGAAGTGCACCCTACCTCACTACAAGATTGTCAGACCTTTTTGTGTGAGTTCCTCTGGGTACTCCAAATCCATTAGGTTGATGGGAGACTCTAAGTTGTCCCTAGGTGTACTTGAGACAAGTGACCTGTCCAAGGTGTTTTCCCTGCCATCACCGCTATGTGGACGATGTATGGATGGATGATAACACTGTACTATTTTGTTTTGTTTTGTTGGGGTTTACCTTGATGATGCTTTTTGTTTATGTAATCTCCCGTTATATCTTGGGATATGAATTGTTAGGAATTGGCACTTAAAATAAAGTTGAAGTTGAACTAATGGATTCTTTTGGCCACTTGGGGGCAGCACGAGCAGACTGTGAAGACCTGACATTTAATCAGCTTTCAGGTTGACTTACAAAGCGGCACAGCGAGCGTGGCGGAGCCGAGGCCAACGTCGCTGTGACACGGTGACTGTGAGCGAGCCTTTTCACATTGTCACAGTGTTGTTTCACACACTGTCATTATAAAAAATATCAATTATAGCTGCTTTAAAGGTTGTGCTACGAGCGATGAATGAGATAAGATACAAACAGGGAATGAAGAGTAAAAGACTGCCCTTCTCATGAGCTGTTCAAACTTCACACAGCTCGTCATGGAGGAGGAAAGATCACCTTTCACCCTGCGCCCGGGGCTCCTCTAATAGCAGGGGGGTGATTTACACATTTTAGATACAAGCACAAATTACTGCTCTGGCACTAGGTGTAACATAATAATCAAGCTTAAATCAAAGCATATAATTATTGCATGGCTGCATTTGATTTCATTCACCCTCATGTCATAAAGACAGAGTTTACTTGTGTTCAGAGCTTCTACCTGATTTCTCATCTATGAGGACAAACATCATCGTTTTGGGGTTATTGTCGTTTTGCATTTTGCTGTTTACTTGATGATTTGCGTGGTTATTAGTTTAACCACCTGTTCCTGGGATTATAACACACCTGATTATGAATGTTTCAGTAGAGTCAGCCATTCGATTTTGACTCTGTCTTCGTCTTTCATGCTAGTCACAGCCCGGTGACAGAACAAGGACTGTTGTGGAGATGAAGATGGCTTTGTTCTTGGATTCTTCTTTGGTATGTAGTTGTCGCTGTCAGCTGTCTGCAAACACACACACACACACACGGGCAGGTGTTAATGCTACCATTTGTCTGTTCTGCTCCCTGGACCAATGTGATTCATTTGCTCTGTTGTCTTCCAAATTCTCTCTTCTTCATTATTGATGAACGCTGCAGTACTTTCTTAGTTCGTAACACGCTGCACATCGAGCCCAGATTCTGTGTATGTGTGTGTGTGTATGTGTGTGTGCGTTACATGCAAATTAAATGTCCCTGTAGTAATAACAGCCTTATTAAAGCACAGATTATTTGAATGTTAATTAAATTCTGCTTTATGTGACATTATTATGCATTTATGCTATAATGAAGCAACAGTATATCTCTCTTTGTATCATCAGCCACCCCACCATCACTCCCGTATCTCCCCTCTTTTCTTTTAACCCCCTCTGTTTTTCTCTGCCACCTCCAGCCTTTCTTCCCTCGCCTCTTGTCTCCCTCGTTCCTGTCTGTTCAGCACATTAAGGCTCAGCGGATGCCCCCAGTTCTCGTGACTCACCCCTCCTGTGTGCCTGCGTGCTTGTTTATGCGTGCATGTGTGTGTGTGTGTGTGTGTACGCGTGTTTCTGTATGCTCATCGGCCTGGCATGGAGAAACAAATTGGTTTGTTTTCACTCCTGTGCTCCGCACCCACAGACGTCTTCCAGGCAACTGTCAGGGCGAGCCTGTGTCACTCATGCACGCCTCGGCAGGGCCGGCCGTCCACCGTCGCTGTGTTCGCACTGCGGCGAGCGAGCGCGTCCAGGGTGTCAGGGTGCCTCCGTGTCCCGTAAGCATGTTTTCATGTATGTGTGTGTCAGCATGCGGTGGGGGCCTCAGGAGGGGAGGGAGGCCATGAAACATGCAGGAAAAAAAAAACAGGAAAATCATCGTGAAGCGGCTTTCAGAAAAGGAACGCAATTCCGGTGACACAGTGGCTCAATGAGGAGCACTGATGCCTCTCAGCAAGAAGCGGCCTGGTTTAAATGCCGGTTACAACAAGAGCCTTTCTGTGAGGAGTTTGCATGGTCTCACTGTGTCTGTGTGGGTTTTCTCCAAGAACTCAATTGAGGACTCTAAATTGCCCCTGGGTGTGAATATGAGTGTGAGAGGCAATGGTATGTGTGTGTGTGTGTGTGTGTGTGTGTGTGTGTGTGTGTGTGTGTGTGTGTGTGCCCTGCAATGAACCTGTCCAGGTTGTGTTCCCTGCCTTCACTCTGTGTACACTGGAGACCCCTACAACACTGCTACAGTACAAATCAGGTAAGATAATGGATGGATGTAATCCAATTAAAGTAGACTGTATATTATAAGGACTTATTATAAACTTTATTCCAATTCCAACACTCATGAAGTTTGCACCAGGATAACAAATGTGTGTGATGACCATGTTTTCATCTACATTCATATAATTCAGTAGTGCTTTACGATAAAATGTGTATCTGCTGCCTGAAAATAAAACACATCTGAAGTAAGCTTGCTTCTGCTTATGGGAAAAGGTTTTAAAGCGAGCATTACAATGATTTTCAAGAGGAAGAAACAACCTTCTAGGACATGCAGTGTGAAAGGGACTCATTCAACACACTGCTGAAAATGGTTCTGTCCAAGGCTGTATTCTTGTATTCTTACAACAAATGTCAGTGTTCTTTTAAATGAGGCTCTGGCCTCACTTTTGCAATACCTTTACAGAACTAGAATAGCATTGTTAATTAAAAAAATGGTCAGGTGTATGGCTGAGACAGTAAAAATATTAGACTGGAAACAGGCTGCTCTGAGTGGGTTTATTGGTAGGAGTCTGATTTGAAAAGACAGAACAGAAAAATCCACTTTTGCTGCTCTGATCTCAACATGCGAGTCACCGTATTGAGCAGGGAACACAAAGGCTGGATCATCAGATTTTGACCTTGGTATAACCATGACAGAAGCATCTGTATAATTCCTGTGCCAGAGGCCAACACACCGTGCTCCCAGCTGAGGGATATAGGCACCTCAAAGCTTATCTAACACTTCCCTTTTATATGTTGCAACTAAAATGCAACCAGCACTGAAGGTGATCATGCTGGAGGTATGGGGACACGTGGATCTGTAAAATCTGTCTCTGTTTCTGTTTAAGTTCAGATCCTGGCAGCTGAATGAATAGTGAGTTATGGACAAGACTGAAAACTTTCTCAGTTGGATCAGTCAATCAGTATAAGACAGTATGAACTGAAAGTTCATACAGTAAATGCTACTGGTGCTTCTCAACTAAACCTGTGATATAGGTAAATCCATTCATGTGATCCATTAGCGGCAATAGTGAAACTATTCTGATTACAATCTTGGAATACAGTTGCTCATAATTCATGACGTATGAATTTCATTTCTATTTCTAAATACTTGACACAACAGAACAGGTCACCCTTCATTTATTTATTAACCTTTTCAATAACTCATCCAACACAACTGTTGCTGCTACTTTTTAACATAGGGCAACTCGGATCTCTATCTATCTCTCTCTCTCACTATATATATATATATATATATATATATATATATATCTGTCTGTCTGTCTGTCTGTCTGTCTGTAATATGGACTCTATTAAATGTATTCCATTACTCCCTGACATTGTGTAGGAATAGATGTGTCTCTAGCTCCTCAGCAGAGAGGAGTGGTCTGGCCTTTGGACCGGTCCCGGGCACACAGACCGGACCGAGCGCCGATGGACCGCTGAGATTCCAGCAGCGATGGGTCAAGAAGTGGGACAGCGAGCCAAGCCTCCAGGAGTGTTTGCCAGGATGCCGCTTTGCAGACAAGCTGTGCCTCTCCAACGTGCAGATCTGTGTCGAAAGAAGAGAGGAGTGCTTCTCCTCAGCTGAGCTTGTAGATCGCTCCCAGCGCACAGAAGAGGCCAACACACCGTGCTCCCAGCTGAGGGATATAGGCACCTCAAAGCTTATCTAACACTTCCCTTTTATATGTTGCAACTAAAATGCAACCAGCACTGAAGGTGATCATGCTGGAGGTATGGGGACACGTGGATCTGTAAAATCTGTCTCTGTTTCTGTTTAAGTTCAGATCCTGGCAGCTGAATGAATAGTGAGTTATGGACAAGACTGAAAACTTTCTCAGTTGGATCAGTCAATCAGTATAAGACAGTATGAACTGAAAGTTCATACAGTAAATGCTACTGGTGCTTCTCAACTAAACCTGTGATATAGGTAAATCCATTCATGTGATCCATTAGCGGCAATAGTGAAACTATTCTGATTACAATCTTGGAATACAGTTGCTCATAATTCATGACGTATGAATTTCATTTCTATTTCTAAATACTTGACACAACAGAACAGGTCACCCTTCATTTATTTATTAACCTTTTCAATAACTCATCCAACACAACTGTTGCTGCTACTTTTTAACATAGGGCAACTCGGATCTCTATCTATCTCTCTCTCTCACTATATATATATATATATATATATATATATATATATCTGTCTGTCTGTCTGTCTGTCTGTAATATGGACTCTATTAAATGTATTCCGTTACTCCCTGACATTGTGTAGGAATAGATGTGTCTCTAGCTCCTCAGCAGAGAGGAGTGGTCTGGCCTTTGGACCGGTCCCGGGCACACAGACCGGACCGAGCGCCGATGGACCGCTGAGATTCCAGCAGCGATGGGTCAAGAAGTGGGACAGCGAGCCAAGCCTCCAGGAGTGTTTGCCAGGATGCCGCTTTGCAGACAAGCTGTGCCTCTCCAACGTGCAGATCTGTGTCGAAAGAAGAGAGGAGTGCTTCTCCTCAGCTGAGCTTGTAGATCGCTCCCAGCGCACAGAAGAAACGGGAACCTCGACGTGGCCCCTTGTTAAACCTCCCCATGTGTACGCCACTCAGCAGCTAGGGAGAGCATACACTCCCGTCTGTGCACACACATACACACACACACACAGACGATTATACACCACCACCACCACCACCCCCTACCACGGCCAACCTGCCGAGCCCCCCCACCACACCCAAAAAAAAAATCTGTGTCGGTTATGTAAAACGCAGGGCGAGGAGTATGGGAAAGGTCCCTGGAGAGCAACGTTGTCATCATACATTAAACAGCACCCCAGGTCTGACTAAACACCCGCTCATTAATAAACAATGAGGAGAGCAGTTAAATATAGATTCCTCCCCATCCCCACCCCACCCCCCTCTCCCCCACTGGTTCTCCCCCTCTGGCAGAAGCCTCTCCATAAGGAGAGCAGAGGAGGAGGCCTTCCCCGCTCTGCACCGCGCTGCACTCCTTCATGTTGGGTTCAGCACCATGGAGAGTGAGCCTGTGTGCGTGCGTGTGTGCGTGTGTGTGTGTGTGTGTGTGTGTGTATGTGTGTGTGTGTGTGTGTGTGTGTTGACAGCTCACCAGGTGTCCTCTCAGTGCGAGCTCCCTCCGTCAACAGGAGCCAAGCGGTAAACACGAGCCCGGCTGACGGTAACCATGTCAAAGCGACGCCTCACCTTATCTCCCCTCTCCCAGCGCGCTCTCTCACCCCGTCCCTCCCCTTCCTCATCAATCTGCGCCCACCCGCCCCCTCCATCCCCTCTAACTGCATTTAACACCCTCTCCTGACCTCCCTTTCACCGCTCTTTTCTCCCTCTCCATCCGTACAGTAGGTAATGTCAGCAGCTCACCCTGTTCCCTATCGCCAAATATGTCTACGCTCCGTCGCCTCCAAGCTCCAGCCAACACTTTCCTTTCCACTCTCCACCTTTTCTTCTTTTCTAAGGGCCTCTATCCATTCTTCTGTCTGATTTAAGCTGCAGGACTATCTTTTACTCTTTCCCCTAAAGGGCAGATGGATTTCTTTTCATGAGCCTGGAGAACAAGAAAGATGAGGAGAATTCAAACCCCTGAGGAGCGATAGAAGGGATAGGAAGAAGAAGTGGGTGATGCATAGAAAGTAGACAGCCTTCAGCTCCTTGCCAGAAAGCAGGAGAGACACGGCCAGTCCAAGCAGAATAGACTTATATCGGGGTAGCCAGACAAAAATCAGGAGAAAGCTTTCCCATATTTCCTTTTTCCCCTGTTGTTTAAATGAGAATGGAGCTGTGATTTTTCATTCAAAAACAAGCAAAACAAACAAGCAGAGCGATACAGGTTGAGGGAGAGAGACGGAGGACAGGAAGCTCTGACAGGATTAAATCCCAGGCCTGCAGCGGCAGATGCAGTGCCAGAGGTGAGGGACTAAGTCTGTCCAGACCTTCTATCTGTGGACACGATTAAAATATTAAGAATGTCCCCAAGTCACCCCAAGTGTTTTCAGATGGATGGATGGATGGATGGATGGATGGATGGATGGATGGATGGATGGATGGATGGATGGATGGAGTCATGTCTGCGGTCACTTGATGAGGTCCAGTCCAGTGGTGTGATATACTTGCCTTCACCTCTCCGTTTAGTTTTTCTCAACTTCTGGGAGGATTTTCAGTGCTAGCTGCTGAACGCTCCACTGTGTTCACCCGCTCGTCATAAGAATTGAGCGATTAGACCTTTTTCACTGGATAACAGCTTCCTGCTGCTGCCAAAAACACCTTTCTGAGAGCGATGGAAGTGAAGCAAAACGGCAAGGCTGCAGGTGAAAGGGCCACAACGAACATCACCCTCGGCCCATCTGTCATCTTACCTGGCTCGTACGAGTGTCTCAGGGGTCTGAGATCTCTGGCACACATGGAGCAAGCACACGGGGCACACCCTGAAATGAACCAACCTTCCACTGAGCGTCAGGAAGTACACACAGAGCAAGCGACTCTTTCTTGCTCTCTTTCCGCATGCTCAAAAAAGATCTTGGTGTCTGTGAACATTTGCAGGCAAGTTAATCAAATGCTGCTGTGGACTCCTGGAGACTGTGAAGGTCAGAAGCTCCACCTCTGGTCAGCAGCCAGCTGTCAGTCTGCCCAATCAGGTGGAGCGGTGGTGAGGCAGAGACAGAAGGGGGGAGTAGATGGGGACAGCAGCCAAAGGTTTTGTGATGATGCCTCCATCCAAAACAGCAACGTGGCCGCTCGCATCGTATTACAGTGAGCACGAGGCGGCTGAAGGGAAGAGACGGAAAAGAGAAAGGGCAAAAGAGAGATGGGAAGAGGGGAGGACAGTGGGGTGAGATCCAGGGGTGAAGGTGGAGTAGCAAAGTTGTCGTTGGAGGAGAGAAGGAGCGAGGGATGGCGGACGAGAGGGTGGTGGATGATACAGGAAGGTGAGCCAATCGTCCCGCTCACTTGACCCTTCCAATTACCACAGCGACGGTTAATTAGCGCCGAGGTAAGCTCTGGTAATTACCACATTGTGTCTCGGACAAGAGGCTACGCGCGCAGATCACACACACGCTCGCAAACATGTTGCTATGGATACCTGCAACCCTTTCCACCACTGTGCTGGGGGAAAAAAAAAAGATAGAAAAGAGAAGATGGAAATAGATAAAAGAGATGTGAGGAAATAACAAGAGCAGATACAAGAAGCAGGCAGACAGCAAACAAAAGCTCTACAAAGGCGGAGGAAGTGGGAGCAGCGTTCAGTTCAGAGAGGGTGGCGGGCGTGCGTGTGTGTCGGCCACATTGTGTCGGAGACGCACTTTAACCAACTCCCTCTGTCTAGGAATGACAGTCGAAAAAGAAAAGCCACGCATCAGAATTAGAAATTGTTGAATGCGTAGCAGAGATCTCATCTCTCGGACGTAAGAATAACGAGAAAAAACAAGAATAAAAGAAAAAAACAAAGCCTTGAACACGCACACGTTTCAGACAGGAACCCTTTGGTCGGCTCTGACACACTGACCCCTGCTACATCCCTGAGCCACCACACACACCTGGACATGCAGTGGTACATCCATGCTCATACTCACACATGTGCACACACAGTGTGACAGCACTGCAGCCCGGACACACACAGACGGGACAGATAGGTCCTGACGCTCGGACCTGACCCCTCGCCCCCTCTGCCAGCACCTTCAGCCCTCCAGAACACTGATATCGTATGTGCTGGAACACACGTGTGCATGCACACACACACACAGACACACACACACACACACACACACACACAGAAATGTCTCTTCTGCTTAGCTGATGTGTTGCATAAGCTGTCGGGAGGTGTGCTCCTCAGAGGCAGAGTACAAGGAAGAGTGTCGGCCTCTGACAGGCCAGGTTGTGGGGCCACGCTGGGGTTAAAAGACATCGCCTTTTGTGCGATACCTGCCACGAAACTCGCCAAGCAGGGAGACTCCTGTGCAGGCTGTGTTGTGTTGTGTTACAATGAATAATTAGAGTTAGTGAGTGACTGCAATATATCACTTTGCTGCAAACTGGTTTATTTTTCCTGTTCTTTCAAGTGAAACAGTTATCCCACAACAGCGAGCCAAATGAACTCGGCAGAGTGTGACTGCCCCCCTCAGCTCAAGGGAGCATCTGGCCTCAGCATCACTCCATCTAACGCAGGCCTCCCCTCTTTCATGGATGAATAGACAGCGCCACCAAGTGGCATATCCTTGTGTTACAGCTGCTCTGCAAACGTACCACCTGGGGCCCGTTGCAGGAAGAAACAAATCGGACTAACGTGTAACACCCTGCAAACTCATATTGCCTCTTCGTTAACTGGATCATCAGGACAATCCGTGGTCAAAAAATATGTTTTCATGACGAACCAGACTATGAAACGCTGCTGAAACCCGTGCGGACTGAATGAATGAATGAAAGTGTGTGTGGCGTAAGGGGAGGAGAAAGCTAGAAACTCGAGGTTTCTTCAAGAAAACCTGCTCCCGACCAGGTTAGGTTGTCATCGTAATTGGCATCGTGTTTGTCTTTTATGTACAGTCTATGAGTTTGTCTGGCGGCGCCTGTGTACAGTATCTCCATGACTCCAGACCGAGGAGAGGGCGGGAACAAGGCTGCTACGGAATGTCATTGGTTCAGCCCTGTGTCAGTCAAGAAAAGTCGCTTTAACATTTAAGGTGTGTCAAACCGAGTTCAGTTCATAGGAATCGAAACACAGACAGTGCAAAAAGTAGGACCGAAACCTGAGCACTTGAGGTTGGAGAGGAAAACCACACAAAATCCGGGTATTTAAAACTTCCTTTATTTTCCTTTAGTACCTTTGATTAAGTTTCAGTACAAAAAAAAGAAATCTTTAGAATTACATTAAGCAACAGATAGCAGACAATCTGTGGAAAGACTGCATTAACCGGCTCATTTGACATGTAGATCGACATAAAAAAATACGGACTAGACAAAATAGTGAAGTACTTTGTCATCAGAGGGACATTTTCAGCCACTTCTACTGAGCTCCCCACTGTGTTTTGTCAATTACTGATATAAATAAGGATCGATAGGTTAATATGTGAATAAGTACTGTTTGTAACAGATGGTAATAATGTACAGGAATTCACTGGATAAAAAAAGAGCCTGACACCAAATCCTATAAATGGATGGAAAAGAAAAAATTGGATGGTTGTCAGCCAGGTCGGCTGTCATACAACTATACTCTTCAAGGGGGTGAGTTTAGTCAAAGTGAAATACAAGAAGCTTTTGTTTTTCTTCATAATATGACTTAACTGTGACTGTGGAAGATACAAATCGAGTAGATCCCACTTTTTCTGACTTTGTCAAACCTTGCAGGTTAAAAACAGTCATGCTTTGCTGTGCCCCGGGACAGCCTGGCAAACAGTCCATTGTGTATTTCCTGATTTCACTGGACGTGTACCGGGATAAAGAACTTACTTCAACCAAGTCAAGTCAAGTCAAGGTGCACCTTTATTTTCCCTTTTTTTCTCAACTCTTCTCATCTCTTCATGCCATCAATTTCACTCTATATAAGTACTTACTTTATTTTATCCTTGTCATGGTGGGGTTTTGTATTGGACCCCAGTGCGGAAACATGCAGACTCAAGGATGGACAGTTGCTCTGGACAATCTGCTCTTTGATTTAGTGGAAAGAACCACTGATCAAATCCTAGAAATGGATGGAAATGAAGAGTCGCTGTCAGCCAGCTCAGCTGTTATACAACTCTCCTCTTCAATGACGTGAGTTTAAAAGTGAAAGACTAGCAACTTAAGTTTCAGTTATTAATCTGAGTTAAGTAAATTATAATTGATTTTTTACAAACAATCTGGAATCTTACAAAATATAAATTAAGTAGATCCAATTTTGTCTAAAATTTCAGATTAACGTCAATCATGAGATCCATTATCATTCCCCTGCCTTGGCTGCATGTGAGCTGGGACAGAGAGGGGACATCTACAACCAAGTCATTTGAACTTTATTTTCTCGACCATTTCTTATTCCTGCATGACTCTTACTTTATTTATTCTTATCAACCCTCTCATTCTTTCTGCTTTGATCTAAGTTTGGATTTCCAGACACTCCAGGAAGGGCAGTATGGAGAGCTTGTTAATCTATATATAGATAGTTTATTGGCTATTTTAGAACCTGCTCTTCAAAAAAGAGTTGTTAATGAATGTGTCCATGCTTTCATTTCTGATAAAGATGGTCAACGTTGGAAATCTGAGGTGGAGGACAGATTCCTTGACACATTATACAGCCCATGTACACAACAAAGCAAACATATGTATATGAATGAACCTCTTGACAGTCCCCTTCAGCTGCGTGATAAAATTAAAATTTATACACGCGTTTCACCAGTCACCAAGCCGCAGATAACGTCTGTGACCGTTATGGATCAATTCACCTATTCCAACATGTTGAACAATGACCCTGACCCATATCCCGAAGCATCAGAGAAAACAGATCGTAGTCTGGATTTTGAGACATTCCAGAAAGGACAGTATACAGAGTTACAAGATCAAATTATAAATCAGGTGAAAAGACTACCTGTAAACACAATCATGAGTTGCTTACCAATAAATGTAGACTTTCCAGTGGTAAAAGATCACTATTACACTCTTTTAAAACATCATCTTCGCAAAGGAGCCATTAATCAATATGCTTTCTCTATCATCCTCCTCAAAGATGGTACACAGGTGGAATTTCCCTGTGTTACACCCAAAAAAGATAGGGGTGATTGGAAACATAGTGACGTCAAACTGATTGAAGATATTAATGAGTATCTAAAAGAAAAAGGAGCTGATGTGGAGGTCATTTTGATCCACACATACTACAGCCCCTGTATTAAACAACGCAAGGTGTCATGTATGTACCAACTTATGGCCAGTTCACATCAGTGGCATCATAAATATAGAATTAAAACTAATGTGGTTTCTACTGAGTGTTGGGGGCTGAGTGGCCAATTCACCTATTCCAACATGTTCAACAATGATCCTGACCCTGAAGCATTAGAGAAAATCCTCAAATTAATGGACGAATTCGACGAAAAGGAAACATTTTCAACCAATTCAACTGAGTCCAGCTTAGTACAAATTTATTTTCGCTGCCATTTCTTTAACAAATCTTCACTTCTCCTAATGCCATCATTTTCCTGTGACACCAGTCAATACCTTTATCCTTTCTGGTATGATTGTAGTCTGGATTTTGAGACATTCCAGAAAGGACAGTATACAGAGTTTGTTAATCAAATTATAAATCAGGTGAAAAGACTACCTGTAAACACAATCATGAGTTGCTCACCAATAAATGCAGACATTCCAGTGGTAAAAGATGACGATTATGCTATTTTAAAACATCATCTTCGCAAAGGAGCAAATAATCAATATGCTTTCTCTATCATCCTCCTCAAAGATGGTACATCTTTTATACTCACCCCCAAAAAAGATGGGGGTGATTGGAAACATGCTGAGGTCAAATTGATAGAGGATATTAATGAGTATCTAAAAGAAAAAGGAGCTGATGTGGAGGTCATTTTGATCTACACATACTACAGCCCCTGTATTAAACAATGCAAGGTGTCATGTATGTACCAACTTATGGCCAGTTCACATCAGTGGCATCATAAATATAGAATTAAAACTAATGTGGTTTTTACTGAGTGTTGGGGGCTGAGTGGCCAATTCACCTATTCCAACATGTTCAACAATGATCCTGATCCATATCCCGAAGCATCAGAGAAAATCTCCTTCAAATTACTGGACAAATTTGATTCAAATACCAAACCAGCAGTTAACTTCAAGAAACTACAACCACAGGAAAGAGGCAAACAATTCAAGGACTTTACATCTGCTCGCGAGAAGCTGAAAGACCTGGCAAACACTTTATTTGGCACATATAGAGAACATATGGAGAGAGGAGAACGCATGATCTCGACTCTAGCATTTCATCCTGACATCCAGGATGATATACTGGAAAATCTCAGAGCGTATTGGGAGGGAAATGTCAGAAAGAGTTTTAAAAAGGCCGTAAATGAGCAACTCAATCCACATCTCAATGTTAAAGTGGTTCAGTGTTTTGTGACCCTGTACAAAACATTCTTGGGTGAAAGCAGCCATTTGAGCTTTTATCGGACTTGTGAAAGTATGGCAAATCGCGAATGCTTTGACTCAAGCCAGAAAATGCAACTTCCAGAGATCATGCAGTCACACATTGATATCACGGCTGACAAAAGTAATGGTCAGTCTTTCGGTTTTGAGCAGATTATGTCAATGAGTTTTCTGGCCACTGAACCTCAACGTTGACCATCTTCCTTATTAAATTGATACAACAATTGTAATGAAAATGCTGAAACTTATATTGTACAGTGGAACCTCAAGGTACGAAATTAATTCGTTCCGGAGAGGCTCTGCTATCTTTTTTTTTTTTGTATTTTCGCATTATGAAAATACGAATGAAATATATTTGTGTATTATAATGATATATACGACTGTTTAGAAGTGTAAAAATGATTTCATTTCGATTTCATTTTCATATCTTGAATGTTTTTTTCGTTAAATGGGACGAAAATTTCTTCGAAGCCCAGTTCGTATTCTGAATTTTTCATATAATAGAGTGTTCGTAAGTCACAGTTCCACAGTGTTTGGTGTCCTTTTATGTGCTGAAGTGGAACAACTTAAAGGATATTTCGTATACTTCAAGTATGTGATTTTACTTGTACCAACTTTGTACAACACCTGTGGACATGGCAAAAGAAAAGATGGAGATGGCGTTGCAGTGTACTGTGAAAGCAATGTTCAAGCAGAGCAGAGTAGTTATCACAGTCTGTTTTATTGTACTTTGACTGGTTAAGAGCCTCTCCAGCCAATACACTCTGTCAAAAATGTTTAATTGTGACATTTATATTTGTTTCATTTTTTATGACAAGTGTGTCATTGGTTTTAGCATGTGCTTTATTTATACTGTTGGTATAAATAAATATACTTCAGCTATTTATGGCTCTTATAATACATTGTATTTTTACATTTGTTTTCAATATGTAAAATGTGGCTTTTTTTAAAAGTCAAATGTATTGGAAATTTAAAAAAGAAAAGAAAGAAAAAAGAAAAGAAAAAGAAAGGAAAAGAAAAGAAAAAAGAAAAGAAAAGAAAAGAAAAAGAAAAGAAAAAGAAAAGAAAAAGAAAAGAAAAAGAAAAGAAAAAGAAAATTAAAAAGAAACTAAAAAGGAAAAGAAAAAAAGAAAAGAAAAAAGAAAAGAAAACTAAAGAAAAGAAAAGAAAAAATAAACAAAAAAAGAAAAGAAAAAAAGAAATTTTGAAAAAAAAGAAAAAGAGAAAAGAAAATAAGAAAATAGAAAAGGAAAATAAGAAAAAAATGAGTAAAAAAGAAAATAAAGTAAAGGAGTCACAGTTAAGTCATATGATGTTTATGATGATGTGAACTACAGTCCCAATGGGGAGCCCAAATGTCCAGTTTCATCAGGCTTAGTGTGACAGTGAGGAGATGCAGACTACCAAGATCTCAGATGCCAAGAGATGACTCTGGACCCAGGAAGAAGACCTCCAGAGGACTACAGGGATCTCTTCACTAACAGCAAAGACAGCACAACAAAAAGGAAGTATTGTTTCCAGTGATGGCTGGTATCAATAGGCTAGCAGGGCCCTCTCTATGTTTTGCAGCTGAGAAGTCCAGCCTCTCTGTGTCTATGGTCCAGTCTCTCTGTGTCCATGGTCCAGAGTCTCTATGCCCATGGTCCAGTCTCTCTGTGTCCATGGTCCAGCCTCTCTGTGTCCATGGTCCAGCCTCTCTGTGTCCATGGTCCAGAGTCTCTATGCCCATGGTCCAGTCTCTCTGTGTCCATGGTCCAGAGTCTCTATGCCCATGGTCCAGCCTCTCTGTGTCTATGGTCCAGAGTCTCTATGACCATGATCCAGTCTCTCTGTGTCCATGGTCCAGAGTCTCTATGCCCATGGCCCAGTCTCTCTGGGTCTATGGTCCAGAGTCTGTATGCCCATGGTCCAGTCTCTCTGTGTCCATGGTCCAGAGTCTCTATGCCCATGGTCCAGTCTCTCTGTGTCTATGGTCCAGCCTCTCTGTGTCCATGGTCCAGTCTCTCTGTGTCCATGGTCCAGAGTCTATGCCCATGGTCCAGCCTCTCTGTGTCCATGGTCCAGAGTCTCCATGCCCATGGTCCAGTCTCTCTGTGTCCATGGTCCAGTCTCTCTGTGTCGATGGTCCAGAGTCTCTATGCCCATGGTCCAGTCTCTCTGTGTCCATGGTCCAGTCTCTCTGTGTCCATGGTTCAGCCTCTCTGTGTCCATGGTCCAGTCTCTCTGTGTCCATGGTCCAGAGTCTCTATGCCCATGGTCCAGTCTCTCTGTGTCCATGGTCCAGAGTCTCTATGCCCATGGTCCAGTCTCTCTGTGTCCATGGTCCAGAGTCTCTATGCCCATGGTCCAGACTCTCTGTGTCCATGGTCCAGCCTCTCTGTGTCCATGGTCCAGTCTCTCTGTGTCCATGGTCCAGACTCTTTGTGTCCATGGTCCAGTCTCTCTGTGTCCATGGTCCAGCCTCTCCGTGGATCCATGAACAATCCGTGAATCTGTGCCGGCTGGTTGGCTCTGCTCTGCCCATATGCGCTTGTGCTGGAATATTCCCGGTTCGGCTGTGACAAGGCAGGTAAAAGGAGGCGGGATATGCACCATGTTTACCATGACGGATTTCGTCGTTCAAAATGAATGCTCTAAAAATGCTCTCATAAATGCTCTCATAAAACGTATTTGATTCAGCTGAGCTGCAACCCTCTATGACGTCGCTGATTGGTTTGTGACTGGCTGCCTGTAAAGTGAGTTTGCCTCACACCGCGGTCACATCTTGACGCTGGAGCCATCATAAACCATAGGGTGGGGTGGAGAGGAGTGAGTGACGGATATAATTTTTTGCCTCCGTCATCCTCAACACACCCACTGATCCACATGATGCGTACTATCAGAGAATAACCCAGCCTTACGAACGAGGTAAACATTTTCTACTCGTCCGATTAATGTAACCGTCACTCTCACCTTTCCGAGCGTCCCCGGTTAACCAAATGGACACGCCTATATTCATTCAATTAAACTTGGAATCATGTATGTAAATCAACGAAAGCCATTTCCGTGTTGGCTTAATTTTTCGAGCAGGAGAAAGAGAGGGAGAGACATAATGAGGATGTTAGAATTTATTAGCCCTCCTGATCAATTTCATCACCAGCCGCCACTGATTATTTCATAATTTCATTTTAATTGACTGCATTTTTTTCTAGGAGGTGATCAACCATCAAATGTCTCCATCCTGTTTTCCAACCTGTAGCTTATCACTCTCCTTTTCATCCCGAGAGACAAAGGTGCAGAAGATTGCAGGAGGACCACAGCAGATCTCCAGAGGAGGCTACAGACGAAGCAACCGGACAGGTACACGCTCTCCAGAGAGGATGACAGAGGAGAGGAGAAGCTACAGCTACAGATGGCAAACCAGAGGTCTACAAGTAAGAAACGCTTAGCACTGCATTGTCATTGTTTGTGTGATTTTACGCTTACATGACACAAACCTGGAACTGAATAATTTGTCAAATATTTTGTAAAGGTTGGCCTGAGATGGAAGAAACCTTGGAAGAAGACACGATGCCAACTGTGAATCAGCTCGCATCCCAACCGGTAGTCGGCAGATGACCGCCCCCTCTGAGCCTGGTTCTGCCCGAGGTTTTCTCCCTGGAGGAGTCCCCAGGGAGTTTTTTCCTCGCCCCCGTCGCTTCTGCATGCTCATGGGGTCCTGTTTAGTTGGGCTCTGCTCCATACATGTTGCTGTCTGCTGTATACTTGTTCACACTCACAGCTGAGGTGAAATTTCATTTTATAAATAAATACTTTAATAAGGAGAGTTTTGTTTCAGGTGTTGCACTATTGACATTTTCCTGTCTGGGAATTTTCCAATTGTAGCGTAGCGTGCTACATTTTTCGAGTGGGTAGCTTCAACGTTGTCAAGCTAAATTTCATGTAGATGTAGCAGATCCCAAAGAGAGAGTCTTGACAGGTGCATAAGGTTTCTTTATTCTGTCTTTTTGTCTGTCTATAGAAGGGCTATATTTCTACTAGAGACTGATCCATGATCAAGCATTTGAACAATAAGACAAAGGCACAAACGAGTAAAACCAGATTGACTGGGACAGAGCATCCTTAGCAACCAGCCTAACAACAGATCTTCTTATTGTTGGCCTGAAGCCTGAGAGTCACATGATTTACAGTAAATGGTTTGGAGAGAAATGTCAGAGAGTTTTGAAAGGCCAAAGAAGAACTTCACCTCCATCTCAATGTTGAAGTGGTTGAAGTGTTTGTGAACTTTTATAAAACACCTTGTGCTGAATGCAGCCCTCTGAGACTATGGCAAATAAAGAATATTTTGATTTTCTGATTGAAGTGAATGTTTTTTGGCATTGAATGATAGACACAAATGCCCTACCTGTAATATGGCCCAAATACAAAAAAGATTACCATAATCAAACATTTTCAGGCACTTTGCTAAAAAAAAAAGACCCATTTCGATCAAAGGAAGAAAAAAGTGCTCAAATGCATTTTATGGGTCTGAAATGTATTTTTTTCATTAAACTATTTAACAATATTTTTGTTAATGCAACTTTTTTTGGAATTGAATAATGAAGACACAAATCTATCTCCATAAACAGGGCCGCCCCTGACCAATACGAGGGGATTTGACATGAGGGGATCTAACACTGGATATGTAACACCCACTTTCACAAATACAAAAGTAAGACGCTGATTAGGATTCCTTTATTAGTGGCTTTATTACTGATACATGACCTTGTTGGATACCATTGTCCCAGCACATATACAGTAATGCTTCTGACATGGAGGCTTTTAAAGAATTGGCACAAACCATATACATGTCCCTATATACAATACTGATTTTACAGGGGGAAATAAACAATTAATATTCATAAATGGCATAAACAAGATTAAAACCTTAAATAAAGCAAAGAGTGCAGTCCTAGCATACTCTACAATGCTCCAGTCTGATTAGAGTGTGCAGCTGAATGTGACTGTACCAACATCTGCTCAGACTCAGTCTGGAGTCTCTCTGATACAGCAACATGTCAGAGGCAGAAAACATAAAAGTTTAAAATAGAAAAATCACTGATGACACCAGATACACACACTGGCTACGTCACAGCTTCTTCTGACTTAAGAACGTGGAATTGATTAAGACAAACAATGAAGGAAAGCACAAATCTATAAAGAAATGAAATGGATTGAAGCCCAGAGAATGAATAAGGCAAGCAAGCTCCTACTATATACACACGGTCAGGCTTATCATTTACAGTGTGTTTACAGGTGGTTTAGTAACTGTCAGCAGTAGAGGTGGGGGTGGCTCCCTCTACTGGCCCATACTAGCATCACACAGCGGTACCCAGTGCAAAAGTAGCCTCATGCTCTTCTGCTTAGCTGATGTGTTGCAGAAGCAAAGAACAAGGAAGAGTGTCGGCCTCTGACAGGCCAGGTTGCGGGGTCACGTTGGGATTAAAAGACATCACCTTTTGTGAGATACCTGCCATGAAACTTGGCAAGCAGAGACTCCAGCACAGGAGCTGGAATTTAGCTGAAATTAATTGTTGCTTCTGTTGAATACCAGCAGTCAATTTGCCAGCCAAAGATGAAGAGCAGGTCCTACAGCAAGACATCATCACGTCCTCGCAGTTTCTGATGAAATGCCATTGTAGCAAGTTTTCCTTCAAAATGTGATTCCCAAACATATAAGGCTGGACGTGTAACAGAGCTGAATGGATACAGTTACCACTTTGTGCGAGAAATTGCATGTGGTTGCCAAATACGCATGAAGGGTGTCAGAAGTAGACTATAATATTCCCACAGCTAAAAGAATCTCATGAAATAGCATTTAAGGGATTTTTGATGAGAACAGTGTTCCACAGCTTCTGTGTTCTGTGTACACCAGAGAACAAGGATTAATACTCCATTCAACCATAGTTGGTCAAAGATAGATGCATCACAAATGTGTGCAACAGCTCCCCTCATGGTGGTACCACTCTAACCAATCCTGAAATGTTGTCAAGTTTCACATGACATAAACCTCCAGCATATAATTGTGAACAATCACCCTAACAATACCAGCTTGTCCTTCTAGCATTCTTGATGTATGAGTCAACATACTTCCTGATTCTGGTCCAGTTATGAAATGACGCAGGTTCATCTTGCACACACTTCTACAGGCCTTTTATAGTCATGTGCAGGTGCAGGTTTAAAGGGAGAGAGATGCCACAGTCACGTCAACCCACAGAACGTACCAGGGTTTAAGAATTTGCAATGCCACTTTTCAGGTTTTGAGGGGTGGAGCTCTACCATGTGAGTGGCAGGTAGTATCAGTTTCACTTCATAAATGGTGTATGAGCACAAACCCAATCCAACCCCGTGTCTTGATGCAGTCGGGTTGTGTGATCTGATTTAACCCTGCAAGACAGCAGCTGTGATTTAAGATTTAAGAAACTGAAAAGACAAAATATTGATTTTTTCCCAACATCATGTACCATGACTATGACTCATTTTTAATATTGAAAATGTATTTAGTAAGAATTTGCAAGTACCCGTAACCGTTTACAGTCAAACATTTTGATGCACTTTAGGGTCCATTTTCGAAACATCAATATTCTGTGTGAAAATGAGTCAATTGAGCAAAAATTGAGGGAGGTAAAAAGGTTTACCAAGTTTTACAATTTAACAGAAAAAACAAAAACAGAAAAAGTTGCAAGTCTGTGGCATATATGGTTGATTTTCAAAATGTTGAACTTTAACAGCTTGCTGTAGCACCATCATCAGGACTACTGACCTGTTTTTATATCTGAGGCAATCTGGCATGGACTGGACTGTGCAAATTTTGGTCATTTTTCAACCATTAGAAGCAGGATTTCCTCGGAAGAAGAAGAAGAGGAAGAGGAAGAACATGCAGCAAAACAACAGGGTCCTGGCAGCGTGGGCTGCCCTCCCCCTAATTAAATTGGGCAAAGCCCACGTTGGAATGTAAATTCATATATTATCATTATCATTGTTGTCATTTAAAAGCAATAAGCCAGCATTCATATTAATGTGCAAACAATAAAGACATCATAGAAGTTAAATTGGAAGTACTACTTTTGTGGTAGCAAGGAGTCTTTCTAACTCCACAGATGCTGAGGCTGGACTTGCCTCTAAACTCCAGACCATGTAAGTTACTAAGGCTGTAATGCAGGAAGCTAGTCAGCCAAATAACTCATTATCATCATCATTATTAGTAGTAGTAGTAATAGTAGTAGTAGTATTCACTCAGTCATTCATTCATTATTGCTGTTCATACTGTTGTTTATTGCTGTTGCTGTTGTTGAAGTTATTACCCATGTGTTTGTGGATGTTGTTACTGATGTTGTTACTATTGATATTGTTGTTGTTATTGTTCTTTACATAGTTGTCCAGACCTCACCTGCCTGACTGACCTCATTTGACACTCGTACACATTATAACATAGCCCACCTGTAATTTCTCTGCACCTCCTTTGAGCTTCAGGCTCATTTTCATGCTCCAAACCCAGGAGAGGGCGGGAAAAGGGCTGCTACGGGATGTTATTGGTTCAGTCCTGTGTCAGTCTTGAGAAACACACCCAAGGTGTGTCACACTGAGTGGTTAAGTTATCAGGAATCGAAAGCATTCAAACAAACATTGTTAACTAGTCAACAAACCGACAAAGGGCCGGTGTGGCTGCTAGTTTTAGTTTAAAACCTATCAACAGATTGATCAATTAGCCGAAGACTCAGATCGGTTTATTGAACATACCAAATCAGGTGTGCTGCTGCTTGGCTGGAGCAAAAACCAACAGCCACACCGGCCCTACACCGGTTTGTTATTGCCTGAACGAGAGAGGATAAGAGAAACTCGATCACTTCAGGACAGAGGAAAACCACACAAAATCCTGGTATGTAACACTTAAAAATACCTTTAATTAAGTTTGAGTTTGAAAAAAATTCTTAAGAATGACATGTTGTAACGTATGGCAATAATGTATTTACAGGTCCTAGAAATGGAAGGAAATGAAGAGTGCTCTTCAGTCGAGTTTCATAAAAAGTAAAAGACATGTAGCTTTTGTCTCTTTTCATCATCTGACTTTGAGAAGCCTTCATTGTTTTTTTTTGTTTTTTTTACTGTGATTGTGGAAGCTACAAATAGAGCAGATACAACTTTTTCTAACTTTGTCAAAATTTGCAGGCTGAAACTGTTCATGAGGAGCTCTGTCCTGCGACGACTTGGCAAAGAGTCCTTTGTCTATTTCCATTTTTCACTGCATGTGTGCTTGGATAAAGGGCTGATTTCAATCCAGTCATCAGAGGTACAAGTTTATTTGAACCTTTTCTTCTCTTTATTTGTCTCCAACTCTTCTAATCTCTCAATGCCATCAATTTCATTCTTAATAGGTACTTGATTTATTCTTACATATCAAGCCCGTTATCCTCTCTCCTATGATCTTAGTCTGGATTATCTGACATTCCAGGAAGGACAGTAGAGAGAGACTGTTGTTCATATTATAAATGAAGACAAGCTTTAGATCAAATCATGAGCTGCTCAGCAACAGGTTCAGACATTCTAGTGGTGAATAATCATGTGCAATAATCATCTAGAACCGGATCTTTGCAAAGTAATCATTAATTACTTACAATTAAAGGTATGTATTGATATGTCAATATGTGAATACATGCTCTTTGTAACAACTGGTAATAATGTTTTTACAGGAATTCTTCAGTGTACCAGAAAAAAACATACATCAAATCCTAGAAATGGATAGAAACGAAGAGTGTTTGTCAGCCATTTTAGATGTTAAAAAAATACTTTCAAGGAGGTGAGTTAAGTGAATGTGAAAGACATGTAGCTTTTGTCTCTTTTCATCATCTGACTTTGAGAAGCCTTCATTGTTTTTTTTTTTTTTTTTACTGTGATTGTGGAAGTTACAAATAGAGCAGATATAACTTTTTCTAACTTTGTCAAAATTTGCAGGCTGAAACTGTTCATGTGGAGCTCTGTCCTGCGACGACTTGACTTTGTCTATTTCCGTTTTTCAATCCAGTCATCAGAGGTACAAGTTTATTTGAACTTTTTCTTCTCTTTATTTGTCTCCAACTCTTCTAATCTCTCAATGCCATCAATTTCACTCTTAATAGGTACTTGATTTATTCTTACATATCAAGCCTTGGTGTAGACATTCTAGTGGGGAATAATCATGTGCATGCTATTTTAGAATCTTATCTTTGCAAAGGAATAATTAATCAATCAATCAATCTTTATTTATAAAGTGCATTTCATGCACACGGCAACCTCACTGTGCTTTACAGTGGTTACACCAGTTGTAATAAAGTGCAGCAATAGTAGACACCCCCTGCCCTCAGACCTGTGCATCGGCTGAGGAACAACTCCTAGGAAAAACCCTGAGTAAAAAAAAAACATTAGAAACCCAGGACTAGTACATTGCATGTGTGTTTTTTCTACTTTCCGGGTAGAGGAGTCCTATGAGGAATTTCATCTTTTGACCTTCCATATGGGGTTAGGGCTGGGGTTAACCAAACGCTAATATAATGTAGTTTTTTGAACATAGCTAGTGATGTGGCCTGTTTTACTGTCAGGCAAGTTGTTTCAGGAGCGAGGTGCATATATGGACAATCAGTTAAAATAACAAGTATGGATTGATATGTGAATATGTGCTCTTTGTAACAGATTGCAATAATGTATTTACAGGAAATGGATGGAAATGAAGAATGGTCGTTAACCAGTTCAGCTTTTATACCAATCTCTTCTTCAGCGAGGTAAGGTGTTTAAGTAAAAGTAATTATTCTGAGTTAAACAAGTCTCCATTGATTTTTACAAACACACTCTGGAAACTTGGAAGATATAAATGAAGTAGATCTAACTTTGTCTGAACTTTGTCTAAAGGTCAATCCTGCAGTGGACTGGTCGAGGGTCCAATGCACATCCCATGGCTTCACTGCATGATTACAGAAAAAGAGAGAGAATGTCTCCAACCAGGTCATCTCGACAGCACCTTAATTTACTTAATTGTGTCTACTTTATTCATTTATATCCTTTAAATCCAATTATCAAATATTTACCAGAAAATGAAAACCTTCAAGAGATAAATAATCATTTTATTAGTGGTGATATTACAGTAAGGGATCTTCGTAAAGGAAATGATAATCAGAATTCCTCCCCTGTCGTTGCCAACAATGAAAGTTCATGTTGTAAATGAAGAGGGACAATTTCTTCAACACATCATGCGGCCTAGATATAAACATGCTTCTCAATAAGACAGTGAACAAAACTTTAAATTATATGAAAAGTCAATCTTTTGATCAAATCAAGAATTGCTCACAAAAACACTTAGACATTCCAGTGGTGAATGATAATATGAGCAATCTTTTAAAAGGCAAAAACATCAAAAAACAACATGCCTTCAGTATCATCTTATATGAGAAAGGTAAATTCTGGGAATCTCCTACAGCATTCCCAAAAAGTGAAGGCAGTTGTTGGAAGCATGCTGAGGTCACAGTGATTGAAGATATTAATGAGCATCTAAAAAAGAATGGAGCTGGGGTGAAGCTCGTTTTGATCTACACATACTACAGCCCATGCATCGAACAAGGCAAGGTGTCATGTATGAGCCGACTTATAGTGAGTGCACATCAGTGGCAGGATAAATATAAATGTAAAACTCATGTGATTTTTACTAAGTGTTGGGGGCTGAGTGGCCAATTCACCTATTCCAACATTTTCAATGACCCTCACCCTGAAGCACTAGAGCAAATCTCCTTCAAGGTTAAGTTCCAGAAACTCAACCCGGACAAAGACCAACAACTCATATCTGCTCGCAATAGGCTCAGCCGTCTGACAAAAACTGATAATAACTATAGAGAACATATGAAGATAAGATATCTACCTGACATCTTGAATAATCTGAGAGCTCATTGGGAGAAAAGTGTCGAAAAGAGTTTTAAAAAGACAGCAAATGAGCAACTCAGCCCACATCTCTATGTTCCAGTGGTTCAGTCTTTTATGTACTATTACAAAACATCCTTTGGTGACAGCAGCCCTTTAAGCTTTTATCAGACTTGTGATAGTATCGCAAATAGTGAATGCTTTGACGACAGCCAGAGAATGCAACTTCCAGAGATCATGCAGTCACACATTGATATGACAGCTGACAAAAGTAGTGGTCAGTCTTTCGGTTTTGAGCAGATTATGTCAATGAGTTTTCTGGCCACTGATCTTCAACGTTGACCATCTTCCTTATTAAATTGATACAACAATTGTAACTTATAGTGGAACCTCAAGGTACGAAATTAATTCGTTCCGGAGAGGCTCTGCTATCTTTTTTTTTTTTTTTTCCATCTCAATGTTGAAGTGGTTCAGTGTTTGTGAACTATTATAAAACACCTTGTGCTGAATGCAGCCCTCTGAGACTATGGCGAATAAAGGATATTTTGATTTTTTGATTGAAGTGAATGTTTTTTGGCATTGAATGATAAAGACACAAATGCCCTACCTGTAATATGGCCCAAATACAAAAAAGATTACCATAATCAAACATTTTCAGTCACTTTGACTGAAAAGACCCATTTTGATCAAAGGAAGAAAAAAGTGCTCAAATGCATTTTATGGGTCTGGAATGTATTTTTTTCATTAAACTATTTAACAATATTTTTCTTAATAAACTTTTTTTGGAATTGAATAATGAAGACACAAATCTATCTCCATAAACAGGGCCTGACCAATACGAGGGGATTTGACATGAGGGGATCTAACACTGGATATGTAACACCCACTTTCACAAACACAAAAGTAAGACGCTGATTAGGATTCCTTTATTAGTGGCTTTATTACTGATACATGACCTTGTTGGATACCATTGTCCCAGCACATATACAGTAATGCTTCTGACATGGATGCTTTTAAAGAATTGGCACAAACCATATACATGTCCCTATATACAATACTGATTTTACAGGGGGAAATAAACAATAAATATTCATAAATGGCATAAACAAGATTAAAACCTTAAATAAAGCAAAGAGTGCAGTCCTAGCATACTATACAATGCTCCAGTCTGATTAGAGTGTGCAGCTGAATGTGACTGTACCAACATCTGCTCAGACTCAGTCTGGAGTCTCTCTGATACAGTAACATGTCAGAGGCAGAAAACATAAAAGTTTAAAATAGAAAAATCACTGATGACACCAGATACACACACTGGCTACGTCACAGCTTCTTCTGACTTAAGAACGTGGAATTGATTAAGACAAACAATGAAGGAAAGCACAAATCTATAAAGAAATGAAATGGATTGAAGCCCAGAGAATGAATAAGGCAAGCAAGCTCATACTATATACACACGGTCAGGCTTATCATTTACAGTGTGTTTACAGGTGGTTTAGTAACTGTCAACAGCAGAGGTGGGGGTGGCTCCCTCTACTGGCCCATACTAGCATCACACAGCGGCACCCAGTGCAAAAGTAGCCTCATGCTAATCGATGTCTCATGACGGAGCCCTCGGCAGGCCACGGGCCCAGATGATCAGACGAAACCATCGCAGGACCAAAGTCCACAGCCTGCTTCAGCGTGAACAGCACGGGGACGACAGACCTGTTCCTCGCTCCTGACGTCGGTTTTGGTTTGATTATTCTATATTGCTTTGTTTGGTGAGAAGTATGACGGAAGAGGATGAGCACACGGCCGGGCGCCAGCAGCAGGAGAGCGCGGGGGTGCCCCGTGGACGCGGAGCACCCACAACACGCAGTCCCGCTGTGGGCGTTACCCCAGGACGTCTAGCAAGAAGGAAACCGGCTCCAAGCCAAGCCCGGGAGCTAAACCATGGAGATAACGAATAAATAACTGGGAGCGAGCAATGTCTGGAGGAGGGATGAGCGAGCCAACAACTAAACTAAACTGCTGCACCATACCAAACAGTACTGCGCAGGAGTTGAGAGTCACATTAAACTAATGATTGAACTAAAAATCGACATCAGTGAAATCAGTTTGCGGGGGTGAGACCTGAACCTGGCAGAGTCAGACTCACTCAGAGGTAAAGTGAGGGGAAGCTCCAGGGCAAACTCTTCCACGAGCTGCGAGGTCCAACACAGAGTCAGAGAGCCCATTTTTGCCACAACTGAAAGTGGACATGAGCGGAATGGAAATCAGCCTCAGATCCTCCAGCAAAAACCAGTCAGTAGCAGAGCGTGGATCCGACTAAGACCGTATGTGTGTCGCATATGCAAACCTACGTAACAGCGCAGGGCTTGAAGCGGCATTTCTGAGTGTATCAATAAACGTTGTCAGGGTCTAAAAATCGTGACGACAGCTCAATGGCAGATATGCTCATCGTTAATAAAGAAGTGTAAACTCTGTCAAAAAAAAAAAAGCAAACGTCCACTTTGCCCTAAAAGAAACAAAAATGGAAATGAAAAGCAACCCAGCAGGAGAGAGGCGACGTCAGCGCTTGCTATGTACAGTGGATATGTGAGGAGAGCGGGCGGCGGGGCCTGCAGGCCGTGGGCGGGGCCTGGCCAGGCCCACGGGCTGTGGGCGGAGCCTGCAGGCCGTGGGCGGAGCCTGGCCAGGCCGCTGGGAGGGCACAGCAGGCCTCACGGTGGCGTCTCCGCGCTGCTAGTGGTGGTCTTCTTCTTCGCCGGCTTCTTAACAGTTTTGGTTTGAGTCTTGCGGGGCGGGCAGCGGGGAGAGGGGGGGGGGGGGAGGGAGGGAGGGAGGGAGGGAGGGAGGGAGGAGACGGGGAAGAGCGATTAGTAACAAGGCTGAGTCAAGCACACGAAAGGAGGAGGGAGAGGCACCAGCGCTTTACATGTAGAGTTCATCGCTCAATATTTCTAGAGCTCTGGCAAAGCGCAGGTGCTTCCACCACAGGGTGTTTTGACATCCCATGACACTTGGAAAGAGCGCGCTACCTCTGTCTTGGCAGCAGGTTTCTTGGCGGCCTTGATGGCCGTGCGTTTCGGGGCTTTTTCTCCGACGTCCTCATCAGAGTGCTCAGTCCTCGTGTCGGAGAGGTCGGAGCTGTGCTGGGACGATGTGTCGTCGGCGAGGGACGTGGCTGCCAGAGAGCGAGCTGCGGGGGTCGCACACAAACCGGCCGTTACTCGCTGGGTCAAGGTTCAAAGACAAGTCAGGTGAAAACCAATGAGGGAGACGTCTGGAGCAGTCTATGACCAGCCAAAGATGACTTCTATATATGTCTATAGTGTCAGATAATGTAACGATATCAAACATTTCTGACGGAGCCAGCGGTCCCTAGCTTCCACTTGAGCAAGGAATCAGGATAAATCGTCCAACCAACGATTATAGGACACCTTTAAATCAGGTCGTAACAGGGGCTCTCATGCCACACAGTGGCCGCGTGTCAAACTGCAGCCACCGTGGATAGACATGGAGATAATGGGTGGCTTTTGTTCTGAGGCTGGATGCTGGCACCAAAGTGAACGTGGATAGGAAGCCAGCTCAGGCACATAGGAGTGCCCGTCCGTTTCTGTGAGACTGGATGATGCAGCACATACAGACTGGTGGTACAGGACAACCAGAAAAGCCTCTTCCCGTTTTCAGATTATGCTACAAACTATTACTCATCAGGCGTTTACACTTTGGGGCTCTTTGGTTGCAGATTGATTTTAACTGTTAACAGTTACTCCTGTTTTTGAGTCATGCAGGAATCCTGGAGTTCAGTTCAATACCTTTTTAAAGCCAGTCTATTTAAGACAGCGTCGACGCTCTGAATAATTAGTGAGGAGGCTTGCCAGGGGAGCACCTACACACTCATACCACCTCCCAGCAGATGCACTGCTGCATGGGACTGGAGTTCCTAACTTGTACATGGAGAAGACAGTGAAACACTCCGGCCTCATTGTCTGTGCGTCTCTCTGTATTCAGTTCACAGCTCGCCGGGCCCACACAGCCGGCCGGCCGGCCAGCAGCGCTCGCACACACAAAGAGTCCTCCTTCCAAGCTTCTCCTCCCACTGGAAGACATGGGCCACATGACCGCGCTCAGCCCCAGCTCGGCTCTCACATAACGGAGGTGAGGCTTCAGGCCCGGCAAACAGGCTGGACATTGTGTGTGAGCGATCGCACGGATGTGTGATGCCTCATGAAGCAGCTTGCGCTCACATGTGTGTGTGTGTGTGTGTCCGTGTGTGTGCGTGTGTGTGTGTGTGTGCGTGTGTGTGTGTGCGCGCGTGTGGCCTGGCCTCACTCTGTCTGCCGGCGGTGCTCTTGGCCCGGGGCAGCGTGCTGGCCCCCGAGCCCATGTCGTCCATGGTGTCGCGTCTCATGCGGCCGTCCGGGGCGTGCAGCGAGAGCTCGTCGTCGGCGTTGATGAGGGTCAGGTCCTGCATGCTGAAGCTGCGCAGCTTGTCCGAGAGCACGCCCTGGCCCTGGGCAGGACGGACAGGAGAGGGCAAACACACACACCACAGACACGTCACACCCCCGACAACCCTCGGCTGATCCCCAATCAGGTCCCACCACTGTCATTACGTCACGGCAGGGCTCTGCCAGTAACTGTTCGGAGAGGCTGACTGAGGCTGAACTTTTTAGTTGAAGATTTTATTTGATGCCCTGACTTTTAAATAACTGCACATATTTCGCTGTCTTTTTGATGCAAAACCTCCGTAATGTTTTATTTTGACTGATAGAAGTACGGTTTTCTGTGGTTTCATGCGCAGGGGGGCACAGCGTTATCTCAGCGGTCACTTGAGACGCATTTGAAACGCCCCGTGAACATCAGCGGTGACCTGCATGTGAAGCGCACTCGCACACAATCGGCATCTGCCATCCACGGCACATTCCCTAGTGACTATATTAGGGATGTCACCCGCGGGGAGCATGTATAGCGGCTGGGTGAGGCTCACCTTAGTGGCGGCGGTGACGGCAGCGTTAGCAGCCAGGTTCAGACCCCTCTTTCCAAACCTCATCATGGTCTCGTAGCTCCTGTCTTTGGCCTGGGCGATGTACTCGTCTATCTCCTGCAGCACAGGCAGACAGGGGGAGGCGGAGAGGGGGCAAAAAGGTGAATACCGCGCACGTCTACGAGACGGGCTCAACGCCTCGAGAGGGTCACGCCCCCCACCTTCTCCTTGTTGGACAGCGTCGGGTGGACAAACTTGCGATAGAGGACGCTCGAGCCCTTGGTGTACGGAGACAGCAGCCAGATCACGAAGGCGATCTTCAGCTCGAAGTAGAATGGAAACCTGAGGCGGCAGAGACAAAGAGGAAAGTGAGGGAGGAATACAGAGCTTTGAGGGGACACCTGAATCTGGACCCATCGCTTTGTGTTCCAAACTGGAGTGGAAGCAGGACCGACGAGAGATCTTTGTGCTAAAAATAATCAAGAACACTTAGCCCTGCACACACACACACACACACTGAAGTGCGTCTATTGATATTACATAAGCGGCTTATTTATCGTCAGCGAGTAGAGGGTCCTGATCATGAGCAGCTCCGGACTCACCATGATAGGAGGAGGTCTGTGGCCGTCTCTGCTGTTGTGAACAACGCAAATACTATCCAGTACATCATCCACTTGACCTGGAGACACACACACATACACACACACATACACACAGGTGAGTAGAGAGCACAAAAATAGCTGGTGAGATGCCTGGACAGCATCCAGGCTGCACGTGCGGAGGCACGTGGAGCCGAGCAGACATGCAGCATATGCTTCAGTCCTGTCGGATCACATCAGCACGCGTGGATAATCTCCGGGAGACAATGCAAATGTAGGGCAACCATCGGGATAAATTGAGAGGTTACACGGAGGAGGCACTCAAGAGGCCAGCGAGCCCCCGGAAGCAGAGACTACACTGTAGATTTAGCGGGAACAAACCGGGAGGAACGCGCGCAGGAGACGCGACGCGGCTCCCTAAGAACAAAGGGCGTGCAGCCGTGTAAACACACATAATGCTGAATCACTCGGCTCAGTGGGGATGAGTCAAACGGAGGGAGAGGGGAATGACAACATCGGCTCTAAACATGGCGTCCCATCCCATCCCACCCCCAACCTCCTCCCCTTCCTCCTCCCCCTCCCCCTCACCCTCCCCCTCTGTGCGCCTCCATCCCCGGTTTGCTCCCTCTGTGGCGGCCGTGCTTGAGAAAGGGGGGGTTGCCATGGTAACCCTCCAGGAGGAGGCTGTTCTCAAGTGCAGAACTAGGCGGAGGGCCAGAGCGCTGCTCTCTGCTGCTGCTCCTCCTCCTCCTCCTCCTCCGCCTGGGTCTGAGCCCCGTCCTCTCAGGGATGAGGTAAGCAGCAGGGAGGACCCCGAGAATCTGCCAGCGTTGCTTTTGTTGCTGCGTTTGTTTGTTTGTTTGTTTTTTTTCCTAATGAGCGTTTTACCAAGCTCCCCAACTTGTCTCCAGCCTCAGCCTCAGGTTTCAGTACCCCAGCTTCACAGTCTCACAGGAACCAGGGGAGAGGGCGTCGCGACAAACTGAGGGAGTGCACTTTTGACCTGTGACTCATTCTGGCACCCAGAGATCGGCTAGTTTCACACTATTCACTTTCTCCAGACTCGCCGGCTTGATATCTTTTGCAGATTTAGGAATAGAAGACACAAAAAATTGATCAGAAGACTAAAACAAAAGCTTAAAAACATAAATCTTCGACTTCTGTCCGCCTTTCAATCAAGTCTATCTTCTTGTGACTCATCATATTCATCATGCGACCCTTTGCTCGGGAATAGTTACACTAGATGATGTAGACAGGGGCACATATGAATGGTCCCGAGTTGTAGGATTAAGGGACTTCCTGTGTGGGGACTGCATGTTCTCACTCTCTCCAGATCCCACAGTCCAAAAACTAGCATGTTTGGGTAGACTGCATACTCTAAACTGTGAGTGTGAGAGTGAATGGTGTGTGTCCTGTGATGGACAGGTGACCTGCCCGAGATGGGGGGCAGGTAAGGTGTTGAACGGACGGATGGCTGGATGCAGACAGGTGTGACTAACCTGCAGGACCAGCTCAGCCCTCTCTGCAGTCCTTTGAGGACACCTCCACTTATCTCATGAAGGTCGCTGGGTCCCCCGCCGCACCACTTCGCCTGAGAGACCCCGATCGTTACCAAACATGGCTGACACTCGGATAAGCGGCGTGCAGTGAGAAATGACTCCGACTGCACGTGACCTCCAGTGAGACACTGAAGCGTGTGACTGGCCTGAATTCTAACTGCGTGCTGTGTAAAAGATCGGGGGTAAAAATAGCGAACCGCAGCCAGGGGGTAAAAAAAAAAAAAAAAAAAACAACCCAACAACACCAACAACAACCCAAAAGTCAAACAGAACAGACAGGGGTCAAACACGTCGCGCTGCATTTTACCAACTGTGCTGCGCTTCACTCACATATTCCTTCACGTTCTTCGTCTTGACCGCCTTGTACGAGGAGTAGGCCGGGTAGAGCGTCCCGAAGGCGAGGCTGGGAAAAGAGCAGAGGAGCAGAGGGGTCAGCGGCGCGGGGAGAGCGCGGCCTCTGGCTGTTTATGCCGACACCTCGCAAACGCATTTCGGAAAAAGGCTTACGTAAAAACAGGCCGCTTTCTGCGCACTCTGTGTAATTCGCCGGGTGTGTGTGTGTGTGTGTGTGTGTGTGTAGTGGGGGGGGGGGGGGGGGGGGGGGGGCAGCGGCCTGTCACAACACACTGGCCAGATTACCAGCACCAAAAAACAAAAAAAAAAAGGCAGGGCAGGAAAAGTGCCGCGAGACAAAGTGGAAAAAAGCAGACAAAAGTCCGCCCGGGGGTGAGTCACCATGTGTTAGTCCACAGGACAGTGCGCACACAGAGCCGTGCTTTTGAAGTGCGTCTGGTGGCATCCTGTGCCACTGTCAGGGGTTTGTGCTGATGTGACAGGATGCCGAGCGCTGGGCGAGGGGACAGCGGGGATCGCACAAAAAAGCACGATGGCTTCGCCACAACCTGAGAGGCTCTCGTATGCCGGTAGCCTGTGCATGTCGGGCACAGGCTACAGGTCTTCCCGGTTGGTGCTCTGTCCCGCTGAGCGTCTGAGCTGCTCAGTCATGTGTGCAGCGGCGCCGGGCTTCGTACAGTAAGCCGAGGCGACTCGCAGCAGGCCTGTGGGCCAGCAGCAGACGCCCCGTGCCCCTTCCTGTCCCCGTCTCAGGCTCAAGGGCGTCCCATCCCCTCGCTGCAACCACAGCGTCAGAGATACCGAGAGGACAGTGCACTTGGACTGCTCAGTGACCCATTTTGAGGAAGAGACAGCTCGTTTTTCGCCCATTTTAAAGTCTGCAAACAAGAGGAAGAGCAGCCACACTCCTGGGGGAAAACACTCACAGAGAGGACGTTTTTCCGTTAGATGCAGAGCAGCCGCTACCATACATGTGCAGTCACAATGTTTGTCTTGCTGTGGACACATGACTACCTGAGGTGCAATGAAGTGGAAGAGCCAGATGGAAGCTGCTGTTTGCCAATGTGCTATCCCCTTCCTTATGTAATGCAGGCAGGCGGAATCTTCACGCCGGGCCTCACAAAAACACCATTATGGTCCCGTTTGAGTGGAGTACTGTCCGGCCTGGTTGAGAGCAGCCTGGAAAACTCCACGTGTAATTGGCATTTACAACGACACATCCCGTGGTCACAAGAACGCAACAAAGTCGAGCCGAAACTATATTAATAATCCATTAGCCCATTTGAGTGTTGAAAAACACAAGAATTTGAGTCACTAATATCAGCATTTTCTGCTTTCTTTGGCCTGTGACTGCGTGCATTTTCTCCCTGTACTCCAGTACCCTCCCACAGTCAAATAAAATGCATTAAGGTCGATCGGAGACTCATTGCCCCTAGGTATGAGTGTGAGAGTGAAAGATTGTGTGTGTGTGTGTGTGTGTGTGTGTGTGTGTGTGTGTGTGTGTGTGTGTGTGTGCGTGTGTGTGTGTGTGTGTGTGTGTGTGTGTGTGTGTGTTTGTGTCCAGCAATCTACTGGTGTCCTGCCCAGGCTGTATTCATCACCTTCACTGGAGACAGACTCCAGCAGAGCCAGACACACCACTGAGGTACAAGGCAGGTAGGCGGTGATAAACATGAATATCTCCTGAATGCTTGACAGATTCCCCTTGACGGCAAACTGCCGACAAATCAAGGTATTTAAGGACAATGGCATCTTCATAAACTGAGAGAGGAACCCACTGACGGCTTAAACACTGTTCAAGTGTGCATGGAGGGACGGAGATGATGACAGCTGCTGGCTTTAGTTGAGTCATCCAGTGTCTGGATGATGTGGTTGGTGTGCACAGGTGTGAGGCCTCTAGCAGGGGCACACCAGTGAAAGCCTCTCCAAACAGGACGTGTCCAAATTGATCCAGTCACTTCCTGAACCTGGATCCTATCGCTCACGAATAAATGGATGGAGGGACGGAGGGACGGCGGGATGGATGGATGGAGATACATATATATATCTATACACACCAGGCCTGGCCTGCTGGGCCATCACAATTCAACTCCTGTGACCATATGGTGCTGAGATGCACAACACATACATCCAGGTGTGCTGTTTTGAGGGGTCCAGATGTGCAGTCCGGACACCCATCGGCTTGTTAAACCATCATTTCTTAACGACAGTATCCATGCCAACCCACTGATCGACAGGTACGTTAGCACCCAGCGGCTAACAGGACTGTACTGCATCATTGTATTCACCTCGAAATTGGCTCGCGCGCGCGTTGAAACAAACAGCATTGTCCGCTCTACATCCGTGACATTTAACGCTGTATTTGGCCGGGTCAGCATCTGATGAATGGAGGCTCGGGCTAGCAGCCCAGCCCATACTCACACTACTATCCTCGAAATAATCCACGATACCATCTTGCTGGAGCCGCAGGGGGAGAACCCGAGTGCTTTCTCCGCTTCTCAGGAGTCTTCTGCGATGCTGGCGCTGGCGGTGGTGGAGCTAGCGGGCTAGGTGGCCCCCCATTCCCCCGTCTCCTCCTCCGGAGCGGGACGTGTTGTGATGCGGGGCGGGAGGGAGGCTGTCAGGTGGACAGACGGAGGATGTGCTGCAGTCTGCGGCTGCCGCTGCTGCTGCTGCTGCCGCCGCTCTCCGGCTGCTGGGAGCACGCGCTCTTAAAGAGACAGGCCGCCCCGGATAAAAACGCCTCGTCTCAACCGCCCGGCAGTCGTCACGTGAGCTCGGCAAACGAGGCGAGGCGAGGGAGATTAAAGGAGACCTAAAATGAAACAAATAATATGTTTTCAACTCCAGCGTTGCCAAGTAATGAGGTCATTCCCGGACAAAGACCCACGTGCTTTTAAAATGACTAAATGCAGCAATAAAATGGCTAAAACTGAGCAGACATGGAATGTGTTGTAAAATAAGAGCATGCTGACTCTCAATAAGAGTGAACACTAGGTGGTTGCCAATTGAGATTCTGACACTGCGCAAGGCTCCTCTGGGGGGCAGATAGTGGAGAAGAGTGACCAAAAATGTAAAGTATAATCATGTTGATGTCTTGTTAATGAAATAATACTGAAGTACAGCTCCATTCACCATCAGTTTGTTGTGGCCTTCTGTGTATGATAGCTAGCTAGGATTGCTGAAACAAAGCCAATGCAAGAAGCCATCTATCTAGAGATGGGGACGTACAAGCCATAGCCAAGTCCAGCTCGGTGTTGCCAACAAGGTAAGGAAAGTAACACCTGACAGCTAAAAGTCACTAGAACTTGCTGAAGCATGTCATCACCTTAAGCATAATTTGCCATGTGTGTGCAAGTGTAATGGACACTACAAAAAAGGAGAAACGCTGTAGGACAGACAAAAGTGAGTAGAAAACAAACCTGTTTAGATGAGATGAGACGAGACAAATGAGCTTTCTTATGTCATGTTTTGTTTATAATGTCACAATTTCACCTTTTATCCAACCCACCCATACACAATTTAAACTTGAGCAACTTCCCTTCTAAACTCACATGACTGAACTATCCAACCAGATGCAAGGACTCAACAAATTATCATTACCACTACGACGATGCAGCTCTAAAGATTTAAATGCATGTATCCAAATAATAACTGTGCAAACACAAATCATTTTTATTTATTATGTAAACATTGTAACCACATTTTTAGAGCATAGGAGTCAGCTTAAGTTTTAAACCTTTGGGTTCTTCCTCAATAATCCAAATTCCTCCTATGATTCTGACTGGAATATACATTATAAGGCTGCGTGTGTATATATTACATATCAGGATTGTACAGAGCTTGTCCCATTACGCTGTTGAAAAAGGATATACATATTGCATGTCCACAACATATAAACACATTGAAACAAGATCCCATTGTGTGGACACAAGTTAACGTTGGGAAGAAGATTGTTGAATTCTGGCCATGACTTCATAATAGGTGATAACAAGATGACGGAAGTGGGATGGTTGTCTGTTTTGAGCATTCAATCTGGGTGTCTCTCAATAAGAAGCATTCCATGCCGATCCACAAGTGATTTAACTGTGATATTAAATGTTACTGAAATCCTTACCAAGGTTAAAATGACATGAAATCAGTTCAGACTTGTTTTTATTATGGAGCTAGAGCTGATAATCCCAGTACGTCAACAGCAGTACATCTACAGATGACTCAATGATTTTCTCATGGCCATGCAATATTTAATTTTCATGCATTAAGTCCCGGCCAGGACTTAATGGGCTCACTTTATTTAAGTGAAGCCACAATCAAGTGTATTCATTACCATATGTTATGTTGTGGACATACAATGGGATCTCGTCTCCTTGCACATTTCTGTTCCAATATATTTAGTCTATTAAATGTTACCTCTGATTCTGCCTCAAACATACAGTATAAAACGCTGGGCTGTTGTTGACCAAGGAACGCAAGGTCACATAATTATTCGTGCGAGTGGCAGGCAAGAGTGCTGGGGCATACTGTATGTGTGATTGCCAAGCAGGCATCAAATATCACCAAAAGATGTCACATCTGTGCATAAACAATAATAATCCTACACCCAAAACCAGGTAAAAGGCCCTATCAAATAGTACCTGAGGCATTTGTAATGAAACAAAATATTCTATTGCTTTCTATTGCTCAGACCAGAAAATGAGGACCAATACTTGATTAAGTCATTCTGGCCCCCTGTTAAGTAAGAACAAACAAGACTGCAGCATAAATCAAGTGATGATGCCTTTGGCATTATTGGCTTCTTGACCTCCAATTTTCCCTGCCCCATTTCTTTGGACCGCTTACTACTTCACCCATGAACAGTGAAGGTGGAACACAAGGCGCAAAGGAGTGTGTAAATTCACTTATCCGTACACGTGTATGATTTGTCTTCCAGCTTGTGGCGTTTCATGAGCCAATTCCTGTTGCCTTGAGTTTATGAGCTGCAGTCCAACAACTAATGAGGTAGCAGAACATTGCATTGGTGACACGCCTGATATAGGACAGTATGTGAGGTCAGTACTGGTAACAGATTTTTGGATACAGCCAGAGGACAATATTTGCAGGAAGTACGTAGTTGTCCAGGTGCAATGTTTATGGTGAGTCTGAAGTGGGATTGAGAGCACAATCAGGAAATAATTCCAGAAATTGCCTTTCAAATATTCATGCTCGTTTCTTTTCTTTGTTTTATTGTAAGCTGAAAATTCACCTTGCGGATTTAGTATAAAAGAAACAACAGATTCTTAGTGAAAATAACTATCAGCTATAGCCATTATTCTGTAATTGATACATTTTATTACTGCCAGGTCTTACAGGCACCATGTAAAAACGATCGTTAAACAAACTGTAGTTTTTGTAAACTTTATTGTGAAAAATCAAACAGACTGCTAAGATCAATATATATATTGATACAATGTTAATGGCCAGTAGTTCTGTTCAGCTGCAACTGGGATTCTTGAAAGATGGTGTCGAAGTCTGTAGTTTGTTCAGCCCATGAGACAAAGTTCGGTGACCAAAAAAAAAAACAAAAAACAAAAAAAAAAACCTGCCCTCTCTGAAGTCCTCCTCGTCATTACCTTGTGGTGTATAAAAAGAAAAGACTTCTTCCTCTAAAAGTGAAATTAGAAAACAAAAAATACAAAACTTTGGTCTGCTTCCCCTCACTGGCTGTTTCACAAAATCCATTCAGCCGCAGAGGGCTGTTAAAAAAAATCTACAAAAAACAGGTTAACCTCACTCCTATTGAGGAAAAAATAATACAGACGTCATCAAAATTGGAAAGTTAGCCCAGTACTCACATTTTGTCAGTCACTTATATGGAAGCTGAACCTCTGCTCCAAAGGCACGTCAGCTTTTAACCTCCCTTACTCTCACATCTTACATGTACATTTAAAAACAGAACAAACACACTGACCTTAAATACAGAGTTAATCCAAAATAAAGAAAGAAAATTGGAAAACAACTAGACAAATTTGAGCGTACTGTGTAACAGCGACAAAGGACTTCCTTCATCAAATCGCTGGCTAGCCCCACCCGGTCTAATCCCTCCCCGATCAAATGTTCTCTTTCCCAATCAAACCTTCACTGCCCCCCCCCCCCCCCCCCCCCCCCCCCCCCCCACCCTTCCCCTCTCCCCCCAAAGAAAAACCTACGCTCTACCGCTGTACTCTGCCCTCGGCAGCTTGTACTCGTGTTTGTAGGTGTGTAATGCATCCTGTGTGTGCGCCTAGTGGAGTGGTCGTCAGAGGCTGGTCGTTGCCAGACAGCGTTTAGTGCGAGGAGCTACGGGCGTTTGGGTTCGTGCGCCTTCAGCGTCCCCACAGCATCTTTCACCGCGTGGTAGATGATGTTCTTCACCTGAGGGGAGGAAAACATAACACATGCACGTCTTAGTCCCTCACACTGACTCGGGCCCAACTTGCACACACACAAACAGGAACTGAGTATGATGCACATAAGACCACGGGAAACATCAGAAATGCTGCAGTTCATACGCCAGGCCAGTAGAGGGAGCTGTGAGTTTGTGATGAACTACGAATGAGGACGCACAGAGACTCTTCCTTTGCGATTGACTGTGAACTCAAAGTGTTATGTTTTCCCCATCTAAACAGAGGCAGACTTCAGTGTGAAACTTCAGCATGAAAGGTCAACAATCGAGCACTCTGATGTTTGATGTGTAAATATTAGCAGATACACAGGACTGTAATTACGAACTGAAGAAGACGTACATGTTGGTTTAAGAATCTCTAAAGCAGCATCTTGTGTGTGTGTGGTTAACTGGAATGACACTTTAAAATAAACAGAAACTGAGGAAGCCAACCAACCTGTAGCTTGTCTTCGTGGTTGGTATGAGTAGTGGACAGGTGTCTGAACTCCTGGGTCAGCCTAAAACAGTGCCGCACGTGCTCTGGAGACACAAAGTCCTCCGCCACCTTAATACAGCTGTACAGGTTGTGGACCTGGGAAGACCGAGGGACAGCAGAGGGTCAACACGTGTGTAAAGGGGATGAAAAGCGAGCAGGGTGGATCTCTGAATTCATGAATGACGGTGTGTGTGTGTGTGTGTGTGTGTGTGTGTGTGTGTGTGTGTGTGTGTGAGAGTGGCAGCAGCACGTCCGACCTGGTGTGGCGCTCCGGCAGGGATGAACACGGCATCTCCTAGGAACTGTACAATGGCCCAGCCCTGGACGCCATATTCTTCGTAGAGCCTGCGGCGGAGCACCTGGTCCAGGTACCAGCTCTGGTCGTGAATGGGGTCGTGGTCTGGAGGGTTCTCCTGACCCTGCTCCTCTCCCACCTGAAGGAGGAACAGACGAAGTTCACGTCACACTTCAAATCACAAAATAAATCAATTCCAAGAGAGGAAGAGACTGCACAGAACAATCTAATGTTCAGTGCCAGACGCTGAGGTCTGTTTCATTCTCCCAAAAAGGACCTTAGAGACAAAGGGTTCTACCAATAACTATCTGGGAGCGGCCATGGACACTCTTTTATCTTATATGATCTCATATCTTTTATCTTTTCAAAGATATTGAAGTCTACGGTGTTGACCTCAGACGGTTACAGCTATGTTTTTCCACTGTATCATGGGAGAGGGGAAAAATTGGTGAAAAAATTTGTGAACAGAATTTGAACTTGCAAACAAAATGTAATCACTTTCCAAGGTCTTAATTTTCCACAATTAAAAGTTTGACTTCTTTTGACGTTTTAAGACCCAGCAGCTCCCCTGATCCGCAGAATCCAGGAAGTGTTAAATGGTCTAGATTCACCAAAATGTTTTCGGAGTGGGAGTCTGGACAGTGTGCAGCCATTGACCTTGCGGAGCAGCTCTCTGATCTTCTCGGCGTCTTTGGCAGCGTAGATGTGCCACAGAGCTCCCGGCTTCTCCTTCCCCTCGTGCACCCTCCTCTTGGTCATCTCGTCCACGTCGCCCTCCTCGATGGTGGTCATGACCTCTGCAGGACACAACATTAACAGCACGGCACACATAGAGGACACCACAGGGCGGTCAGCAGGGCCTCTGGCAGCACAGGCTCTCTACGCACAGTTCCCTCCCTTCACCGGCCTGGCGAGGGACATCTCGGATGCGATCACTGTCTTTTTCCGTATTCCAGTCGAGCTGGAACAGCGAGCCTGCGCGACTGGTTCTGTCTTTGACTCTCGGACTACTGGGACCATGTACATCCACCGTACTGTGACAGAAATGGTGCACGGCTGTGGTTCTCGGCTGGAGCCAGCAGCGGATCCTACGTTTTGATGATGACGACAAGAGGGCAGGATTGATGGGGCTTTGCATCCCGTTGCCATCATCCCTCACTCAGTGACTAGGAAAATGTGTCTGAGCCGACAACCCTGATTCCTAAGGGAGTTGTAGTTCGACTGATTTGGAAAATACTTGCTTTGTGTCAGCAACAAGTTGGAACAATGGCAACAAAACGGGGCAAAAGCAGTGGTGTGGATCATTCCACAGGTTAGCAGGTTGATTGGTAACAGGTGGGGGTCATGACTGGGTGTTAAAGGAGGGTTCAGGAGAGGTTCAGTCATTCAAACGGGACTAGATGGGGGAATTATCTGCACGGGCTCAGAAAGGTTTGGAAAACTACTGAAGAATTTGAAAATCTGTCTCGATTTTTGATTTTTTTTTTGGTTAAATGGAGACAGAAATCGCCAAATAAGTGCTGTAAATCACTGGGCTATAAACTGAGTCATCGGCGTCCAATGGTTGGATCATGAATGAGGTTTTGTTCGGGACGAATGCGGATCCTGCGGTCGGACCAGCTGAGAACCACCGGGACAGAGGAGGGGATGAAATACAGGACTACCCAACCACATTCACTGACACGATGTTCACATCCACAGCCTGAGGTCGGTCACACAGAGCAGCTAGCGCTACCGCCTGGAAACACACAGATCTCACTGAGGGACTTTGTTATCCGGAAAGATCATTCGTGACGCCGACACGCTCTCGCCTGGAGTTTGTGCCTCCGAGGTCCAGCAAAGAGCCGTTTGTGCCAGCGTCTCTCCACTCGGCCCGCCAATGTGGAGGCATTGCTGGTAAGCCGGAGAGTGTATGAGCAGTGCGTGTGCGTGCTGCTGCAGCCATATGTCTGGCAGCCGTGATGAGTCGCTGCATGTATTCATGTGTATGTGTGTGTGCGTGTGTGGGCTCCCTGGGACCGGCACGTGTGGGTGTGCCTCGGAGTCACCGTGACAAGTGACAGGGAGCTTGCAGGGAAACGAGGGGGGCCAACTCTAGATGCCCCTCACTGAAACGTTCCACCCACGGTGTAAGGACCAGAGCACAGGTGGCTGAGGCTAACCAGGACCAGGCTCACCGAGGGAAACATCGGACCACTGACAACTCAACGTGGTGGACGGCCTGGTCCGGGGCGCACAATAACGCCCGTTATTGCATTTGAGGAGTGGACGCGGTTGAATTTACAGGTCAATGTGCAAGTCATGCCACAGTGAGGCTAGCATGTGGTGCTCTGGCCCCTACGCCACAGATGATAACAGAAGGATGGGGGTGGGGTGAAGAAGGGGGGGGGGTTAGTCAAGAAGAAGGGCATGCTACTGGAGTGATACAATTGAAAAGTCTACACACCTTTGCGTCCAGAGATATCTGCCTCTGTGAATGAGAAATTTTGCCACAATGTAAATGAGCGGGACCCACTGGAGGGTATTTTCAAGGTCCAATCCGAGCCAATCACCCTGTAGCAGCTGAACAGTGGCAGACAGCACGTCTGGGACAGTGCCGCGGAAAACGCTACCAAAGTGGGGTCAGCTGCTCAAAGTGGAGCAGTGGAACAGTGGAAAAACGTATGCATGAATGGAGAAGTCAAGCCAATTGGTCCTACGTATGCTTTGAGCAGCATTGCCCTGTGTCTTTAAAAACACATTTTTGGGCAGAAATTTGTTGAGAATGAAAGTTTGCATGGGATAATACTTTGCTCTGAATAACCAAGTATAATAAATTAATCAATAATTGGAAAAGAAAAAAAAGAAACAGTGAAAACTGTACAAAGATCAAAATCGTAAAACAAAACATGACGTCTGAATGTGAATACAGTTACATGTCGTTCAGCTCGATTACACATGTGTGGGTGAGCAGGAGAGACAGAGAGAGAGAGGTGTTTCTAACTACTCACCGTTATTCTGGTCCTTCTCCCCCTCAGGGATGCCAACGTAGACCATGACATTGACGGCATCGGAGACGTCGAGATGGAGGTTAGTCGTGCCCACCTTCCTGTCTTCAGACGATATCAAGCCTGGGAGGGGAGAGGAGAGGAGAGCTGGAGATGAGAAGGAATGGCACATCTGAGCACTGAGAGGCTTCGGCCTCAGAGCAGCCCCTCACCATAGGCGTTGTACATCTTGGGCCCGAGGTCTGGCCGCACAAAGAAGTTGGGCAGGCGAGCCGCGAGGTTCAGACGACCGTCTCTTTTCGTGTACTCGGGCAGCGGGAGGTTGTCCATCAGGTCGTCAAACCTGAGAAAAGGACAAGGATTCAGACGTGGAAGAGGTGCTTGTGATTCACATAGAAAGGAGATTGCCTCCTCTGGGTTCCTCACCTGGTGGGCATCATGTCCCTGAAGTCTTCACCAGGAGGCCAGTCCTTCAGCTTCAACACCATGGGGTTCCCGTCAGCATCCTGCAGTCGCTCTGGGTCCACATAAGCACGAATGAGACGCCGCTTTCACATGGCATCACAAAGACAAAAATGAAAGAGAAAACGGCAAATACTCACTGGAGATGACCTGGAAGCCGTCCCAGAAGTCTCGCACCTTCACATCAGAGATGATGGCACAATTTCTACAGTTGACCAGGTCCACATCCTGGTCTCCAAACTCCTTACTGAAGGCGTCGGGTTGCCATAGATGACCCTTGAGGCGTTTGTCTATCCCCGATACCAACACAGGCTGTACGAAGAGGAGAGGAGAGGTCAGATGTTTCATGAGCTGCAGATCCATCGCTCTGCTTGACGCTACGCGTGCCTCCCAGCGGTGCTCCTTACTTGTCCCTGCTTCCAGCACTCTCTGAAGATCTTCCAGTTGTTGCTGTTGCTGGGGTCCTGCAGGCAGAGGAGGCGTCCGTCACACAGCCAGGAGTGGGACGTGTGCGGCTCCAAGACGCTCAGCCCCATCACCCCGTCTTTGCGTGCCCCCAGCACGCCCAGCTCGCCGCCCTCCGAGGCTCCCGTCCGGCGGCCTTCCGCCTTTTTGGTCTCCACGACGGAGGCGATGATGTGATCCAGGAAGTTGGGGAGGCTGGTCTTCATCTTGTCACTCTGGCAACAGACGGGCAGACATGGACTGTCAAAGAGCCTGGAGTTCCACTGGAGTCACCTCAGCCTGAAGCTGAGGTTTTTTACTGTTTTTATGTCACCATCATTATCTTTCATTACATTACATTACATAAAGCTGGTATATAAAAAAAAAGCTTTCCAATTGACGTGCAGAATCATACGTACTCCTGCTGAGGTAAAGACCGAGGGGAAGGGAACGCCGCTCTCTCCGGGACCCTGGGGCAGCTTGCCAGGTCCGGAGTTGAGCAGGTCCCGCAGACTGGAGCCCTCAGGCTTGGACTGGGCCATGCTGGAGCCCAGCAGCAGGCTGTTGAATAGCTTAGGGCTGGAGGCTGAGGGCTTGGAGAGCGCGCTGAGCGAGTCCAGGCCGAAGGGCGGCCGGCTCTCTCGACTCATCATGGAGCGAAGCGAGCCGGACTCTGGGAGGAGATGGAAACAAGAACACCGTGCTATGACTGTAACCTGCGTGCAGACGCCCCCACCCGCTCTGAGCTCCTCCCCTCTTACCCTTAGTGTCGTCCTTGGCCTTCTGCGTGGCCAGGTCTGCCAGCCAGTGCAGGGCCGAGCTGTTGCCCTCTCCCGAGGAGGAGCGCGCGTCCTTGGCGGCCGCCTGGCTGAGGCTGCAGGGCGAGGACGTGCCGCTGGTGGAGTTGCTGCCGCCGCCCATGGTCTCCCCCCCGCCGCTGTCCGACGGCGCCGCCGCTTGCGTCGTCTCCGCTTTCGCCGCCGAGGTCTCTCCCTCGGGCTTCGGGGCGGAGCCGATGCCGGGCGTGGGAGGCGCGAGGACGCCGCCGCTGTTTGTCGTCGACTGCTGAGAGACGCACGGCCCCCGCCGCGTTAGGGAGGCCTTCACAACGCGGGACAAAGGGAGAGACGGCCGGAGGGGCGGAGCCTACCTGGGAGATCCCATTGGGAGCACTAGGGCGCACTAGAGGCTTGGTGTGTCGACTGGCACAGGGACAGTTGGCCTTGATGCCCCACTTCCCTCTGGCTGAGTGCACCATGTCCCCTATGTTGTACAGAGCTACAGAAGACAAGGGAGGGAGCTGGGTCATCACAACTATCAGCACGTCCACAGTCAGCCCCCACTGATCAACCATCACAGCCGTGTTACCTGTTCCCGGTATAATCTGTGTGGGCATGAGGTTCTGTGGCTCATGAGGCTGGCCTTTGGCACACTTCAACCAGGAGAAAACCTCATCCTCCGGACCTTCGTCGACATCTGACGGAGAGGGAGCGACCATCTCTTTAGGAATCGATCTGAACAACATGTATGTTCGTTCTGTCTCTGTGCTACTCACCCTCCCTCGGCCTGTTCCTGCGGAGCCGGTAGCAGTCCAGACACACTCCGAAGCCGCACTTGCGACACACCCAGTGGATGTTGAACAAGGTGGTCTCGCACACGTCGCACATCTCCCGGACGCCCCGTACGGCACGCTTCCACGCCACTTTCTCTGAGGGGCGGGCCAACAGTGCACAGGATTACACACACACGCAGAAAAAAAAAAACAAACAATAAAAACAATGAGACAAAGTGAGGCGTGTTTGTACTCACGGTGAGGCTCCACCATCATCATGGCCTCCTTCTCAGACATGACCAGCTGGCAGAACTGGTCTCCCACATTGGCCAGGATGTACTTGGACGTGTCCAGGTCGAGGCCCTCCTGGACAGCCGGCGCGGGCAACCACAGGCCCATGGCCATGGAGTCGCTCTGCTGGGGGCTGAGGAAGCCTTCCACACGCAGCACGCCCTTACGCGTGAAGGCCAACCTGGTGACGGGCAAAACAGGGGGTCGCCTTCAATCCTGTGGCCCCGGGTGCACAGGGAAAGACATGAAGCAAGGCTGCCCTTTGAAGGGACATACCGTCGGAAGTGGAAGAAGCGGCAGGCGACGTTGGGGTCGTCGTCCTCGTCCGTGTCCTCGTCCGTGGTCCGGTATTTGCGGTAGCGCTCCAGACGGCACTCGCGACACTTGTGCAGATGGGGGGCCACATTGATGCAGGAGCCGTCCTGGAGGAAGGACTCGCCAGACTGCTTCAGACGCCGCACCTTGCTCTGGTCTTTCAGGATGGACTGGCCCACTGCGGGAGACGGCATGGAGTACAGGTCACCGCTTCGTTTTGTCGGGACAGACAGCTCTGCTCGGCTCTCTGGAGGGGCTGGGACTTACCTTTGAAGGGCTTGTTGCGAGGCCGGCTCTTTGCAGCACTTTGGACTTTAATTTTCTGCAGCATGGCCCCGTCCTTGGCAGGGAGCTGAGCTTCGCCCGGGACCTGGCCCTTCTCCGGCCCCTCCTCGTTCTCGCTCAGGTCGGACAGGTCGCTGTTGCTGCTGGAGTCAGAGTCCCGTTTGGAGGTCTGGCCCCGTTCCTCCAGGGAGAACTTCTGGGACTGGCTCTGGTCAAAGGACAGAGGGGCCTCCTCTTTCACAGCGGGCCCGGCGCTCCCAAACGTGGGGCCCGAGGTGGACGACGGCCTCTCCGCAGCGTCCTTCTCCTCCTTTGCCACGGCGCCTTCGCTCGCTGGCCTCTGTGACGAGGCCGGCGCTGGAGAGGAGGAGGAGGAGGAGCTGGAGGAGACAGCCGAGGCCAGCGCTGGGAAGGGGGACGCCAGCATGCCCTTGGGGGGCTCTGCCATGGTGAACAGGTTTGGCTTGCTGTCCACGGCAGCACCAAGCGTCTGTGGCTCAGCCCCGGTGAGGCCGGCGAAGGAGGTGTGGGAGCTCTTGTCGCCATATGCCAGAAATGGATTGGCGGGCTCCTTGGGGGCCTGCAGGAAGAGGTTCTGGTGGCTGTCTGGAGTGTTAAAGCCAGACTGCAGGCCGAGGCCGCCCACAGACGTCCCGTTGTTGCTGCTCTTCTTAGCGGCGCTCTGGGCTCCAGAGGCTGCAGCCAGTCCAGCCATGTTGAGAGCAGAGCCTCGTCCTCCGGCCGGGCCGGCCATGCCCTGGAAGGCCGAGGAGGGCTTGTTCAGCACACCGTTTCCTGTCAGATGGGTCTCAGGCACTTTGGGCGGCTCGGGCTTCTTTAGGCCCTCTGCGGAGGCTGCGGGCTTGAAAAGGCTTGGGGGCTCTTTACTGAGGCTCTCAGACACTGCAGTGAAGTAATTGGTGTCCTTGGACTGAGTCTGACCAGCGGCCAAGCTTGGGCTGGAGCTGGAGTTCATGCACTGGAAAAACAAGTTTTGGTCTTGCTGGGATTGAGTCTCAGTCTTTGCTCCCCCAAAGCCGAAGCCGAAGGGCCTCGGCGTGTCCTGGGAGGTGGGAGTAGTCGTAGTAGGCGCTCCGTTGGTCTGAGAGGTAACGTCTCCAAACACGGAGGAGACAGCGGGCGAGGTCTGGGCCAGACGAAAACCTGATGCCGTTTTTGAACCCTGAAAGCAGCAAAAGGGGAATCAGCGACACAAGCAAAACTGTGAGGCTCATGGCTGCCGACGGTACGGGATGGCCTTACCTCAGTCTGGCTGCCCCAGGACGGGGCTTTGGAGCTGAAACCCACAGATGCGGAAAGTGCCACGCTGGGGCCGCTGTCGTGTGACCATGAGATGGTGACGGGCCCGGGGGAAACAAGAGCAGCTGTTTTGGAGTAAGTCGAGGGGGAGGCGTCCTCCCTGTCTGGCTGAGGCGACGGCGAAGCCTTGGGGGCCGGGGCGCCGGGGACCAGGCTTGGCATCTGGCCCAGGGAGGGGAACGATGTGGTGGAGAAGGGAGAGGGGGCGGGTTTGAGCGGGGGAGGGGTGGGGGTGTGGCTAAGAGCGCTGGTGGAGTCGGCGGCGCCCTGCGAGGCCAGCGGCCGGCCGTTCTCCTTGACGTGGGCGGGGTAGCGGGGGGCGCCGGACGGCTCTATCTGCAGCGAGGAGCTGCTGTTGGGCGACGGCACTCGGCCCTGGGCGAAGGGTCCCTCTGAAGAGCTTCCGTTTTTGGTTGTGCTACTGACCCTCTCTGCCGGGTCTCCGGCCCACAGCGGGGCCTTGCTGGGATCGGCGCAGTTCTGGCCCTCGGCTCCGGCGTCCCCTGCTCCCTTAAAACGTTTCAAGTTCAAGTCGTCCTCTCCTTCGGAGGCCGTCCTGCGCCTGCGTCCGCTGTCCCCCTTCATGGTCTCGCTGTCCTTTCTCCTCCGGCCGTTCTTACCGAGCTGAACACAACAGGAGAGATGTTAAAGAGGATATTTCTGCAAAAACTGATAAGATGGTGCCGATTTACACCTTAACAAAACTCGATGTGAGATATCTCACACGATGAACTTACCTCTTCCTCTGCCAGCATGACATGAATAACACGAGGATCCACCATCTGATTTTCTTCTCCCTACGACAACAACAAAAAGGCCTTAAAATGATTGTCCACGCGATATTTATGCTATCTCTAAGGTATGATAAGAGTGAGTGAAGTGCGCATTGGTAGAGAGTAGCACATCCGATATGTGTACCAGCCTCCTTGAGCCTGCATATCTTCTTTGCATGAGAAGTTTTTGTTGCTTTCTAGGATACACACACACACTCCATGTGAAGCAGTCTCCTACCTTATCTAGGGTAATCTCCATTATGTGCGAGATGGGGTCGTGCTGCGAGACCAGTCCTGCGGCCCAGCACTCCTCGAACTCGGGCTGGTACACACGGACCCGGCGTCCTTGAATAGTGTATGAGCCTGCGTGGAGGGGAGGGGGGGGGGGACAGTAGGTGTTACACTCCCACAGCCTTTATCTTCCAGCGTGCAACTATATCCACTTTTTAACGACAGGAGTCCTGCTGCTCGCTCCACACTCGGCGCTCCTCACCTCCCGATCGTTTTCCAGGACTTTGTCGAGTTGTTATAGTGTGGCAGGTTGCCACACCATACGCCCCACCATCCCCCATTTACTTACTAAAGAGTCGTTTCCTACATGTTAGACATTTGTTTAGATTGAGCTCATGTTTCTCTCCCCAGAAGAGGAAGTCTGCTTTGATGCGTCTGTGGCAATAACTTTACCAAGTAATAAATTATCTTCCAGAATTACATTTTCCACTTATTTTTCATGGGTTTTCCATGACTGGAATGAACATTGTATGAACACTACCTCTGGCTCTGACTCGGCTCATAATCACCTAATATGAGGAATCAACAAGAACACAGTCTGGACAATCTAGACATCTGAGTTTCTCAGTCTAATACAGTAAGTTGCTAGGAGCCCTCTAATGTCTGTGTCGTTCTGCATCAGAAACAGAATGACAAACCAGTCAGTTAAGAGAGCTACCTTCTTTTAACTCCAACAGACACTGATATCAAGGTTGCTAAAATCAATAGTGTTCCAGCACATAAAAGCATCAAAAGGGAAATAATGAGATTTGGTTAAGGGAAAATACGAGGTGATGACTAATCCTTACCCTTCCTGAAGATCTCCTGCAGCTCAAAGTCAGTGTGCCAGCTGGAGATGGCAGCCTGCACAGAGGGCTGCTCCGACAGAAACGGGTGTCTGATATCCTTATCAACCTGCACAAGGACACACAGCACACTGTCCTGATCCTGAGCCGCACAACAGTGCATCCTCAGTGCAACCTCTGCACTAGTGCTGCCGTTTAGTTGGTCCTCTCTTCAGAGTAATACCAATCGGAGAATAACAAACAGCGTACACACCTCGAATCTCTGAACCGCTTTGTTGTCGGGCAGGAACTCAAAGTTCTTGCTTCCAAAATACTCCACGGGAACCAGCGATCCCAAACCTACTCTGTCCACCAAGGAGCGGAAGACCTGGGGAAAGTAAAGCACCGTGTTCAACTCTGGGATCGCAGGAGATAGTTGAGATCATGCAGTGTGAAAAATACACCTCGAGTCACAACAAAACTTGGAAAGTATTGATCAAACAACAGCCAACACCAGTCAAAAGAGCACGGTGGTTTATGAGAGACGAAGGCCCGAGCTGTATATGGAGCACCAAGGACAGAGCACAGCTGTACTGTGTGTATGTGTGTGTGTGTGTGTGTGTGTGTGTGTCTTAAGACAAGACAAGCAGATAGCTCCTACACTTGAAATGCCATGTTGTAAATGAAAGGCCGTGTTTTGGAAGTCTCTTGCTTTCAGTCAGGGTAAAAGCGAGAAGCAAGTGTGGAATTATTGGTAGATATAATCCTAACAAAAAGAAAAATGGAGACCGCCAGTATTTCCCAAAGACTTGCAGAAACGAGACCTGGACGGTGGTCCCAGGGGACACCAACATCATTATTAGATAGTACAAACAGGGTGAAAAGCTCATAAATCTTGAGATAAATCCAAACCAAAGAATATAGGCTTTACTGAAGTCAGCCAATCAGGAAGTGGCAAGTCGAGAATGTGGGATGGGCTAAACGCTTGACAACTCCTAGGCCTCATCTCAGTCCTCTTCCTGGACGGGCTCAGGGTTATCTCTTGTGTGAGAACAAACTAAGTTCAGACTGACCCTCGACTCAGTTCAGGGAGTGACTGATTGTAATTCCAGACTACTGAGTTCTACTTGTGGTAGAGTAGAACGGCATTGTGTCTGGGTCTCAGCCCACACTGGTGAGCTTTTTCAGTCCCGATCTCGGACACAACTATACTTCAACGGTGATAGACTTCCCCTCAGCAGCACAAGCATCAACTTCGTAACAGACTCAGGTCCAGTCTTCTCATATTATCTATGGGGTGAGAGAGACTTCACTCTCAAGTGTCCATTACAGTGCGTTTGGTAGACAGCAACAGGTAGACTATACGTGACTCCACACATCCCTGCCTCCCCGTCCATCTGTGTCCGCCTGGGCACTCACCAGAGCAGGCCAGGCTGCGGCAGACGCTGGGAGCCCGGGTGGGCCCGTCCCTTCACTCCGAGGGGCCCAAACGATGGAGTCCTCCACCAGCACGGCTTTCACCCCCTCGTCGTACACCTGCACCCAGGAACACCGCTGCGAGGCGTTCTCAAACTCCACAAACACCTGCAGTGACAAGAGCAGATAGAGGAAGAGAAGGTCAATGGAGAGGAAGTGGGTTGTTAAGTGATGCCTGCAGATCAGAAGGTCTCATCGTAGGGTAGGTAGATATAGCTCTGGTCGTCTGGAAAACCAAAACACTTTCTTAGAAGAAATGAGGCCTGGCAAGCTGTGGTGAGCCGAGGCACACAACACAGAGCCTATTCAATAAGCCAGAACTCATTAGACAGGTTCCCCAGCCGTAGTCAGCAGAAATGTCCTCCTTAATGAGCATTTTAATCACCCCGATAATACCACCCAACACCAACACGACCGGGCTTATTGGAAGCAGACGACACAGGAGGAAAAGTTTGTCCGTTATGGTTCGTCTTACTTTCAAGCGGGAGGTCTGCGTGTCAATTATTAATCAGGCCGCCACTTTGAGTTGAGATGATGATTATTCAACCATCCATTATCATACTCGCTTTGTACCCAATGGCTCTGCTGGAGCTTTTTCCTCTTCACAGGGAACACGCCGTTCACAGGCTCCAGCCCGACACAGTACACACACACAGATATACTCACACCTAGGGGCAGTTTAGAGTCTCCAATTAACCTGAACAAGCATGTTTTTGGACCAAGGCAGACACGAGGTGAACCCCACCACGTCTGACTGATACAAACCCATTAGCTTCTAGCTGTGAGACGACCAGGAAGTGTCACAAAATAGGTGATGAAGTTGCTCCAAACCACATTGTAGGTGAGTCTGTTTAGGTCTCAGAGGGTGGCAGCCCTTCAATAAGCCTGGCCTGGCTGAGTGAAATAACCGTCTCCTCCTTCAGGTTAATGAACACCAGACCTGCAGACCGTAGCTTCAGCCTTATCTGCTGGCTGGTGAGGAGCTACCCCGGATCAAATGCGGGTCAGGAATCAGGATGGGTTTACTCTCTCGCTCAGTTTGCATGGCGGGGGTGACGGGGAAGGCGGCTCGGTTACTTTGCAACATGAACGCATGATTTATACAGGTTACCTCGACCGGTCCGGCACATTAATCTTTTACTCTGACTGGACTTCCTGGGTTGTGTTTCGGTGTCTCATCAGCTGAGACCTACAACCTGAAGCCAAAGTTCAAGAGAGACAAGTAACACCGAAGCAAGTGATTTCAGCGGACAGAAACAAGAATTCGATGGAGTCGGTCTGACTCTTTTCCTTTTCCATTTGATCTTCCTGCAGCCCTCATGCCAAAGATCCTGAACTCTGAGTATGACCACACCTGAATGGTTAGAGATCCAGGTTTCCACTTTTCCACTTTTCATCTGCCACAAAGAGAAAACACTCAACGTTCACACTGAAGAGGACACGGCTCCTCCAAAGTTTCACAGATGACAGTGGAGGCCTCGCTCTCTTATCCCTGCTTCAGTTAAAACCTAACTCAAAAGTTCACAGGTTCACAGAGATGGTATCAAACCCACCGCTTAAACCACAAGCACTGATGTGCTTCTTCCTTCGACACAGGGAAAAAGCCTCGAGAAGATGTTCTCCACTTTCCACTTGATAAGGTCGATTCGACGCTGTAACGTTTCCTTACTTACCCCTGGAGAAGCAGACAGTTGAACAACAACATTGAGATTCTGAGGAAATCTATGTCTGAGTTTTCCACCTTGATTCCAATCCAAAAGCTGATGGATATCTGTGTCTGTATTGCCCTCAAGACTGGTAACTTACATGAAAATATTGAAAAGCAACGACTATTTCAAAAGAGGAAAAATTGAAGCGAAACCCTGCTGAACATCACTGCACTTTTCTACTTTTCTGCAGCTGTTGGCTTGGTTAAAGTAGAGACCAACAACAGTGTAATACAGAGTGACAGTTGGAGGGCATGGAGGCAGGTGTTTACACCAACACCCACCCATCCATCCATCCATTACCTTACCCACCTTGTGCTTTAACAGTGTTGCAGTGGTCTGCTGGTATCTATCTCCAGGCCACATAGGGTGAAAGCACCCCGGACAGGTCACCAGGACACACGTTCTTAAGTTATTCACCTAGTTACTCAGGGGACTTGAAGCACAGTAAGGTGGTGGCATGCAAATCACGGATGAAGACAAAACAGTAACAGTGGTTCACAAGTTATTTTTATTATTAGTTTGAACTTGTTAATCGTGCAGCTTTCGATTGCAGCTGTCAATGTAGCAGGTGTTGTACCTGTACATGTTGTTTGTGCTGAAGTCTCATGCTTCCCGACACCATACTGTCTGTTGTTGTCACTATCAACTTCACGGATGCAACACCGAGTAAGGGAAGGAGCTAATAAAAGAATATCTTCACCTATTAAGGTCTTGAAATATATTTCCAAAGTGCTGCACTGATCAAGGGTTCATGTTCACCGGTATAAAGTTTCTAATCTTGCTCCTCTCAGGGTCTGGATGTCAGCCATGAAGCCTTTACCTTTATGTAGGTCACACACACTACCACCACCACCTCCCCCTCCTCCTCCTAGTTTCTCCCAAAGCTCAATTCTTTTAAAAAGTCTCTACGGTGTAACAGGCTGGAAGACACTTGCTACCCTCCATCTAGGAGTTTATTTCAATAAGAAAGCTGCCGGGGCAGTAGATTTAGCAGCCCTCAGCCCATACTTAAGCCCTGCTTCACCCTCATATGAACTTGTGCGGCCTTTAACTACGGCCGTCTGCTAACTCTAAACACTGTATTTACGCCCTGCTTGTCGCAGATTTATTACAACACCGTGGTCATAAAATATTCTCAACAAGCGACACCTACGAGGTTAGAATTCATTTTGCTGGCGACGCTGCAAAAAAAAGGCGAACAAAGCGAAGGCCGGAAAATCCCCGGGCTGGAGTTTAGCCTCGCCCCGGCAGCAGCGGCTCGTAACGGGCCAATATGTAGGTGAATGAGCTAGCGCTGTTAGCCAGGTTCCGCCGCATTAAACCTGGGTGAGAACATCTTAACAGAGGTGAGGGGCTCGCCGCGAAGCAGACGGGTGTTATATATCACACTCGGTGGCGATTTAGTGAGGTATCCCCAGTATGTAAACACTAACCGTCAGCCCTGCAGCGGTGGATGTTGTTGTCGCCTCTCCTCCTCCTCCTCCGCTAACCTCCGCGGCGGCCAGGCCGATGACGCTCACCGCCTGTACCGTACCCCGGAGCCAGTCCCGGGCCCACACCGCCTTCTCCGGCTCGGCCCCATTGGCGGACCTGCTGCTGCCGTCGTCGAGGAGCAGGATGAGCCGCTTCCCGATCAATTCAAGAGAGTCCCCCATGGTAGGCTCGCCAGCTAGCTGCTGCTGCTGCCTTCAGGGAGACACCATCAACGGAGCTCCGTAACTTCTCCGCGAGCTCAGCGGCGGGAGGAGGCGCGAGGAAAACCCCTGCAGCTCGGGTGCTGGTGCGGCTGGGAGTCGAGGGCAGGCAGCGGGGAGCTCACACGGTCTGGTTGTTATTGTCCTCGGTGCTAGCACGACTACCTTGCTCTGTCCGCCATTGAGTCCTGCAACAATCAAACGCACTCCTCGTACACAGGGCAGCACTGCGGAGAGCCGGAGCGAGGAAACAGCGCCCCCGAGCGGCCGCTCCGGGGCACTGCAGGGGAGCGCTCACTGCACCCGAGGTTCCGCAGTGGGGAAGAGCAGCTGGACAACCTCGCCCCGGCGACAAGTTAGACCCTATTACATACATTTCTGTGCATCTCTGTCGGAGTCCCTTTGAAAATGATCCTGTGGAAGGGCATTTCCGTCGTTTCGATACAGATACCAGATGCCAAGTCATAATAAGGACGAATTGAGTCAAATCGTTTGAGAAAGTAAGTCATAATGAGGACTAATTGAGTCACCATATTGAGATACTGTGTCATAATAATGCCTTGTTCAGTCAAAATAATGATGAAAATGCTAAGTTGAAGCATTTAGAGCCATCCATTATCTTACCCGCTTACCCACTGGGGTTGTGGAGGTCTGCTAGTGCTTATTTCTAAGATCACGTAGGATGGAGGTAGGTAATACGCCCTGGCCTGTTACAATACCGGGACAAAAAATATGTTTCATTGAAATAATATAATTTTTATTTAGCAAACATTATGGTTAATGATAAAATTAGTTACAGTTTGATGTATATATTAAAGGACTGTCTCATATTGACTTCATAAAAACAGCAGATTGAGCAGGTTTCTGAGCACTTCATGAACTTATTTCATATCAAGTCTCGAACTTGAACATTTAGTTCCTATTTTACCTCCCTTTCTTTATTCGTAGTGGTCGTTGTGGTAGTGAGAAGGCGGAAAAAGGAGAAGAAGGGCATGGGGTCTGACCACTAGATGTTGCTACAACGTCAAAATCCCCGTTGCAGTGCAGTGCAGAAATCTTTTTTTTCCAGTTTTTCAGGGATAAGCTGTTGAAGCTTATACTAATTCAAAGCAGTAGAATGAAGCTGCCGTCGACCGTGATTTTTATCACAACGCGTCTCTCAAAGACGGTGGTGCGGTGGACCCTGAAACACTGTGTTATCAAGTTTAATGAGAGGGACATATTGTAAAATACATCGTCATCGTCTATAAATATGTAGAGGCGTGACTTCTATCTTGGTACATATAAGGCATCTTAACTTTTCACACTTTGGTATTTATGGGTGTATATTTTTGCCTTTGGGCTGTGATTTCTATGCAGACAAATAAAGACGCGTCGGTAGTGGTCAAATAATGCTTTGGCATCACCTTATCGGTTTATTCGAGGAGCCATGCACATGCATCAAGCATGCTGTTTAGTCTCACAAGAGCTTCAAATATAGACAGTGTTTATATATAATGACACATGCTGCACTGGAGGTGCACTGGAGGACAACAAGCAACGCAGACGTTTTCTATTTGGAAAAACACAGCTTCATATTTATTCATGAGTTGTACAAGATAAGATACATCATACAGTATATACAAAAACATTGAAATATCAAAAGAGATAATAACACAAGTCTTTGTTGTGGTTGTTTTTTTTCTTCTCTCTATAAAAACCTGCATTTTATTATAAAATAGGCCAGCGTCTTTAGACTGGCTCCAAGCCTCGAGTCAGCCGTTGGTGTTTCTTGTGGACGGTGGTATTTATAAATCGGGGCGAGGTTATTTTGAAAGAGCTGCATGTGCCAAGCATGTACAGGCCACCTATGTAAACCAATGCCTCCGTGCGTGTGAAAGCATGCAGTATGTGCAAGGACTTGCGTGTGCGTCTGGGTGTGCGCGGCTGTCGAAGATTTGTGACTTTGGCGCGTCGCTGCCAGTGTGCAGATAAATGCATTGAGCTGTCTTTGTCAAACAGGTGCTCGAGGAGCCACGCTTGTCACACACGCTTTCCTCTCGGCCTTTTCTGTCCTGCGTCCGTGTTGAATTATAAGCAAATCACATTCTGTCTGAACAAAGTGTTATTTCAAGCATTGATAACTATCCGACGCTCTGCCACACGCAGAGTTTTAATCTCCCCTCTTTGCCACTAAAATACATCAAGAGCGGTGTGCACTCCAACACTGCCCAGGCTCTGCAGCGAGTGTCCACATTTTGCCTGTGACAAACACACACAAAAGAAAGAAAAAAACCTCTTTTCATTATGGAGGATGTGCTCACAACGCAGCAGCACGTCTCAGTCCAGCAGTCCTAACAGCGAGTGTCCCAGTGCTGAATACCGGCAGCGTCTGTGCTCGCACACACCCTGTGGGCTACTGAAGTCTCATACAGCTGTGTGGTATACATTCGGCGTGCTCCTCCAGCTCGGGGCAGGGGGTGCCGGCGTTGGCCGGCCGCAGGAGGATGTAACGTGTGCGGTGGCGGACCCCACCTCTGGAGCAGGGGCCCAGGCACAAGCCCCAGGACGACCAGAGAGACACTTCACAGTCCAGGGGCGTCACTGTAGGACAGGGAGGACAGTTTGTGTGAGTGGAGAACAAGAAATATTAAGGATAAAAGAAAAGAATCTTGACAAGAACTCTTAATGTGTGTGCCAATCAGTCAGCCGTCAAGAACCTCTCTTTGCAAATAGGGGGCAGCATGTCACCAGAGTAGCGGCTCCAGTGCAAGCGCTGCTCACAGTACTACACAGAGAGCAGGGATCGATGTGTTTACATGCTGGGTGGCAGGACTGGGCTCAGCATCCTGTTAACACAGCTGGATTTCGATCAAGCACCTCTCAGAGACTGAGTGGGGCCCCATTAATGGCAGGGAAAACATCGGGGAGGTGATTTAAACCAGAGCTCCGGCTCCAGGGACAGTGAGGACACAGCTGGCCCAGGCGAAGGAACCGTCAACTGGAGGAGCACGCTAGAGGAGGGTCAGAGACCTCCATATAATGTAAACTCTGTCCATAATTTACAAACTGTATCTATATGAGGGGGCTATGAGGCCAGAGGTGTTGCTCTGAGACATTCCATTCATTTGGACTCGCACATTCAAGTGAAGTGATTGGCACCTCTGAGTCTTTGGCCTCACCTGAGAAACGCTGGGGAATGATGGAGTTTGGCAGAATATGATTGGACATGGGGGCCTGGCTGTCAGGGGATCGGCTCTGCCGTGTGATCTTTATGCTGGCAATGGGCGGCAGCGTCTCCAAGCGCGGATAGTAGAAGGAGTTGGCCGGATGGTTCGGCATCTGAGATGTGATCTGAAGTGAGCGGAGAACAGTCGCGCATAACTCATCGGGGCAGCCAACAGATCAATGCCCAATAGTCCAGTTTAAAACACATGCTGGGAAAGAATAGATGGTGTATTATGTAAGAGAGGCCCCCCCCCCCTTTTTTTTTTTTTTTACTCAAATCATTTCAGGTCAGGCACGAGGGCCAGCAAGCAATCATTTAGGTGGAGACAGCTCGGAGCAATGCCTCGTAGCCACGCTACTCGGCTATTTTAAGAGCAGGGCCGTCCTCCTCGCTTTGTCTCTGCCAACAAAAGATCTCGCGGCACCTTTGTGATGTTTTCCGGGGGACTGGAGGGAAAGTTGGGAGAGGAGAAGGTGAATCCGCTGTCCGTGCCCGCGTCGTACGGCTGCAGGTCAATGGTCACTTCCTGTTTCCACTGGCTGCCCTCGCAGAGGTTGAGGTTGTCCACACCGACGAACCAGTCGGGGCTGGGAATCATCTTCACCACCAGGGACAGCTGCCCGTCAGAGACAGAGAGGAGGCAGTGAGATCATTGATGTTTAGAATTATCCAATCGTGGCTACGCATTTATCATTGCTAGCATTGAATAATAACTTCATGTTTGACTGCCTGGAGTAAATACATCACTATTGTTTACTCTTGTTGCTGCGAAGACTCTGCGAGGATCGCTGTGTATTGTTGTTTACTGTGAAAAAAAATATGAATATAAAATTATTTCCGGCTGGTTGACAGAATAATTTCCCTTCGGAGATGAATAAAGTTCTTATCTATCCATCTATTAATCGATTCAATCTGTGGCCAAAGAAAACAACCCAGAAGGTGGATGTTTTGATATGTTATTATATTATAACATATTATGTCCATTAGTCAAACTGTCAGTCTGTCGGTCAACTGCTTTAGTCCACATCGAGAATGTCAAACATGGGGAAAAACATGCAAACAGCACTTTCTTTCTTTCTTTCTTTCTTTCTTTCTTTCTTTCTTTCTTTCTTTCTTTCTTTCTTTCTTTCTTTCTTTCTTTCTTTCTTTCTTTCTTTCTTTCTTTCTTTCTCCTTTGACTCTCAAGGGCACATTTTGCCGTCTTCCCAACCTGTCTATGGTTATTGCTGTGTGTTGCGCTGATGACTCATCTTTTTTTATTGCTGTCTGCTTTGTTTAGATGTAACTGTGACTGAAACTACAAAAAAACATTGAAAAAAAAAAAGCAAAAAAACAAAGGCAACTATCTATCCCACTGGATCCAAAGAGTAAACAAAACACAGCTGTGATTATTTTCTGGACCGAATCGAAAGACTCGCCGCAGCCCTGAAACATAAAACGCTGGACAGCGTCAGAATAATGATGAAAAAAAAGAAAAGAAAAGGCAATCGGTCAAAAGAAAATGTGATTATTCTCCCGCAGCAATGCTGTAACATGCACGGACACGCGTGCGCACGCAGCCCATGTCAGGACTTATAAACCCTGTAATAAATGCAGAGACCCGGGGACTGCATGTGTGCGCACCCACTCGGTTTCCTGTGCAAGGTTAGACTGTGTCTCCAGCGTGATGGATGTTTCCTGCGAGCTGGTGACCTCATGCAGGAAGTGGCCTGGGGGTCAGCACACGCGGAGGTGGCAGACGCCCAGAAAACAGCACACTCGAAAAAACGCCTCCTGGAGTCCCGGGCCGATGCCGGAGGCCCGGTGCGGGCCAGGCGGGCTCGGAGCCTGGCTGGACGTGCCTGGTGGAGGAGTGCTGCTGGGACGGAGGTCATACAGTGCACCGGGCGGTGCAGCAGGTAGCGTCAGCACGACACAGAGAGGCTGTTTTCTTGCCTGTGACGCACGGCAAGAAACAGAGAAAGCCAAATCAGACGCAGAATCCTCCACTGATCCCCTCCTTCCTTCCTTCCTTTCTCATCCCCGCTGCCAACATCCCTCACTCCTCTTGTACTTTGTAGCATCTGCTCAAACAGCGGTTTTTCCAAGAAGCCCCGTCCTGCTATATCCATCGGACCACTCGCTAAGGATGTCTAGTCAGGGGGATCCCTCCTCAGTGGCCTGATCGGCGTGGTGGTTTGGAACGTGGGCCAGGAAGTGTCTCTGTAGCACAGACAGTTACACGAAGCTCCGGTGTTTTTCTCCGTCACAGCAAATCTCTCCAGAGGGGACGAGTTGTCCTCGAAAACATGTCAACTCCATCTGTAAAGCTCGGTTGTGTTCCCAATTTCCCCGGTGCCAATGATCTTACAATATACTGAGGCTGAAACGCTTGTTGTATCCCGAGTTGGACGGGCTGGTCTGTTTTGAATTACAGAAATCAAACAGCACTTGCAGGAGGCTCATGAATATGGTGAATCATAGTTGTTTTTGTTGGTTTGTGTGGAAGAGAGAAGGTGGAATTCACATTTGCGTGTGTGTGTGAGAGAGAGAGACAGAGATGCAGAATGACAGATTAAACTGTCAGCAGATTCCCGTCATGAGTTTTCGTCTGCCTTTGTCACATTCAGAGACAGAATAGTCTCGCTTTGTGCGGCGATCTAAAAGCAGACCCATTTAAGAGCCGCCACAGACGTTATGCACCTAGACGACAGGCTGTTAAGCTGCTGTGCATGACACGTACTTACCAAGGATGCCCTCTGACAGGGTTGTTTATGGTTCTTCACGGGCCCTCAGGTTCAGGCAGTGGAATAACCAATAAACAAATGTAGGTCACCAGACTCTCAGACAGGCACACACCTAGTTCTAAAAACTCCACCAAGTGTCTGCCCTTCCTCTGCACCCCTCTCTCTCACACATCCATCACCTACATATGCTTTGTACATAAAGGAACGCTTTATTTCTCGGTGTGACTGCTTGATTAGTATGACACATTTTTCCACCGTGCCATACCCCATTCCTGCCTCGAATCCTTTGCCTTTGTTTAAGCCCTTGCCCCAAATTTAGCTCAAGGCTCAAAGAAAAATATAAGAAAGAAATACCACAACCCTTCGCTCCTTCACTCTCTCGGCCTCCAGAAGCAGCGCTGCACTTGAACCAAGCAATGAGCAAAAAGTCGCGTCCCACTTGGACACATTAACCGACCCATGTATTATTCATTGCATTAAATATGGATTGATATGGAGTATGCCGTATCAACTTGGCATCTTCCACCGTTATTTCAGTGCCAGATAGGAATAACAAATAAGACTGTTCTGCGGTCCAAATATCCCTGGAAAATATCCACTTGATTTGACTAAATCAAATTTCTGGAGCTCCACATTAGGTCCAGCCGAACATCAGAATGTAGTTTGACACACAAGGAAGTGATTACCTCAAGGCCAGTTCACTGAGGAAGAATGACCACAGTGCTCAGTAACTCTCAGTGCGCATATGAGTATGAGATAATATTGTGCTGAGGTAGGCTTGATAAGATGTGAACCAGTCTTATCAAGTCTGCCTTAAAGACATAGTTTGACCATTTGGGAAATGCACTTATCTGCTTACTTGCCCATAGTTAGATAAGAAAATCTACATCATTCTCTTAAGTGGAAGACAAATAAATGCCTTACTGGAAACACATTAGTAATGCAGCACATAACTGCTCATAGAGAGCGTGGTGTTGCCTTTGGCCTTTGCACAGATTAAAGAGACAAAGAGAGTTAATCAGTGAGATGATCTGGTGATGATGGGCAGTTTGCTTGTTTCCTTCGCACCTCATCCATCGTCTGCTTTCTGTAACAGCGCAGGAACCAGAGCGGCACTGACCTCCTCGTGTGACTCCGGGCGAGCGAGAAATGAAAAGCGTTTCCCAAATTGTCAAACTGTTATTTCTGCTGTACTTCATCCCGGCCGACCAGCGCCGAGCTCCCAGAGTTCAGTGGGACGGCCGGCAGACAGAGTGCAGACCGCACAGGACGGATGTGGGCGTTTGTGGCTGCGGGGGCTTCAGCACTCCATCTAAACATAGTCTGACTGGATAGTGGAACGGAGCGGTGAAGTGTTTGGTCAGAGCGGATGGACAGCGTTAAATGGAGGCCCGGCCGCCAGATGACTGAACGGATTTAGTCAAACAGTCGTGACTTCAGGTTTGGTTTGTGCCTACCAGTGAGCTCCGGGGCTGCATGAGCAGCTCCGTGGAGCTGTGGCCGATGCCGTTGGGGATGCCGGCCGTTCGGTACATGGCGCCCACCGCGCGTCTCTTCCTGGCCTCCTTGGCCGCCTTCATCAGCTCCACCGTCACCCCGAGTTCAGCGAAGCTCTGCACCCCTGCACTGGCTGGAGAGCCCTCCTGCCACAGCCGAAAATGGCGATTATGGCTGACCGCTGGGGCCCGAAAAGAAACACAAGAAAGAGGAGAAGAGAGAAGTAAGATGCTTATTCGCTGGAATGCATATCAATGTCAGTTCAACGCCGCAGAGCCCGGGCCAGACGGTGAGATCATTTCCACCGCAGAGCCTCGATGTATTTCTACGGCTGCCTCCTACTTCCTGCAATTAAACAGATAAATCTGACGATATTGCCCGCATGCATGTCTTATGTATTATTGCACTGTTATAACTAAATCTCCACTCCATCTATCACTGATGAAACCGCAGCACGGGCCTCAGCTGCCAGGAGCTCGGGGTAAAGCAGCCAGGCGCAGGACGAAAATGATTTTTTTTTTAGCCACTTTGAAACACTTATTGATGCATTTTCATTCCCCTCAGGCCAGCAGAACCACTTTCGTCGCAGGCCCGTATCAAGTTCTGGTTATCTGTGAATCTGTTGAGACTCAGGAGACTGACATAAGGTTAAACGGCTCGTACCGCAGGTTCTGGAGCTCCATGCAGAAACCCACAGAGCCACTGGCCCGGGCCAGTGGTTTTCAGGGCAGAGTAAGGTTAGCCAGAAACACGCTGACAAATGCTCTGATGGTTCTGCCTTACCTCACTCCTCAGCGCTGCGTACGGGCACACATGCACAAGCGGCGCATTCATACTTAAACGCTCTTGACACGTGTGTTAATGCACACGCCGCACCGAGCCACACACACAACCTGCCCAGCACACTTCACACACTATCTCGTTTCTCCCCAAACTGCCATTACTTACGCACTTAATTGCATTTCCATCCTAACAAATTTCCCACAAGCATCAAGACGTTGAAACTCGATAACACATCACGTTTAAGCCCCACCAAGACGTTTAAGCCCACTCTCTAAATTGCTCGTCTCTTTTCTTTGGCCAAGACAAACTCCATCCCCTCTCCTCCCTGGCGGTGTCCTCGGTCCCCTGACCCAAGTCTTCGAAATAACACAAAACTATCGATGCCCAAACCCCCCCCCCCCCCCCCCCCCCCCCCCCCCCCGCACCTCCCCCACCACCACAACCCCCCCAGTTATGCTTTTCTTTGTATTGTGACAGACGGTGCTCTAATCGTTCCATCCCCGACCATGAGGCCGGAGTGTTTTTCCTCTCTTTTGACAAAGAGAAGGTCTTCGTGCCTGAGGGGACATTTAAGATCATTATGGGGTGTTAGAATCTCTGCATGGAGTAAGTAGGCCATCACCTGGGCAGTGGGGCACCAGCAAGGAAGCTGGAAACCACTACACACACACACACACATCCAGTGCAACAAACACACATGCATGCACACACATCTGCCATCCATCCTGCGCTCTATAGCTTGGGGAAATAAAGACAGCAAAATAGGGAGGCCTGGATGGCTTCTTCACCTCCTCTTCCTCCTCCTCCTCCTCCTCCTCCTCCTCCTCCTCGGCCTGGCTCTGAGGTAAGCGGTTTGACCCCACCACACCCCGACTATCATCACCCACGTTCACCAGCCCCGAAACCTCTCCACCAGCGTTTACCGCCAACACTGTGGTAAACCAGCAGAAATGTGGGAAGAGAGTGTAGGACGGAATCGACGAAATAGAGAAATATTAAAGATACGGCTGGATGGGAGTCAGAGAGAGAGACAGAGGGAAATAAGCCCATCTGGTAGCATTTAGACTTTCTCTCTTATTGCTCTGAGCGTCTTGCTGCTTTGCTCATTAACATCTCTCATCCCCGACGTGTCTGCGTGTGCTGACAATGAGGCCCTAAACCTCCGGCACATGACGCAGAGCATAAAATCTGTCTTGAGGGGGAGGAACAGTCTGGCCCAGCATCCCTTCATCTCGACGTGGTCACTGTTTTAACAAATGGGTGGTGCAACCTTAGACTCATCGCTGTAGGAAGTTGGAAATGAGCAAGAAAATCAATTCAGTCTTTTGCCGGATGCTTTTATCCAAAGTGATTTTCTAAAGGGGCGATGACATTTAAGGTAACATTGAATAGTGCTCTAGATTCTTCAGACTACCAAAAATGAGAGTACAGTACTGCGAGTCCTGGTGCAAGTGCAGAGTTTAAGCTCTAGGCGGGAGGATATAGCAGGAGGGAGAGGAAAATTGTCAGGCTGAAGTTTCCATGAAAAACGACTGAACTTCCAATAACCAATGTCCCTTTCTCACCTAGCAGTTTGGACCACTGTGCAGGTGGCCGGAACAGCGGATACTGCTTGGGGAAAGCCTGCGGGCTCCAGTGACCTGTAAAGACCAGGATGTAGGAAGCAGGACCCTTGGCTGAGCACTCGGTCCCATTGAGCGGTCGCAAAGGCCCAGCAAAAGTGAGGCAAAGCTTCAGAAGTACAACGAGGAGCTGCTGCAGCCAACCGCAGGTCAGGTGCTCTGATGACATCATCTGAAAGAAATGGAGAAATGAAAAATGGTTGTGTGAGTGCTCCTGGTGGAGATGTATCGGGTTTGCACATGGTTGGGTTCCCTGCGCAAAGGCCAATAATGATGATTGTAAGAAAATGCTGCTCCTCTTCTTGAGTTTTCTTAAATACCATTACACGTGTGGCACAGTCAGAGGACTCTCAGAAGTACTCTGGCACAAATGGACGGACTTGAACCTGAACCTTTAGGAAACCAAACCCAGACAACCCTGGAAAATGTGTACGAGGGGGGGGAAATTCCACATCCGTGCCCTCGTATCACAACACATACATTTTATCTAAGAACAAAAGCTTGTTGAACCCTCCGACCCCGGAGGCCTCGATTAAAAAAGAAAGAAACAAAAAAACCTCCCGTCCTCCCCTTGGGCTGGGCCGAGTGTGTGTTGGTCCGCGGCCAATCTGCGGCTACACGGCAAAACGGTTAACATTCATCGCTGTCACTGTAATGTCTGCCACAGGGGCAGGCCGAAAATAAAACAACGTGGATGACATCTCGGAGGGCCGATGCAAATCCCGTCTGCTCTGCTGCTCTACTGACCTCAGCGACTGGCCATCCGCTGACCACCACCAGGCGGAGGAGAGCACGTGCTGCCGAGCCGCTCCAAACACTTTTCAGATTTACTTTTCGCTGCGATGGCCCTGACGAGCCAACGCGGGGGATTTTCTACTTTTTTCTTTTACTTTCCGTGGCCTGGCTGTAAACCGGGGCCGCGCTACTCGTGCTGTGCTAGGACTCCCGCTCCTCTCTCTCTCATCCTCCTCTCCACCTCCTGCGACCATCTCCTCACCCCATCTGCCCCGTCTGGTTCCAATGGTGACGGGATTGGAAGCAACAGAGCGACAACAGCCGCGCAATGTGCTCTTCCGTTACCGCGCGTGTGTGTGTGTGAGAAACTTAATCTGCTCCAGATTTTGGATTTCTCGAGCTGCTTGCACAAAGCAGAGGGAGCACACAGGTGACGCTCTGATAAAAGAACATGGAGGAAGGAAGAGGCAGTGTCTGGTCTGACGACACTTTCACTTAGCTTTGAGGAAAAAGTGATGCTATTTCGCCTATTTCCTGCTCGGCCGGCAGATGTTTTAACTTGGAGGTGACAGTTTATGACGTGATGACAGATGAATTTTTCTGTCCGTGTGTTACGCAAAGGGAGAATGCTGTTTTGTGGCTGCAGCCTTGCGGGGTGTTTCTACGGGTTACAATACCATAACTAAACCTCCAGGCAGCTGCAGAATGCAGACAGTTAAATTTGGGCAAGTCAACCAGAGCGAGCACACACACACACGCACACACACATGCACGCAAACAGACACATCAGCAAACGTAACACTCATGTCCCGCTGCACATTGTCCCTGAAGTCTATTTCCAGAGGTCAGATAGTATTACTCTGCCAATATAGCTGCAAAACTCCAACTCTGACACTTTTCTGACCACAGCTTGTGTCTGTGTGTGTGTGAGTGTTTTATCAATTCCCTGTCTCCATTAAATGTATATTAACCACTGCAAAGTTTAACAGCCAGCCATAAAAATACCTCAAGTATGGAGACACACAGGGCCCAGCTTTGATCTCACTGCTCAGTCATCTGATCATCTCACTGGCTGAAAATCTGCTGCTCTGCAGGAGGCAGATAAAACCCCAGGACGAGCCACTTTTAACCAGACGGGCCCTTCCAGAAATGTAACTCTCTGTTGGAATAATATCGTTTTCGAGGCTGACGAGAGCTCAGGTTAACGGAGGGTCACCCCTCGGATCTGGAGGTTCGTTTCGTATCGGGGCACGGCCCTGACTCCTCTGACGACAATGAAAACGAGGTCAGTCCTGTCAAAGACGGTCAAAGACGGACCTGCTCTGTCTCTTTAACACCCACACGAGTCCTGTCTTGAAAAGTGCGATGTGTTGTAAAGAGCTGTCTCAGAGCAGCCATCATGTGATCTCCGTCCCCATAACAACCATAAATCAGATGACCCTATTGGTTCAGTGG